>JAQPPZ010017204.1:0-745814 GCA_028583015.1 Wollemia nobilis
ACATTGATCAAAGGAGTCTTAAAATTCTAGTGCCATGATACTAAAACATCAACCAAAAGAAAGCAATAAAAATATGCATACAATAATAAATAACCAATTTTTATGACATGAACATGTGATTGAAATAGTATTTATTTTACACCTCTTAATTTTTAAAGCATTACATTTTTAATGTTACTTAATTAACTATATATTTTATTAGATTATTTTAAAAGTAGATATGCAAATATTTTAATTTTTATGTTCTAGTCTTGAATGTGTATTTACACCCAAAATAAATAATAAATAAAAAATATTAAAAAAGGTGTATGCCATTGTGTTGCAAACATCACTACTTTAATGTGTTCTTGGAATATAAAATTGAGAAATTTAAATTAGAAAAGGAAAAGTGTTTTAAAATTCTTTGTTTAATATTTTACTAGGATAGATATAAGAATACAACTTACAATCTATTTAAAAATATTTTCCCACACTTAAAGTATTTTTTTTTTTATGTTTGGAATAAATTAATATATATCATATGTTGTTCTAGTTTGAAAATCTAGAATCATCCATTTCAATATATCATCTTAGTATATAATAATATAAATTGTAAAAAATTGGTTGGAATCCCAAGTGTTTATGTTAATTTGAAATATAATAAAATATATTTAAGGTAGAGGCTTTATTACTTTTAATAGAGGTCCAAGGTTCAAATCCTCCATTGGGGTATGGGAGGTAGATTATATGGATGTGAAGAATATCCTTCTATGTAGTGAACTTCAACTAGATAATTATATGTAATAGTTGTTTAATTTTGAACTTGGTGGTCACTTGGTATGTAGATTGAAGAAGTGCTTGTATGGGCTTAGGAAATATTCTTGTGCTTGGTATGTAAATATCCATTTTATTTTTATTAATTAGGGATTTGAAACTTTGATGTAGACCATGAAGTCTATATCAAGCATCATGATGGTTATATTTTGGTTACTCCGTTATATGTTGATGAGCATGTTGTCATGAGAATTTCAACATTCTTGACCTAGGATATGAAGTTACAACTCTATAATATCTTTGATATGGCATATTTGGGTCTTATTTCTTAGTTTTTAAATATTTAGATTAGTTAGACACCCTATAAGATCATCATTCCTTATCCCTAGTTTACCTTGGATCCTCTATAGTAGTTCAAGATGGATGATTACAAATCTACTCAAACTTTATTTAGTTCTAAATTAAATCCTTTATATATTTCACTACTCCTTTGGTGTATGCCACTTTGTATTGATCATTTTTGGGGGGTCTTCTCTATCTCACTCATACTCATTTAAATATTGTATTTGCTATCAATTTATTATTCTAGGTGTATTAAGGCACACTATGAGAGTTATTGGATAGTGTCCAAGTGGAATGCTTGGTATGTTAGAGGCATATACCAGTTTGTTATTTACTACTCAATTAAATTACCTCTAGTTTTAAAATAGTTATGTAGATTATGTCAATGATTTGGACCAATAGTGCACCAATGTTGGATTTCTATTTTTATCTTCACTAAGGATCGATATATAGGTGGTGTAGATAGTAGTACATGATATCTCAATCTTCCACAAGAGCTAAATATTTTATCATAATTGAGGTTACCAAATATGTTCAATATATTCTTATAATTTTGTAATAGTTGGGTATTCCTTGATACTTTCCAATCACTCTTCATTGTGATAATTAAAGTTCCATCAAGCTTTTTTGTAATCTAGTGTTTTATAAGTGAACTTAGAACATTGAGGATTAGATGCACTATACTTTATGACTTAATATTTATGGTATGCTTGATATAATCTACTTGTTATCAATAGATTATATAACAAATACCCTAACCAAGGTCATGCTTAAAATGTATTTTGCATGATTATGAGAGCTTCTTGGAGTAGAATGATGTTCCTTAAGGAAGGATTACTAATGAGGGTATGTCTTTATGTTTACTAAGAGGGGATATATGGATATGTGGTCTGAAGGTTAACTTGAGGTCATAATTGAATTTTGTGTCATATTTATTGTATAGTCATTTAAGCATTTATAGACCTTGTATATGGGAGTTTATTAATAGTGCTTAATATTTATGGTATGCTTGGTATAATCTACTTGTTATCAATAGATTAGATAATAAATACCCTAACCAAGGTCATGCTTAAAATGTATTTTGCATTATTATGAGATCTTCTTGGAGTAGAATGATGTTTCTTAAGGAAGGATGACTAATGAGGGTCTCTCTTCATGTTTACTAAGAGGGGATATTGGAATATGTGATCTGAAGGTTAACTTGAGGTCACAATTGACTTTTGTGTCATATTTGTTGTATAGTCATTTAAGCCTTTATAGACCTTGTATATGGGGGTTTATTAATAGCACTTAATGATGATTCTTTAACCTTAACCTATAGGTCACATCTAATTAGGTTTTAGCCCCTTAAGACCAACCATGTTTTCATTGGTTGGAATATTATTTTTCCATTTAGTGATATTATTTTGGTGTCTACTAACACCATACATATTGCTTTGTGTTATTTCTATGAGTTATTTTTTTTATGTATTGTGTTGATTTGATTAATTTTTAGAAAGCATAGTAAAATTAAATAATCTTAAAAGGAAAAGGAGATCAATTTAGCTAGATATTTCAATGGATTTAGAAGGGGGGTACAAGTTGTAATATATTTTTACCTATACGGTGTAAGCATAAAATAGAAATATTACTAAAGTCCAAAATTCTAAAGGTAATCTAGTTGTTAATTTTTATGGGATTATAAAGGTATTATGTGTTGATAATAATACCCTTTTTCATGATGTACAAGATAAGTTTTCTAAACATATTAATCAAAATTTGGCTTCATGTATTCCTCATAAATTTGAGAATATTAGATGTACTATTTAGAAAGGATTCTAAACAATAAAGATACTAAACATACCTTATTCTCTATGGAATTAGGAAACACATAAAGAATTGTGGGCTACTAGTTGATGTTTTTCAAAAATAGATATCTTGTTCATGGCATGGACTAGTATAGATTGTATATGAAGGTAGATTCAATGGGTTTATTTGATGTATTCATTGATCAAGTTCTTATTAAACCTATTCTAGAAGGACTAAAAGGGATATCAATATTGAATAGTGGTATATTACATTGTTTATTGTCTCCTACAAGGTAGTATCTTAAGCTATCACTAAATATACTAGTCCTATATATTAGGATATTACCAAAAAATAAAATAGTTTTGTAAAGTGTAGGTTACTAAATAATATAGTTTTCCTTTAGAAACTATATAATAGGTCATGCATTCTAAACAAGATATTGACTTTATAAAGTTTTATTCTATTGGTGTAATGACCCTCCTGACATAGATATTGGAAGATAAGTAAAATTGGTAATAATCCTACCTTTTCTTGTGGATTGTGGTACTATTGATAGCTACTGTGAATGTAGGACCAGGTTCAAAGTCATCGAGGAAGGGAAGTTAGTCGATGAAAAAGGTAATAAGGGAAGTGATGATTCGGCTCATGAGTACATGGATGCTCGCATACTTGCATATCATATAGATGCTATGTTTGACTGAGTTTTGTGTTTGGTTTGGGTGGCGATGATGATGGGAGCCACTAATTATTTTAATATGCATATAGTTTAATTTAAAAGGAAATAGATATAATATGGGAATGCAAATAAGTGGATGTATGCATGGTTTAAAGAAGTCTGAATGCAAGTGAGTTATTATGGACGTCAATTATTAAGGTGTAGGTAAATATTATGTTTGAGTTTTATTTTATATAAATGATTGGAGCTATGTTTAAATGGTAGCAATATGTAAAATGAAAGTAAATGGTTTTCTTCATTGTGAACTGGATGAACGTGGTGTGGAGTAGTGGTCAGCTTAACCGCATTGGTGCAAGGTGTTTGATTTCATTATGATTTTAACCCTCTTCATAACCATGAATTGAGATGGGAGGAAAAAGGAATTGAAAGCAATCCTGTTGGATGTAGTGGAAAAACAGGGTTTGGAGGAAACCATCTTCAAAAGGAAGAAGAAAAAATGAATGGCACGATTGGATAAAAAAAGGAGAACAGTGTGAACAAGATTTTGTAGTGGAATTTCTGGAAGAGTTGGGCAGCTATTGGAAGGATTAGGCACTATGAAGGACTCCAGGTAGATCATTCACAATAATTTTTCCCTATATATTTATTTTTGGTTTAAAAGAGAAAGGTTTATGTTGCACTGGAAAGATTACTTGTATTTCCTATGTGAAGATGAAATGAGAAAGTCTTTTAGAGTGCATTTGTTTGAGTTATTATTGGTCTACATGAATACTTCACAATTTCATAACTAGAATATAAGATTTGCTTTGGTTGTGAATATTGTTGCTACTCAGGATTGAGGGAATATTTTATGTGAATCACATGCATTAGTATTTTTGAGTGTTATGTGAAATTTTAGAAAACATCTACAAGTATGCATGGTTGTGTGTTAGTAGAAATGCATTCAACAATTGAAGAGCCAAAATTTGATCCCTTCATCCTAATACCTCAAACCGTCAAGATTGTGAGTGAAGTTCTAGTTGGTGGTGTGAGAAAGGCTATCAAGCATGACAGTAGTCAAGTAGAGGACTGAAGCCACTGATTTATTTGTAAAATTAAATTTTTTATACATTTACCTTCATGCAATTGCATTCTAGTAAAAGTTGCAGTTCATACATGTGCAAGACAAACCTGAATATTTAATGTATGTTGTGTTACAGTCATTGTGATGTGTGGAAACTAGATAAGGGGTGTCACTTTATCCAATTTTAATGTATTTCCATGTATTCCATTCAAATCCAAACTCCAAATATTAAACCTAAAAATTATGTTCTTTTATATTGTACTGAACACATTCTGAAAGTATGTTAAACCAACAAAACTTTATTGTGGTTTTCTATAAATTCTGGAATGGTTTTTCAAGTAAAGGTTTTGTGTGTAAGATTGGTTTAAAAAACATCTTAAATTATCTACACAAGTTCTAGTTGTGGCTTGTGACTTTAAGAAAGTATGTACTTAATTTTTGTGTGAATTTTGTACAAGATGATTAATATTTTGTTGATAAATTGATTCAATGGTTTGATTATTGTGTATGATGGTTAAAATAATGAGAAATCTTTTGTTTTAATTAGTAATAATGCAACCATTACTTGTAAAGAGGAGTTAAACCATACTTTAGATGATGGGACAAATTGTGTTGACAAACATCTTGAACCTAGGTTGCCATGCTCCCCATATATATATTAAAGTAAATTGTTTTTAGAAAGTTGCATTGGGAGAGTAGCTTAAAACCTTAAAGAAACATTCTATGAATTTTATATGCAGAGGGGAAAATCTAGATGAGATTAAGGTATGGAAATATGTCAAACTTTGTAACCTTTTATTTCCTAGTTTTACGTTAAGATGATGAGTAGCTGGCGGGAGACCAAAATGGCTCCTCGGGTACCTTGTTTGGTTAATCCCTTTTAATGTCATCGTATAGCAATGAGTTGCATTGGGATCAACATCTCTTAAATCAAATATCTAATACCTTGAGTTATGTTACTATTCTCAAGTTGAAAGTATACTGAATCCCATAAAATGCATGTTAAACAATGGCTAAACTTGTATTTTATATAAAACCTTTAGCGTGTTGGAAGTTGCTTTGCTGGAAGGAAGGATGGAATTAAATATAGGGATATTATTTTACTTAAGCAAATTATATTTGAGTCTATGATTTATTGCAATTTATGAAAATAATTACTTTAACCTGAATTTTATATGATATTTGAGAAAAGAGATGGGTTTAATTTGATAGAAAGTAAAAAGGGTCTATAGATATGCTTGTGCTTATGTTTGAAAGAACTCAAGATAGATGGATAGGGAATTATGTTAAAACTTGTTCATTCCCTTAAGCCTTGGAACTATATTATAATCATAGAATGGAGGAGATTGCTTACATCATTTATTTTATTTAAAGTAAATATGTGTGTAATTATTTGGTATCTCCCAAAGCTTAGAGTTATTTATAGGTTTCCTTGAGAAGTTTTTATCTATGTGGAAACTTAAACCTAAATGGATGGGTTGGAAAACTCTTGTTAGAAAGATTAGTGGGGCATGAAAACAAAACATTTAGAATTGGTTGAGGAGCCCTAAACTAACCATGAAGTTGAGCATTGAGTGTAAAGGATGCTCGAAATTCACCCAAATATTATTGAGGTGTGGGTAGGCACACAACAATATCTAGAGAAACTATTGACTGATAGAATTGGTCAAGTAATATGACTAGGTCAAGTCTAGTAATGAGGGGTGGTATGGGATGCCTTCTCCAGGTTGCATCTAGATTAGTACTATGATAGATCTCATGTATCTTTGACCTAGCTGGTTAAGCCTCATTGTATGGTATGGGACATACGAACATGGGTCATAAAGAGCATGTGTGATTAAGTCCAAGGCTAGTGTATTGGCATGGCTCTAACTAACTCGGGAAGAGGATAATCAGCTAGACACTGGGTATAAGTATGCTATTTTCCTTTCATTCAATATTAGAACATGGATGACGAATAGTCGAAGGTTCAGAATGGTAAGGGATAGGGAAGCAAGCGTCCACCCTCTAGGTGTTATGGGCCCTAGAGGATAACCCCTATCATGGATTGACCCTCATGCCAGAACATGAGGATGTTAAATGAGATAAGTCAATTCCACTAATGGCACCTTTACAGGATATGGTTGATCTCGTCCACTTGGGTGATTGTCTATAGTAGTCTTGAACCCAAAAGTGGTGTAATATACCTATACTAAATTAAGATTATGCTAATAAATAATTGGGTGAAGCAAGTTTGCTAAGAACTTGAAGGTAAACTTATGAGTAAAACTGTAGTATTAAAATGAAAAAAATATATTACAGTGATTTGTTTATGAATTATTGTGTGGTACAACCAAGTGAGTAGATTTGGGTTGTTACATATGGTATCAGAGCAAAAGTAGATCTGAGTTGTGGACTCTGATTGTGAATTTGTATTAAACTAATAGATTACCTCTTTCACCTACAAGTCAAATGGCATGAATGCTACGAGGTGGATCTTCAAGAAATCCTATGGGAGGTAGGGAGGAAGAAACCATCGAAGGACCTACTAGGGGACCAAGGTCAGGATTAAGACGAGAAGGCCCTCAACGTGAAAGAAGGATGAAATGATTGAATGAACCTCCTCCTAATGAACCTGTCAGAGAAGGGGAAAATCTTGCTAAAGTTGTTCAATTATTGCAAACTCACATGGAACAACAAAGGGAAGAGATGGCCCAATAGAAAACTCATATGGCCCAGCAACAAGAATTTATTACCCAACAACAGAGGGTCATAGAGGAATTAGCTAGGGAAAGAGACATTGGATTAGGTAGGACTGAGGAAGTATCAAGAGAACCTGAGGGATCCAGTGTTGGAAGGGCCAAGGTGAGTAAAGAGTTGGATAGGAACCTGAGAAAGGTTGTAATATCCAAATTTAATGGAAAGGGTGATGGTGATTCAATGAAAAATTGGCTAAGTGAACTAGAGTCATATTTTTCTCTAGTAGTTTTATCCTCTGAATCTAAGACTGCTTTAGCAGTTATGAACATGACTGAGGTAGCCCTTGATTGGTGGAAATCATATAAGAAAGGGCATAAAATAGAAGCTTCAGACCTCAAATGGGAGGAGTTTGCCAAAGAATTTAAGGATAGATTCTTGACTAAGCAATATTATGTGGAGAAATTTGGAGAATTTTCTAATTTACATCAAGAAAATGTGTCAGTGCATGAATACCACCAAAAGTTCATTCAGTTATTGAAATATGCATCTCAATATGAAAGTAATGAAGAAATGAAGACTCAAAAATTCATTCTGGGATTACATCCTAGAATCATGATGGTGGTAAATATGCACAACCCTGATAACCTACATGCTACCTTTGATTTGGCAAGAAAAGAGGAAGCCAATCAAGAAACTAGAAAGGTATATTTTAACTATCAAAAGTTATCTGAGAAAGAAAAATATGAACTCAGAAAGTGAAAAAGTGTTGGGTTTATGAGATGGGAGAAAGATCAAAATAAGAAACCCAAAGGGGGAGAGCAAAGTAGGCAAGGTGGCAAAAATAAACCTAACTACCAGGGTGGTAAGTTCAAGCGGGATGGTAAAGAATTTACCAAAAGATAGGATCAGAAACCTAGCAGGACAAGATAGGTCCAAAGAAACTGCATCTCTAGATAGAAATGAAAATAGTAACAGATCAAATAGAGCTCCACCAAATGGATGTTATGTATGTCAAGGAGCTCATTATGCTAGTAAATATCCCCATAGAGTTGATCGATGTTAGAAATCTCTAGATGAAGTAGCTCACAGGATCTTTGCAGCCATAGGTAACTCTAAACTTGATGGTCAAATTACCCCTTTCTTATTAAATGGGAATATTTTTGGCAAGAATGTGCAAATTTTGATAGATAGTGGTTCAACTGACAACTTTATATCTACTAAGTTAGTGAGGGACATACCTGTTAGACCTAGATTTTTGGCCAATGGTTGGAAGGTAGAGTATGGGTCAAGGTAAACCTACCAAGTTAACCAATGTCTGTTTGACCCTCACATTACTTTACCATAAGGAAAAACTAATTGGCATTTGTATGTGGCACCTTTGCATGCATTTGATATCATTCTAGGAGTTGATTGGTTGAAGGCACATAAGGCTCTTCTAAATTTTGAAGAGATATGGGTAGAATTTATGGATGAGTCTAATCAAAGGGTTAGGATTTGTTGTGGTCGAAGTGAAGTTAAACCACATTTATTATCTACAATGTAGATAAATAAAGTTATTAGGAAGAAGGGGATGGTCTTCATAGTTAATATGAATAAGAAAGAAGAGACAAAAATGGAATCTGATCTCTTCCAAAAGCATCCAGTACTGGAAGAATTTAAGGATGTGTTTCCTGAGGATCTACCAGGATTACCTCCTTAGAGGGAATTTGATTTTTCAATTGAGTTGCTACCTAGAGCAACACCTATTGCAAGGGCACCATATAGGATGACTCCTATAGAGCTACAAGAGCTCAAAATGCAACTTCAATATTTGTTGGAAAAGGGCTAATCAAGCCAAGTGTGTCACCTTGGGGAGCTCCTATTCTATTTGTTAAGAAGAAATATGGTACCTTGAGGATGTGCATCGATTATCGAATGCTAAATAAGGTAACTATCAAAAATAGGTATTCATTACCTAGAATTGATGATTTGTTTGACCAATTGAGAGGAGCAACCATCTTCTCAAAGATAGACTTGAGATATGGCTATCATCAGTTGTGAATACGAGAAGAAGACACTTCTAAAATGATATTTAGAACAAGGTATGGATATTTTGAATTTACTATTCTACCTTTTGGGTTGACTAATGCCCCAATCGCATTCATGAATCTCATGAATAGTATTTTTAGAGAGCAATTGGACCAGTTTGTGCTCATATTTTTGGATGATATACTGATCTATTCCAAGAACAAGGAGGAACATGATCAACATATGAGAACTGTACTTGAGATTCTGAGAAAGAATCAACTTTATGGAAAGTTATCAAAATGTGAGTTTTACACTCCACAAGTACAATATTTGGGACATATTATCTCCATAGAAGGGATTGTAGTAGATCCCAAGAAAATTGAAGCAATAATTGATTGGCCAACACCTACTAATGTGATAGAGGTGCGAAGTTTTATGGGTATTGCAAGGTATTATAGGTGATTCATCAAAGGATTTTCAAGAATTGCCCAACCTATTACAAATCTCCAAAGAAAAGGTAAAGCCTTTAAGTGGACAGAACAATGTGAAGAAGCTTTTCAAGTTTTAAAAAATTATTTGATAACTACACCGATCTTGCAATTACTTAATCCTAATAAGCAATTTACAGTGTGCACGAATGCATCAATTGAAGGGTTAGGTGGAGTTTTGACCCAAGATGATGTGGTTATTACCTATGAGTCTAAGAAACTTAAGAGGCATGAGGTAAATTATGCCACTCATGATTTGGAGTTGGCAGTGGTTGTTCATGCCCTAAAAATTTGGAGATATTATTTATTGGGAAAACCATTTGAATTGAAAATAGATCATCAAAGTCTGAGGTACATATTCACTCAACCCTTATTGAATGCTAGACAAAGATGTTGGATGGAATTTTTAGCTGAGTACGATTTTGGCATTGAGTATATTAAGGGTAAGGAGAATAAGGTAGCAGATGCTCTGAGTAGGAGAGGGTGCATCACTGCAATGAAAAAATACCAATATGATCTATTAGACCAAATTAAAGTATTGCAAGCAAAGGATGAATTTTCCAATCTTGTAAGGTTCAGGATGAGCAAGAACCTGGAAAGGATATAGATTTTGTGATTAGAGATGATCTACTATTTTATAAGAATAGATTGGTAGTTCCAAGCTCAGGAGGGTTGAAGGAAATAATCCTTAAGGAAGCGCATAATACACCTTATTCGGTGCATCCAAGAGGGACAAAAATGTGTGAGAATTTGAGAAAAACTTATTTTTGGCTAGGTATGAAAAAATATATCACTAATTATGTGGCTAGATGTTTAGAGTGTCAAAAAGTGAAAGTGGAACATTTACATCCAGCTGGAAAGCTATACCCACATGAGATACCTACGCAAAAATGGCAAGTGGTATCAATGGATTTTATAGTGGGATTGCCTAAAACAAGGTTTAGGCATGATACAATCTTGGTAATAGTGGATAAGCTAACCAAGGTAGCATATTTTATACCAGGTAATGTGCAAGATGATGCTCTTACAGTAGCAAGTAAGTTTTCTAGGGAAGTGGTAAGACTGCATGGTTTTCTAGAGGTCATAATATTTGATAGAGACTCTCGTTTTACCTCTAAATTTTGGCAAGTAATGCATGAGGTATTGGGAACCAAATTGAATATTAGTACTACTTATCATCCTGAGACTGATGGGAAGACTGAAAGAGTAAACCAAGTATTGGAAGATATGTTAAGAATGTACTGCATGGATCAACATACAAAGTGGGAAGACTACTTATACCTAGTGGAGTTTACATATAATAACAATTATCATGCATCACTAGGTATGGCACCTTTCGAAGCCCTATATGGAAGAAGGTGTCAAACTCCCTTATCTTGGGATAATCTAGAGGATCGGGTAGTGATCAGATCAAAAATGATAAAATAAATGGAAGAACAATTGAAAAGAATTCAATAGAAGCTGAAAGAGGTCACAGATCACCAGAAGAGCTACATAGACCTAAAAAGGACATCGAGGGAATATTCTATGGGAGATAGGGTATTCTTAAGGGTGAAACCAACTAAAAGTTCTATAAAATCTTCTAAACTAGACTCCAGATATGTAGGTCCATTTGAAATTGTGGCTAGAATAAGCCTTGTTGCTTACAGACTTGCTCTACCACCAAGCCTGTCCAAAATTCACAATGTCTTCCATGTGTCCCTCTTTAGAAAATATATTTTTGATCCCACTCATGTCTTGGATGTGTCTAAATTATAGATGACCAACCCACTCAAAATTGAAATTTGACCTATTCGCATACTTGGTTTTAGAACCAAGAACCTTAGGGAGAGATAGAACAATGTCGGGTCCAATGGGACCACTACTCGAACATAAATGCCACATGGGAGGATGTGGTAGATATGCAGTAGCAGTTTCCCTATCTGTTTGAGTAGATTTAGAATTTCCAAAACTTTTATGTGATTTGATGATATATGTATATTTGCATCAAATATGAGACTGGATACTGAGTAGAGTAGATTATGTTGGTTTGAGTTACTGAGTAGAGTAGCTTGTATGTGGTTTGTGTTACTTAAGCAAAGTGATTTTGTACATGTGATAGTATATATTTTGAATGAATACAATATGACATGTTATATGATTTAGATATATGCCAAATGAGAGTAATTGTGATTCTATGATGAATATGATGAATGGGATATTATGTGTGAAATAGAAATAATGAATTTATTTGATTACTTTGGCATTTATTAAATCCTTATGCAAGATATTTCTTGTTTAATTTTGTATAAAACATAGGGACTATGTTTGTCCTAAGTGGGGGAGGATGTAATGACCCTCCTCACACAGATATTTGTAGATAAGTAAAATTGGTAATAACCCTACCTTTTCTTGTGGATTGTGGTACTGTTGATAGCTACTATGAATGCAGGACCAGGTTCAAAGTCATCGAGGAAGGGAAGTTAGTCGATGGAAAAGGTAATAAGGGAAGTGATGATTCAGATCATGAATATATGGACACTCGCATACTTGCATATCATATATATGCTATGTTTGGCCGAGTTTGTTTGGTTTGGGTGGCGATGATGATGGGAGCCACTGATTATTTTAATATGCATATAGTTTAAATTAAAAGGAAATAGATATAAAATAGGAATGCAAATAAGTGGATGTATGCATGGTTTAAAGAAGTCCGAATGCAAGTGAGTTATTATGGATGTCAATTACTTAAGGTGTAGGTAAATATTATATTTGAGTTTTCTTTTATATAAATGATTTGAGCTATGTTTAAATGGTAGCAATATGTAAAATTAAAGTAAATGATTTTTCTTCATCGTGAAATGGATGAACATGGTGTGGAGTAGTGGTCAGCTTAACCGCATTGGTACAAGGTATTTGATTTCATTATGATTTTAACCCTCTCCATAACTAAGAACCGATATGGGAGGAAAAGGAATTGAAAGCAATCTTGTTGGACGTAGTGGAAAAACCAGGATTGGAAGAAACCATATTCAAAGGGAAGAAGAAAAAATGAATGGTACGATTGGATAAAAAAAAGAGGAGAATAGTGTGAATAAGATTTTGCAGTGGAATTTCTGGAAGATATGGGCAACTATTGGAAGGATTAGGCACTACGGAGGACTCCAGGTAGATCGTTCACATTAATTATTCCCTGTATGTTTATTTTTTATTTAAAAGAGAAAGGTTTATGTTGCACTAGAAATATTACTTGTATTTCCTATGTGAATATGAAATGGAAAAGTCTTTGAGAGTGCATATGTTTAAGTTATTATTGGTCTACATGAATACTTCATAATTTCATAACTAGGATATAAGCTTTGCTTTGGTTGTGAATATTGTTACTACTCAGGATTGAGGGAATGTTTTATGTGATTCACATGCATTAGTATTTTTGAGTGTTATGTGAACTTCTAGAAAACATCTGCAAGTATGCATGGTTGTGTGTTAGTAGAAATGCATTCATGAAGTGAAGAGCCAAAATCTGATCCCTTCATCCTAATACCTCAAACCATCAAGATTGTGAGTGAAGTTCTAGTTGGCAGTGTGAGAAAAACTTTCGAGCATGACATTAGCTGAGTAGAGGAATGAAGCCACTGAGTTGTTTATAAAATTAAATATTTTATACATTTATCTTCACATAATTGCATTCTAGTGAAATTTGTAGTTCATACATGTGCAAGACAGACCTAAACATCTAATGTATGTTGTGTTGCAATCATTGTGATGTGTGGAAACTAGATAAGAGATGTCACCTTGTCTGATGTTAGTGTATTTCCATGTATTCTCTTTAGAACCCAAACTCCAAATGTTAAACCTGCAAATGATGCTCTTTAATATTATAGAGAATGGATTCTAAAAGTTTGTTAATCCAGCAAAACTTTATTATAATTTTTTATAAATTTTGGGATGGTGTTTTCAAGTAAATATTTTGTATGTAATATTGGTTAAAAATATATATTAAATTATCTACGCAAGTTTCGATTGTGGCTTGTGATTTTAAGAAAGCATGTACTTAGTTTTTGTGTGAATTTTGTACAGGGTGATTATTGTATTGTTGATAAATTGATTCAATGGTTTGATTACTATGTATGATGGTTAAAAGCAATGAGAACTCTTTTGTTTTAATTGATATTAATGCAACCAATACCTGTAAAGAGGAGTTAAACCATACTTTAGGTGACGGGACAAATTATGCTAATAAACATCTTGAACTTGGGTTGCCATGCTCCCAAAATATATTAAAGTAAATTATTTTTAGAAATTTGTGTTGGGAGAGTAGCTTAAAACCTTAAATAAACCTTCTACAAATTTCATATGCAGAGGGGCAAATCTAGATGAGCTTAAGGTGTGGAAATTATGCCAAACTTTATAACCTTTTATTTCCTAGTTTTACATCAAGATGATGAGTAGTTGGCAAGAGACCATAATGGATCCTTGGGTACCTTGTTTGGTTAATCCCTTTTAATTCCACCTTATAGCAACAAGTTGTATTGGGATCAACATCCCTTAAATGAAATATCTAATACCTTGAGCCGAGTTATTATTCTCAAGCTGAAAGCATACCAAATCCCATAAAATATATGTTAAACAATGGCTAAACTTGTATTTAATATAAAACCTTTAGCGTGTTGGAAGTTGCTTTACTGGTAGCAAGGATGGAATTAAAAATAGGGATATGATTTTACTTAAGCAAATTATATTTGAGTCTATGATTTATTGCAATTTATAAAAATAATTACTTTAACTTGAATTCTATATGATATTAAAATATGAGAAAATAAATGGATTTAATTTGATAGAAAAAAGGGTCTATAGATATGCTTGTGCTTATGTTTGAAAGAACTCAAGATAGATGCATAGGGAATTATGTTAAAACTTGTTCTTTCCCTTAAGCCTCAAAACTATATTATAATTATAGAATGGAGGATATTGTTTGCATCATTTATTTTATTTAAAGTAAATATGTGTGTAATCCTTTGGTATCTCCCAAAGCTTAGAGTTATATATAGGTTTCCTTGAGAAGTTTTTATCTATGTGGAAACTTAAACTTAAATGGATGGGTTGGAAAACTCTTGTTAGGAAAATTAGCGGGGCTTGAAAACAAAACATTTAGAATTGGTTGAGAAGCCCTAAACTAACCATGAAGTCGAGCATTGAGGGTAAAGAATGCTCAAAAATCACCCAAATATTGTTGAGGTGTGGGTAGGCACACAACAGTATCTAGAGCAATTATAGACTGATAGAATTGGTCGAATAAAATGACTAGGTCAAGTCTAGTAATGAGGGGTGGTATGGGATGCCTTCTCTAGGTTGTATCTAGATTAGTACTATGATAGATCCCATGTATCTTTGACCTAGTTGGTTAAGCCATGTTGTATGGTATGGGACATACGAACGTGGGTCATAAAGAGCATGTGTGATTAATACCAAGGCTAGTGTATTGGCATGGCTCTAACTGACTCTAGGAAGAGGATAATCAGCTAGACACTGGGCATAAGTACACTATTTTCCTTTCATTTAGTATTAGAACATGGATGACAAATAGTCAAAGGTTCAAAATGATAAGGGATAGGGAAGCAAGCGTCCACCCTCTAGGTGTTATGGACCCTAGAGGATAACCCCTATCGTGGATTGACCCTCATGCTAGATCACAAGGATGTTAAATGAGATAAGTCAACTCCACTAATGGCACCTTTATGGGATTTGGCCGATCTCATCCACTTGGGTGATTGTCTGTAGTAGTCTTGAACCCAAAAGTGGTGTAATATACCTGTACTAAATTAAGCTTATGCTAATAAATAATTGGGTGAAGCAAGTTTGCTAAGAACTTGAAGGTAAACTTATGAGTAAAATTATAGTATTAAAACAAAAAAATATTACAGTGATTTGTTTATGAATTATTGTGTGGTACAACCAAGTGAGTAGATTTGGTTCTTGGATGGTCATTTACTTATAATCCCATCATCAACTTGGTTCTTGGATGAAAATGGTCAATAGAATTTTGTGATATTTATTAGTGCTTCAACTATGTTAATTAATAATTATGTACTAACCTATCACTAATATCACATAAAATATTGTTGTCTATTACCTCTTTTATGATATTTTTACATATATACCTTAGGAAATTTTCTTAAAATAGGTGATAATATAGGAGTAACCCAATGTGATTCTCATTGTAATTAAGGTAGTATGATTATCTAGCATTACAGATTATACAATTTCTTTTATCTAAAATGAGAAATAGGATATTGATAATATTCCATAGGTTTATGCTATCTTTCATCAACCATGAAGAGCTAAGGTCTTATAGAGGATAAAACATAATTCATTCTAGCCTTAGATGATGATAGCCCTTTCTAAATTCCAATATCCTAGTACCATATCTATGATGAAGAAATCACTACATACATGAGTATACCATTTAATTTGAAACTTATATCAAATTTATAAAAAGAAACTAGATAACTAACAAACAAAAAATTGTTAGCCAAAAAAATTAGGTTGTTGGAAATGTTTAATTCAAAACTATACTCATGTATTTTAATTCATTTTTCTTACTAGTATATATATATCCAATTATCTAAAATTTTCTAAGCTAGATAGAATTTTTTTGCTCCAACTATCAATTGTCATTGATGTCTAACATTTAATGGGTGAAATGTATTTAACCTTGAAAAAATTATCTTTATTTGATTGATCCCTAATGTATGAAATCTACTTACTTTCGAAGTATTTAACTAATGCTCTTATTAAAAATAAAAATAAAAATATCATATTTTGATTTTGCCTTGAGAAATCCATTACAACTTAAGCTATCAAGATAAATTGTTTAATGCTATTTATTTTTAAATCAAAATGTATCCTCTTATAAGGGGTATGGCATACTTTCTAGATTGCTTCAAATACCTATCCTAAATAAGAATATTTTCTTTGATAGAGTGTTGGATTTTACAACTCATATATTTAGTGGTACATGCTAGTTTTCTAATTTCAATGTATTATCTCTATCATGCAAATTACAAGATAATTCCTCTACATAAGAAAAAATATGAACTTTTATAGATTCATGTAATGTATTTGGTAAAATTTAGATGTCTCTATCTAATATAGGAAACTGTCTATAAAAGAAAAGATAATACAATTATAGGACCCCTTTAAAATATGGTAGAATATGCTCTTATATATAAATGCTTACTTTACAAATAACTTCATGAAATACTACCTTTCAACTAGAGGTAGTTGGATAAAAGACTCTACAAGCTATTACTTCATGTATTACCTCTTATATTCCACATCAATGATAAGATGCATTGTAGCTATAATGAGCCATATTGGTGCAAGATAAGATTCCTAGGTTAGGAAAATAAGGTTGATTCATTAACTTCGATTTTAGAATGTAATAAATTTCATGCATGTTTTCTTCTAAGGTATACTTAAGTGAGTTTCATATCATTGATTTTAAATGTAATGTGCATGGAAGGATATAAATGCTAAAGAAAGCTTTTGGTTTCATAGGACAACTAAATCTAATTGTAATTAAATTCAAGAATCTAGACTAGATATCTTTTTAAAGAGGTTCTATCAAATTTTGTATTGATTATATTTATTCTCCTATTTTATATAGTTTATAATAAGTTATTAGTAAACATAATTGGATTGTAGGATGTTGTGTATGTTTTAATAATGATCATTAGAAATTAAAGACTCTAACCTATCTTTAGAGAGGGTATTACTCTCTAGGGAACTCAATCATGAAGGATGATAAATATGGATCTAAATTATCAAATCAAAGAGTTGAATATTTGTTTCAACAAAAATAATGAAAACATCAAAAAATAGATCGTAGAGCTTGATGACAATTCTATCTCCTTACGTCACGCTACTAAAACTATGTATGTACATGGCAAAATTAAAAAAGAGGATATTGCTTTACTTGAATTTAGTTAAGAATACAATCTACAATATTTCAAAAAAAATATTAAATTTGGAGTCATCAAAGATACCTATACTAAAGGAACCACTAGTCTGATTAAATTTCACCAATCATATAATATTATTATTGTTAACATGTGAGTTCTTATTGATTAAGTTAATTATCATAACATTAAATTTTATAATTTATTTAGTGAATTTTTCTGATGGTACTAGCTAGTTTGCTAATGGTTCTTATTTCTTCTAGGTATCTTCTTATAATTCTGCATTTACAACACTCAAAAACACAAATAAATATAAAAATAAGAATATCTTAAAGTTAGAGAAGCCCATTTTTTCCATCCTCACCCGGAGTTCATTAAAATCATAACTAAATTTGAAAATAAGAATATGTTAAGGTGAGGATTTAAGAATATGTTAAGGTGAGAGAATCAATCCTCAAATGTTCCACTAATTACATCTTAAATAAAATTAAATATTATTTTATTTTATAAAAATAAATTTAAAATTTTAACGTTATTAATATAAACAAATCTAAAATTATAAATTGCAACCAATTTTATTCTGAAAATCTAAAACGGAAGAAAACGTCTCCCTCCACTGCTATTTGATAACTGAAGACACATTTATTTACTTATCACTCTTGGTGAATGTCGCATGACCCCTTAGTCAACCAAATATTCAAATGTAAATAAAATTGAAGAGTTTATGTCACTTGCAAAAATATAAGGAAGGAATAGATTCTAAACTGCCTGAGGTGCAAACAAAGCAATCCTTCATTCGAATTAAAACTGCCTGAGGTGCCTTTGGGCTTATTCATGTGCCTCTTATGCAGGACATAAACATCATTGACGACCGTCAATTCTAGCTAGCTAGCAATTATATTATTTGCAATTTGTAGTCCTCACTTGCTCACTGCATTATTTTGCTCAGCTTGTTTTACTATTAGCTTTACTCAAATCTAAGCTTATTACACTAAATCTAAAACAAACATGGTACAAAAGAAAGCTTTTCTGAAGGGGAAATGGATATTTAAAGACAAATTCATTCTTACCAGACATCCAACAGAAGGGCGCATAAACCTCTTGATCACATAAAAGTTCACATGAAATTAGAGTTGCCGGAGTCTACGTCCCTTGAACGAATATATGAGAAAAGGATAACGTTTTACATTTCAAACAACGGAATCCTTCAAATTCGAATTATAAGTTAGTTTTGCCTTGGCTCTATTCAAGTGCCTCAAAACATTGTGGGTAAAGATGAGAGGACAAAAACATCGTTTAAGGAATGTGTAAGAGGGTTTCCAAGAAATGACATTATGAGTAATGTTTTTAAGGAAGAAAACTGCAATGGGATTCCTGCTCTGCCACTTCTATTAGAAATTTTTTTTAATTTATTTTTCAACTACAGTGACAGGTTTCTTCAATTCCTAATTTATTTTTAATTTATTTTTCAACTACAGTGACAGGTTTCCAAGAAGATTCTTACCCTTATTCTGTTGCAGAGTATATCATATCATAAAATTTAAGATTCGATAACCTAATCTGCATGGTGCAACTTGAATAACCTAATAAAATTTAAGACTTGATAACTAATCCGCATGCATGTTTTGCCCATAAATGCGAATTGACACGTCTTGCACGAAGCTTTAAAGAGCTCAAGAATAGCAGAAGCACGCAAAACAAAGACAGGAATGTAAGTGGCGGGCTAGTGGCAGGAATCCTTGAGTCACAATAAAAAACAAAGACACGAATGTAAGTGGCAGGAATAGTTTCGAATTGAATGTAATGACATCATTTCCCAGGCAGGAATAGTACGGTGTAGATAACGGACGATTGGACCTTTGAATAAAGTCTATTTGTACAAAGGAGTAATATGACTTGCCACTAGGTCAAATTGATTTTTCTTTTTTCTAAGAAAATTAAATATAAAGCTTTCTTTTGAAGAGAACAGTCTATTTGCACAAGGGAGTTGTATGATTTAACAATGGGCAAAAGCAATTTTTAAGGGAAGTGGATTGGTAAGTGTTAGTTTGGTTAGGCACTAATTAAGAAGAGATTTAGGTGTAAACTTTGGGAAAAGCTTGTTATAAAGGTAGTAGTTTATAGGGATCCTCTTAGTATGCATCTGCTATTGGACTTTCAGGCATAATGGACTTTCAGGCAGGCTAAAATAAGGAGATAAAATAAAGTTATAAAAAGTAACCCAAAATTTAACCCTACTTAATAATAAAAAAAATTAAACAATTTGCACAAAAAAAAAGATTGAGCAAAAGAGCCACATGTGCCTCTGTACTGCAAAGCTGCATCCTACCCAGAACAACTACTTATTAAAAGGTTGAAAGCGGTCTACATCGTCTTTCCATATACAGAAAGGAGCATTTAAATAAAGCCTATAGCGTCACTTCATCAAATTTCTTGTAGTACAAAGATTAGACTAAATTATATGAAATTCTTGCGCTTCCATGGGTAACCATCAATGCGTACCCAACGTGGAAAAGACTTTAATGTAAATTTGCATCCGTGGCTGCTACACCTGTCTTGTGTGGTTTGTAGTTTATACAAGGACAAAGGCTGTCAGTCTGTCTCTTCGACTGTCAGTCTGTCAAGTCCAAGTTTGAAAACTTTCACTTCTCCAATCAGCCACGCATTCTGGCAACTCAATAAGTGATTTCCAAAACCTCCACTTCCGCCTTGGTGGCACTGTCACCAAGGCAATCGAGTCCAACCACAGCAATTACACGGCAAAGACTCAGAAAATAAAGCAATTGGATTGCCGATTGCACCCTTTGTCATGCTGTCTTAATATCTGATATACAAAAATCTGCATATTATGTAAACAATCCCTGATCCGCCCTCACTCGCGGCAGCCTTTTTGATGCAGTATATTCATTTGTATAGTTGGATAAGAATTCACGTGTCTTAAAAAAAGGAGAGATTCGAGATCTCACCTTGTTCGCCACTCGAAAATGAGGGCAGAATTTGCATTTTAATGGCAGTGGCGGCCGTGGTAGTGACAGAATTGTTTAAAACGGCTTTAATTTGGCATCAGCCTATCACGTCACCTAATTCAAATATATTAGATATAGAGAGTGCAATCTTGTAATTTGACCGCGACCTTTATCATCGTTAATAATACGAAAAGAATCCTCTTTATATATATATATATATATATATATATATGGGTATATATTTTTTTGGTAAGTAAGAGACTATTATAATTAACATCGGGTTTTAACTGGTTGACCCAAAACCATTTTACAAAATAGGGTCCACCGACCAAATGGACAAGGGCCAAGCCCTACAAGTTTAATCTGACAACAACAAGGGCCAAGCCCTACTCTTCCATCTGAAGACAACCAAACTAAACTATGGAAGCCTAATATTGTAGCCATCAGAAAAGAAAGACGCAAAACAAAACTAACAATGAGAAAAACTAATCATGCAAGCGCCATGCAGGGTCGCTTGTGCCCATACAAAAAATAGCAGAATATAGTCAAACAAACATCCCACAGAATGGACAACCAGGAGGCCAAGCAGTCAGTCTTCCTTGTAGTCCTCATTTGACTCCTTATCATCCTCATCCTTAGATTCCTCCTTGCCATCAACTTCAGATTCTGCCTTCGACTCCTCGCGCCCCTAGAACTGCTCGCTGTAAAACAGAAGATTTAGAGAATCACGCAAATCAACAACTGCACTAATGAGGCCAAACAGACTCTTTAACTGGTTGATAATATTGGAGGCTGATGAAATCGCCATCTTCTTCAAGACTGTTACAGTGGGGTCCGGTACCCCATCGTCAGGGATCTCCAACACTTTGTTATTTCCCGTCAGGGCCCTGTTGCGACATCGAAACCAAACACACCTTGGGCAAGACTTGAGGCCAAAGGAGATGTTTCCCATGCATGAATTTGCAGATAACGAAACTATATCAGCGCCCCACCAGCTGCAAAAAACACTAGTCACGTGAAAGAAAAAAGCAAATATGACCAAAGCCATTATAAGGTTCAAAAAATATTTTGAAAAATGCCCCCATTTTCTATCATTGATCCACTCTGAGCCTTTCATTTTGAACTTTCTCATTTTCTATCACCGTCGAGACCGCATGAGGAAGATTTGTAGTCCACGTGATCAAGTTTACCGCTACAATGCCTTCATTCGCCAACCTATCAGCTGCCATGTTTGCTTCCCGAAAGGTATGCAAAATTATGGCCTCGGGTCGATCATGAATCAGAGCCCTCGCTTCTTGGATGTAGTCATGAAATCTCCAAGGAGCTCTCTTAGTGTTCTTTAGAAGATTTATAATAATGAGAGAATCACCTTCCACCAATAGTTTCCCTGGATAATTCTCTGCCACCTTTAGGCTCCTCCAAACCGCCCTCGCTTCAACAACATTGTTAGTTTGAGCTCCAAGATGTTCAAAAAAAGCTATTAGCACCTCACCCTTGTGGTCTCTGAGTAAGCCTCCAGCCCCTGCTTCACCTGGGTTACCCCTAGCCGCCCCATCGAAATTTAACTTAATCCACCCTAGGGGGGTGGGGTCCATGTGATCATGGTTCTAGGACAGACTCGAGGATGATTGAGGCCATCAGTGAGAGGTAAGTTTAATGACTGGCCTAATGAGGCTTCAAAAGGATTCGGAGGTCTAGACGCTGTAGGCACTAAACATGCATTCTCATTAGCATATACTAAAATTTTTGACAAGACAGAGGATGACTGAGCAACCTTATCCAAGAAGGCCCGACGATTCCTTTCCAACCATATCTGCCACAAGTAGTGATGAAGGTAGATCTTCCACATATACCTGAGATGCTTGTTCAAAAAAGGAGAAGGCCACTAGACAAATAGGTCAAACATGGACTGAGGACGGACCCAATAAATATGAAACACTTGTAACAGACCTGACAAGATTGAGGTAGAAAAATTACAATACAAAAACAAATGATCAACAGACTCCCACTCAGACATACAAAGATAACACCTATTAACAACAATCACACCTCTTTTTATTAAGTTATCCATGGTGAGGATCCTATTTTGGATGGCCAGCCATGCAAAAAAACCAACCTTCGAAATGATGCTTTTGGGCCAAACTTCCAAGTGAGGGAAAGTAGGTTCATCATTATCAATAAGCATCAAATAAGCAGACTTGACAGAAAATTCCCCATTGTCCGAAGCTTCCCAGATAAGCTGGTCCTCAAGCATGCCAGAAGGGAGTAAATACTATCTTAATTTATTCTCTAGTATTATTGATGCCCTTGGGAGATCATTGTTCATTATTGGCTTCCATACCCTTCTATTGTTTGACAAAGTAATGAAATCTGCAACTTTGGTACCAAAAACTTCATTCGTCCAAGCTCTGAGGGTTGAAAGGATGGGGTCTGCGGAGAGGGGATAGTCCTTTAACCATTTGTGGTCCCAAAAATCAATGTTTCTTCCATTTCCCAGTTTCCAACGTAGCCCTCTGCTTAGCAAGTTTTTGGTTTGAAGGATTGATTTCCAAAAAATTGATCCCCTGGGAGGAAAGGAATAACTTAAGAAATCAGTTTCTTGCAGGTACTTTCTTCTGATTATAGTAATCCATTCTGCATTTGCATTTGTCAACAGACGCCATGCTTGCTTGGCCAGGAGGGCCATGTTTAAATGTTGGATTCTCCTCAGCCCAATACCTCCAAACTCCCTTGGTTTGCAAACCCTATCCCAGGACACCAAATGAAAGCGTTGCTTAGATTCAGAACCAGTCCATAGGAACCTCTTCTGGATCTGTTCAATTTTAGTGTAGACACTTGCAGGAGCTTTAAAAATAGAGAGAAAGTAGACAGGGATGCTTTGAATGGAAAATATGGTGAGAACCGCCTTGCCAGCTTGAGATAACAAATTTCCTTTCCATCCAGCCAACTTCCTCTGAATTCTTTCGATTACATTAGTCCACATGGAATCAGCAGCTCTACCTGTGAATAAAGGAAGGCCCAAGTATGTGGATGGAAGAGTAGACACTGAGCATCCAAGAATCCTAGCGATCTTAATCTGCCTCTGAATGGGAGTATTAAAGAAATAAATTTTACTTTTTTCAAAATTTACCTTCTACCCCGCTGCATCCTCATATAGCTCCAGGATATGTTTTATGACCTTAGCCTCAAAAACTGATGCAAGAGTTAACAACAAAGTATCATCCACAAACTATTGATGTGTGACTGCCTGTGTTTGTGATGATGCTTTGATTCTTGAAATAAGACCAATATTACAGGCAACTTTGATTGTCCTCCCAAGGGCTTCAACCACAATGATAAACAACATGGGAGAGATAGGATCACCTTGCCTTAGGCCCCTTTTACTTTGAAAGTATCCAGTAGGAGCACCATTAACAAGGACCAAAAACCAAGGTTTCATAAAACATCCTTCCAAAAGCTTGATCCATTCATGATGAAAACCAAATTTCTGGAGAATAGCAGAGACAAAACTCCAGTTTATGCGGTCATAGGCCTTGTTCATATCCATCTTGAGAGAAAAAGCAGGTTTTTTGGTCTGGACTACCGAATGGAGGGCTTCATGTACTGTTATGACACCATCAAGGATGGACCTTCCAGGGACTGAACTGCCCTGACAAACATCAATAAACATAGGAAGGATCTTCCTCATTCTGTTTGCAATCGCCTTGGTCAGAATTTTATAAACAACATTACAAAGGCTAATAGGTCTAAAATCCATCATAGATCTGGGAGCAGGAATCTTTGGGATTAAAGCAATAAAAGTGGAGTTAAAACTTCTTGGAATATGCTTTGTGGACTGAAATTCCTTGATAGTAGCACAAACATCAAAACCTACAATATCCCAAAATGCCTAAAAAAATGAGGTGAAAACCCATCCAAACCTGGAGCTTTATCGGGGTTCATTGAGAAGAGAGCCTCTTTGATTTCTTCATCCGTGAAAGGCTTAATCAACTCCCCATTCAAGTCATCAAAAATTAAATGAGGAATATGGTAAAGCATTGATTCTGAAGCTAAGGCAAAACTATAGTGTTCTTCTCCTAAAAGGTTCTGAAAATAGGAAACCGCTTCATTTCTGATCTCATCAGGGCTAGAAAGGAAGGATCCATCATCTCTAACAAGTTCTTTAATTCTATTGTGGCTTCTATTCCTTAAGGCAGATGCATGAAAGAATCTTGTGTTAGCGTCACCTTCTTTCAGCCAGGTAGCTCTAGACTTTTGCCTCCAAAATGTCTCCTCACAGGCTAAAACATTATGATACTCAGCAAGGGCTTTCTTTTCATCTGCCTGTAGGGAAGGGTCAGGCAATCCCTCTTTGATTTTTTTCTCAATGGTTGATAACCTTTCAGAGATGACTTTCTTGTTTTCAAAAATATTTCCAAAAATTTCTTTATTCCAGATCCTTAGATTTTCTTTCACCACTTTAAGTTTCTGTGCTAATCTGAATGAAGGCCTGCCCTGACAAGAATGCTGCCACCACTGAGAAATTTTGTCTCTGAGATCAGGGTGGTGCATCCACATAGATTCAAACCTAAAAGGCCTTTTGAATTTTGGAGTCTCTTCAATTTCAAGTAGAATCGGGTTGTGGTCAGACCCAATGCGAGGCAAGGACAACATATTGGCATCCCCAAAATATTGTATTGCTTCTTGTGATAGAAAAAACCTATCAAGCTTTTCCATTATGAGTTGATTTCCAGACCTCCTGTTGCTCCAAGTAAATTTAGCATTTTTCAATTTGACATCCAATAAATTGTTGTTGTTGATGAAATCTTGAAAGTCCTCCATACTTCTTGCTGGAATTCTTGCTCCCCATTTTTTGTCAGAGGGGTAAAGAGGGGTATTAAAGTCCCCCACCACTATCCACGAAATATCCTGAAAAGCTTCCTTGAAATTACTGAGGAAATTCCAAAGATCAGCTCTCCCAGGTATAGAATTAGGGGCGTACACGTTTGTTAAAATCCAAGAAAGGTCACTAACCTTATCCTTAAAAAGAATGCTCATTACCCTTTCTCCTAATTGAATAACCCTGCCTTCCACCTTCCCTGGATTCCAGATACAAAGAAGACCACCTGAGGTTCCTCTGGCTTTGCAAAAAACTGCTTCTCCCTTTTTCCAGATTTTGAGGGTAATTTTTCCAGACAAAACTTCATCGACTTTAGTTTCTTGTAAAAGAAGAATAGTGGGACCAAAATCTCTTCTTAAATATTTGACTAACCATTGTTTAGGAAGGCCATTGAGCCCCCTTACATTCCAAGATATGATCTTCATTTGGAAATTTTCAAGTTTTTTCCTCTTCCCCTGCCTTGGAATTGAGGGGGCTTGAGACTTTTGTTTTCTTCAAGGGAAAGATTACCAGTTGATGGAAATAGAGTTTTCTGAATTCCATTAGCTATCTCATCTTGGATCTCTTCTTTCCACTGTTGGGCATTTGACTTTCTTCCCTTCTTTTTTTCCCCTCCACAGTCAATCATGGGGGACTTCATTGAGCTTCTAGTCTATTTCGGGCTGAATTTGGTTTGGGTAACCTATTGGATAACAGTACTGGAAACCCCAGCTCTGGCTTGGGACAAAGACAAAGGTAAAAAATATCGCTTGGAAGGGCTGATTAACTCTGAAAGCACTTTTTCTCTTTTCGGGGAGTAAAAGGACTCATCATTAGGGCATTCTTTATGGCCAACAGGAGGAGGATTGGAAGGTCCAGATTTGGTCGGGGAATCAAGGCTAGTAGGAAGACCAAGATTTATATCCTCAACATTAGGCCCTTCATTCTGATTTTCCTCTGTAATTGATGGGTTTTCAGCCAAAAAGTTAAATTTATTCAGATTTTCGAAAGGAGAGCATACCTTTTGTTGGTCAGTTTGTGATGTAGCAATCTGCTTGCCCTTACCATTGTCCATGTGAAGCTCAACCTCATTTTTCGCTTGCCCCAAACCAGAGGCCTTTGCCTTTTCAACATTTGGATTTTTAACCCTGTACATCCCTATGTTTTTGCCATTATTTCTGAAAGACTTTCGCTTGGAATCATTATTCTGAGGAAGGGTTTGTTGGCTTCTCAAAAAAGGGCATTGTCCTTTGAGGTGGCCTTGAATCTTACAATCAGAGCAAAATTTCGGTCTATTTTCATATTCGATGACCTGCAATCTTGTTTTATTTCCATATTCTAACTCCACATGAGTAGGAAGCTCGGATTCTAGGTTTGCGTTTACGCAAATCCTAGCATGCATCATTCTGGTGCGTGCAAGGGTTGGATTGTCAATGGCCACCAATTCCCCTATGGTCTTGGCAATACCCTGAAGAAAATACTCATGCCACCAATGAAATGGGAGATTCGGGAGGCGGACCCAAATGGGGGCAAAGTTTATGCTCTACTTTTTTGGGTCAAAATCCTCAGCCCATCTCCTAATAAAAAGACTTCTTCGGCCCAAAAACCAGGGTCCTCCTATTAAAATACGACTAGCATCTTCACTATTGTTAAGGCATACCACAAAAACCCCCTTGATAATGCAATAATCTCCATGTGTCCGAAAGTCTTCCACTTCGAAGTTGCCCATCATCGAATCGTTTCAATATCCGGCCTGCCCCCTATGAATTTTCCGACCAGAGAAAATTTTTCCATCGATATGAAATCTGCCATTACACTTTCAGGCACGAATACCTTCTGCCCATTGGGAATGAGAGGTGGTAAGGAATGTAAGGAACCCCTATTGTCGCCTTTAATGGCCTATGCAAAAGACTTGCTACCCTCAAAATTCTTGATGTGGGCCTCCTTGTCAGAAATAATATCAGGGGGTTCGTGTCCCTCTAATTTTTTAAAGTCCTCAGTGTCCTTGTCATTGTTCACCTACCCTTCCTCAGTTGCTTATATATATAGCACACCTTTTCAATATGCTTATTATGAATAAGTAAATTACATCCTATACATTACTTTATAGGAAAGAATTTCAAATCAAATCTTCTAAGAAATATCTTAACAAACATTAATTTTTTGTTTATTAAACATGATAAAAGTGATGTCATATTCGAGGCTTGATTGGTATTTTCATTATTAAATTTCACAATCACTCATTGAACTATGAACCATGAATATTTTTCTTATTAGATGGATGAAAAGGGTTTTGAAAGGGACCCCAAACCTTTTACAAAAGTGGATCAAACAACCTTCCGAAAGCTAGGAAGAAAAGAGCAGAGGACCAGCCCAAAAATATCCAAAGATCCAAGATCTAGAAAACTTCATACAACCAAAGAGACACAAAACATCCCACAACTAAAACTATTCACAAACAAAAGAAAGACTAACAACAACTGGGATCAAAGAACAACAATGTCCCATGTAGGGGATAAAATCATCCTAGAGACACATATTAATGAATCTATCCACCTATACTTGTGCCACATACTATTGATATTTGAATTACTCTTGTGATTAATGAATCTATCCACCTGTACTTATACCACATACTATCGATATTTGAATTGTAGGCGCTAGATTTAGACCATTTCAAATTCAAAATATGGTAGGATTTTGAATTTGAATCCCTACAAATAGTGACCCTATCCACAAAAGTCCATCTAATGCAAACCAAGGGTAGAAAGGAGGGCATATCACATTCTTGCAATATCATTGTCTAACTGATTTAATTCGATAGGTAAATATTCTCACAAAATTGTGCACCTTTCCTGGGAGAGTGCCAATTTTGCTAGGAAATATGCAGATCGATTCCCTTCCCTATAAACATGGTTAAAAAGAATAGAATCGAGAGCTTGAATCTGACTCAAGGATTTGTCTAACTCATTTGAAATAGACCAAGAAGGGATTTGGGAGCCTTTAAGCATGTTTATAATATTAAGGGAATCCCCTTCAAAAATAATCTTCCTACCAAACACATAATCCAAAAGAGAGATCACGTGGAAGAGAACACGCGCCTTAGTAAAGTGACTAGTCTGATGATCTAGGTTCTCTGCGTAGGCCACAAAAATATTCCCATTAGAGTCCCTAAACAAACCACCTGCACCCATCAGGCTAGGATTACCTTAGTGGGCCCATAAAAATTAAGTTTCAACC
This sequence comes from Wollemia nobilis, assembly GCA_028583015.1. NCBI lineage: Eukaryota > Viridiplantae > Streptophyta > Pinopsida > Araucariales > Araucariaceae > Wollemia > Wollemia nobilis. The sequence goes on from JAQPPZ010017204.1 coordinate 28,801, forward strand.
AACCAAGAGGAAGGGGCTTCTAAACTATTTCAAACCTTGTAGATACTATAAGGTGTGAATTGAGAGTGGGGTTGGTTCTAAAACCAAGACACAATTCCATAGATATATCTCTAGCAAGGGATACTTTATCCAATGAAATATAATTGACATTCTCAATGGTAGTCACTAGAGTATGAAGAGCAACAATCTCTATAGGATAATAAACATTCTTAAAGGCACCAAAATTATGCTCCTTCCATATGCACCACCAGACATGAGGTAAACCAAATGACCAAAAATAATGAAGGTGAGGGGACAAAAAGGGAGATTGACGTTGCATAATTAAGTTGAAAAAAACCATAGTAAAAACCCAATTCACATCAAATAAGTAGAGAAACTGAGAGAGGACATACCAAGAGAAGGGGTAGACAAAAAATAAATGAATAGGAGATTCATGTGTATTACCACATAAATAGCACATATTTGAGGATAAAAAATCTCTCTTTTGCATATTATCCAACATTAGACATTTACCTTGGGATTCCAACCAATAAAAACATTTACCTTAGGAGTAAGATCCTTTAGCCAAATATTGCTAGTAGGGAACCAAGGATCAACAAACACCTCTATAGGGGAGTAGGTCAATTTAACTGAGAAGTAGCCATTATTCTCAACTCTTCACACAAGCTTATCTGGCTTGTCCCAACTAGGTATGACAATCCACTTTAGGATATTGATCAGAGCTCTAACGACCATCTCTTCATCCTACGAGACCCTAGGAAAAGCAAATATTTTCCAAAATTTTCTACCATCAATAATCTTAATGAAATCACATACCTTAGATCCAAAATCTTGGTCTATCAAAGTTTACACTAAGCTTAAGTTTGGATATGAGCCTAACGACTAGTTGACATCCCATTTGTCTTTTCAAAAGTTGATGTTTTGACCATTTCCCAATAGTTATCTTCCTAATTTTACAATATCAGAACAACTTTGAACAATGCTCAACTAGAAAGCTAAACCTTGAGAAGGGATGGGATCTAAGAGGAACTCACCACCATTACCTAAATATTTGGTTGATAGAATTCTGATCCAATTAACATTATCTTTCTAAACTAGTCTCCAAATCTACTTAGATATAAGTGCTCTATTTAAAGTATTCATCCTTCTCAAACCAAGACCACCCATTTTCTTTTTGTTGCACACTTGATCCCAAGCCACCAGAGAGAATTTATTCTTCTCATCAGGACCAAACTAGAGGAAAGATCATTGAATTTGCTCAATATTCCATAAAATCTTTCTTGGAATCCTAAAAAGAGAGATAAGTAGACCAAAATGCTCTATAGGGTAGATTTAACCAACAATATTTTACCTGCTTGGCTCAAAAGGGCCCCTATCCAACCTGCCAACTTGTTTTGGATTCTTTCCACAATTGGTTCCCAAAGGGAAGTTTTGATACCACCTTTGAATAATGGTATTCCCAAGTACATCGAAGAGAGGGAGTCAATTTCACATTCTAGAATCTTGGTAATTCTCCTCTGCCTACCAAGGGGAGTATTAAGGAAGAACACTTTACTTTTTTGTAAACTCACTTTTTTCCTAGCCGCTCTTTCATAATCCAAGGGGATGTCTTTAACAACTTTGGATTGAGGGATGGAAGCAATAAAATATAACAATGTATCACCAAAACATTGGTGATGAGTTATTGGGGTAGCGGCAGAGGTAGGTCTGATACCTTAAATGATAGGATTCACCTTTAGCGTTCTTCCCAATAACTCGACTAGAAAAACAAAAAGATACAGAGAAATAGGGTCACCCTAGCAGATACTATTACTACTACTAAAGTATCCCATTGGTCAACCATTGATAATAATTGAATATTTTTATGAGGAAATATAGGCTCTAATTAGATTAATCCAGCTAGCCTTGAATCCAAATTTCCCTAGGACTCTAAACAAAAAAAATCCACGAGACCCTATCATAGGCTTTATTCATGTTGAGCTTAAGGAAGGTCCCTGGTATTTTGCTTCTATCAATTGAATGGATAAGCTCATGCACTACAATAATGTCATCTAGAATTTGTCTACCTACCACAAAGCCACTTTGGGAGTGATCAATTAATTATTGTAGATAGACTTTAAGTATATTGACTAGGGTTTTAGTAAGGATCTTAAATATGGTATTATAGAGACCGAATTGGCACCCATTGTCTTAGAAATAAGAACTAAAAAGATAGAGTTAACATCAGACGAAATAAAATAAGACTTTTGAATTTCTCTCATGGGTAAATAGATATCCTTACCAACAATATTCTAGAACTTTTGAAAGCAAAATGTGAGGAAAGCCATTCGGCCCAAGGGATTTTAGGCCTCCCATGGAAAAAACAACTCTAATTTTCTCATCCTTGAATGGAGTGTAGAGGGCTTCATTCATCTCTTCAAAAACCAAGGAGGGTATGTTCTATAAAATCCTATCTTCAACCTATTGGTCCCTGGAATTTCTCAAATAGAGGAGGGATTTAAAAAACTCCAACTCCTCATCTTCGATTTATTTAATTTCTTTTGTGCTTTCACCATTTGGCTTAAATATTTTTCTAATTTTGTTATAGCTCCTATGCCTTAAGGTGGATGTGTGGAAAAATTTTGTGTTTCTATACCCTTCATGTAGCCATAGGGATCTTGACTTTTGGTGCCACAAGGTCTCTTCTTCAGTAAGAACATTGTGCAAGTATGTTAAGAGTTTTCTATCCTTAAACTTGTCCCCTTCCGTGATTACACCCAACTCCAAGAAATATTCAAAATCCTTTAACTAACTTGTTAATTCCTTTTTCTTTAGGAGCACATTTCAAAAAATGTACTTATTCCAAATCTTAATATTAACCTTGATAAATCTGGGTTTGGAATCTACTTGAGAAAAAAGGACCTATGAAGTCCCTCAACCACCACTCTCAAATTCTAGACTCTAAGTCATGATGATGCAACCACATAGCCTCAAACCTAAAGGGTCTAGGAAAGAAGTTGGTATTCTAGATTCTTTCAAACACCAGAGGATTATGATCAGAGCTAACTTTAGGAAGGAAGCAAAGGGACACATCTCCAAAAATGGGAAGACCTTCCTTAGATACCAACACCCTATCCAACCTGGATTGAATTTTTTGATTGCCTAAACATCTACTATTCAAGGTATATTTACATCCCTTCAAATACGCATCCATATGTTTTTGGTTGTTGATAAAAGAGGTAAAGTCCTCCATGCTTTTAGATCCATAATCATCGCCACCTTTTTTTTTAGGGATACAAGGGGGTGTTGAAATTCCTAACCAAGATCCAAGTTTCCCCTTTAGAAATATCCCTCATAGAGCTCAACGATTCCACAGGAGAGCCCTATTGGGGCTTGCATTAGGAGCGTAAACATTAGACATGATCCATCTAAATACTAAGTTTTTACAACAAAAAATAATATTAATCACCCTATCATATTTGAGGATTGATGCAAAGTTTCTTTATGTTCCACAAACATATTAGTCCCCCTGAAGCTCCATTTGTAGAGTTTGCAGTAAAACCCACCTCCTTCCAAACTATATTTTTAACTACCTCAGTATTAGAGCTATCCATATTATTTTCCTAGATGAAAATAACATCAAGCTTTTCCCCTTTTCTCATTGACATCAAAATTCATTGTTTAGAAGGCGCATTCAGGCCTCTAATATTCCATGTTAATAGTTTTATTTACAGGATTTGGGAATAATTTCTCCATTCGAAGAACTAAGGAAGCCGCATAATGTATTATTTTTTAGTTTTTTACCCTTAGTATCTTTCTCTTTATCAAATTTCAACTAATATTGGAGACCATCCACTACATCTAAGTCTACCTCATGAATCCTCAATGATTTATTGGAGGGCTCACCGACCTTTTGATTAGATCCAACATCTATCTAGACCTTTTGGGTGCTTCTAGTTTTGGGTCTAGGTTTGGTTATGCCTGAAGAACCCACCTTAGGGTGCAGTTATCATTTTATCTCAAGCAACAGGGGAGACTCCTGACCAGGGGCACAAATTTGCTTTTGAGGAGAATAAGGCTCCATAATTACTGGCTCTTAAGGACATAAGACACTGATAGAAGTTCTAAAGAAATTTTGTTGGAATGTCTATTTCTGTAATTAGGTCCTCTAGAAGAACCTGATCAAGATTCCTATCATTAGGTGGATCCATACTCTGCACTACAACTTTACCATCTTCATTAACTTGCAATAAGGGAATTTAATCCATTACCATTTCTTTTAGCTCAAGTTTATATTGAATCAAGGGTTCAGGCTCATTAGGGGTCAAATGAGCTTTAGTCTTACCAGTTGGATTTTGAGTCTCGTTATTTCTTTGGTTACCACCAATTGTAGCTATGCAACACTATGAAGAGTGGTTGAAATACTTACATGAGGAGCATTTAATGGGTCTATTTTTATAAATAATTGGTTGAGTCCAATGACCCTATCTAGAAATAATATCAATATGACCTAGTAAATCTGCCTCTAGATCAGCCATGATGCACATTCTGATGAAGATCAACTTGGACTTGGCTCTAGTAGTTGAGTCAATCAGAACCAGGTCCCCAATTGCTTTCACAATACCTTGTAGGATATCTTCATGCCAAAAGTAAAATGATAAATTTGGAAATCACATTCAAATGGGAGTCAAGTTCACTTTTTGAGTCTTAGGATTAAAATTTGGACCCCATTTTCATAGGAAAATTCCCCTCTTACCAAAGAACCAGGGGCCTCCACCTAGAATATGCTTAAAATCCTCCTCATAGTTCAACTTGATGAGGAAGAAGGCATTAGATATAGCAACAATCTCGAGCCATCCCTTGGGTTTCCATTTTGGAACAACACAATACCAAATAGCATCAATGTCTAGATAGCTACCTTGAAACTTACCAACCAAATTCCATGACCCTTATTCCATTGTTACCTCCAAATTTTCATCCATGACAACCAACATATTGATAATCGAATATAGGTCAAAAAGAGGCTCTGTGAATCCATGATGACAACCTCTAGCCATAACCACAATAAAAGAGGATACACTAGGGTTAAAAATATATTTAAGCCTTGGTAACCCACTCACGGGCACTCCAAAAGGACTCCTCACTACTATCAAGCATACCTTTTATTATTAATTATTTTCAATTTATACTCTTAAATTATATTCTTAAAAAGTTGCAAGAAATTTTAGCACATTTCTTTCATCATGTTAGAGCCAAGTTTGAGTATTTTGGGAGATTGCAATCCAATGTTGATCATTATGAGTACTAGGCAATTAAGATATAAATTGATGGTTTATAAAGATGTGGGAGATATTTCAAACAAGATATTTTGATCCCCAATATTGGAGTGCATTGTCAGAACTAGACAAATATGATATGAAAGAGGTAAAAAGAAGGATACCTTGGTCATGTTTCTAATCCAAAGTGCTCTAGATGTGAGCATTTTCCCTAGAATTACAAGAGCTAAAAGTGTAAAAAAGCTTTAGAGACATTGCAATCTACTTATCAAGGCATAGAGAAACTTAAAATTTGCAAAGGAAATTTTAAAATCTCTAAATTAAGGACAATGAGAAGATAACTAATTTCGAGTACAGGATATAGTCAATTAATTTTGAAATAATGGAGAGAGCATCATAGAATAGGTTATTTGTGAAAAAGTGCTTTAGATGTTCACCATCCAAGTAGAATGTAGATATGATTGCAATAGAAGAAAAAAAATATTTAACTAAATTGTAGCTAGATCAACTCATGGTATCATTATTATCCTATGAATGTAGATTGGATAAAACTCTAGAGATTTTAAAACAAGCTTTTACAATAATATATAAAATAGATAGAAAAAGCAACAATTCGAATAGCCCACATGAGAGAAAGGAGTTATAAAACTATTTAGTATGGAAAGGAAGATCCCTTCATGGAGGAAGAAATCATAGGCATTGTACTGCAATTAAGAAAAATATTTAATTAAATTATTGTAAAATATCTGGCAATATTAAAAGAGATTATAGACTCTTGTATAGTCACATGAAATGTAAGAGGGAAAATTTTGTTGAAGATGATGAAGAAGAAGAGGATTTTAGATCTAACATATTTTTTCTAGTCATATATTAAAAAAATCTGAAGATGAAGCTTGGTATACTGATTTTGGTTGCTTGAATCATATGACAAGCAATAAAAATTTATTTGTGGATATTGATGAATTAGCCAAAAATAAAGTGATGCTTGGAGATGACAAAGATATTTAAGTTGTTGACGGTAATTATGCATAAAAATAAATGTAAGGTAAAGAATATTCAATATACTTATTTAGTACTAGTCTTAATTATAATATTTTAAGTATAGTCTACCTTGTTGAGAAAAATTATAAAGTATTGTTTGACAATGGAGCTTTTAGAATCTATGATAAAAATAATGGTGGAGAATTAGTGGCAATAATTCCCATGATAGAAAATTGCATGTTTCCAATGAAGATGCATCCTACACTCTCAAATGAAGGTTACAATTGAAGATATTAGTTGGTTATGGAATAAGTGCTATGGTCATTTAAATTTCCAAGGGCTAAATTTGTAGCAAGAGGGATGGTTCAAGAAGTACCCAAGATTGAATTGAATGACAAATTTTTCGCTAGTTGTGCATTTGAAAATCAATATAGATATAAATTTCCAATGGGAAATTCATAGTGAGATTCACAACCATTGCAATTGGTTCATTAATGTAACATTGTACAACCTAGTCTAGCATACTAGTTCCATTACGTAAAATTTTTGTTTGGTTTTATCAACAAGGTCAAGTTTAATTATTTTAATGTTTAATTCTCACCCAATTTTTCTATTTAGTACAAGGTATATTCAACAACATTTGATTTTTAATTACTATAAACTATTCCCAAGTGGATAAGATTAATCAGATCTCGTAGATGGTGCTATATTGTGGGTCCATCTTCTTATTTCTCATCCTCTTGTTATAAAATGACCATAGATCCATGACTAGGGTTATTCTCTAGGGCCCATAACACCTAGATGGTGGACGCATCCTCTCCCCAGCCCTTAACATGAGGAACTTCGACCTAAATCGATAAACTTGTTATGGATTTATCATGCAAGGGAGTTAGCATATATATATGCCTAGGGCCTAGATAAATGTCCACTCATTGGATTTAGTTAGGGTCATGTACTTAAGCTAACTATAGGCTTGGTATCAATTATCAACTTATGAAAAATGATGTATTGTCCCTCACCAATCATCGTATACTAGATTAGTTTCCCCTGCCATACTAGATTAGTTTCCCCTGCATCGTATATGTGAGAAGTGTTTCAAAGTCACTCATTCAAAATAGTAAATATTTAGCCTTATCAACTACCCTAAAATTTGCATACATAAACCCTATCAAGTATTGATATTCTTTGAAAACTCTAAATATCGGTTGATACATCGAAATCCACCTAGTATCTACATATTTTAATAGTTTTTTACCTTTAGTAACTCCTACTGCAAACTATTGAAACTCTGAAAATATTTTTGGACTACATGAAAAATAATCATGAATTTTAGGTACAAGCTCTTCCACTCTCGCAACATTTATAAATGTATCCACAATTTTGTATGGAAGATTCATTCGGTGAGCCATGTAATGAATAGGGATAAAAAATGGGGTAAAAGATGTTTGTAGTCTAAAATAAAGACAATTCATGTGTCCTTGCATTGTAGTAGCACCATCAACTCTGAAACATATTAACTTAGTGGCTATTTCCATTTCATTCATTCCTGCTTCTTCCTTTAAACTAGTTACAACAACATTGTAATTATTTTTTGCATTACAATTTTCCACCATCTTGCGTACTCCAAGTGAATGAGGTTGCCTTAAATGATTTTCCAATGTGTAAACATGCATGAAAATCCAAGATGTATTTTCAACAACAGTAACCTCATCAATTGAAAGTGAAATGAATTTGGCCTTTTTTACTTTCTTTTTGAGGTCATCCTGCTCAATCAATAAGAGACATTTTACCATTTCCCAACCACTTCGATCTGGGCACTAGGTAAGTTTTGCAAATTAGGTAGTCGAAATAGAGATTTATAATCAATGAAATCAGACATATGTCTACCCTTTTTAAGAATAATGAATACAACAAAAAACTGCAAACTTTTTGAAACTAAATTTAACTTATTCATTTTTTGAAATTGGGCTTGAATCATTGCACATTTCTCAACCAAATATTATTTTTGTTTCATTTATTTATCATATTCTTGCACATATCTTATATATGCGCACTCTGATGCATCCTTCTACCTATAATTTTTTGGTATTGGTCGATCACCTTCTTTTGTTTTGATATAAACATTTCCACAATGTTTTTCTACGGTATCTTTCTTAACTTAAAATCTATGATCCTTTTCGTGTTTCCAGCTACAAATTACACATCTCAATTCTGTTATTTCATCACTACTATTCTCTAAAAGTTTTGGATCAATAAATGAAAATTTTGACATCCAATCAAGTTGAAATGATCTGTTAATTGTCCACCTAGATAACCTTGCACGTTTATATTTTTTAAAAGAAGATTCTACGAAATTAGGGAGTGCATAAGAACTATTATTTTATTTTCAACTTGGCGTGTTAGATTCATGAATATCTTCATGTTTTTGATCCATTTGATTAAGAATATTTTCATTTGTGGACTTTTCATTAACGTGGATATGTGGAAGTGGAGGCATATCAGGGTCAACAATGTTTTTTGTAGAGATAATACTAGTGTCAATAGTAGGGTCATTATCATTATGGAATTTAAAAATAATACATTATATTAAAAAATATAGATAAACCATGGACAAATCCATCAACCAAAAAGCACACTTATTTATGAATGAAGATATTATATATAAAATTAACAATGTACAAAAATTAACTGGTTAGTAAGTAAATGTGTTCATGCCTTCAGTTTGTGCAGATGTTGATGGATGACTGGATTTTGAAATATTATAAAAGTATTTGAGGATACTCCTTTTATCAAAAGACTGGAATCCCTTCTTTCCACTACCAATAGGTAACGTTTTACCTATATGAGCATAAGAGTAACATGAACAATGAACATCATTTTTAAAAATGAAAATAACTGGTAAAAAAGCGTACTACTAGAGATAACATAATATCTGTCCCAAGAAGTCTTGATATTGGTACCCAAATAAATATGAAAACCTCCTTATTGAGTTTCCATGAACAAAATGTTAAATAAGAAAAATTAATGGTAAAATAAACTTACCGGTAAATGGCAATCACTATATTTAAGTCAGCTACTATTAGTCAGCTTAAGCCAGTTGTCTTAAGCTAGTCACCTTCTACCAGTCACCTCATACCAGTTGCCTTATGCTAGTTGCCTTCTTCTAGTCACCTTATTCTAGTTGCCTTATGTCAGTTGCCTTATGCTAGTCATCTTCTACTAGTCACCTTCTGCCAGACACCTTCTACCAGTCGCCTTATCCTAATTGCCTTCTATCAGTCGTCTTTTGTCAGTCACTTTATACTAGTCACCTTCTACCAGTTGCATTATGACAGTCACCTTCTATCAGTTGCATTATCCTAGTCACCTTCTATTAGTTGCCTTTCACCAGTCACATTCTACCAGTTACCATTCGCCAGTCACCTTCTACCAGTAACCTTCTGCTAGTTGCCTTTTGCCAATCACCTTATGACAGTAACCTTCCATCAGTCACCTTCTACCAGTTGCATTCTTCCATTCACCTTCTACTAGTCAATTTATGCTAGTCACCTTCAGCCAGTTACCTTCTGTTATTCATCTTTTGTCAGTCATGATGTGTCAGTCGCCTACTTTGTATCACTTGCTATCCAAAAATAATAATGTTGTAATTGTATGAGAGTAGCTTTCAGGCTTAGCTATATATAATGGGGCACAAGGGGCGAATTGAGTAGGATATTTTTATTTTTTAATAAATTAAAGGCAAAAATTAGGTAGGAAACCTTAAGATAACAGGGCGAATTTACCCTAAAAATTTTGATCCTAAAATATTTAGATGAACAAGATGACCTCTATGGTCCCAAAATTTGTAAAATTAAAATTGTGAAAATTCGAATATTCACACTAAATTGCAAAATTCACCTCTGTGCATAACCCTATTAGCAAATATCTTCAATATATTCTGAAAGCACTGAGGATATGGAAGCAATGGCGTACCATGTGCGATGCAAACAAAATCAAATGTAACGCTAGCTCCTACAAATGAAGAAAGGACTAAAGTGCATGAAAAGAGAAAACAAACAAACTGAAACGAGATATAAAGCAAATGTAAAGTTCAGCCCCCTTTTTTTTATTAATTTTTGTTTGAGATTAGGTTACAATATGTCTCCTTCCTTTTTAGGGGCCAGGAGCGTTAGATATAGTTTTGTTACACCATGGATGGTACGCTTCCCTTCGGGATCTTTCGTGTTCCCACATTTGAAATGGGAGGGCCAAACATCATCGCCGCTTGCATGAATGCATCTGTAGTTCCTTGCTACCCCTCCGATGTCGAGAACCTATTTTCAGAGAAACAAAAAACGATTAATAGCACCTAAAGATGGAGGGAAACATGTAGTCCCCAAGGCCTCCAGTTAATGCATGCATGAAATAATTAAAATGGTAATCAAAACATGTTAGAATAAGATTAAATTTGGATAGAAGCATGCAAACACCATCATGAACATACTACAAAAGGAACAATCAAGAAATATATTGTATATTTCTAATCGTTCCGGGGTGGGACGATTAGGACTATCATCAAATGTCAGAAAGTAAGCTCCTAAATGTCCCATCTAGAGGCCTCCAAAACACCTGCAAATTTGGGGTTAGGAAAAATAAGGTATTTTGAGACGACCCAAAAGGTTGGATTTTGCAGATTTAGCCCCGATAACCCTGTATCCGAAGATGCTGCTTGTGTGTTAGTGAAAGCGAAAAATAATGAAAACATAGTCAAAACTTATCAGAATGGCAGCATATATGAATGACATAAAATAAGATGCAAAAGAAATAGTGAAGAAATTTGTTATAGATTTCTAATAACTCCAGGGTGGGGCGATTAGGACTACAGTAGTGTGGGGGGCGCTCGGGGGCAGGACGCCCATCGTTTGGGCTTGGTTTTGACACAAATCCACTTGGGATGGGTCCAAAACCTCCTAGGGGGTTGTGTCAAAAAATTGGGTGGGGTATTGTGGCAAAATTTTTGGGTTTTTGGGTTCAGATTGCACTTCCAATGTTCACCCAATAACCTTCCTTCCAAAAGAGAGATCAAGGATGTAAGAAGCACAAGTGAGGGGTGAGGATGTAATTCGGCAGCACTCCGTTGCTCCAAATGTTCCTGATATGTCCTCCTTTTGGGGTGAGAAGACTCACCATTTTATAGACCTAAAGATCTACTTTGAATGTGCATGCAGGGGCGCCACTTGGCCATCATGCATTCCTAGGGGAGATAAGATTCCTCATTGATTAAGGGCTCCATGATTGCCTCTATGACTGCCTCTTTGAGCTCAAAAACTCTCACTCACACTCCCATGCATTGAAGGTAGAGTTGAGTGGTAGATCTGAGATGCCATTTGTCAAGGTTTGACCTTTTCTCCATCAAACCTGCTATTTGGCCCCCGTGGAGCGATTACTGCTAATCATCCCAAGGTGGGGTGAATAGCATTCTATTCGCCCTAGGGTGGAACGAGTAAGGAGCAAGGTGCTTGAAAGGCGCAAAATTGACCTCTGACCTTCCAAAACTGCTTTAGGAGTGGTTAGGACCACTGTTTAACCTTTGAGGGCTGCCCTAGGGGTTATGTATGCTAATTCGATCAATGCTTGTATCCACATGATCATATTGGTGGTATTTTGGTGTTTATAGATGCACCTTTTTAGGATGCGCTATGCGTGGTGCAGTGCTAAGCAAAAATAGATAACCAAAGCACTTAATTATTAGGGTTTCTTGGTAACCTAACGAAATTTTGATACCCCAAGTATGAAAAGGGCATGCATTCTTGAATCCTTGCTTCTCACGAGCTAAGGAGCTTAATTCAAGTGTTAACCTTTTTCGGTGAGGTGTTACTTGATCTTGGACATTGTTCAGTCATGAATAGGGAAAGGGTGCAACATTTTTTCTGTGGGAACCTTGAGTTCATGATTCTAGAATGCTAAGTGTTTGATAAGCTTGTGATTATTGCTTGTTTGCTGCCCCAAGCAGGAGCATGATTCTCTTTGTCAATGATTCTTTGAATGCATAACATTTCCTTGATTGGGTGTGTATTTGTTGATTGGTGACTAAGTGTGATTACCCCCTCAAGCGATGAATCGATGAGGGAATGACCGACATGAGAAAAGCGACGAGTCGCTTGACCCAAGATGAATTTTTTAAGGGTGCCTCCAATTGTTTTCTATTGAATTCTTATGTAGTTTCCCAACAATCTGACCTATTTTTGGTGGGTTTGAACCCTTTTTGGGATGCATTTTGGGGATGAAATTCTCAAAAATTCGTCCTCCCGTGGAGCGGTACAACTATGGTAGCATTCTTAGGGAGTAGGATAATTATAATTTGTGGCCCTGACGTCGGTGTTGTATGCCATTGATGTTAGGCGCAAAGGCACCTTTGTTCAAAAATTTTATTGCTATTTTTGGGTGGGTTTGGACCCTTTTTGTGACGCCTTTTGGGGATGAAATTCTCAAAAATACTTCCTCCCGTGGAGTGGTCCGAATATGGTAGCATTCTTAGGGAGTAGGATAGTGAGGATTTGTGACCCCAAAATCAGTTTTGGATGCCTTGAAGCGCAGGCGCAAAGGTGCCTTTGTTCGACAGTTTTATTACTATTTTTGGTGCATTTTGGATACAGTTTTGGTTGTTTTTTATTTTCTTGATCTGTAATCATCCCAGGATGGGACAAATACCAGTTTTGGAATTTTCCCAGGGTGGGATGAGTGCTAACTAGAGTTATCATCCCAGGGTGGAACAATTACAGGCCTAAGAGCCTATATAAGGGCCAAAACTAGGTTTTAGGCTCATTTGCAATTATTTTTTCTAGCGATTTGGAGCTGTGAGGAGGAGGAGTTCGAGTCTGCGTAGTGGAGCGTTGTCAAGATTTCATGAATACCATAAGTGCACGGACCGGATCTTTGAGTGGCAGAGATGAGGCAAGATCGGTAGGTGCTCCTCTTTATTTTATTTATTTTTATTTTACAGTTCAAAACCATAATTAATTTATTTTGTATTTCATTTTTTCATTTAAACTAAGTTCAAAACCCATTATCGGGTGTGCCAGGGATTACCAGGTGAGCCCTTGATCTATCAACGTCAAGGCAACGAGAGGAATTTTTCCTGGCCGATCATTGAGCAACTAGGTGAGGAGTCAGATGTAGTGATTAATGTCCCCAATGTGGACAATGTCGAGGTGACTGTCGAGTACGACTAGTGGTGGACGATGTGGCGATGGCGGGGTGAGGGGCATCTAGGAGGTGTGGATACAAAAGTAGTATATGGTGAGGATGTAGAGGCATCTAGGGAGTGTTGGGGAGATCCACTAGATGATGCAGATATGGTAGAGGTTGACGACTTGTTTGGGGATGACCTAGGGGTTTCGGAGCAGCCAGATACACAGGACGTTATGGAGCAGTGGGTGTCGAAGTAGCATGCCATACCAAATATGCCCATACCTCAGTCAGTATTGAGGGATATGGAGGCTAGGTATTCTGCTAAGATAGCATTATTGGAGGAGCTACTACAGAGATGGGATGACGAGCACAACATCAAGAGGGATCGCCTACAGGCTCAGTTGGCATAGTGGGATGAAGCATTGGCTGCATACCGTCGATGGGATGTGGAGTGGGGTTGGTTTTGGGTGGAGTTAGAGGCCAAGATTATCCGCCTTGGTGGATAGTTACTTGATCTCACTGGAGGTGGATCTTTGTGCTGAAAGAGAGATAGTGAGACTGATCAGTCTGCTTCCTCTCATCGCAGGCGGGTGGGTGAGGGTAGCGCTAGTGAGCGTGATGTGAGGGTTGGCAGCAGTCACCCTGAGAGATCCCATAGGACCCACAACATTGGGGGTAGTTCTAGTCACACTGATCCTACGTGATCATGGCGGCCAACTCCCTAGGCTTGGGGTTTTTGAGTTTTTATTTTATTTTGTTGTGAGGTCAGAGGATCGACTTATTGTAGCCTCGTAAGCATTTTTGGCGATATATATATATATATATATATATATATATATATATATATATATATATATATATATATATATATATATATATATATATATATATATATATATGACTTTATTTTTTATTATACACTTGTCATGATTTATTGTTAATTTTATGCACATTTATTTATGTTGATGTATGCATGGGTTATTATGAATGCGATGTTTCTAATTATATGATGTATGCATATGGAATGGATGAAATGATTTGTTGATAACTTTGTGGTAGCACCATAGACTGTACAGGATTTACTGGCTTTCTGTACTATGTGATTGCTTTGTGGAATGACTTTGCATGTGTGATTTTTTTTTTTTGTATTTTTCGATGATGATGTAAGAATGGAATGTACCACAGGTGTTCTAAAATGTAGTTAAGGTTTTTCTGAGACTCAGATGTTTTAACTAACTAGCCAAGACTGTACATTTATCTCGTAAGACTTTTGAACAAGGTACGAATCATATTTGAGTTTGACCAATTTTTTCACATCCTTGTGTGTACGATTGCATTTGTTTATGTGGTATTTGTCAAGATATCACCAGTTCTAGGTAGGTTGTCCACCAAACTTGTACTGAGGATCACCTAATTAGCTCCACTAACTCCTTTGTGGTATTTAGTAATATTAATCCATAGGACAATCTAAGGTACCATAAGCTAGCTCATCCACATGCAAACATTGGTCTACTCACAGCAAAGCTAATGTGATAGACATATCATCATGCATTTTAGGATACCACCATTGCCAGGTAGGCTGTCCACCAAACCCGTAATGAGGATCACCTAGATGGTTTTTTGAATGCTGAGAATTCTAGGTATTAAAGCTCAGGCATATTTTGATTGCTCAACTTGTTGGGATACTTGCTATCATACATAGTGATGAAAATCACTGTTTATTTTTCTCTTTTGTTTTTTTTGAGCAAGGGGTTTGAGTAGTGGTGATAACCACTATTATTTTATTTTGCATTTTGGGTTTCAAATTTGAGCTTGTAGTTTTTTAGCTTATGAATGGCATTGATCCCTTTTGGCTTTGGGGATGACTACCCATCCTTGTCAGGGGCGTGTAGTACAAATACTTATGACTTTGGGGACCAAAGGTGATTGGGGATCTTATTGTGTAATGTCATTGATCTTTTATGCCTTGGGGATGACTACCCATCCTTGTTAGGGGTGTGTAGTATGAATCCTTACGACTTTGGGGATCAAAGGTGTTTGGGGTTTTTTGGTAGTGTTTTTTTTTTTTTTTTTGCTTGTGAACGACATTGATCCTTTTAGGCCTTGGGGATGACTACCCATCCTTATCAGGGGCGTGTAGTATGAATCCTTATGGCTTTGGGGACCAAATGTGTTTGGGTTTTATGATAGTGGTGATAACCATTATTTATTATGGGGAATTAGATGGGGAAGAGCTTGTCCTTTTGTCAATTCTTAGCATTCTAAAACCATTCGCAGAGGAGGATGAGCAGGCTAACCTTTCACCTATGGTATCCTAGACTGCTTTGTAGGTTTCTCTTGCATTCACACAACTTGGGAATTTTTTATGTGTTTTAACTTGTGTTGAGATGCGACGTAACAAGGTGTGGTCCAAGTAAAAATCTATCTTGTAAAAATTGGTCTGACTTCGACTAGAAATCTAAAGACAGCTGAATGATGAAAAACCCTAAAGACACTAGCAGACAACTAACTATGATAAAAAATGTGGATGGCGTTGTTCTGGATGGATGTGTTTACAAAATGGACTGAATGTGGAAAATGATGGAATTGCCTAGCAATTACAGTCTATGGTGCTTATGACACGTATGACCAGCAAATATGCCATGTATGGATGTGATGCCTAATGCAGTTTATTATTTTTTTTGTGTTTTTATTTTTAAGAGTATGCATGGAAGTGAGATGCAATTTTTTTAATTATTTATTATTATTTTTTTGTTTTTGTTTGTTTTTGAATATTTGTTTTTGACCAAGCAATTGTGGGAATCCTTAGAGCTTTTTGTTTGACCAAAGGGTTTATGGATACCTTTGGGGTGTTTTTGTTGACCAAGCAATTATGGGATCCTTGGAGATTTTTGGGTTACCAAGCGGTGGTGAGAACCCTTAGAGCTTTTGGTTTGACCAAAGGGATTATAGATACCTTTGGGGCATTTTTGGGGTTGACCAAGCAATATTTGGCATCCTTGGAGCTTTTTGTGTGACTAAGCAATTTTTGGAATCCTTGGAGGTTTTGGGGTGGTCTATGGCTCTTTTAAATGTGGAATGGCCTCAAATGATTGATGTTCAAGGGTTCTAGTTCCTTGATTCCTTCAAGAGAGGCGAGCTAGTATGTTCTAGGTCCTATTTTACTATCGATGACATAAGGACCTAACCAATTTTCCATGAATTTGTCCCTTAAATGGGGCAGCAAGTTCAAATTTTTTTGGATATCTTTTAAGACCAAGTCACCAACCTAAAAGTCCCTTAGGTGAACTTTCATGTTGTATACTTTCTTAAATCACTCTTGATAGATACACAAATGCTCGAGGGCATTGATGCATCATTCATCGAGCAACGTAAGCTGGTCTAACCGGGCCTACCACGCAGTGTCATCATCGATGAAATCTTGCATTGATGTGCACAGGGAAGGTATTTCCAACTCAAGAGTAATGACTGCCTCAGAGCCATACACCAACGAAAATGGAGTTGCCCCAATGGGCATCCAAATGCTAGTGCGATAAGCCCACAGATCAAGCAGGATTTGAATGTGCCAATCCTTATGACTATCTGTGAACATATTTTTAAGGATGGCAACTAGATTTTTTTTTTATGCCTCTGCTTGTCCATTTGCCTGTGGATAAAGGGTGTTGAAAAAGTGTGCTAAATTTTGTACTTTGTTGTCAAAGCACGAACATATTTATTCTTAAATGACGTCCCATTATCTGAGATGATCTTGGATGGAATACCAAAATGACATATGATGTTATGTAAAATAAAATTTGCAATGCGGGGCCCAGTCATTGAGGTAAGTGGAATTGCTTCCATCCACTTGGTGAAATACTTTGTGGCCGTTATGATAAACGTGTGATGACTTGACGACATAGGGGAGATATTTCTAATTAGATATAAGCCCCACTACAAAAATTGCCAAGCCGATTGGATTGGATGCAAGTCCTGAGAAGGTATGTGTGTCAAACTACCATGGTGTTGACATTTCATGCACTTCCTTACATACGTGCAACAATATCACTCTAAAGATGGCCAATAATAGCCCATGCAAAGGATGCACTTTGCGATGGCCATACCACTGAAGTGGCCACCGCACGACCATCGTATGCTTGGGTGATTACCCAAGTGGACTCCTTCTGGTCCAAGGAACGAAGGAGGATCCCTTCGTAGCTTCGACGATACAAAATGTCTCCTAGCAAGACATTTTTTGCACTTTCTATTTGAATTATCTTTTTACGGTGTGCGTCAATCCAAGTGGGAGGTTACCTAGCTTGAGGTAGTCTCTTATGGGTGTGTACCAATATTGCTAATCAAAAACCTCGATGGTATGAACTGCCAATCCCTCTTGAAGTTTGTCCCTAGCAAAAGTTGAGCAGGAATGAACTTGTAAAAATAGTGTTGTGTTGCTGTCAAGGGGAATAGGGGAGAACAAGGACCCCCAGTTGGCGTGATTTAGGCTATCATGGATTCGAGTGAACCTATCCTGAGATGGTTCAATCTGGATCAGGTGGATTCCTTCCATTAGGTCAAATATTGCATGCTCTATTACGGATTGCGATAATATTTTGACTTGAATGGTTGTCATCTCACCAAAAGGGTCTTACGGGATTAGTGACCCCAAGGAGGCCATAGTGTCCACAAAATTATTCGATGATCGAGAGAGTGCCTCGATGTCATACCATTCAAGATTTGCTAGGAATTTATCCATAAGGACTTTGTATGCCTACAAAATTGGTCATTTACATTGGAATACCCCTTTCAATTGGTTGATGATTAATAGATAATCACCAAAGATGTTCAAGTGTTTAATGTTCATGGTGATTACTGTTTGAAGACCTATGAGCAAGGCTTCATATTCGACATTGTTTTTGGTGCATAGGAAATCAATTTTAAATGATACAGGCATTGGAGCCCCTTGCGGTGTGAAGAATACAATTCCTGTGCCACCCCCTTGCTCATTTTAGAACCATCAAAAAATAGGGTTATGTCAGTCGGTGACTCAGGCTCATCAGAATCTGGCAATTCTGAGACATAGAAGACCCCATCATCGGGTAGCTCTATAGTTAGAGGTTGGTCATCTTTGAGAGGAGCCTCTGCTAGTTGATCGGCGATGACTTGACCTTTGATGGACTTCTATCCAATGAATTCGATGTCAAACTCCATCAACAACATGATCCATTTCATCGTGCGGCTACTATGATAAGTATGACTCATCATGTACCGCAATGGATTCTACTTAGACACAACATACGTCGTATTGCTCAACATGTAATGGCATAGATTTTTTGTGGCAAATACCACTACTAAGCATAGCTTCTCAACGTATGCATAGTTAAGTTCATAATTGACCAGGGTGCGGCTAAGATAGTAAGTAGCCTATTCTTTATGTAGTTCATTTTTCTAGGCTAGCATGGTGCCCAGTGCCACCTCAATAGCTAAGATGTATAAATAGAATGAAACTCCTGGTCTAGGTGGTGCCAATACTAGTGATGAATCCAAGTATTGTTTAATGTCATTGAAGGCTGACTGGCACTTATCATCCCAGTGAAATGCTACCCCCTTGTATAATAATTTATTCATGGGTCGACACTTGTCAGATAATTGTGCTATGAAGCACTTGATTGACGCGACCTTTCCTTGCAAGATTCTAAGCTGCTTGATGGTGGTTAGGGGAAAAATTTCAAGGATTGCCTTGACTTTATTTGGATCTACCTTGATGCCTCATTTTGAGACTATGAAACCCAAGAGTTTTCTAGATGTGATGCCAAATAGACACTTCTTGGGGTTTAGTCTGACTTTGTGTTCGATGAGGCGGTTGAGGATCTTGCTTAAGTCATCCAAATGATCTGGGTGCAAAAGAGATTTGGCCAAAAAATCATCCATATAGTCTTCCAAAGTTTTATGCATGTGATCGTGGAGATGTATGTCATAGCGCATTGGTAGGTGGTGCCAACATTTTTAAGGCCAAAGGGCATGATCTTATAAAAAAATGTCCCCCAAGGTGTTGTGAATGCTATTTTGAGTTGATCATTGGGATTGATACGAATTTGATTGTATTCCAAGAAACCATCCATGAGGGAAATCATTTCGTGGCCTGTTGTAGCATCTACCAATGCGTCGATGCTAGGCAAGGGGAAATCATCCTTGGGACTTTCTTTGTTTAAATCTCAAAAATCGGTGCATATGTGAATCCTCCCATCTGGATTCTTGATGGGTACCATGTTGGATAGCCATGGTGTGTAATGCATGTAGATGATAAACTGTGCATCCAATAGCTTTTTTAGCTCGTATTTTACCATTAAGGCTACTATTGGGTGCATCTTACGTAGTTTTTGCTTGACTGGCTTGACTTTCAGATCAAGTGTTAGATTATGCATGACTAGTTGTGGGTCTAGCCTCAACATGTCTTTGTAGGACCATGCAAAAACCTCCTTCTTCTCTTTGATAAGGGCAATGTAATCGACTTGCTATTTTTGGGATAGAATTACCCCCAGCTTGATGGTTTGCGGATTCATTGGATCAGAGCCGATGTCTACGTCAGTCGTCTCTTTGAATGACATGTGGGACCCATCCTCCAACTAGTGTGAAGTTGGGATTAGATGGATATCATTTTATGAATTTAGATATACATTTGGAATGTCAGGTTCCTCTTCAGCATGGAAGATATCTTGAGTTGGTCCGAGGGTGAAATGAAGCATCTCACGATAAGGCCAGTACTCTGATGGGGATGGTGGTGAGTTAGCATGATCCCAGTATATGGCATCTAGGTTTAGATACAATGGTCATGTTGGATCGAATAAATTACATATGGGGGTGGTTAAGTCAATGGAGATCATGTTGATGAAGTGAATTTGGTCTCCATTACTGCGTGGATAGTGACTCAGACATCCTTGGTGATATTCACACTCCAGATCTGGATCTGTGGGTATTGGAACAAATGGATCAGCCCTATGTGTGGATAAAATGATAGGATATGCCCTTGGCACTAATGGCTCTATAGGGTCTCTAGGCGGGGGGTGCTCTCTGTATGCCTGAAGTGGCGGATGCAGCACTTGGTCCAACTGTTCCTGGTTCAAATGCCACCTATGCATTGGACCCATGTTTAGCTATTCAAATATGTCATAAATGTCCATGGGGTAGTATTGCTATCACATATGGTTGATATATGCCATATCAGTCTCATCTTCATAATCGCTATCAGAGATCCATAGGACTTCATTGTCTCCGATAGCTATTTGTGGAATGTGAGGCTCGTTATGCTCGAGCAAGTTAATTTGGTCCCATCGGGGTTGTTCTGATCTTTGTGGGAGGACCTGATTCTCTTGAGGTGGCATTTGCTTGATTGGAGCATTGAAGGGGAACATTATCATGAAGTTCTCCTGATAGTCATCTATGGGCATCACTTGCGAGTGATTGCTATCGGACTCAAAAGGGTCCCAAGGTGCTACCTCATACTCTGACTCGTCTTCTGAAGATCCTTCTTGGCCTTGTCTATATCTCTTTTGGAGGCAATTTCTTGAACTTTCCCCTTTCTAGATCAAAGGGGAGGAATTGTTGAGGCCCACAAGGTTGGTTGTTAACAATGGGAGATAATCCCCCAATGTGTATATTGTGTTAGGATTGGCATATGGATCTTGTTCCAACCCATCCTTGTTGCCTAGCCCTAGGCCTTACATGTTATCTACCAAGATGTCAAGGGGCAGAGGGTGGTTTAACCCTACTCCTAATTTGTCGTACGACATCTGATATCTTGGTTGACAAAGAACGTGCACCCCTTGTTCATATCTGCCTAACCCATATCCATGCCAATTACATTGGGCAAGGTATTTCAAAGCAAAGTTTGGGTTCGGCAACTAGTTGGCATTCTCAACAAAGGGCTCTTCATCCTCTTCCTCTTGCAGTTAAGGTTCAATGTCATTGTCGAGGCCCCCATATACAAAATTTATCTAATTTTGTGGGTAACTCAAAGGGACAATAGTGTCGATGGGGAGGCGAGGTCTCCCCATGTCCTGCATGGACTCAAACACGGGTTTTGCTACAATGTTCCACATTAGATACTCCCCCAGGCCTGTATTGGCCATATCAAAGGTGATTTTTGGTGGTTGAGGGGGAGGGAATGGGAGTTCCTCCTGAGTCCACTCCATGTCGGGTGAACTAGGTGTCTCGACTTCCATTCGGCTGGGCACCTCTTCAGTAGAAATTGTTGAGACCAATGGTGGTATCTCTTCCAAGGGCTTCTTCCCATTGTCCTTCGACGTGGCCACCATAGGTGGTGTCATTGGTGAAGGACCAGACAATGAAGATGGACCCGACTAGGGATTTGAGGGACTTAACAACGGGGATGTATGCGGAATCGGACCATGTTTGGATGGATTCAATTGAAAGTCCAAATGTATCGATGGAAGGGTCAATTGTGGCATCAGATGCACCGTATTGCAATACTTTAAGGGCTCTAAGTCTATCGAGACTACATGCACTTGCCCTTCATATGTGTACTTTAGGCATTGATGAGCTATCGAAGGGACACACTTCATGTCCCTAATCCAAGGCTAGCCAAGCAAAATATTGTAAGCCATCCACCTTCCATGATGTGGCACAATGTAGGGATAGTATTTTGTCCCACTTGTATGGGCAGGACAATTGTGCCAACCGTCGAGCATATTGCGTCATTGAATGCTTGAAGGGTATAGGTGGAGGCCACAATGTGAGATGCTGTAAACTTGAGGTGTTTCAATGCCACTTTTGTGATTATATTGCTAGACGAGCCAGTGTCCATCAACACCCTCTTAAATGGAATCTTGTTGACTCACATGATGATGTGCAGGGGTGGATCTGCTATATCACCAATCACCAATTTTAGTTCATCTTCTCTAAAGTTGATGACTAGTTTTGTACATTGTTTTACATGTCCCACAAATTTGTTGAAAGAGTTTGCTTCATAGGGCTGTAGCTCGATAGATTTGAGTATCTCCATTAGAGCCTCCCGATGGGGCGATGATTTTTGGATGAGCTTATAGATGGAGAGCCTATCCGACATGGTCCTTAAACTTTGGGTAAGTTTAGTCCGAATCGTGGCCACTAGTATAGGCGGAGGAGGTTGCGTAGGGTGTTGTTGAGGTTGTGACGTTGAAGGAACCTCTCCTGTAGTTGTAGCAGGGGCAGCTATGCTTGGATACCTCTTTTTTTGTGTCACTATGCTTATCATCCCTACATACCCCTACATGGGGCAGTTTTGTGTCACCTCATTGACTTGAAGAGTCTTTTCCTACGCATCATGGGCAGGTATGGGGTCTTTGAAGACCTCCATCTATTGGTTGTTTGGTGCTATGATATTATCCACCGCTAGAATTTTGTTGTCTATTAAGTCTTGCACTAAGATTTTGAACTTCCAACATGCGTAAAGGTCATGTCCTTTCTGCATGTGAAATCTACAGTACAAGTCTTCCCTATAGCCCTTGGGTTTTGGTGCGTTGGGGTCTACGGGTCGATTTTTTGGCAGGTTTATCAAGTTTGCCATGGATAAACGGTCAAACAAGGTGTCTTTAGATTCTGTGAAGGGTGTGAATTGTCGCCTAAGGCGACACTACTGATTTTGATCTTGCCTATGATTTTCCCTCTCATAGCTATCAAGAGGAACTACCTAATAATTAGCCTTTGGGGGCTATGTCGTCTATGTAGGATTTGGTATGTTTATGGCAACCTGATTGACCACAACGGGTTTTGGTTGCGTGAATCCAATTTTGGTATTTTTGGGCCACTCTTTCTTGCATGGCTTGGCAATCTCGCCACCCTGTATCTTGATCACCTCAATGATTCTAGCTTGCGCCAGAGCTTCCTCAAGAGTGGCGTATTACTATAGCTACAATAGCACAAAGATTAATCTTAGGAAACTTTTCAAGAAAATTTGGGTTAGATTGGCCATGGGAGGGAGGTAAGGAAGCTTTGAAAGCAACGTTCTCCACCGATTTCCATAGGATGCCATGGTCTCCTCCTCATACTTTTTGAGGCTAGATAGGTCACTTAACGATGCCTTTTTATTGATGTTGAAAGTAAAACGTTCAAGGAATGTGTCCACTAGCTGGTCCAGGTTGCTGATGATATGCTTCAATAACTGGGTAAACCAATCCGAGGCAGGGCCTATGAACGTGGTTATAAATGTTCTTAGAAGAAAAGCATCGTTGTCCTGAATGCCAAAGCATTGACTCAAGAATATTTTCATGTGCTCTTGGGCATCTTCATCCCATCTAAATATTGCCAACTAAGGCATTTTGAAGTGTTCAGGGTATGGGGGTGCCAGCACTGAAGGATGCACAGGGTGACTACGAAGATGGTGTAAAGTGGGATTTTGGGGCCTAGAAGTCTTGGTCTCCATAGGCTCTAAGGGCTCTAGTAGTGCTTTGTATACATCGAAATATTTGATATCTTCCTCATTAGTTTGTTCTTGTTGTGAATTACGGGGAACTGGAGGCCTATGGAGGGGTAGTCGGATAGTACCCCCCTACCTTGGTAGGGCATCTCATCCTGCTCTTCTTCTTGCTCAAATTCCTCATAGGCTTCTTGAGGAGTTCCTGGGGATGACCTATAAACATGGGTGGGTGCTCGTAGAGGGTGCCCATCATTGGCTCTAGGGGTGGTCTCCCGCTCAGGTGTAGGAGGTCTTGGAGGCAACACTTGATAAGGTCATGGAGACCTATCTCGCACCAAGGGTTGTGCATCTCATACAACTTTGTCCTATGCATGCGAGGAGTTGGGACCATCTCAGGCATAGTGTTCTGGAGAAACTGATCTGTCTAACGTCGAATATGCTCTTTACTAAGGTGATACAAGTGCTCTAACTTTTATTGGTCTTGCTTAAGCTACGTGATTTGCACTTGGTGGGTGGTATTTTTAGCAACTTACAAGTCGATTTGTTCCATTGACTTAGGTCTAGGAGGTCTAGATGCCTCCCCTACATATATATCTTGGTCGTAGTGATCCAAGATCTCTATAGGTCGCTTCCCTCTGTCGAGGTTAGAAGAATTCACATGAGAATCTAGCCTTAGTAGGTGATCCTGATAAATAGCAGGTGTAGAAGCGCATTGTTCCCATTCTATGTATTTCTCTTGAGGAATGTAGTGGTTTTCCTCATGCTCCATTTTGTATATGTGAAAGGGGTGGGCAGAGTTGGCTCGACCTGTCTGAAGAGCCTTGCGCTCTGGATTTGGCCTATTGTTTTTGATAGTAATAAGGCTTAGAGGAGGGATGATGTAATCGTGTGACCCCTCCTTATGGACCCTATGTTGTTCTAACGCTTCATTGCACAGTGGCCACTCATAACAAGTGTCTAAGGGATCCCTCCCGTCTATGTTGAGTGCCATGTGTATGGAATCCTATTGAAAGGGTCTATGTTGCATGGGCATGCCCCTCGAAGGGGTGCCTCTATAGTCCCGTTCCGTCATGGTATGATGTGGACTATTTTGTGGGTCAGGTCACCAAGGTGGTATGACCAAGTCCTTGGGGCTATAGTAGAGGCGACTTGTGCCCCCTTGTACACTTTTTGCAAATTCTACTTGTGATTGGGCTTGGCTATGGATGTACACCATGGTGGTGTCTCTCTACAAGATATGTACATTTTTATCTTCTTTGTAATTTTTTATGCTACACTAAACAAAAGGGGACCACACAATCAAAGCAATGATTATCTCATTTATAGATTAAAGGTGCGCCCTAGATCTGGTTTAGTGTGTTTTGATTTTGTGGTGAAAACCTTGTAAAGAAAATTTTGTCATATATGCAATATGAGGGCTATTATATCTCCCAAAATGGTTGCCCCTTCAATATAGCACTGCTAGGCCATTATACCGAACCTCTCAATATACCCGCCCTTACATGAGGGAAACTATTGGTACGCGAGATCAGAACAGTACATGGAACATAGGCGATACAGAATGGGAATCATTATATTTTTGATACCTACCATAGAAGACTTATCCTCATGCACTGCTAATCATCCTATCTACACTTGGTCAGCTTTCGTCAGGATTTACGTCTAGCAACAATCACGATCAAGTTTATGTATGCAAAATTCTAGCCAAGGTGGTGATGAAATCGATCGTTGGTCTTGATCAAGTGTTGGGGTTTTACGACCAACTCCTTGATGTTTATATTATCACGTGGTGTGTGGGGTTATTTTTACTTGCAAAAAGAAATAAAACATGTAGTAAAATTTCCTATACAAGCAAAACAATAGAAAAATCATAGAAATAGAGACAAAAAATTACAGAGAGTGTTCAAACAACCTACCTCTTCTCTGCCCACACCAGATGCCTTTGAGTTTCTAC
Organism: Wollemia nobilis; assembly: GCA_028583015.1. Taxonomy (NCBI): domain Eukaryota; kingdom Viridiplantae; phylum Streptophyta; class Pinopsida; order Araucariales; family Araucariaceae; genus Wollemia; species Wollemia nobilis. Next base: position 54,551 of record JAQPPZ010017204.1, read on the forward strand.
TCAAAAAATGCACAGATAGATAATCGTCTTGAGGTGGGATGAATAGTAGATCTATATTTGTCATAGGGTGGGATGAATTCCTATTCATCCCTGGGTGGCATGAATTCCAATCTGTATTCGTCACAAGGTGGCACGAGCAGCAGTCCAGCGCTTGAAAGATTAACACCTATAAGCAAAAAAACACAAGATTTTGATCAAAAATTTGATCCCAATATCTAGGGATAGGGTCCCACCATGATCGCCACTAAAAGCACTAAGGATACAAAAGCAATGGCATACCGGGTGTGATGCAAACAAAAGCAAATGTAACGCTAGATCTTATGAATGAAGAAAGGACTAAAGTGCATGAAAAGGGAAAACAAACAAACTGAAATGAGATATAAAGCAAATGTAAAGTGCAACCCCCCTTTTTTTATTAATTTTACTTTGATATCAGGTTACAATACATCTCCTTCATTTTTAGGGGCTAGGAGCATTAGATATAGTTTTGTTACACCACGGATGGTACGCTTCCCTTCAGGATCTTCTGTGTGCCCACATTTGAAATGGGTAGGCCAAACGTCACCACCGCTTGCATGAATGTGTCTGTAGTTACTTGCTACCCCTCTAGTGTCGATAACCTACGTTCAAAGAAATAGTAAATGATTAATAGCACCTACGGATGGAGGGAAACATGCAATCCCCAAGGCCTCCGGTTAATGCATGCATGAAATAATTAAAATGGTAATCAAAACATGTTAGAATAAGATGAAATTTGGATAGAAGCATGAAAAAACCATCATGAACACACTGCAAAAGGAATAGTCAAGAAATCTATTGTAGATTTCTAATCATTCCGGGGTGGGACGATTAGGACTGTCATAAAATGTCAGAAAGCAACCTCCTAAATTTCCCATCCAGATGCCTCCAAAACACCTACAAAGTTGGGGTTAGGCAAAAGAGGGTATTTTGAGATGAAACAGAGGTCGAATTTTGTATATTTGGCCTCGATTGCCCTGTATCCGAAGATGCTCCTTGTATGTTAGTGAAAGCGAAAAATAATGAAAACATAGTAAAAACTCATCCGAATGGCCTAAAATTTGAATGGAAGAATATATGAATGACGTAAAATAATATGCAAAAGAAAAAGTGCAAAAATCTACTACAAATTTATAATCACTCTGGGGTGGGGCGATTAGGACTGCAATAATGCGGGGGGCGCCCAAGGGTAGGACGCCCATAATTTATGGATTGGTTTCGACACCAATCCACTTGGGATGGTTCCAAAACCTCCTAGGGGTTGTATCAAAAAATTGGGTGGGGTATTGTGGCAAAATGTTTAGGTTTTGGGTCCAGATTGCTCTTCCAATGTTCACCAAATAACATCCCTTCCAAAAGAGAGATCAAGGATGTAAGAAGCACAAGTGAGGGGTGAGGATGTAATTCAGCAACACTCCATTGCTCCAAATGTTCCTGATCTATCCTCATTTTGGGATGAGAAGACTCACCATTTTAAAGACTTGAAGGTCTACTTTGAATGTGCATGCAGGGGCGTCACTTGGCCATCATGCATTCCCAAGGGAGAGAATATTCCTCCCTGATTAAGTGCTCCATGGCTGCCTATATGACTGCCTATTTAAGCTCAAAAATTCTCACTCTCACTGCCATGCACTGAAGGTGGAGTTGAGTGGCAGATCAGAGCTACCATTTTTCAAGGTTTGACCTTTTTCCCGTCAAACCTGCTATTTGCCCTACCCTGGAGTGATTGCTGCTAATCATCCCAAGGTGGGGCGAATAGCATTCTATTCGCCCCAAGGAGGAACGAGTAAGGAGAAGGGTTCTTGAAAGGTGCCAAATTGACCTCTGACCTTCCAAAACTTCTTTGGGAGTGGTTAGGACCACTGTTTAACCTCTACGGGCTACCCTAGGTGCTATGTATGCCAATTCGATCAGTGCTTATATCCACATGATCATATTGGTGTTGTTTTGGTGTCTACATATGCTTATAATTTTGTAGTAATTGGGTATGCCTTGATACATTCCAATCATTCTTAATTATGACAATCAAAGTTCCATCAAGCTTGTTTGCAATCTAGTGTTTTATTAGTGAACTTACCACATCGAGGATTAGATGCACTATATCTTATGACTTTATATTTATGGTATACTTGATCTAATATGCATGTTATCAATATATTAGATAACAAATACCCTAACCAAGTCATTTGTGTAATTATGAGAGCTTCTTGGAGTAGAATAGTGTCCCTTAAGGAAGGATGACTAATGAGGGTATTTATTTATGTTTCTCATTCAAATTAATAGGGGATGTTGGAATATTTGTGTTAAGGTTCACTTGAGGCCACAATTGGCTTTTGTGTAATATTTTGTTTTTGGTAGATAAGATACTATAGCATGCTTTTGTGTAATATTTGTTGTATAGCCATTTCATCCTTTATACACCTTGTATATGGGGGTTTATTAATAGTGCTTAATGATGATTATTTAACCTAAACATATAGATCATATGTAATTAGATCTCAATCCCCTAAAGACCAACAATTTTTTATTGGTTGAATAATTATTCTTCCATTTAGGTACATAATATTGGTGTTTATTAACACCCTACATATTGCTTTGTGTTCTTTCTATGAGTTATTTTTTTTTAATGTATTGTGTTGATTTGATTAATTTTTTGAAAGCATAATAAAATTAAATAACCTTAAAAGGAAAATGAGATCACTTTAGCTAGATATTTCAATGGATTTAGAAGGAGGTACAAGTTTCAATATATTTTTACCTATACTCAACGTAAGCATAAAATAGAAAGATCACTAAAGTCCAAAATTCTAAAGGTAATCTAGTTGTTATTTTTTATAGAATCGTAAAGGTATTATGTGTTGATTATAATACCCTTTTCACAATGTACAACATAATTTTTCTAAACATATTAATAAAATTTTTGCTTCATTAATTCCTCATAACTTTGAGAATATTAGAAGTACTATTTAAAAAAGATCCCAAATGATAAAGATATTAACTATACCTTATTCTCAATGGCATTAGGAAGCATATCAAGGATGGTGGGCTACTAGTTGAGTTTTTTTTAAATATATGTCTTGTTCATGACATGGAGTAGTATAGATTGTATAAGAAGGTAGATTCAATGGGTTTATTTGAAGTGTTCATTAATCAAGTTCTTATTAAACCTATTCTAGAAGGACTAAAAGGGATATCAATATTGAATAGTAGTATATTATTTTATTTATTATCTCCTACAAGGTAGTATCTCAAGATAGCACTAAATATAATACTTCTATATATTAGGACCATGCCAAAAAATAAAATAGTTTCTTACAATGTGGGTTAAAACTAAATAATCTAGTTTTCCTTTAGAAGCCACATAATAGGCCATGCATTCTAAACAAGATATATACTTTATCAATTTTGATTTTGTTAGATATTATGATACAATTGGATGGTCATTTACGTATAAACTCTTCATTAGCTTGGTTCTTGGATGAAAATGATCAATAGGATTTGGTGATATTTATTAGTGCTTCAACTATGTTAATTAATAAATATATATTAACCAATGCATTCTTTCACTAATATCCCATAAAAAATAATTATTAATTAACATATTTGAAGCACTAATAAATATCACCAGATCCTAAAAGGTTGGTTTTTAGGGCTCTGCGGGGATGGCAGCAGTTTCTGGAGGAGGTATGAAAAACTAGAGGAATGTAGTGATGGCATCAGGTCCGTCATAGAGCGTGCATGCTAGTGCTGGTATTTCATTTAAAAATGATTAGAAGGAACAGGATTTCCCATTGCATGCCAGGAATCACTTGTTAAAGAACAATGGATGTTTGGAACGATGTGAAGCTAGGCCGGTTCTAGTGGTTCAACCAGACTCGGTGGCAGAATATGTGGAGTATTTAACCAAACATGTGCTTATTGGTAAATTTATGGGCATCCAAATTTCTCTTCCCTTTGTGGAGGCTTGGGTTAGGAAGACTTGGAACCCTAAAGGTGATGTGGAGGTGATGCTGAGTGCAAAGAGCTATTTTATGGTGGTTTTTCTTGTCTTGCGGATCGTAACAAAGCATTTGAAGGAGGTCCTTATTTTTTTAACCAAGCGAGACTCTTTCTTAAACCCTGGCATGTGGGTTTCAACCCATCAGAGGAGCAGCCGTCATGGGTTTCGATGTGGGTTTAGCTTCTGTGGCTCCCATTGGAATTTTGGAGAAATGACATCTTGCATATGATTGCCCTTCTACTTGGGAAGTCGGTTGGACCGTCACAACAAACGCTAGATAAAAAGGTAATCTCTATTGCCTGTATCTATGTTGAAATTGATTTAAACAATCCTATTCTAGATTCTATTGAAATATAGTTCGGATCAACCACATGGGTTCAAAAACTTGACTATGAAGCTCTTCCATTTCTTTGCTGGATTTTCCATGAATATGGCCACTTACAAAGAAAATGCCCTAAGTTTGTCCTGCCTGTGGCTTCAAATCCTAGGCCCTCTTGAGCTGTACAAAATATGGATAAAGGAAAAGCCTCAATAAAGGAGGGGGATCAGGATAAGGAAGGCTTTGTTATGGTAAAACCTCGAAACAAAGGAAGAAAGGCAAAAAGAGACATTAAGGATAATCAGCCAGATGCTCAGCTCAACCATTTTGAAATAGAAACCTTGATGCATGGAATACCGAAAATGTAACTATAGATATAATAGACCAAACAGGCCTCAAGGTGGAACCAAGGGAACGGATATAGGGGTTTAAAGAAAACATAGGCTTTGGTTCGAGTATAGGTGATAGTTGGCCCTAGCCGGAAGTGAATTATCTTAGAAATGCATAGATTAAAGCCCTCTCCTACCTAGGCAGAGCATCCATGGACCGAAAACTCCTACGATGTTGGGATTGCGCATAAAAAATATAAAAAAGCTTCGATAAAATATAAGGTAGTCGAAAAAGACCAGGATAAAATTAAGTTAATGGGGACTTTGGTAGATCGTTGGTGAGACATTGACCCCATTATAACCCAAAAAAATATACTTCAGAAGAAGGGGTTGAACAACATCCCCGAAAAAATGCAATGACGTTCACCGGATGTGGTATCGGGAGACAAATAGCATATAGTGTTCAATATGCTCCCAAGTGTGGAGAAAGGCAAGCGATGTATTGGTGCAGTGGAATCCGGGGCCTGGTGTTTAGGGATCTAGTTAAACCCCCTTAACCGGATTTCCACAGGGCTAGCGATGAGGCTAGCTATTGGATACTCGAGTATTATAACCGGGAGACTCCATCGGGATCTCAACACCTACGGGAGTGATCCATAGGGATGTTCAAACTTAAGTGTTTGTTTTTTTTGGTTTTCTTTTGGAGTTGACCTTGTCGTGATTTATCCTATCTTGTTGCTTATTTGATCGTTGAGGCTCAACACTTGTAATCCGACTTTTTATCAATAAATTTTACCCTTTATTTAAAAAAAAAAATATCACCAGATCCTATTGACAATTTTCATCCAAATAATGTATTTGTTAACACATAATTATTAATTAACATAGTTGAAGCACTAATAAATATCACCAAATCCTATTGATCATTTTCACCCAAAATGTATTCTTTCAGTAATATCGTATAAAATATTGTTGTCTATTGCTTCTTTCATGATATTTTTTGCATATATGCCTTAAGAAATTTGCTTGAAATAGGTGATATTATAGAAGTAACCCAATGATATTATCATTATAATTAAGGTAGTGTGATTATCTAGCATTACAAATTATCCAATTTCTTATGTCTAAAATGAGAAATAGGATATTAATAATAATCCATAGGTTTATGATATCTTTCATCAACCATGAAGAGCTAAGGTCTTATAGAGGATAAAACATAATTCATCCTATTCATATATGATGATATCCATTTCCAAATTATAATATCCTAGTACCATATCCATGTTGAAGAAGTCACTATATACATGAGTGTACCATTTAATTTGAAACTTATATCAAATTTATAAAAAGAAGCTAGATAACTGACAAAAAAAATTTGTTAGCCAAAAAAATAGGTTGTTGGAAATGTTTAATTCAAAACTATACTCATGTATTTTCATTCATTTTTTTTACTAGTATATAAATCCAATTATCTAAAATTTTCTAAACTAGATAGATTTTTTTTGCTCCAACTATCAATTATCATTGATGCCTAGCATTTAATGGGTAAATGTACTTAACCTTGAAAATATTACCTTGATTTGATTGATCCTTGAATGTATGCAATCTACTTACTTTGGAAGAATTTAACTAATACTCTTATTAAAAATAAAAATCAAATATCATATTTTGATTTTGCCTTGAGAAATCCATTACAAGTTAATCTATCAAGATAAATTGTTTAAGAACACAATATGGAGATTGCAGAGAATTAGATATTTGGAGATATGATGGTTGGGGATTTAAATTATAAGAAAATATTGTCCTTACAATAGGTCATCATGGGCTCCGGGCCGTATTCTTTAGGGCATGCATTTTGAGAAAAATCATCAAGCCCAATTGGCTCTATTTCAATTGGAATTTTTAGAGCTACAAAAGTGAATGGTTATCTTGAATGGACTCCGAATAGGCTTGTCCTAGTGATTCAACCAGATTCAATTGTAGAGAATGTTGAGTACTTGGCCAATCATACCTTAATTTTTAAATTTTTAAGAATTTAATTCCCTCTCATTTTATTGGAATCTTGGGCTCGAAAAGTATGTAACCCGATTGGAGATATGGAGATCATGCTAGGGGCAAATAATTTTTTCATGGTTGTTTTCTCTTGCATGGAGGATTGGCATAAATTTTTTGAAGAAGGGCCTTATTTTTACAACTAGGTTGGCTTGTTCATTAAGCCTTGGCATGTGGGATTTTACCCTATGGAGGAAATTTCATCGTGGGTGCCGGTTTGGGTTCGGCTTCCTTGGTTACCTCTGGAGTTTAGGCAAAATGATATTATTCACATGATTATACTATTTTTGGGGAAGTCGATGGGTCCTTCTCAATAAAAATGGATAAAAAGGTAGTTACTTGTGCCCATGATTGTGTTGAGATAGATTTAAATAAGCCTTTTCCATATTCTATGGAAATTTGTGTTGGATATTCTTCTTGGATTCAAGAGTTGGACTATGAAACCCTTCCGTTTTGATGTCGTTTGTGTCATGCATATAGACACATTTAGAATAAATACCCAAAATCACCTAAGAATTTGCAATATAAGCCTTAGCTTCCAAAGTAGAGTAGTGGGATAGATAAAGGGAAAGATCCTAAGAAGGCTAATGGGTCTATTGAAGGGAAATCTCCAATCCAGGATAGTGGGATTGATAAGGAGGGTTTCATTCCTATTAAGTCCCACAATAAAGGTAGGGGTTTGAAGAGATTTGTTAATGAGAGGCAAGTTGATGGGTTACATAATAGATTTGATGCTTTGGATGAATTGGACCAGCTTGCTGGGATTAATCTACAAAGGGATCTATCTATTACTTAGATGAACATTGATCAGTCTCTAGGTAATGTGATTGTTCTAGTTTTGGTGAATTGTGTGGCACAAACTACTGAGGGGAATCAAAATTCTATTCCTTTTGAGGAAATATGGTTTTTTTAGGAGGATTTTGTGGTGGCAGATGATCCACTACTGGCTAATTTGGTGGGTTTCGATCGTGGAAAAGGTTCTAAGGTGAGTTCTATGCTAGTATTGCATCAAAATAATTTTAAAAAGGTGGTACTAAAAAGTATTCTAAGGTGTGCAAGAAGAAATATGTGGAGAAAATTAAACTTGATGGGGAGTCCTTGGTTGAGTCAAGGTTGGTTAGGTCCCTTGATTCTCACTTTTCCACCCCTCATAAATGATTGTTTTATCTTGGAAAGTGATGGGAATGAATAGCATCCCTTAGCAAAAATCTATTTACGAGTTGATTAAGTTGCATAAACCTGATATTATTTTTCTATAGAAGTCAAAATTATTAGTTGATTGTTTGTTTAGTATTGCGTCCAAATTTTGGGCTCGTGGTCAATGTCAGTGTATTGGTGCCCAGGGTAGTGCTGGAGGTATTTTTAGCTTTTGGAATCCTCAAAATGTCTCTCCTATATGGTGGGTTTATGATAAATTTTCTCTCTATGGCTGCTTCTTGTAAGGAGTCAGTGAAGTGGTCTTATTAACTAATGTTTATGCTCCTATGATCTTGCTAGGAAAATTTGTCTTTGGAATAATATTTAGGTGGTGTGGTTAATGGATTCTCACTATCCTTGGATTGTTACTAGAGACTTTAATGGTATCACTAGTTTGGAGGAGAAAAGAGGTGGTGTGGGTTCTCTTGGACATACATCTTTGGCCCTTAATGATAATATTCTTTTCTCAAACCTTGTGGATATTAAACATGGTAATGGTATGTTTACTTGGAGTAACAGGAGATGTGGTCCTAAGGCTATTTTTGAGATATTGGATCATTTTTTGGTTTCTCCTTTATGGATCAGTAATAATTGGTAAATCAACTCAAAAATTTTGGATTGGAGAGGTTTTGATCATTGGCCTATAAAGCTAAATACCATTCACTAGGGAGTTTATAGGAAACCCTACTTTAAATTTTAGTTAATGTGGCTTTGAGAGCCTTCTCTACATGATTTAATGAGAGCTTGGTGGTTACATAGTAGGCCTGCTCATGGAACTACTTTGCTCTATTTTGTTAAGAGTCTCCAATATGTGAAATATCATCTTAAGCAATATAGAAACCTAGAGTTTTGGTAATATTTTTAGGGATAAGTTGTCTACTCAAGATAAGTTAGATTCTATTACAAGACAAATTAGGGATTATGGTCTCACAAAAAGGACTCTTAAAGAGGAATATGATGCTCTTAAGAAGTTAGCTATGTGGGAATTGAGGGAGGAAATTAATTGGAAATAGAAGGCTTAGATTGATTGGTTGTAGAAAGGAGATAAAAATATTGCTTTATTTTTCAATTCAATTAAAGCTAGAAGGTATGGTAATGCTATTTCTTCTCTTATTTCTTCTCTTGGGGTCCAGTTGACTGTTGCTCAGGATATTTCAAAGGAGGCTATAAGGTTTTTTTCCTCTCTATATTATGAGGATTCTACCTTGGAAGTTTCTAAATAAAATAGTATTTTAGATTGTATTCCTTCAGTTGTCATTATTGAGATGAATGAGTTGCTCATGAGACCTATTTCAATCGAATATTTGGAGGGTATTATTTTCCAGATGAGGAAAAGGAAAGCCTCGGGGCCTAATGGATTTTCTATGGAATTTTTCCAAGAATTCTAGGAGACTGGATCTTCTATCAATTATGCAGGAATATTTTAGAACTAAAAATATATTGAGAGCTATAAAATCTACCTTCTTGGTGATTATTCCTAAGTGGTAAAGATCCAATTCTCTATATCTTTTTAGACCTATTGCACTATGTAATGTGGTGTACAAAATTACCTCCAAGTTTATTACTGAGAGACTTAAGCCTTGGCTCAGTAAGATTATTTTTGATGAACAGGGAGGTTTTGTGGCGGGTAGATAAATCCTTGATGGTGTAGCTATTGCTGCTAAGGCCATTCATTGTATGGGAATTTATAAATAAAAAGCTATGTTTATAAAATTGGTTATGGCTAAGGCTTATGATAGGGTTAAATGGTCTTTCTTAAGTAAAATTATCCTTGCTTTTGGTTTTGACTCCAACTGGGTTAGTTGGGTGATGAGCTATATTACATCTCCATCATATTCTGTCCTTATTAATGGTGAGCCTTCTACTTTGTTTCAATATTTGAGAGGTCTCTGTTAGGGGGATCCTTTATCTCCTTATTTTTTTATTATTATGGCTAAGGGTTTGGGTAGATTTCTCAAATAGCATGTCAGTCAGGGGTTGATTCATGGTTGGATGTGGGGTAATAGTTTACCTATGTATTCTCATCTTCAATTTGTGGATGATACTACTCTGATGGGTCTTGCCTCTATTAGGGAAGCAACTAATTTTAGAAGATATCTAGATATTTATTTGGTTGCTTCGGGGTAGAAGATAAACGAGGGAAAATCCTCCATATTATTTTTCAATACTCATCCTCTTATATAGGCCAAAATTGCTCAAATTATTTAATTTTAGATTGGAGCTCTTCCTTTAACTTATTTGGGAATTCCTCTTTATGTGGGCCCTCTACCTCGAGGTATATGGAATAATATTTTGGATAAATTCTGAGCTAAAGTCTCTCTTTGGACTGTTAAGTGGATTTCTTTTGTTGGTAAAGAGTTGTTTCTTAATTTGGTGGTACAAGCTTATGTATTTATCGGTGCATTATTTAGACTGTTCCTACTATTTTTATTTATGAGCTTGAATCTCTGTCTAGAATATTTTTATAGATCAAAATAGGAATGTGGTTTGGGTCTTCATTTTATTTCTCTTTCTGATCCGGCTTTGGTGGCCAAGTTTTATTGGAGATGGTGCATTTCTCAAGACCATGCTTGGTCTAAAATTATTTTCTTTAAGAATCTTAATGGGTTTGTGGGCTCTGAGATACCTAGATAAAGTTTATCTGGTAAAGGCTCTTTGATATGGAACACCCTAAGAAGGGGGCGACTCTTGTTAAGCAAGGATTATTCTGGATTTATCTCAAAATATCAAAGGCTATTTTCTGGCATGATTCTTGGGATGGTTTCCCCACAATTTTATCTATGTTTCCTCATATTCAAGAGCTATGTAATTATTTAATGGTTGCTAGTTGGTACAAGGTGATGGATTATAAAGTTGCCAAAAGAGTTGGGTAAGTGGAGGTAGTTTAGTGGAAAGATTCTAGAGATTTGCTAATAGGTGGTTCTGTTTAGGATAGAGAGGAGTTGGATTATATTTTGGCTACTAGGGAGTGCTCCTCTTTATAGGATGATGATTTTTTGGCTTGGAGTCCTGATCCTATAGGGATTTTCTTTGTGGATTTTGGTTACCATGTTTTAGATAGGCAATATTTTGGGGCTGAGGAGGTTCCATGGTAGAAACAGGTTTGGGATAAGTTTTCCTAGTCCAAATGCAATTTTCATTTGTGTTTGGCTACTAGAAACAAATATATTAACTGGGATAATATCCAAAAGAGAGGTTTCTAGGGCCCTTCATTTTGTTTCCTTTGTAATAATAATGATGAATCTTTAGGGTATTTGCTCTTACAGTGTTCGTTTGCACGGGAAATTTGGCATCTTTGGTGGAGGGTGTGGAAACAATCTTATTCTCATGCCTCTTCTCTTGTTGAGTTTTGGATGAGTTTAGGAAGACCTCCTACAAAGGTTTTTTTCTTCAAGTTGCATGGATTATTGGACCCTCCTGTATTATATGGCATATTTGGCTAGAAAGAAATCAAAGAATTTTTTAAGGTAGATAGTTAACTATTTATCAAATTTGGAAAATAATTATTGGTATGATCCAAGAAACTATTTCTTCTAAATTTTAAATCAGTATTCCTTTGGATAAGTCTAAGATTTTGATTATGTAGGACCTAGGTTTAGTGGTGAATGGCTCTTGTCCTTCTTTATCAATCGGGAGGAGAGGCCTCAATAAAAAAGTACAGAGAGATGGCAGATGGTATCCTTCACCTCGAGGGGTGTTTAATATTAATATTGATGGCTCTTCCAGAGGGAATATTGGGTATGCAAGTATTGGTGGTGTTGGGAGAGATAGTAGTGGTGCAACTCTTTTCATTTTCTCCTATTATAAGGGGAAGCAAACTAATAATTATATGGAGGCCCTTGCTATTCATTTTGCTTTGGAAAAAGGTTATGCTTTGGTATGGTGGAAGATAATTTGTGAGTCGGACTCTCAAATTATTATTAATTTGTTGAAGACTCATAATATTTCTAATATTCATTGGTAGCTGGTGTTAGTAGCTCGATAGATCATTCAAAATTTTTAGCATCTAAAGTTTATTTCCTTTGTTCATATTTCTAGGGAATGGAATAGTGTGGCTAATTGCTTGACAAAATGGGCTTCTGAGTTTTAGGAATATTAGAATGTTAGGGAATGGGATCAACTCCCATTGGATTGTTCTCATCATCTTGCTAATTTACTTGTTGTGGATATGCCTGGTTGAGGTTGTTTTTTTTGGGTGTCTTTTGGTTGGGTGCTCGGTGGTTTTGGGGGTCTCTTTCTTCTAGCCCTTGTAAGGGTTATTATTTTGGGATTATCTATTTCTTGTATGGTTTTATTGATTCAATAAATTTTTACCAACATAAAAAAAAAGGTAAATTGTTTAATGTTATTTATTTTTAAATCAAAGTGTATCCTATTATAAGGGGCATGACATACTTTCTAGATTGCTTCAAAAAATTATCCTAAATAGGAATATTTTCTTTGATAGAGTGTTGGATTGTACTGCTCATCTATTTAGTGGTGCATGTTAGTTTTCCAATTTCAATATATTATCTCTATCATACAAATTAAAAAGAAATTCCTCTAGATAAGAAACAACTATGAATGTTTATAGATTCATGTAATGTGTTTGGTCAAATTTAAAAGCATAGATCTAATATAGAAAACTTTCTATAAAATAAAAAATAATATAGTTATAAAAATCCTTCAAATAATGGTAGAAGATGCTCCTTTATATATATATATATATATATATTTATTTTCCATGTAACTTCATAAATTACTACCTTTCAACAAGAGGTAGTTGGATAAAATACTCTACAAGCTATTACCTCATGTATTGCCTCTTATATTACACATCAATTATGAGATGCATTATAGCTATAATGAGCCATATTGATACAAGATAAGCTTCCTAGGTTTGAAAAACAAAGTTTATTCATTAACCTAGATGTTAGAATGCAATTTATTGCATGCAAGTTGTCTTCTAAGATTCACTTAAGTGATTTTTTCATCATTGATTCTAAATGTAATGTGCATGGAAGGACATAAATACTAAAACAATTTTTTGGTTTCATAGGACAACTAAATATATTTGTAATTACATTCAAGAATCTTGACCAAAGTCAGAGAAGCCCTTTTTCCATCCTCATTGGCATAGTTAATTAGCATAACTAAATTTAAAAATAAGAATATCTTAAGGTGAGAGGTCATCTCTTTTTATAGTCAATCATCAAATGATCCACTAATTACAACTTGAATAAAATGAAATAAATTTTATTTTTTAAAATTAAATTTAAAATTTTAACGTTATGAATTTAAACATATCTAAAATATTAAATTGTAAGAAAATCTAAAACGGAAGAAAATTTGATAACGTCAACCAAATATTCAAATGTAAATAAAATTGAAGAGCTTATGTCCTTTGCAAAAATATACAAAGCAATCCTTCATTTGAATTATAAACTTCCTGAGGTGCCTTTGGGCTTATTCATGTGCCTATTGAGTAGGACATAATCATCATTGATGACCGTCATATTATATTATTTGCAATTTGTAGTCCTCACTTCATCACTGCATTATTTTGCTCAGCTGGTTTTACTATTAGCTTTACTCAAATCTAAGATTATTAAAATAAATCTAAAACACATATGGTACAAAATAAATCTTTTCTAAAGGGCTCATAAAATCCTTGATCACAGGCTCATAAAATTCGTGATCACTTAGAATTTAGGGAGTCTACGTCCCTTGAATGAATATATGATTAGCTTTACTCGAATCTAAGATTACTGTTAGCTTTAATTAGATCTAAGATTATTAAACTAAATCTAAAACACACATGGTACAAAATAAAGCTATTGTGAAGTGGAAATGGATAATTAAAGACAAATTCTTGTTTACCAGCCATCTAAGAGAAGGGCGCATAAATTTCTTCATCACTTAAAAGTTCACATGAAATTAGAGTTGCGGGAGTCTCCGTCCCTTGAATGAATATATGAGAAAAGGATAACGTTTTACTTTTCGAACAATGGAATCCTTCAAATTCAAATTATAAGTTAGTTTGTAATGGAAGACAACCATTCTTAAGTTCAAAAATGTAGTAGTCTGTTTGTAAAGGTAGTAATCTGACCTGAATCCACTAAGTGGGGCATCATCAACCCGACAAGGAAGTACCAATCCAGAATGGCTGGTGGTCCTCTTTGAGAAATGCTCATTGAATTTTTATTGAATCCCAGGCATTACAATATATAGACCTTCTGATCAGAACTGAAATCAGAAGTGTACAAATAGGTAAGTTGAGAAATATTCTCACACTTATGACTTCAACCCAGAATTGACAAATCTGTTACAAACCACTAACAAATCCTTTGGACTAAGGCACATCACACCATACCAGAAGGAATCTACAACCTCCAGATGGTTACAATATGTTAAAATAGTAAACAACATTGAATGCAACAAGCCAAACTCCAAACAAACACCCAAAACTAGAAAACTACCAAACAACCTGAAAAACGGTGGCTTGCAATCTGGAGACAATTGTATACAGATTCAATTCCCAACATTCTCCCCCTTGATGCTGAGGGGACTAACCAGGAAGTTCCTCAGCTTCAAAAACTGAGCTTTGACTACTCCCTTGGTAAACAAATCAGCAATATTGTCTTCAGTATTGCAATGCTTCAACGCAATGACCTTCTTCTCAACCATGTCTCGGATGAAGTGATACTTCAAGTCAAAATATTTTGACCTGCTGTGATGAACTGGGTTCTTTGCTAAATGTATAGCACTCATGTTGTCACAATACAAGGTAGTAGGACCATATTGTTTTTCTCCAATTTCTTCAAGGACTTTTCTCAACCACAATGCTTGAGCACTAGCACTTGTGATTGCAATGTATTCAACCTCTGTAGAAGAAAGAGCAACAGTACTTTGTTTCTTTGAAGACCATGTAATCAAACCAGACCCAAGACTGAAACAATTACCTGATGTAGATTTTCTATCATCTATATTACTTCCCCAATCTGAATCACTAAAGCCAACAAGTTTTATATCATCATTTTTACAATAATGAATGCCAAAATCAGTTGTACCTTTTACATACCTCAGTATTCTTTTTGTTGCTTTCATATGTAATTCAGAAGGGTCACTCATATACCTTGATACAAGTGAGACAACACATGCAATGTCTGGTCTAGTGTTGGTGAGAAACATCAAACTCCCAACAATGCTTCTATATGTGGTCACATCAACTTTTTCAGTTCCATCATCTTTACTCAACAACTCACCATGAGCTATTGGTGTTGCAACAGGTTTACAATTCTCCATGCCAAATTTTTTCAACATATCATTGGCATATTTAGTTTGACAAATGAAGATTTTATCATTTTGTTGATACACCTCCATACCAAGGAAATAATGCATCAAGCCTAAATCTTTCATTTCAAACTCTTGCATCATTGCATCTTTGAAATCATCATTCATCTTTGAGTTACTACCCAAGTAAATCAAATCATCCACATAGAGACAAACAAGGAGAATGTCATTACCTTCCTTCTTGTAGTATAAGGTTGGCTCACTCTTGCTTCTCATGAAGCCATATTGATGAAAGTAACCATCAATCCTTGAATACCAAGCTCTTGGAGCTTGCTTAAGACCATACAAGGCCTTCTTCAACCTATACACAAGATTCTCCTTACCTTGCACTTCAAATCCTTGAGGTTGTTGCACATAAACCTCTTCATCAAGATAGCCATTCAAGAATGCACTCTTTACATCTAAATGATGTACCTTCCATCCTTTATGGGCAGCAATAGAAAGAACCATCCTCACTGTTTCTTGTCTTGCAACTGGAGCAAAGGTCTCCTCATAATCAATGCCATACCTTTGTGTGAACCCCTTGGCCACAAGCCTTGCTTTGTGCCTCTCAATACTTCCATCACTATTATATTTTGTTTTGTAGACCCATTTAGAGCCCACAACCTTCTTGCCTTTTGGAAGCTCAACTAGCTCCCAAGTATCATTCTTCTTGATGGAGTTCATTTCATCTTGCATTGCTTTAATCCACACTTCATTAGCACATGCTTCTTCAAAACTTGATGGTTCAAAATTAGCTTGTGAAAATAAAGCAAAATTGATTGTCTCACCTCTTGGGTTCTCTTCATGTGTTTGAATTGTACTCCTTCGATAAATGTCACTTAATCTTCTTACCTTCCTTGGTGGACTTGGACTTGCACTTGAAACTGAAGAACTAGATGAGGGGTTGCTTGGTGGAGAACTAGATGAGGGGCTGCTTGGTGGATTAGTAGCACTTGGAACTAAAACATTAGTGGGCTGCTCATCATCAATATCATCAATAATACCACCATTCAAAACAGATTTTGACTTCTCAATATGGCCTTTTTGATGACCATAAACTCCCCCTTCATCAAAAATCACATCTCTTGATACAATACTCTTATGAGTTTTTGGATTATAGAGCCTATAGGCTTTGGTATTTTCACAATACCCAATAAAAATGCATGCTTCACTTTTTGGATCAAGTTTCCTTCTATGTTCTTTTGGAATATGTGCATAAGCCAAACAACCAAAAATTATGAAATGAGTTACATTTGGTTTCTTTGCATACCATGCTTCATATGGAGTGATGCCATCCAAGCTAGAAGTTGGACTTCTATTCAAAATATAGATGGTTGTCCTAACAGCTTCAGCCCAATACATATTACTTAATTTCTTTGTTTGTAGCATGCTCCTTGCCATGTTTACAACTGTTCTATTTTTACGTTCAGCCACACCATTTTGTTGTGGAGTATAGGCAGCAGTGAGTTGCCTTTTAACACCACAATATTTACAAAATTGCAAGAATTCATTTGAACAAAATTCTCCTCCTCTATCAGTTCTTAAGCATTTTATATAGTGCCCACTTTGCTTTTCAACATGATTCTTGAAATATTTAAAACAAGCAAATGCCTCATCTTTTGCTTTCAAAAAATAGACCCAACACATTCTTGAAAAATCATCTATGAAAGTGAGGAAGTATGAATTCTTACCAATACTTTGAGTTTGCATTGGCCCACAAATGTCAGAATGCACCAATTGAAGAGGATAGGAGGCTCTCCATGCTTTTCCTCTTGGAAAACTCATTCTTGAGTGCTTTCCCAAAGCACATCCTTCACACACACCTTTGTGATCTTCAACCTTGGGCAGCCCATACACCATTTCTTGAGATACCATTAATCTCAAACTTGGGAAATTCAAATACCCAAATCTTAAGTGCCACAACCAGCTCTTGTTATCAATGGCAACATTTGTAAAATTAGCTCCTTGTTCTCCAAAATTTAGAGGAAACAATCTATTCTTGGTCATAGGAATAGTGGTGACAAGCCTATGCCCATGATTCTTATCATAGATGACACATTTGTTATCTTCAAAAATAAGCTTATAATTATTTTCCATGATTTGACCAACACTCAACAAATTATGTTTCAGATTTGGAGTGTAGTATATATCATTCACCTTCTTTTTACCTTCATTGGTGTGCACCTCCATAGCTCCTTTACCTTCAACTTGTAATGCATTATCATCTCCAAGCTTGATCTTGGACTTGTAGGAATTGTCCATTGTGGAAAACAACTCCCCCTTGTCGGTCATGTGGTTGGAACAACCAGTATCTAGGAGCCATGTCTCATTCAAATTCTGATCTGATTTACCATATGACAAAAATAAAATTGAGGAGTCTTCCTCCTCTCCATAGTGTGCACTACTCCTTCCTTCATGGGATGCCTTCAATCTACACTCTTGTTCAAAGTGTCCAAATTTGTTACAATAGTAACATTGCTTGTCACTCTTGTCACCTCTTCCTCTTCCTTGAGCACCTCCTCTTCCTTGGAAGCCACCTCTTCTTCCTCTACCTCTTCCTCTTGAAGGAGATCTACCTCTCCCTCTACCTTGGCCTCTTCCTTGGCCTCTTGAACTAGATTCACCTTCTTTGGATGTAAAGGCTTTTTCTTCAACTCCACCAACATTTGAAGATGAAGATAGCCTTTCTTCATGGGATGTTAAAGAGCCAATGAGCTGATCATAATTAAGAGTAGTGAGATTTTTACTCTCTTCAATTATGATAGCTACATGATTCCACTTTGGAAGAAGTGTTCTCAACACTTTCTTCACCATGACTTCATTGTTCACCTCTTCACCAAGAGACTTCATCTTGTCCACACAAGATTTTACTCTCACACAATATTCTCCCACATTTTCATCTTCCTTCATTCTCAAATTCTCAAACTCCCTCTTGAGAGTTTGCAATTTGACTTGCTTCACTTGATCATTGCCTTGAAAGCCATCCTTCAAAGCTTTCCAAGCATCCTTAGTTGTTGTACAACTAGCAATTCTAGGAAAGAGGCTCTTATCCAAGGTTGTTTGGATGTGGTAGAGAGCAAAGCTATTTCTCTTGTGTGCTTCTCTTTTTGCTTGTCTATCAGCAACTGGTACAACATTCCAATCAGCAGGCTCAGTATATCCATCTTCAATTATATCCCATAATCCTTTTCCAATGAGTAGGGTCTTCATTTTTATGGCCCAATACTCATAGTCTTCACCATTGAATTCTGGAATTGGCAATGAGTTGTTGTTGTTAGCCATGATGCTAAAAAACCAGCAAGGAACCTTGAGGCAATGTGCAAAAGCTTAATAAACTCTTACAAACACTCCACAGGCTCTCTCCAACCCAAAAAATCTGACTAGCTCTGATACCACAATGAGAAATGCTCATTGAATTTTTATTGAATCCCAGGCATTACAATATATAGACCTTCTGATCAGAACTAAAATCAAAAGTGTACAAACAGGTAAGTTGAGAAATATTCTCACACTTATGACTTCAACCTAGAATTGACAAATCTGTTACAAACCACTAACAAATCCTTTGGACTAATGCACATCACACCATACCAGAAGGAATCTACAACCTCCATATGGTTACAATATGTTAAAATAGTAAACAACATTGAATGCAACAAGCCAAACTCCAAACAAACACCCAAAACTGGAAAACTACTAGAAGAAAAATAGTGCCCTGCAATTTGGAGATAGTTGTACACAGATTCAATTCCTAACATGGTTAACACAGGGTTAAATACCATTAGATATACACTTTAGTTGAGAGTAAAAAAAAACTATGAATGTAACTAACTTTCATAAAAAAACAAAACTCTGCATTGTGTCCATAGTCGTCTCCAGTTACTAGTTACTAGTTCAAATACAATATTATCTATCTATTAGTTTATATCCTTATAATCATTCTATCCATTTATTTGTGTATTTGAAAGTAAAGATTTCATAAAGATAAAATAACTCTATTTGCTATCATTCTAGTCGATCAAGTAAAAAACTTGATTATATCTGGGTTTAACCAAGGCTCAACCCAAAATTTATGGTTCTTGAAGGACTCTTAGTTTCTCAAAATCCAAGAATCGTAGGAGTTGTTCTTATTCCTATATATAATGATTTAGCGCCATGTTAGCTATGAAGGATGAATCACTCTATTTTTTGACTAACGGGTGAATTGTTTGTTGGAAAATTAAACCAGATTTGACACTTTTGACAAAATTTATCTTCTACATCATTTATCAGATCCTGATATATTCGAATTAATTGGTAGTTCATGATGAAATTGCAGCTATATGCCAAGCCCTCTCGTGCCTTATTTTACATTTAAGACATGTCAGACAATTGGTTAGTTTTTCTCGCATTTACCCTCCATCACCAGCTATATATTTGAGTAGCTAGTATTTTACAATGCGAGAGTGAGACATATATAGGAAGAGAGATAGATTGATGATATAGGAGAAGCAAGAAACAAAAGTTGTAGACTTCTAGACACTTTTTTTGGTTAAACTTGGAACTAAGGATATTTCATTGTAGATGTGTTTGGAGCATTCTCTATGAGAAGTATATGGTATAAAAGGTTTTACTTGTATGTTATTGTAAAACTTTGGCAATAGTCTATTTTGATTAATATATGAAATACCTTTACGTATATGTGTGTTAGGTTGAATTCCTGTCTGCGTGAGATATTTTTGAATGGTAAAATAAGTAAATATGCATAGACATATTTAAATTTATATTATTTCTCATTATCTCTACTCCATACGTGTTCTAGAAACCCTTAGGTTTTTATATATATGAAATTGTGGGTCCCTGCATTTTAGAACATAAGATGCAACGTTGAGTCTAGATAAATTATTGAAAAGTTAAAAATATGGTGCGAAATCACGACATTAGAAAAGTTGTGATTTCATGACCATTTATCCTCTCGAGCCTTTAGTTCATATTTTCTTTGTGAAACTTAGACGTCATGATTTCACAACCTTTTATTGAGAAGAGTGTTGGGGCCAACGTTGACCAACGAAAGTGTGTCATTTTCACTTGTCACGATTTCGCATCAGTTTTGCCTTCCAAAGGGTGTTGACCATGTTGACTAGTGAAAATGAAACCAAATCATTGGTCATGATTTTGCATCCATTTTAGGACCTCACTGCCATTGCTCCTAAGTAGTCACAATTTTGTGACTTCTTCCATCACTTAGTTTTTTTTTTAAATTTGGGTAAGCTAAGTTTTCGTTGTCCTTTCATTGCCCTTTCACAATTGGAACTTATATGTCGAAGTTACCAGCCAAAAACAAATGATGGCACCTAATTAATGATGGATAGTAACAAATGATGCTACAGACTGATGACAACTAAGTTGTGATGGTTATGATAGGATTTTTAAGACAACAACTCCATGATTGTGATGGTGATGATAGAATTTTTAAGACAACAGCTCCATGGTTGTGATGATGATGATGATAGGATTTTTAAGACAACAACTCCATGGTTGTGATGGTGATGGTAGGATTTTTAAGACAACAACTTCAAACGGCTTAGTCTAGGCAATGATAGCTTACTCAGTTCATGATGAAAGATGATAAATTCCTCCTTTTGAAAACAACACCAAGGATAGTGATGGCAAGGTATAAGACGACAACCTCCTCCTAGTGTCAAAAAAGGGAACTATGATGGTAGAGTTTTCCATGGTCAATACGACAAAGTGCATGTTGACAATGGCTTTTTAGTTTGCAATGGCTCTTCAGTTGATAACTCGAGCAAGTTTTTTATGACTACAATTCATGGATGGTGGATGCTTCAGATGTCAATTTCTCCTAATTACAATAAGCTACATCGTCAAATAAATTCTTAATCATACACATTATTATATCATGCAATAACAACATATGGATTTTAAAAGGTCAATGGAAAACGAATATTTTATTAATATTGTCAAAATGACGGTGTTGTTACAAATAATATCTGTAGAGAATGGAGATCTCACATAGAGATTATATTCTCACCCTCTCTGTTCTTACCCTCTCCATTCTCACACTCCTTCTCTATTTTCTCCCCTCTTATTTATAAGCACAAGAATAGTGAGTTGCCAAATAATTCAAACGGTGAAGCTTCCAGTTTATGTTTCTAAAAATGCTAACTCAAATGGTGGAAACTTTAGTTGCATGATTATCTCTATCCCATCCTTGAATAGAAATTTTAATTGTCTATTTAGTTGGTTGGTTCTAGCTAGATGCTCCCGCATCATACTCATCGAGTAACAAAAAAAGTGTTCCTTGAATATTTTGAAAGTCATCAATGGATACTCCATACTTGGCAATCTCGAAAGGTGTTAACCATGTTGTGACATCAATATTTTTGGTCTTCCACTTCACCAGATATTCAGGATATGTCTTACCTCTTGTCCTTTGTACCATTGTAGATTCTATAATGGCTTCAATTTCATTGTATTCCTTCTCAAGCAACTATGTTATCCACTCCTTTGCTTGGATATCACTTGTGTGAGCTTCATCCTCATTAATAGGTCGATCATAGTATGGATAGAGGTTGTATACATTAAAGATCGAGATATACCAATCCCTTCGGGAGGGAAAGACAACCAAAACAAAAAACTAAAAACAAAAAAAAAAAAAAACAGAACAAAACAACCACCAGAAAAGAAAGAAAAGGAGCAAAAAGAGGAAAAAGAAAAAAAGGAAAAAAGAAAAGAAAGGAAAAAAGAAAAGGAAAAAAAAAAAAAAAAGACAAAGAAAAAAAACCCAAAACCACACAAAGGCCCCCAAAGAGAAACACACAAAACAAAAAAGAAAAAACCAAAAACAAAAAAAAAACCAAAAAACCCCCCACACAAGGATGAAAAAAAAAACTCACCGAAAAAAAAAAAAGGGAGAGGACCCAAACATGGGGGAAAAGCAAACTCACACAACCACAAAGGATGACAAAGTCGAGAGAAAAATAACATCAACCCCCCCAACAACAAGCAAAACCCCCCAAAAGGCTCAAACCAAAGCCCCAAACCAAAAAGCCCCAAAATCTCAAAATGAAAAAAATTTCCTCAATTATCCCTAGGTGGGTACAAAACCATGGACAAAAAACAAGCCCAACACACCCCACAAAAGAAAGGGAATAACTAAAAATAAAAACAAAAAAGTACATAAAAATAGCAAGAATAAAAAAAAATTTAAAAAGAATAAAGATCAAAAAATAAGACAAAAGAATAAGGGCCTAATTGTAGAAGTTCAATGTCATATGCATTGGCGATAAAAGTTTTCAAGATATTACATGGTCCAATCTTCTTCTAGTTGAGTTTGTTGTATGTACCTTTGGGAAACCTTTCCTTCTACAAATATTCCAAAACCAAATCTCCAACCTAGAATTATTGTATTTTATTCTTGAGATTGGTGTGTTGCTTGTATTTTAGGATGCTCTTTTCCAACTCAACCTTCACTTCACAATGCAAGTCTTGCATATATTCGACAAAATCCTATACCAAAGCACTAGGCTTTTGCAATTCAATTATACTCCATAATTCATCTACTCCTCTAGGATGAGTTCCATACACAATTTAGAATGGGATTTTGGTTGTACTTCTATTCACTAAATTATTATATGCAAACTCTACTTGTGCCAATATAGTATCCCAAAACTTTGGCTTCTTACCAATGAGTCATTGTAGCAAATTCTCAAGGCTCCTATTCACGACTTCAATTTTTCCATCTATTTGTGGGTGATAATATTAACTAAAGCTTAACTTGGTACCAAAGTTCTTCCATAAGGTACACCACAAATGACCAACAAATTTTGCATCTCTATTTGACACAATGCTCTTCAATAAATCATGCAACCTTACAACTTCTCAAAATAACAAGTCAGTAATACAGGTTGCATCATTCATTGTCTTACATGGTATGAAATATTCCATCTTCGAGAATATATAAACAACAACAAAAATAGATTTATTACACCTTTGCATCCTTGGCAACCCAAGAACAATATCCATGCTTATATCCTCCCATGGCCTCTCTAGTACTGGTAATGGTTGATACCACCTAGTATTTTTGCTCCTTTCTTTGGCATGCTAACAAACTCTATAATACTACACAAAATTTCAAAAATATGCATTCATTCCATCCCGATAGTAACTTTCACGAAGTTGACTATCATTTTATCCACTCTAAAATGTCTAGCTATTCCTTCGCTATTATTCTCTTGTATCAAGTTCTCCCTAATCAAAGCTTATGGTATGCACAATTGTTGCCCCTTGAATAATAATCCTTCTTGGATTAAGTAGTCTAGCCATGGCTTCTTGTACCCTAGAGTAGGATTACTACATGTTGCCCAAGATTCCTTGAAGTCTACATCATTAGCATAAAGCTCCTTCATGGGATCAAAACCAACCACTTCAATCTACATTGTGTTCAACAATAGATTTATTCTGCTCAAGGCCTCAACTACTCTATTTGAATGACCACTTATGTGCTTCAAGAAAAATGAATATCCCTACAAAATTTCCACCTACTTAATATGCCTTTGGTCCAACTTACTATAATTGGTAATGAACTGTAGAGGATGATTATTTGTGAACAAGACACTCTTTTTGTAGTAAATAATACCTCCATTTATTTAGGGCTTCAAAAATTGCATAAAGCTCCTAGTCATAGATCCAATACTTATTTTTTTCTTCATTTAGCATCTCATTGAAATAGGCAATAGGCTTACCTTATTGACTCAAGAATCCTCCTATTGCTGCTCCACTTACATCATAATCCACCTAGAAAACCTTGTCAAAATATGGCAAGGCTAGAATGGGCTACTCCATTATTTTCTCTTTTAAGATTTGGAAACTCCTTTCTATTGCAATCATCCACTTAAAGTCATGCTTTCCTCCTTTCATCATTTTTGTGATTGGAGCACAAATTCCACTAAATTTTATAATAAACTTCCTATAAAAACTTGCTAGACCATGGAAAATCCTAGCCTCAAACTTACTTTTTGGTGATGGCCAATTCACAATGGCATTGATCTTCTTAGGGTCCATCCATAACCCCTCTTGAAAAATCACAAAATCCAAGTACAACAATTCCTCCATAAAATTACATTTCTTAAAATTGACTAGCAACTTTTCTTCCTTTAGTCTTTGCAAGACCAATATTAGATGTGTCAAATGGTCTTCTTTGCTCTTACTAAATATCAAGATGTCATCCAAATAGACAACCATAAAATTTCTAAGAAATGGCTTCAACACCTTGTTCATCAACCACATAAAGGTACTAGGTGCATTTGTCAAATTGAATGGCATAACTAGCCACTCATATATTCCATCCTTTGTTTTGAATGCATTTTTCCACTCATCTCCTTCCATAATATATTTTTGATGATACCCACTCTTCAAGTCTATCTTTGTGAAGTACCTTGCTCCACTCAAGAAATTCATCAAATCATCCATACACGACAATGAAAAATAATAATTTATAGTTATCTTATTGATAGCCCTCAAGTATGTACACATGTACCATTATCCACCCTTCTTTGGTGTAAGTAAAATTGGAAGTACACATGAGATCAAGCTTTCCCCAATCAACCCTTTTTCCAATAGATCATGAACTTGTTGATTTATTTCTTAATTCTCCATGGGTGTCATTCTATATGTTTTCTTGTTGGGAAAACTCGATCTAGGAATGAAATCTATGTGATGGCTAATGTGTCTTACTAGTGGCAATCCATCTGATAATTCTTTAGATAAAATTTCTGCATACTCCTCTAACAAATACTTCACCTCACTAGAAATTTTCTCCTTCTTGTTTGTCATTTTATCCTTCAGGGTTTTAGCAATAAAGGCTAAATATGCCTTCTCCTTTGTCATCTCCTTCAAAAATTGCTTTCCAAAAATCAAGCAAATTTTTAGACCATTGTCATCTTTCCCATCTTTGTCCTTCAATGGACTCAACACAAACTTCTTGCCATCTTTCATAATGGTGTAGGTGTTTTTCCTATCATCATGTATTGATTTTGTATCAAACTTTCAAGCTCTCCCCAACAACATAGGGCAAGCGTACATAGGCATGAAACCAAATAGGACCTCATCCTTGTATGATCCTATGTAAAAATTCACCTCACACTATTAACTAGCTAAGATCTAATGTCCTTTTGCAACCAAAATACTTTGTACAAATTGGGGTGTTCTATCCTTCTCAACCCCAGTTTAAACATCATCTTGACAAAAACTAGGTTATCCATACTTCCATTGTCTACTTTGACGTGACAACATTTTCCCCTTGATTTACAAACTATTTTAAAAAGGATTCTCCTTTGAATAGGTTCAGTTTCTCTTTTCTCTAGTTTAGTAGTACTCTTCATCATGAGATATTCTCCTTGCTTAGGCTCTTCTACATGCTTTGGGGAAGCAAAAAATTCTTATTTTGCTTGTGCAATGTGGTTTCTAACCTCCTTTCCTTTGTTGTTACTCTATTGCATGTTTGGACATTCATATGCCCAATGACCATCTTCTTTACATCGATAACATCATATATAGAATCCTCTATCTATTCCTCAACCAAAACCACCTCTACCTTGTGAGGAGTCTCCACCTTCTTTGGTGTTCTAGTTGAAATCACTATGAGAAGTACTAGTTTCTCCTTATTTTTGTTGTCCTCTTTCGTTGTTTGTTTGTCCTCATCCTCGTGAGAACCTTTCTCCACCTCTATAACTATTTTGTTTCTTTTGTAACAACTTCTCTTTTGTCATAAGGAATATTGGTAGGCTTCACTACACCAAAGAAGGGCTTTAATGGTGGCTAAAATAGGGTAGTTTTTTATGGTGGTAAAAAACCACCCTAATAGGTGCTAAGAGAGCGGTTTATAACCTCCCTCTTAGGATAACCATCCTCTTATTCCTAGGGCTCATGCAACTTTTAAAAAAATTAAAAAGGGTAATTTAAAACTACCCTCTTAGGGCTCATGCAACTTAAAAAATGTTGAAGAGGGCATATGACTCACACTTGAAAAAATTAAAGGACGCACGAGATTTTTCCTGTGCGTATAAAAAGTTTTAAACTTCCTTAAATTCGACTAATTTTTTAGATGGGCAACTACAATGGGTATCTTAGATGGATCTAGACTATTTTTTTAGATGGGCAACTACAATGGGTGTCTCAAATGGATCCAACAACAACAATCCATAATCTTGTTTTGGATCTTCTTTATTCATTTACAATTTGGTAGAAACATGCCAAATAGAAGATTACTATGTAAATGGAGCCCCCAAAAGCTTACATATATCAATGGTATGTATAAATTTTACAGTCTTAGAGGTTTAGTATAAGTGTGTGTAGTTGATTATTTTTATTTATTTTCTATTGATTATCAGTGCAGGGTGGAGGGATTTTTATTTCTATTGCTCTTATATAAATTTGACTTTAGTAAGCTCAAGTGATGGTGTCTTACAATTTTCAACTTCAAATCTTAATATTTAATTTGACCCTAATTTGCAAGAAATATTAATTACACTTCAATAAGAGTAACACATAATTTTTAAGATGACTTATTAGAACCCATACATGTTCACACACAAAAATTGCAAGGAAATTGGAATATGGGAAGATTTATGCACAAAAGTACTTGGATGTAATATTACAACTCATGAAAATTCATTCAGAATAGTTTAGGAATTTAACATTAGACCTTAGGGAGATTTAGACACAAAATTTTTACTTTTAAAATTAAAACAAAACACCTGAAATTTAGTGTTAGAACTTAGTTGAGATTCTGAGATTTAAATTTATAACTTACAAAGATTCACTCACAAAAAAATAGTGAAAAACATTGAAACTAAAGGATATTTACATAAATTCACAATAATTTAGTAAAACTTGGGGATATTTATGAAGAAAATTTGTAAAAATTAATAGTACAACTTTGAAATATTTAAGCATAAAAATTTAGAAATTCAACATTAAAACTTGGAAAGATTTATGCACAATATTTTTGAAATTTAACATCACATTAATGAGTTTGAATTCAAAATTTCAACATTTGACACTAAAATTATGCATATTTAATAAAAATTAAAATTAGAAAGTTGCACCATCATTAATGAAAATTTCCTTTGATTAAGAGTTGTAGTTGGAAAGGTATTATTTTGTTAAAATTCACTTAGCACTTTGATTGACCTTTGTCCTTTTTCCTCACTTAATGACTAAGCAATGGAACAAGTTAAACAAAATATCTCATTGTGATAATTTTTCTAACCTTACCACTAAACTAGACCTATCATACATACAATATCTCATTGTGATAATTGTTCCAACCTTACCACTAAACTAGACCTACCATACATACAATAGCATAAAAAAAAACTAGTACTTCACTATATTTAAACTAAAATTATGTACCATTTTATTTCATTTCACTGCTCTTGACAAACTGACAAGGCTTCTATGCTCGATGATGAAATTCAATACTTGAAATTACTTCAATTGCAAGTAAAAGTATGTTCTCTGATACATCATCATTCTTAATTATTTCTTCCCCACGCAACTTACAATTTTGTAATATGTGACACTTTCTATGTATTCAGATGCATAGATAGTTCACATGTATAAATTCAATCCAATGATTCTTACTCCATTCTAGGTAGAATTCAATGAAATGTTCAAATATTTTGGTTGTTGTGAACAATAACTACTTTACCTTTACCATTCACAAGTAACAAAGCACAAGGAAAGAAGTTTAAAACTGGTAAGTCTAGGCTTTCTCTCCATTAGTTGCTTGAAAGATCTACAATGTTCTCTAATATGAACTTTCTCTTTTTGCTAAAGCACTTTGCTAACTTTTTAATTGCTTCACTAAGAAATCCTCCGCACCTTCTTCCAATCATCTATAAAATATTTTTTGGGCATTAGAATCCAACTGCATATTGTTCTATGGAAGAAACCAAAACCTACTATCCTCTAAAAATAAAGTTACAATTTCAGCTCTTACCCATCAATTCCAACAATGATATTTTCGAAAGACATAAGGACAACATACATGTCCTTAAGTGTCAAGGATTTCTATAAAATATTTCCACAACAAGAATTTAAAAAATAGAACAAAGAAGGATTACTCCTTGAAGGAATTAAAGATTTGTAATATCTTGATCTTCTTTAAAAAATCATATCCCATCATCCCTGGTATGTTGTAATACATGATGATCATATTAAATTTAAGCCTCTACATCACAAAAGAGAGGGATTTCCATTAGATAATACATAACAGTGAAACAGGGCATCTTTACTAGATTTGGAGTTCCAAATGATGGTGAAAGGTAAAAAATTAAGGTTTGATTCCATACACGAGTATTCACCAAGTTGTGCTCTTCATCCAAGATAAGGAACTTGATAGATCTTCTGCCGCTTTCCAGGGATATAAACTGTTCGAAATCACCAACCATCTATTTATCATATCGTTCCTATAAACAAGCCTCGAATAATGTGCAACGAAGATGATTATTTCTCAAAAGAAAGAATACTTTTGTAAGAAAAGATGTAAGCCTCTCTATGAATTTATGGTCAAAAATGCTATTGTCCACAATGAGTCCTACCCCTCTAAAATTCCAAGCCATAGCCTTTTTTTTTTGGTTCCATTTCCATTCTTTATTAGCCCATGTTCAAAAATCTCGTGTTTCAATACGCCCTTGGAAGAAATTGGGGAAGATATCCTCTTTTTTTAAGTATAGTATTTTTAACATTCCAAATCCCCAATGCATCCCCCTTCCTCTTCCCCCACATGCCCCCTTCCACGTGTCCCCATTTTCCTACCCTTCCCCTCCCCCACGTGTCCCCCTTCCATGCATCCCTCCGTTCCCCTCATCTCTACGGGTTTGGCATTGACATCACTTACTTTCTTCTTTATTTTTTTATAAATATCTATAAAATTATGGCTATAGCAATTATCACGAGGAATGATTTTATGTTTGGAAGGAGTTAAATGCTTTCATAGGCTTGCACGAACCATTTAGTTGTGCATGAGAGTCATTTAAAATTAGGTTTTAGTTGTGCATGAGAGTCATTTAAAATTAGGTTTGGTATTACTTTCTATTTCAACTAGGGTCCTCCAATACAAACAGAGTTCACTAATTTTGCATTTGGTTTTAGAATTACATCAATTTAATTATCTCTAGGTTGAAATCAGTGTGCAAGTGCAATGATTTCTAGGATAATGTGCTTAATTATAAAAAAATAAGGATAATAATACCACCTTGATAGTATTATGTTGTTATGAATTAGAAAAAGTGTTAACAGCTTAGAATGAGGGCAATCCACTTCTAAATTTGCCCTATTTGGGTAGAGGATAAAACAATTTACACTCAGTATGGAATGCAAGGCAGGCTCCAATACTACTTTTAGTGCTTATAGACAAGTGAGTAATGTGGTTATTTTTATTACTTGTTATGTGTTATTTTCCATACATGTTTAGTGCATTTCAATTTTTGGCTTCTGATTTCCTTAACTGCTAGAAGTGTTTAGTGCTAGAAATAATAATCCAGATTTCATGCCTTTGCTGGACTGTGCTATGAAATTAGGCAAAACCAGACTGTGCTCCAAAAATGGGTGAAGCTGGAATGTGCTCACATAGTTGGGGATCCCAAAAAAAAGTTTGACATGACATCGCACCTACCCTCTAATAGATGTGACATCTGACAGATTTGATCACCGTAGAAGTTAATGCTAGTTTAGTGATTTAATGCTAGTTCGATGATTGGTCAGAAACCCTAGTTGAGGGTTTTTCAGAACCTGTTAGAGGAAAAACCCTAACTTCCTCTCCCCATGGCTATATAAAGTAGTTCAGGTCTTCAAAAAAAAAGTGTGGAAGAGTTCGGGTGTGGAAGAGTAGAGAAAGTGTAGAGAGAGAAAGGAGAGCATTTCAGTGAGCAGTGTGGCTCATCTGATTAATGTCCAAGCAGCCGACTCGACATTTTTCCTTTTAGTTTATACTACAGCTTAGTTTGCAGAAGTTGGTATTTCCTCAGTTGAGGACTTCTGTAACCCTCATTTCATATGAATAAAGTTTTTTGTTGTTTAAGGCATATTTAGGGTTTGTAGTTATTTTATGTGCTAAAGTCTGTTGCTCTCTGTACAAATCGCCTCAGAATGATTTCGTTTGGGTTCTATAGTTAAAGCTTAGATCTAAAACATTGCTTTCAGATCCAATTTTTCTCTCTTCCATATGGTCCTTGCCAAGCCAGGCAAACCAAGCGGCAACCGTGCAAGCCTTCAGACAGGAAAATTTTGCAAGGCCAAAATTTGGCTAAGTCTAGAGCTGTCTTCCCAAATTTGCCTGAGTGAAACCTGACTTTGCTCGAGATCCGTGCAAAAATTGACTTTTCCCACGCAACCCGACTTTTCCCGTGCAACCTGACTTCGCCCGAGATATATGCGAAACCTGACTTCACCCGCGCAACCCGACGGTGCACTTCCCTACTACGCACTTTGCACTACACTCTCTCTACTTCGGCAAAAGAAATTTGAAATAATTTCTTCAAATTAGTATCAGATCTATTGATCCCTTGATGTGGAGACCGAAGTAGAATGGCTTCCAGCAGCAATAATTTTCAGTTGTAGATCCCACACTTCAACAGGAAAAATTACGATTACTAGAGCATCCAGATGAAGATCTTGTTTGGATCTCAGGAGCTGTGGGAGTTAGTCAAGAACGGCTACCCAGAACTGGTAGATGCAGCAGCAATGGCTGCCCTCTCTCAAGCAAAAAAGGACCTCTTAAAATAGAACACGAAGAAGGACCATAAGGCCCTCTTCTACATCATGTAAGCGATCGAGGAGTCCATCTTCCCATGGATCACATCAGCCACCAAAGCGAAGCAGGCCTAGTAGATTCTGGCTAGATCATACCAGGGCACCAATAAGGTAAAGTTGGTGAAATTGTAGATGCTCAAAAGGGAGTTTGAAAATCTATAGATGAGTGAGTTCGAGTCCATGAGTGATTTCTTCACTCGGACGATGGACATTATCAACCAGATGCGATTGAATGGAGAAAATGTGCAAAGCCAAAGAATCATGGAGAATATTCTCAGAAGTTTGCCTACCAAGTTTGACTTAGTTGTGATATCAATCAAAGAGTCGAGGGATCTGACAACCCTCTTGATAGACAAACTCATGGTTTCATTGTAGACACATGAATAGAGGCTGAGTCGTTTGTCTCAGACCTCTCTGGAGCAAGCATTCAGGGCTCAGGTCTCATTCCGAGATAGCAGTAGACAAGATTCCCACCATGGTGCCTCTAGTTCTCACAAAGGAAGAGGTAAAAGGAAGGTGTGGGAAAGGAAACAAGCAAGGAGGAAGGTCAAACCCTAGTGAAGGAGAGACCAACTACAATTTCCTTCAGCAAGGTGGAAGAGGTAGTTCAAGAAATCAACAAACTGAATTTGGTCAGAAGAAGGACATGTCAAAGGTCCAGTGCTATTTCTACAAGAATTTCAGCCATTACATCTCAGTGCAAAAAATGGATGGCCACGAAGAACCAGTAGCAGGCCCATTACACAGATGAAACCAAAAATACGATAGGAGGAAATGTGTTTTTGACTTGCAACATTGAGGAGTGCCAAAAGAATGTCTGGTATTTAGACAGTGGATGTAGCAACCACATGACAAGGAAAGAGGAGATGTTCTCTCAACTAGATGAAACAGTACAGTCTAAGGTGAAGATGGGGAACAACAACAAGGTTCCCATAATGGGAAAGGACAAATCCTCATCTGCACTAGGCATGGCAAATGGAAGCACATATGTGATGTCAACTATGTGCCTGGGTTGACGCATAACCTACTGAGCATTGAACAACTCGTGCAGAAGGGACATACGGTCCAGTTCAAAGACGGAGCTTGCACCATCAGAGACAAGTCACATGGGTAGATTGCTATAGTGTCCATGACAAAGAATAAAATGTTTTCGCTATATATTCAAAATGAATCATTGATGTCTTTGAGTGTAGTTGTGAAAGATGCTACCTGGTTGTGGCATCTCAGATTTGTTCACGTGAGTTTCAGTGGCCTAAATCAACTACACAAGATGCAAATGGTGATGGGTTTACCCCTGATAGAGTAGTAGCAAAATCAACTTTGTGAGGGCTACTTAATCAAAAAACAACACAGGGATTCGTTCCCTTTCGATCAGTCTTGGAGAGCATCACAACCATTGGAGCTGGTGCACTCAGATATTTGCGGTCCGATGCAGACCAGCACGTTTGTTGAAATAAATACTTCTTAACGTTCATAGATGACTTTAGCCGAAAGACTTGGATCTATGCCATCAAGTTGAAGTCAAAAGCATTTTCTAGATTCAAGGAGTTCAAGGATCTGGTGGAGAATCAGAGAAGATATCAGATCAAGACTCTCAAGACATATGGCGAAGGTGAATACATCTCCAATGAATTCCATAACTACTATAAATAGCATAAAATTTTAAGGTAGTTCACTTCCAGATACACACCACAGTAGAATGGTGTAGCTGAGAGGAAGAACCAAACCATCATGGAGATGGCATGAAGCATGATGAAGGTGAAGGGATTGTCACACGAATTTTGGGTAGAGGCTGTAACATGTGCAGTCTACCTTCTGAACAGATGTCCCACCAAAAGTGTGAAGGACAAAATCCCTCAGGAGGCCTGGAGCATTGTGAAGCCAAGTGTGTCCCACTTGCGTGTGTTCGGGTGCATTGCATATGCACATGTTCCAGAAGAGAAGCAGCAAAAGTTGGATGATACAGCTGAAAAGTGCATTTTCATAGGGTACAGTGAGCGGGCAAAGGAATATAGGCTATACAACCCTGTGACGAAGAAGCTCATCATCAGCCGTGATGTGAAATTTCTTGAAGATGAAGCCTGGAACTGGAAGTCAAAGACTTGCTAGTCAGAGCCAATAGTAGTACAGTTTGTTGAATTGGAAGAAAGAAGTGTGCAGCCACCTGCAACTTCCAGCAGCAGCAGCGGTGCCAGCAGGAGCACAACCACTCCATCTTGGTTGCCTCCATGTGCAAGTAGAATTCAGAACCTAGTGACGCCAACAAAGATAAGGAGCTTGCAAGAAATCTATGAGGCAACTCAAACCCACGTAGATGAAGAGAACTCTGACTTTGCATTCTTTACTGAAGTTGATCCAGTAGAGTTTGAAGATGCAAGTCAGAATCATAAGTGGGTGTAGGCAATGGATGAGGAGATAGCATCCATTGAAAATAATGAGACATGGCAGCTGGCTAATCTTCTAGAAGGAAAGAAGACCATTGGGATCAAGTGGGTGTATAAGACAAAGTTCAACGCCCAAGGAGACATTAACAAGCATAAGGCCAGACTAGTGGTGAAGGGTTACAAGCAGAAGTCAGGCATCGATTACCATGAGGTATATGCACCTGTAGCCTGACTTGACACAGTCAGGATGATCCTGGTATTGGCAACCCAACAAGGTTGGAAGATGTACTAGATGGATGTCAAGTCAGACTTCCTCAATGGAGTGTTGGTGGAAGAGGTATACATAGACCAGCCACCAGGTTATGAAATTGAAGGCCAGAAGGGCAAAGTCCTAAAGCTAAAAAAGGCCCTATACGATTTGAAGTAGGAACCATGGGCTTGGTACAATCGGATTGATAGTTATTTTTATGAAAATGGGTTTGTAAAATGCCCATATGAGCACACCCTGTACATGAAGATAAATGAAGCAGGTGAGCTCATTATCGTCTGCCTGTATGTGGACAATTTGATTTATACTAGCAACAATAATGTCCTGCTTGACCAGTTTAGAACAGCCATGAAGAAGGAGTTCGATATGATAGACTTAGGGCTGATGAAGTATTTTCTCAGCATTCTTCATTTCTCAGGGTAAATATGCGAAGGATGTCCTAAAGTGGTTCAAGATGGAGGACGATAAACCTGCCATCACACCTATAGCCACAGGTTTGAAGCTAAGCAAGCTAGATTCAAGGAGGAATGTAGATCCAACCCTGTTCAAAAGGCTAGTTGGAAGTCTGATGTGTTTGACTGCAACTTAGCCAGATCTGATGTTTGGTGTCAGTCTAATAAATCGTTTCATGGAGACTCTGAAGGACACGCACTAGAAAGCAGGCAAGAGGATCTTGTGCTATATCAATGGGACATGGAAAAATGACCTATTTTACTCCAGATAGGACCAGTTGGACCTGGTTGGCTTCACAAATAGTGACTAGGTTGGCAGTATCGATGATCGAAAGAGCACCTCCGGGTATGCTTTCCATATCGGATCAGGGGCAGTCTCATGGGCATCTAAGAAACAACCCATCGTTGTGTTGTCCACAGCCAAAGAAGAATATGTCATCGCCACGTCAACCGCATGCTAGGCAGTTTGGCTGCGAAGTGTTTCGAGTGAACTAAACCATCCTCCGAAAGGTGCGATAATAATTTTTTGTGATAACAATTCGGCCATCGCACTATCAAAGGATCTCGTGTTCCATGGCTAGAAGAAGCACATAGATATTCGTTATCACTTCATCAGAGAATTGGTTAAGTCTGGAGAAATTCAACTATAGTTTTGCAGATCCAAGGAGTAGTTGGCAGATATTTTCATGAAGCCTTTGAAGGAGGAAGACTTCAGCAGATTACGAGAGCATCTTGGAGTCAAAGTGCTCGTGAAATCAGGCTTAAAGGAGGGTGTTAGAAATAATAATCCAGATTTCATGCCTCCATCGAACTGTGCTCTAAAATTGGGCGAAGTTGGACTGCGCTCCAAAAATGGGCGAAGCTGGACTACGCTCGCATAGTTGGGGATCCTAGCAAATAGTTTGACATGACATCGCACCTACCCTCTGACACATGTGACATCTGATAGATCCGATCGCCATAGAAGTTAATGCCAGTTTGGTGATTTAATGTCAGTTTGGTGATTGGTTAGAAACCCTCATTGAGGGTCTGTCAAAACCTGTTAGAGGACAAACCCTAACTTCTTCTCCTCGTGGCTATATAAAGCAGTTCGGGTATTCAGACAAAAAGTGTGGAAGAGTGCGGGTGTGGAAGGAGTAGAGAAAGTGCAGAGAGAGAAAGGAGAGCATTTCAGTGAGCAGTGTGGCTCATCTGATTAATTTTTGAGCAGCCAACTTGACATTTTTCCTTTTAGTTTATCCTGCAGCTTAGTCTGCAGATGCTGTTATTTCATCAGTTGAGGACTTCTGTAACCCTCGTTTCATATGAATAAAGTTTGTTGTTATTTAAGGCATCTTTAGGGTTTGTAGTTATTTTATGTGCTAAATCTGTTGTTCTCTGTACAAATCGCCTCAGAGCGATTTCGTTTGAATTCTATAGTTAGAGCTTAGATCTGAAATATTGCTTTTAGATCTAGCATTTCCCTGTTCCATACGGTCCTTGCCAAGCCAGACAAACCAAGCAGCAGCCACGCAAGCCTTCGAACGGGAAAATTTTGCAAGGCCAAAATTTGGCTAAGTCTGGAGCTGTCTTCCCAACTTCGTTCGAGCGAAACTCGACTTCGCTCGAGATCCGTGTGAAACCCGACTTCTCCCATGCAACCCGACTTCGTCTGTGCAACCCCACTTCGCCCGAGATCCGTGCGAAACCCGACTTCGCCCGTGCAACCTGACGACACCCTTCCCTACTGCGCACTTCACACTGCGCTCTCCCTACTTCAGCAAAAGAAATTTGAAATAATTTCTTCATTTAGGATTATTTCAAGTTACTCATGGGTTGGATTAGTATTTTCCTTTTGGTCCTTATTTGTATCAGGTCTATTCTTTTCTTTTTTCTTGTGTTCTTCTTGGCTTAAGAAGGCAGATTTATTTCATTTTGACGGATTGCGACCATTTTTTTAACCAAGCCTATTGTCTCCTTTTTTAGGTGTTTGATGAACTGTGTAAATTTATTTCAGTTAGAAGGATTGTGATCATTTTGTTAACGCAGCTTGTTGTGTCCTTTTTTAGGTGTTTTTTGAACTGGGTGAATGTAAAGTTGGAATCAACCCTAGACACTTGTTCTATAAGGTGCCACCACAATAATAAGCTTATCAACAGTATAGCTGATGATGATGACAAAGATGACTTTTAAGCTGAACTTAATCATGTTGTATCTATTTTTATAAATAAGAAGCCCACTAGCAATAACTTGCATCCAAGCCATGGACTGACAAATTCATTTAATTTATAGAGAGTAAAAACATGTTTACTAATATTGTCTTTTTAATTTTGTGTTTATCTTAATGAATACTATATCTTACATCAAAAAATTAGCTGCCATTGTTCCCCATATTTGTATTACTTATATGTTTAAACTCAACGATACATCATTTTTATTTCAAATTAGATAAATAATAAATCCTTGATGAACTCATGAACTTTTTCAGTACTAAATAAATTTCACATGAAAAAATTATTAGATTTCATTTTTCATTAATCATAATGATAAGAGCTTGCCATTTTCGTATCGATGATTAAATGATATTACAGACATTGGAAGCAGTTTAGCAGTTAGAATATTTCCTTATTTCCTTATGAGATTTTGGGGTACGCTATCCAAAACTTCGATGACATGGAGAAACTTGGAGAGGGAGATTATGTCTTTATATAAGGCAAACACCTTACTCATTACACTTGTGAGTTTAAGCTGTATTTTTTTGAAGTAGGCTAATTATTACAAAATTAAAGATGCAAGGAATTATCCCAAAGGACACGGTGAACAAGAAAATGAACGATTTTTGAACGAAGAAACTTTGATGACATGGAGAAACTTGGAGAGGGAGGTTATGGCTCTATGTATAAGGCAAGCATCTTACACATTACACTTGTGAGTTTATGTTGTATTTTTTTGAAGTGGGCTGATTGTTACAGAATTAAGGATGCAAGGAATTATTCCGGAGGACACGATGATTGTGGTTAAAAATCTAAATGTACACTCAAAACAAGCAAATGAACAATTTTTGAATGAAGAAAATCCAATCTCCAATGTCCAACATAAAAATCTTGTCATACTATTGGGCTGCTGTGTAGAGAAATAAAAACAAATTCTTGTTTATGACTATCTTACAAAAAAAAGCCTCGACAAGATCTTGTTCAGTAAGAAAAAGTTACCTTTTAATTCTCATTATGTTGTCCTCCATCATTTTCAAACATTTTGGAAGACTTGCAAAGGTAAACAAATTTCATTAACAACTATACTAATTCTACTTAGGCTCTGACTTAAGTGCAATGCTAAATTGGAGTAGATGCAAGAGCATTACTGTGGGAGTAGCCCGTGGGCTTGCATATCTTCACGAGGAATCTCAACCAAATATTGTACATCGTGATATATGAGTAGCAAAAATGAGTTTATTACATAAAAAATGAGTTCATTACATCAAAAATGCAGTCATTTGAATAATGTAAGTCTCAAACATATCAATCTTTTTCAGGGCGAATATTGCTTCTTGGAAGATTTAACTTTTTATTAATAATTGCAATGAGTTTTTGAGTTGTTGAATTCTTTCAGCTTGTTTAGGTGCTTTTATGTTCGTAGATTTATTTTTGTAATTCTGAAGCATGTAGATATTCGTTGTATTTGTTGTTCATCTTTATATAGATAATCGTAGTTGTGCACCTCATTGGATGGTACCAGATAGTGTAGTAGAAATATTTGTATATATTTAAGTTGGGTATGCAGGCTTATAGATTTTAAAATTTTCAATTTGAGTGATATTTGTACTTTAAAACGTGAAGATGATTTGCAGTTGCGGGGCCTTGTAAATTGTCTATATAGTGTCAAAACTACATATGACACACTCTATCTATATATATATATATATATATATTAATTTTGTTAGAGAGATGGAGAAGATTGATTGGTTTATAATATCAAAATTATAGATGGTAATTTATCTATTGTTAGAGAGACGAAGAAGATTTATTGGGGGCACGTATTCTTTTTATTCTTTGATTATTCTTGTGTATTTTATTGTTTCTATTTCAACATTATTTTATTTTATTTATATATTTAAATTTAGTGTGGAGCGAATATTAATTTTAGATATGGATGATGAGTTGGTCTCTCTATCGTGCTTTGATGAGTGAGAGAAGGGTGCAATCAATGCTTTTCTTGAGTGCCAAAGTTTAACTTTTTCAAAATGCCAATGAATTATTAGCTCATTGGACTTTATCATACTCATATTTTATAAATTTATATTTTCAAACTATCATATTAATAAAATACAGAAGAAAAATTATCAAATTCGGATTAGTTACCTATTTATTTACAACATTTATGTAATAATAAATAATGAATACTAAGATTCTCACTTAATAATAAAATATGTGCTATATATAAAAGTAATTATAAGAGGGTTGTTTAAAACCACCCTCTTAGGGTTTATATTTAAGAGGACAATTTTAAACCGTCATTTTATGTTCTAAGATGACACTGAGGCAGTTTTTAGCTGTTATCATATGGGCACTGACTTTGTACGACACCCTCATAGATGATAGCTGAATAACTGCAGTTAAAAACTGCCATTAAAACCCTTTTTTGGTGTAGTGTTTCCTCTATTGTTTTTATCTTTATCATATTGATTTCATCTTGTATGGAGATTTGTAGCCCATTGATATACTTTAACAACTTATCCTCATCCTTTTCCATTTGACCAGCCTGAATGGTTAGCCTGTAGAATTCTTGAGTGTAATCTTTCACACTCAAATCCTTATATCTTAGATTCTGTAACTTCTCAAAGAGACCCAATTAGTAGTCATGAATTTGATCTTTAGTTTAGTGATCATTTTCTCCAATGATGATAGATGGTATCAATTTTCACTTGAAAATATAAAATTAAAAAGTATTGCACATCATGATGATAGATGGTATCAATTTTAAGAGAAAAGGATTTTGGAGTAGCGTTATTTAGAATATAAAGCATTAGTTTGAAGTATTAAATAAGTACATTTTTATTTCAAGAAGAAAGTGTAAATGATATATAGTAAAATCATTAATTTCATTGAATAATTAATTTAGATTTATATTTATAAATGGTAGATAAAATACCACATTGTTAAAGAATATTAAAGTTTATATTTTTTAATTAATATAATGTCATAATTAATTATTATTTTTATTTTAATTAAGAAAGATGATTTTTAAATTTATAGTAAAAATATTAAGTTTTAATGTATTTTGTATATAAAATTAAAATTAGATATTTGTGTTAATGAGAAAGAATAAGTCTAAGGCGTATTTTGCACAAAAATAGAGTATAACACACTAAAACAAAAAATATATAAACAAAATAATATAATGACCTTATTGCTTATAAAGTAGAGTACAATTAAAGCAATCTCTAGAAATATATATAAGGCTATAACATTGCAATAATTACACATATTTTATAGTTAGAGGTGCATCTCTCTTTATACAATATTTTGGTGTGTTGAAAACCAATTGTATTAAGTATGGAAGGTCACTCACATTGTTGTTCACATTCCATGAGTTAGAATGTCACCTATATAAAAATGTAGTGATTTAGCCTCCACAAGTTATGAATTGCATTTTTTTTGAAAACTTCATAAAAATTGATTTGTATTTTTATATTTTTTCTTCAACTGATATGCAAATGTGGCTAAAGATGCATTTTTGCTACAAAAAAACTAATAATTGAAAATGATTTATTTTTAGTATATATTTTATTTATATTTTTGAGGGTATTCACTACTTTTTTGACAAAGTTGTTGGCAACTTAATCTATGATAGAATTTTCTATTGAATTAGTTTTTCTTTGTCTAATTTTTCCAACATTTCTTGAATGGATCAAAATGGAGTCCTAACCACAAAGTTATGCCCTTGATAGTGTGGTTAAAATAAATAATTTAATATATATATATATATATATATATATTGAAGAATTTTTGGGCAAACAAACATACCACAAAAATTTCACAAGCCTAGATCATTCATCCTTCCTTGGAGACCAATGGTTCCCACTATGTCAACTTTTGATAATAAGTGTGGGAATTATTTCTTTATCTATTTTTTTGTGAACCATTTTACTTGGTCACCATGTTTTCTTGCCTTCACCATGTAGACACCAAAACAGCACCAATCCGATTATGTGACTGCAAACACTGATCGCTTTGACACACACAGCCCCAAGGGCAGCCCCCAGAGGTCAAACAGTGGTCCTAACCACTCTCACAGTAGTTTTGGAAGGTCAGAGATCAATTTGGCACCTTCAGGAACTTTGCTCAGTATCCGTCCCACCCTGGGATGAATTCAATCTGGGATTCGCCCCACCCAGGGATGAATTCTGAATTCGCTCCAGGGTGGGGCGAATTGCAGGTTTGACGGGCAAAAAGTCAAATCTTGACAAATGGCAGCTCGAATCCGCCACCCAACGCTTCCTTCATCGCATGGGAGTATGGGTGAGCATTTTCAAGCGTTAGAGGCATCTGCAAGGTCAGTCATGAAGTCCCAATTTAGGGAGGAATCTCCTTCCCCCTGGGAAGGCATGATTGCCATGTGGCGCCTCTGCATGCCCATTTCAAGAGACCTCCGAGGTCTATAAATTGGTGAGTTTCCTCACCCCAAAAGAGGAGAGAAGTAGCATTTTAGAGCAACGAAGTGCTGTCATTTTATTTACACACCTCACACCTTTTGGATTTGCACCTTTCACATCCTTGATCTCCTTTAGAAGGGAGGTCATTGGGTGACTATTGGGAGGACGAATCTCGATCCCAAAACCCGACATTTGGTCATGATATCCCACCAAATTTTTTGACAATACCACACAAGAGGTTTTGGACCCATCCCAAGTGGATTGGTGCCGAAATCAAGCCTCAAACGGCGGGCGGCCTGCCCCATGGGCGCCCCCTCCCACACTGCCACAGTCCTAATCGCCCCCTTTCGGAGCGATGGGAATTCCATGGTAGATTTGCTTTCTTTCATTTTTGCATTCAATTCTATGATGCTTAGATAGGTTGTCATTTGAATTTCGTCTCGTTTTGAACAATTTTGATCATATTTCTATCTTTGCTCGCTTTTACTAACCTACAGGTAGCATCATCAAATTCCTATTGATGGAGGCTAAATTGGGAAAATATGACCATCTGGGTCTTCCCAAAATGCCCCCAATTAGCTAACCCCAAGTTTTTAGG
This sequence comes from Wollemia nobilis, assembly GCA_028583015.1. Taxonomy (NCBI): domain Eukaryota; kingdom Viridiplantae; phylum Streptophyta; class Pinopsida; order Araucariales; family Araucariaceae; genus Wollemia; species Wollemia nobilis. The sequence continues at coordinate 95,929 of JAQPPZ010017204.1, forward strand.
TCTTTTGGAGCTTCCTAGGTAGGACATTGGGACAGTACCTATTCGGCATTTTGTTGTAGGTGAATTCGTCCCACCCCGGAACGAATTCAAATCGGTGAGGAATTTTCTGACTGTTCTTTTTGCAGAGCCTTCCTGGTGATGTCTTGATGCCCCTATCAAATTTTCATAGCATTTGGACTTGTTTTAGTCATAGTTTAATTCATTTTTCTCATTCACTTATCGTAGGCTTGGGGATTGCATGCTTTGTTCCATCCGTAGGTGCTACTGATCATTTCTTGTTCTTTTGAACGTAGGGTTTGGACATCGGAGGAGCAGCGAGGAGTCCAGACTCATCAACGCAAGTGGCGGTGATGTTTGGTCCACCCATTTTACATGTGGGCACGCGAAAGAAGGAAAGGCGCCCATGGATGTAACTAGAACGAATGCTTAAACGCTCCTAGCCCTTGGAAGGGGAGGATGCGCATTGTAACCGAGTTTGGAACATATCAATAAAAAGGGCTGTCTTCTTTAATTCACATTTGTTTCAGTTCGATTCGATCATGCTTTTCCCTCTTTTCATGCACTTTCAAGTTTTTAGGATTTAGCGCTAAGTTCGGTTTCTTTGTTTGCATATCGCATGTTAGCTTTCCATTTTTGCTTTCGTATCCTCGTGCTTTCAGTGGCGATCATGGTGGGACCTTGTCCTCTATTTTTAAGATCAGATATCTGATCCAAACTTGGTTTTTTTGCTTGCAGGTACCACGTTTTCATACGTTGACTGTTGTTCGTTCCATCAGGGGGCGAATACAGACCTGTAATTCGTCTCACCCAGGGACGAATTGGAATTCGTCCCACCCTGGGGTGAATACAGTCCTGTAATTCATTCCACCCCGGGATGAATTCCAGCCTATGAAGTTTTCGGGCAGAAACTCAGAACCGACAGATTCGGGCAGAGAAGAGGTAAGAATTCTGCACTTTTCCTGTCATTTTCTGTCTTTAGTTTTTCTATTTTTCTGGTTCCTTTTTGCGTGCATAGAAAAAGTTTGCTGCATGTTTATTTTGTTTAATGCAAAATAAAAAGAACCCCACACACCACGTGGAAAATCAAACACCAAGGAGCTGGTCGTAAAACCCCAACCCTTGATCAAGACCAACGGTGGATTTCATCACCACCTTGGCTTGAATTTTGCATTCATAAACCCCGATCGCTACTGTTGCTAGACGTAAATCCTGATGAAAGCTGACCGAGTGTAGCTGGGGTGATTCCCAGTGCACGAGGATAAGTCTTCTATGGTAGGTGTCATAAACAGAGTGATTCCCCTTCCGTACCGCCTATGTTCCACGTACCATCTGCTCTCACGTACCTATAGTTTCCCTCACGTAAGGGCGGGTATATAGAGAGGTTGGTATATCGGCCTGGCAATGGTATATCGAAGGGGCGACCAATTTTGGGAGTCATAAGAGCCCTCATTTTGCATTTAAACGTTCTTTACAAAAACCTTCAAAAACAAAAGAAAAACAAAAACAAAACACACTAAACCAGGTTTAGGACACACTCTCAATATTTAAACGAGATAATCATTGTTTGCGTATGTGTGTGCTCTTTTCTGTTTAGTGTAGCATAAAAAATCATAAAAGAGATAAAAATCCATTTAGCTTGTAGCACAGCAACACCATGGTGTACACCCGTAGCCAAGCCCAATCAAGGGCAGAAGCTACGAAAAGTGTACAAGGGGGCACAAGTCGCCTCCGCTTTAGCCCTAAGGACTTGGTCATACCGCCTTGGCGGCCTGACCCACAAGAGAGTCCACGTCATTCCATGTCAAGGTGGAATTATAGGGACACCCCTCTGGGGGACATGCCCGTTCATCACAGCCCCTTTCAGGAAGAATCCTTACACGTGGCACTCAACATAGACAGGAAAGCTCCCTTAGAAGCTAGATATGAGTGGCCACCATGCGATGAAGTGCTAGAGTGGCATAGTGTCCATGAGGAGAGGCCACATGACTATGGCATCCCTCCTTTGCCCCCCATCACTGTTAGAACCAATAGACAAACCCCAGAGCGCAGGGCTCTCCAAACAGGGCGAGCTAACTTCGCCCACCCCTTTCACACATACGAAAGGGAGTACGAGGAAGACCATCACATTCCTCGAGAGCAATGTATAGCATGGGAGCCATGCGCTTCCGCACCCGCTATGTACCATGGTCACCCATTGAGGCCAGAGCCTCGGGTAAATGCCGCCAACCTCGACAGAGGGAAGCGACCCATTGAGATCTCGGATCATTGCGACCGAGGTAAATGCATAGGAGAGGCATCCAGGCCTCCTAGGCTCAAGATGGTGGAACAAATTGACCTGGTAGTCGCCAGACATGCCACCCGCCAAGCCCAGATCACGCGGCTTGAGCAAGATCAGCAGTAGCTAGAGCGTCTATACCGCCTTAGCAAGGAGCGCATTCAGCGCCAAACAGATGAGCTGCTTCATAACCCACCTGAGAGGGTTCCAACCCCTCGCACCCAAAGAGCAGAACCATATGAGAGGCATAATCCCTTGGTGCGAGATAGGTCTCCGTGACCTCATCAAGTTTTGCCTCCGAGACCCCCTAGACCTGAGAGGGAGGCCACTCCCCAGAACAACGATGGGTACCCTCCGCGGGGACCCACCCAGGGTCATAGGTCTCGCCCAGAGACTCCTCAGGAAGTTTACGAGGAGTATGAACAAGAAGTAGAGCGGGCCGAAATGCCCTACCAAGGCGGAGGGGTTGCTATCCGGCCACCCCCCATAGGCCTCAAGTCTCCCACAACCCACAATGGGAGCAAACTAAAGAGGAAGAGATTAAATCTTTCGATGCATACAAAGCGTTGTTAGAGCATTTGGAGTCTATGGAAACCAAAGCTTCTGGGCCCCAAAAGCCCATGTTACGCCAACTCCGCAGTCATCCTGTGCATCCGTCAGTGCCTGCACCCCCTTACCCCGAACACTTTAAGCTGCCTCAGTTGGCAATATTTAAGGGTGAAGAGGATGCCCAAGAGCATGTGACCAGATTCCTGAGCCAATGTTTTGGCATTCGGGACAATGATGCATTGTTGCTAAGGACATTTATAACCACATTCATGGGCCCTGCCTCGGATTGGTTCACTCAGTTGTCGAAGCACAGCATCAATAACTTGGATCAGTTAGTGGATGCGTTCCTTGAACGCTTCGCCTTCAACACCAAGAAGAAGGCGTCACTAAGTGACCTGGCCAGCCTCGAGCGAGTATGAGGAAGAGACCATGGTGGCCTACGGGAATCGGTGGAGGACTTTGCTTTCCAAGCTACCCTACCTCCCTCCTATGTCCGACCTTACACAAATGTTCTCACGAAGTTGTTTGAGATCGATCTCTGTGCTATTGCAGCTGCAGCAATATGCCACCTTAGAGGAAGCTCTGGCGCAAGCCAGAATTATCGAAGAGATCAAGATACAGGATGGCGAGATTGCCAAACCTAAGAAGAAAGAATGGAACAAGAACACAAAAATAGGGACTACGCAACAAAAACCCGCTGTGGTTAATCAAGTTGCTATAAATGTTCCTAAGCCTGCACAAGAAATACAGCCTCAAAAGGCTAACTATCAGGCAGTGCCTCCTAATAATTATGAAAGAGAAAACCAGAAGCAGGAGCAAAATCAGCAGCGTCACCCTAGGCGATAGTACACCCCTTATACGGAGTCTAGGGACTCCCTATTTGACCGCTTGTCAGTGGCGAACTTGATCAACCTCCCAGAGATTCAAACCATAGATCCTAACGCTCCCAAGCCTAAGGGATACCGGGAGGACTTGTATTGTAGGTTCCACAAGCGGAGGGGACATGACCTGAATGCATGTTGGAAGTTCAAAGGATTGATACAAGACTTGATTGACAATAAGACGTTGGCAGTGGACAACCCCGTAGCGCCAAACAACCAACAGATGGGAGTTTTCAAAGACCCCTTGCCTACCCATGAGGCTCAGGCGAAACCCCTTCAAGTCAATGAGGTGCAACAAAATTGCCCCATGCAAGGGTATGTAGGAATGATAAGCATAGTGACTAGGAACAAGAGATACCCAGAAGTTGCCCCCATGGCAGCCACAAGAGAGGTTCCATCGACGTCACAACCTCAACAACACCCTATGCAGCTACCTCCGCCTAGACCCACGGCCATGATTCGGACCAAACTCACGTAGAGTTTGAGGACCACGTCGGCTAGGCTCTCCATATACGAGCTTATACAACAATCAACGCCCCATCGGGAGGCTCTCATGGAGATTTTGAAAGCCATCGAGTTGCAGCCCCACGAAGCGAATTCCTTCAACAACTTCGTGGGACATGTCAAACGATGCATGGAGCCAGTCATCACCTTTCGAGAAGATGAAGTTAAATCGAGTATCGATGACATGGCAGATCCACCCCTGCACGTTATCGCGTGGGTCAACGGGATCCCGTATAAGAGGGTGTTGATAGACACTGGCTCATCCAGTAACATCATTACCACAGCAGCATTGAAACATCTGAAGTTGCCAGCCTCTCACATCATGGCTTCCACCTACACACTGCGAGCATTCAATGATGCGATATGCTCGATAGTTGGCACAATTGTTCTACCCATTCAGGTAGGACAAAAGATGATACCTACATTGTGCCATATTTTGGAAGGCGAGATGGCTTATAACATCTTGCTAGGGCGGCCATGGATCAGGGACATGAAGTGTGTCCCATCAATAGCTCATCAGTGTTTGAAGTATACATTTGAAGGGGAAGTACATGTAGTCCCGATGGACTTAGAACCCTTCAAATATTGCAATGCGGTGTAGCTGATGCCGCAATCGACCCTCCCATCGACGCACTTGGATTTTTAGTTAAATCCATCTAGACAGGGTCCGATGCCGCAAGCACCACTGGTGATAAATCCATCAAAACCCCAGCCAGGTGCATCTTCATCGTCAGCTCCTTCACCACCAATGCCACCTATCATGGCTAAATAGAAGGACAAAGGGAAGCAAACCCTGGAAGAGGCTCAACCCCTAGAAGAGGCGCTGCCAATAGTATCAACCATCTCTACCGAAGAGATGCCTAGCACAATGGAAGTTGAGGCTCCTAGTCCACCCAACATGGAGTGGACTCAGGAAGAGCTTCCGTTCCCTCCCTCTCAATCGCCAACAATTACTGTTGAAATGGCCAGTACGGGCCTGGGGGAGTATCTAGTGTGGAATGTTGTAGCAACGACCATGCTAGAGTCCATGCAGGACATGGGGAGACCTCGCCTCCCCATCGGTACAATTGTTCCCTTAGGCTACCCGCCAAACCAGACAAATTTTGTGTATGGGGGCCTTGATCATGGTACTGAGCCATGCATGCAAGAGGATGCAGATGAAGAGCCTTTTGCAGAAGATGTCAACTATCTGTCTAACCCAGACTTTGCTCTGAGATATCTGGGCCAATGCAATTGGCATGGATACGGGCTAGGCAGGTATGAGCAAGGAGTGCGTGTCCTTTGCCAACCAAGATACCAAATGCCTTATGACAAATCGGGAGTCGGGTTCAACCACCCCCTGCCCTTAGACATCTTGGTGGAAAACATGCAAGGCCTAGGGATAGGCAACAAGGGTGGGTTGGCATCAGATCCTTATGCCAACCCAAACACAACATATACATTGGGAGATTACCTCCCATGGTCAACAACCACCCTTGTTAACCTCAATAACCCTTCTCCTTTGCTAGAGAGAGGTGAAAGTTTGGGGACTCACTTTCAAGGAAGGTATAAATAGTGTCAAGAGGGATCTTCGGAGGATGAATCAGAATATGAACCAACATCATATGATCCCTTCGAATCCGATAGTGATCACTCACAAGTGATCCCCATGAATGACCTTCAAGAGAGCCTCTTGACTATGTTCCCTCTAGAGGCTCCAAGCGAGCCGATGCCACGTCAAGAGAATCAGGTCCCCCCACGGAGCGTGGAACAACCACAATGGGGCCAGATTAATTTGCTTGAGCAGGATGAGCCTGTAATGCCTCAAACAGTTGTCGGAGCCAATGAGGGCTTTTGGATCTTCGATAGTGATTACGAAGATGAAACAAAAATGACATATCTTAATCACATGCGGTAGAGGCCGCAACCATACCCCTTGGAGATTAATGACATATTTGAACAGATGGGCATAGTGCCAGGGCACGAGTGGTACGTAGACCCAGTAGGGTGGGATCAAGTGTTGGATCCGCTGCTCCAGGTATACGAAGAGCACCTTCCACTCCGAGACCCTAGGGTGATATCAGTGCCGAGGGTAGACCCTATCCTCCTATTAGCACATAGGGCCGATCCATTCATGCCAGTACCTCTAGAGCCAGATCCAGAGCACAGAGAACATCCAGAGTGTTCAAGTCATCATACCCATGGTAATGGAGACCAAAATCATTTCATCAACATGATCTCCATTGACTTAACCACACCCATCCACAATCCGGCCGATCCAGCATGGTCCTTGCATCTAGACATAGATGCCATTGACTGGGATCACGTCAATTCACCTCCATCCCCATCAGAGTACTGGCCTTTTGGTAAAATGCCTCATTTTACCCCAGGGACAACTCAGGATATCTTTCATGCCGAAGAGGAACCCGAGGTTCCCAACGTAGATTTAAACTCGGCAAATGATATCCACTTGATCCCAACTCCACATCAGTTGGAGGACGGATCCCACATGTCGATCGAGGAGACGACTGACGTAGACATCGGCTTGGATCCAATGAATCCATAGATTATCAAGTTGGGGGTAAGCTTATCCCCTGAAGAGCAAGCCGACTACATTGCCCTTCTCAAAGAGAAGAAGGAGGTTTTTGCATGGTCATACAGAGACATGTCGGGGCTAGATCCGTAGCTAGTCATGCATAATCTAACGCTTGATCCGACAATCAAGCCAGTTAAGAAAAAACTACGTAAGATGCACCCAACGAGTGGCCTTGATGGTCAAAGATGAATTGCAAAAGCTGTTGGATGCACAGTTTGTCATCTACGTGGATTATCCGCCATGGCTGTCCAACATGGTGCCTATCAAAAATCCCGATGGGAGGATTCGCATATGCACTAATTTTTGAGATCTAAACAAAGCGAGTCCTAAGGATGATTTCCCCTTGCCAAGCATCGACGCATTGGTAGACGCTACAGCAGGTCACGAAATGCTATCCCTCATGGATGGTTTCTCGGGATACAATCAGATTCGTATCAATCCCGAGGACCAACTAAAAATGGCGTTCACAATGCCTTGGGGGACATTTTGTTATAAGGTTATGCCTTTTGGCCTTAAAAATGCTGGCGCCACCTACCAACGTGCAATGACGTACATCTTCCATGATTACATGCATAAAACTTTGGAAGATTACATGGATGATTTGTTGGCCAAATCTCTTTTGCGCCCGAGATCATCTCGATGACTTAAGCAAGATCCTCGATCGCCTCATGGAGCATAAAGTCAGACTGAATCCCAAGAAGTGCGTATTTGGCGTCACATCTGGAAAACTCTTGGGTTTCATAGTCTCAAAGCGAGGCATCGAGGTGGACCCAAACAAAGTCAAGGCAATCCTTGAAATGGTTCCCCCAACTACCATTAAGCAGCTCAGAAGTCTACAGGGAAAGGTCGCATCAATTAAGCGCTTCATAGCGCAGCTATCTGACAAGTGCCGACCCATGAACAAATTATTGCACAAGGGGGTAGCATTTCACTGGGATGACGAGTGCCAGTCAGCCTTTGATGACATCAAATGATACTTGGCTTCGCCGCCAGTATTGGCACCACCTAGACCAGGAGTGTCATTCTACTTATACATCTCAGCTATTGAGGTGGCACTGGGCGCCATGCTAGCCTAGAAGAATGAACTTCACAAAGAACAGGCTACTTATTATCTTAGCCGCACCCTGGTCAGTTATGAACTTAACTATGCATACGTCGAGAAACTCTGCTTGGCAGTGGTGTTTGCTACCAAAAAGCTATGCCACTACATGCTGAGCAACACTACGTATGTTGTGTCTAAGGAGAATCCATTGCGATACATGATGAGTCATACTTATCATAGTAGTCGCACGGCGAAATGGATCATGTTGTTGATGGAATTTGACATAGAGTTTATTGGACAGAAATCCATCAAAGGATAGGTCATAGCCGATCAACTAGCAGAGGCTCCTCTCGAAGACGATCAGCCTCTGGTCATAGAACTACCCGATGATGGGGTCTTCCATGTCTCGGAATCGCCAGATTCCGATGAGCCTGAGTCACGAGCCGACATAACCCTATTTTTTGATGGTTCTAAATGTGAGCAAGGTGGTGGCACGGGAATAGTATTCTTCACACCGTAAGGGGCTCCAATGCCTCTGTCATTTAAATTAGACTTCCCATGCACCAACAATAATGCAGAGTATGAAGCCTTGCTCATAGGTCTTCAGACAACAATCACCATGAACATCAAACGACTGAACATCTTTGGTGATTCGTTGTTAATTGTCAACCAAGTCAAAGGGGTATTCCAATGCAAATGCCTAGTTCTACAGGCTTATAAAGCCCTTGTGGACAAATTCCTGGTGAAGCTTGAGTGGTACGACATCGAGGCACTCCCTCGGTCATCGAATCATTTTGCGGACACTATGGCCTCCTTGGGGTCACTAATCCCGCAAGACCTTTCCGGTGATATGACAACCATTCAAGTCAAAACACTATCACAATCCATGATGGAGCGTGCAAGCTCAGACTTGACGCCAGGAATCCACATGATCCAGATTGAACCATCCTCGGATAAGTTCTCTCGAATCCATGATCATCTGAAACATGCCAACTGGGGGTCCTTGTTCTCCCCTACTCCCATTAATAGCAACACAATGCTATTCTTACAAGTTCTCTCCCGCTCAGCATTTGCTAGGGATGAACTTCAAGAGGGATTGGTTGTTCATACCGTCGAGGCTTTCGATCAGTAGGATTGGTATTTACCCATTAGGGACTACCTCAAGTTAGGTAATCTCCCGCTTGGATTGATGCATGCCACAAAATGAGCATTCAAGCAGAAAGCGGCTAAGTATGTCTTGATAGGAGACATTTTGTACCATCATAGCTATGAAGGAATCCTCCTTCGATGCTTGGACCAGCAAGAGTCCACTTGGGCGATCGCCCAAGCGCATGATGGTACATGTGGTGGCCACTTCAGTGGTATGGCCATCGCAAAGTGCATTCTTTGCATGGGCTATTATTGGCCATCTTTAGAGCGAGATTGTTGCGCATATGTGAGGAAGTGCGTGAAGTGTCAACACCATGCTAATTTGACACACGTACCTTCCCAGGCCTTGCAGACAGTCCAGTCAGCTTGGCCATTTTCATAGTGGGGCTTAGATCTAATCGGAAAGATCTCCCCTACATCGTCAAGTCATCACATGTTTATCATAACGGCCATAGAGTATTTCACCAAGTGGGTGGAAGCAGTTTCGCTTACCTCTACGACAGGACCCCGCATTGTGGAGTTCATTTTGCATAACATCATATGTCATTTTGGTATTCCATCCAAAATAATCTCGGATAATGGGACGTCATTCAAGAACAAAGACGTGCATGCTTTGACCACAAAGTACAAAATTCAGCATAATTTTTTGACACCCTATTATCCGTAGGCAAATGGGCAAGCAGAGGCGTCAAACAAAATGCTAGTTGCCATCCTTAAAAATACCATCATAGATAGTCATAAGGATTGGCACATCCAAATCCCACTTGCCCTATGGGCTTATCGCACTAGCATTCGGACGCCCACTAGGGCAACTCCATTTTTGCTCATGTATGGCTCCGAGGCAGTCATGCCTCTCGAGTTGGAAATTCCTTCCCTACGCATATCAATGCAAGAGTTCATCGATGATGACACTGCATGGTAGGCCCGGTTAGACCAGCTTACGTTGCTTGATGAACGACGCGTTAATGCTCTCGAGCATTTACGTATCTATCAAGAGCGACTTAAGAAAGCATACAACATGAAAGTTCACCTGAGGGACTTTCGGGTTGGTGATTTGGTCTTGAAGGAAAACCAACAGAACTCTAGTTTGTCATCCCATCTAAGGGACAAGTTCATGGCAAATTGGTTAGGTCCATATGTAATTGATAGCAAAATAGGACCCGAGACATACCGGCTAGCTTCCCTTGATGGAGTCAAGGAACTCAAACCCTTGAACATCAGTCATTTGTGACCATTCCATATCTAAGAGAGCCATATCCCAAAATGCTCCAAGGATTCCTACAATCGCTTGGTCAATCCCAAAATGCTCCAAGGATTCCTACAATCGCTTGGTCAATCCCAAAATGCTCCAAGGATTCCTACAATCACTTGGTCAATCCCAAAATGCTCCAAGGATTCCTACAATCGCTTCAATTTGGTCAATCCCAAAATGCTCCAAGGATTCCTACAATCACTTGGTCAATCCCAAAATGCTCCAAGGATTCCTACAATCACTTGGTCAATCCCAAAATGCTCCAAGGATTCCTACAATCGCTTGGTCAAAAATAAGAAAATTCAAAAATAGTAAAATCATCAAAAATAACAAAAAAATTTGCATCTCATTTCTAGGCATGCTCAAACTCATCAATAGAGAGCTCTTCTCGCATCTCATCTTCATATCCACAAAAATCAATCCATCAAAAACACAAAAATATGTAGTTGCATTAAGCATCACATCCATACATTGCATATCTGTGATCATACAAGTCAAAGGCACCATAGACTGTAATTACTCCGCCAATCCATCTTGTTCCACATTTCTCCATTCTATAAGCAGTCCATCAAAAATAAACACCATTCACTTCTTTTTACCATACCAGAGTCAATGGTCTTCTAATGTATCAAGAGTTTTCATCTTTCAGTCATCATGTAGCTTTCTAGCCACGTACTGTACCAAGTCAGACAGATTTTATGAAGGTAGAGTTCTACTTGGATCACACCTTGTTACGTAGCATCCCAACACAAATTAAAACACATAAAAATTCCCAAGTTGTGTGAATGAAAGATGAAACATGCACAGCAATCCAGGTCACCATAAGCGAAATGGTTATCTTGCTCATCCCCCTGTGCGAATGACCCCAAGAATGTTGAGAGTTGGCAAAAGGACAAGCATCTTCCCTACCCAATTCCCCAAGAATCCCAAGTTCTCAAAAAGTTGCAAACATCAAAATCTTGCAAAAAGTCAAAACTCCAACAAATTTGACATCACCACCAGAGTGCATACATCAAGAGGCACATACAATAGTGATTCTCATCACTCGAAATTCAAATCCCTTGCTCAAGAGAAAAATATATAAAAAATAAACAGTGATTTTTATCACTACAAAAGAGCAAGTATCCCAATACAATTGAAGAAAAGAAGGGAGTCGAACTTGAATCCCTGGAACTCTCAGCATTCCGACAGGTCATGAGGCAAACCCTAGTACCGGTTTGGTGGATAGCCTATCGGTCACTGGTGGTAAACCTCCCGCATGACGATATATCTGTCACATTAACTCATGTACAGATCAATGTTTGCATGTGGATGAGCTAGCTTATGGTATCCTAGATAGCACCGCAGATTAATCTGACTAAATACAACAAAGGAGTTAGTGGAGCTAATTAGGTGATCCTCAGTACAGGTTTGGTTGATAGCCTATCTAGCACTGGCGGTATCCTGACAAATACCACATAAATGAACTCAATTGCACACACAGGGATGTGAAATAACTTGGTCAAAGACAAGTCCGATTCATACCTTGTCCAAAAGTCTTGTAAGATAAAGTACAGTCATGGCTAGTGAGTTAAAACCGTCCGAGTCTCAGAAAACCTTAGCTACATTTCTAAACCAACTGCGCTATCTTTCATCCTCGCATTGCCATCAACAATCAAAAAAAAACACATAAAGTTCTAAACAGTCTATGGTGCCCTCACCAAACAACACAAATTCAATTCATCCATTCCATCTTGCATATCACATATAAATTAAAAACATTTGCATTCAGCATAACATATGCATCCATCAAAATAAATTAACATGCATACATCCATACTCATCACTCATCATGCATAAAATCAAATCATCACTCGCATAAACAAAATAAAGTCATCTATATATATCACAAACAACAAAAATTGAACAAAAATGCACCAAAATAGCTAATAAACTTGCCCGATGAGAGTGCTTTGGCACTTGACATTCCAGGCATGCAAAATAGATGTCAGGGTCACAAATCCTCACTATCCTATTCCCTAAGAAGGCTACCATAGCCGGACCGCTCCACGGGAAGACGGATTTTTGAGAATTTCATCCCCAAACGACATCAGCAAAAGGGTCAAAAACCCACCCAAAAATAAGTAATAACATTGCCGAACGAAGGCGCCTTCATGCCTGACATTCTTGGCATCCAAAATAGATGTTGGGGTTACAAATTGTCACTATCCTACTCCCTAAGAAGGCTACCATAGCCGGACCGCTCCACGGGAGGATGGATTTTTGCCAATTTTAGCTCCAAAAAGCGTCACCAAAAAGGGTTAACACCCACCAAAAATAGGTCTAAATGTCGGAAAACTGCACACACGTTCAAGGATAAGAATCTAAAGGCACCTTTGCACAAGTCATCTTGGGTCAAGCGACTCGTCGCTTTTCTCATGAAGGTCATTCCCTCATCGATTCGTCGCTTGAGGGGGTAGTCACACTTAGTCACCAATCAACAAATACACACCCAATTAAGGAAAATGACATGCATTCAAAGAATCATTGACAAAGACAATTACGCTCCTGCTTGGGGCAGTAAACAAGCAATAATCACAATCTGATCAAATCACTTGGCATTTCGTGAATCATGAACTCAAGGTTCTCACGGACAAAAGGTTGCGCCCTTTGCCTATTCATGACCGATCAATGTCCAAGATCAAGTAACACCTCACCGAAAAAGGTTAACACTTGAATTGAGTTCCTTCGCTCGTCAGAAGCAAGGATTCAAGAATGCATGCCCTTTCCATACTTGGGGCATCAAAAGTTGGTTAGGTTACTTGAGAAACCCTAATCATTAGTGCTTTGGTTATCTATTTTTGCTCGACGCTGCGCCATGCACAGCGCATCCCAAAAAGGGGCATCTGTAGACACCAAAACAGCACCAATCCGATTATGTGACTGCAAACACTGATCGCTTTGACACACATAGCCCCAAGGGCAGCCCCTAGAGGTCAAACAGTGGTCCTAACCACTCTCACAATAGTTTTGGAAGGTCAGAGGTCAATTTGGCACCTTCAGGCACTTTGCTCAGTATCCGTCCCACCCTGGGATGAATTCAAACTGGGATTCGCCCCACCCAGGGATGAATTCTGAATTCGCTCCAGGGTGGGGCGAATTGCAGGTTTGATGGGAAAAAAGTCAAATCTTGACAAATGGCAGCTCAGATCCGCCACCCAACGCTTCCTTCATCGCATGGGAGTATGGGTGAGCATTTTCAAGCGTTAGAGGCATCTGCAAGGTCAGTCATGAAGTCCCAATTCAGGGAGGAATCTCCTTCCCCCTGGGAAGGCATGATTGCCATGTGGCGCCTCTGCATGCCCATTTCAAGAGACCTCCAGGTCTATAAATTGGTGAGTTTCCTCACCCCAAAATAAGGAGAGAAGTAGCATTTTAGAGCAACGAAGTGCTTGTCATTTTATTTACACACCTCACACCTTTTGGATTTGCACCTTTCACATCCTTGATCTCCTTTAGAAGGGAGGTCATTGGGTGACTATTGGGAGGATGAATCTCGATCCCAAAACCCGACATTTGGCCACGATATCCCACCAAATTTGTCGACAATACCACACAAGAGGTTTTGGACCCATCCCAAGTGGATTGGTGCCGAAATCAAGCCTCAAACGGCGGGCGGCCTGCCCCATGGGCGCCCCCTCCCACATTGCCACAGTCCTAATCGCCCCCTTTCGGAGTGATGGGAATTCCATGGCAGATTTGCTTTCTTTCATTTTTGCATTCAATTCTATGATGCTTAGATAGGTTGTCATTTGAATTTCGTCTCGTTTTGAACAATTTTGATCATATTTCTATCTTTGCTCGCTTTTACTAACCTACAGGTAGCATCATCAAATTCCCATTGATGGAGGCTAAATTGGGAAAATCTGACCATCTGGGTCTTCCCAAAATTCCCCCAATTAGCTAACCCCAAGTTTTTAGGTCTTTTGGAGCTTCCGAGGTAGGACATTGGGACAGTACCTATTCGGCATTTTGTTGTAGGTGAATTCGTCCCACCCCGAAGCGAATTCAAATCGGTGAGGAATTTTCTGACTGTTCTTTTTGTAGAGCCTTCCTGGTGATGTCTTGATGCCCCTATCAAATTTTCATAGCATTTGGACTTGTTTTAGTCATAGTTTAATTCATTTTTCTCATTCACTTATCGTAGGCTTGGGGATTGCATGCTTTGTTCCATCCGCAGGTGCTACTGATCATTTCTTGTTCTTTTGAACGTAGGGTTTGGACATCGGAGGAGCAGCGAGGAGTCCAGACTCATCAACGCAAGCGGCGGTGATGTTTGGTCCGCCCATTTTACATGTGGGCACGCGAAAGAAGGAAAGGCGCCCATGGATGTAACTAGAACGAATGCTTAAACGCTCCTAGCCCTTGGAAGGGGAGGATGCGCATTGTAACCGAGTTTGGAACATATCAATGAAAAGGGCTGTCTTTCTTTAATTCACATTTGTTCCAGTTCGATTCGATCATGCTTTTCCCTCTTTTCATGCACTTTCAAGTTTTTAGGATTTAGCGCTAAGTTCGGTTTCTTTGTTTGCATATCGCATGTTAGCTTTCCATTTTTGCTTTCGTATCCTCGTGCTTTCACACCACTGTACACATCTAAATGGATTGCATTCCTATGGTTTTAGTCCATGTGTCAAAAATTTGATCCTATTCCACTAGTGCTAAATTATTTGGATTAGGTTCTTCAATATACAATTATTCCACTACTATGTAAGTGTCCAATAAAGGTGGGTGATAGGGATTGAGAATTTTAACATTCATGATTCAATGTAAATAAAGATAATATGGAAGATTCAATTCAAGGGTATTTTATCCAACCTTGTTGGTGATGGTGTATGGTCCATACAAAAGAGGTTTGATCTTCCTATAGGATTCTTTAGGTCTCTATTTTTAAAGGACATGACCAAAACTTATCTACAACCTTGAATTGATGTGAGACATAGTGTTGGACATGGTATTCCTTGTATTTTTTATTTTTCTTTTCTAAGATGTCATGGATCTATTGCTAGATTTGCTAAATGAATTCCACAAACTATGTTGTATGTTCTAATTCTTTATTTTATGAGTTCAATATTCCATTGGTTGCATAGGGAGAAGTACTCCTAGGATGCCAAGGTTTGGAACTAAAAATAGACATGAACTGGGTTATGCTTGATAGATTTGTGTAGAGATCAATTGTACCCATTCTTAATGTAGTGGAGGCTCTCATCCATGTGTATTTATTCTTAGAATTGTATATCCAAAATATATGTATAATAAATTGATTCACAAGCTCTTTTTGGCCATCATTTTGAGGATGGAAGTTCATGGACATGGTCAAATTCGTGTTCATCATGCTACATAATTTGGACCAAAATATTCTTAGAATTTTACCATCCCTATTAGATACAATAGAATTTGGAAATCTAGAGTTGAGCCACACATGACTAAAATAGAGCTTAGCATATTCAATTGAAATATATTTCTTATAAGTAATCATGATGCCCATTCTTAAAATGATCAACTTCTATAAAATCATAATCAGTACCATGCTTAGATGTGGGTAAACCAGAAAGAAAATCCATGGAGATAGATTTCCAATGCTTGGACGATACCCAGAATGGTGTGCAAATAGTGTATAGGTTACATGACTTGATGTACCTATCATTATTGTTCCTCATTTTAGGCTAATATAATTACTTTTGAAGAATTGAAAATATTTGTTCCATCCTAAAGTGACCTACTAATTTTTTGAAGTGTGCTTCCCAATGTTAAAAGTTTAATTTAATTTATGACAATGGCCAACATTGTATGATTTAATAATGCATTGGCTTAAGGAAAATAATTATACAATGTATCTAATTTATTGTAATATTTTTTTATGTAAGATCTATGGGGCATAGTTAACATTGTTATGATTAAAATCAATATATAGCTTGTAATTATCCTAAATCCTTCTTGTTATATTAGATGAGGTTAAAATTCTTGATGTAATTTGGGGATCAAGTATTGGTATAAATGCTTGCCACTACTCCATTCTCTGCATTTAAGTGTTGTGATTTTTATGCACAAATAATATAGTGATTATTTATGTTGCCTAACAAGTGCCAAATGATATTTGTGTTTTTTCTTCTTCTTTATTTTATCCATTTATGCTTCTTGTAAAATATTGGAGTGGATGGATTGCTTCTATTCATTTCTAGAAAACATTGTGAATTTCAACATGCCATCAAAATTGATATGAAGTGGCATTACTTGATCACATAGGAAGTACATTTAGAGCCTTTGATTGTTCTCTTGATATCTTGGATGAATTTATATTTGAATATTTATAAACATTTTTAGTGTAAGGAGTGAAAAAAACTATTTTGACAATGGTTCTTTATTCATCCTTCATTTATTTGGATTTTTATTCCATTACTAGAGTATTCTCAATATTCTAAAATAAAATTAAAATTTATTTTGTTAAACCCTTCTAAGATGTCCTTAGTGCTATGACGTCTCTATGATAGAAACGTAAGGAAGACATTAATTTGAAAATATTTTCAAATGGTTTGAATTTAGATTTGACTACCAAGTTATTAGTATGTGCAAATGTTTATGTGAATGCCTTTAACTATGACCACACTTGGTAGAATATGTGATATGTGCACCTATTTTCATAAGAATAAGGAAAATATGAGATAGCATCACATGGATGCTAAGATAGCTAACATAATAAGAGTAAAGGGATTTTGAGGATAAGGTTATGAGGCTCAACCATCATATTACCATTTTTTAGGAGACAAGCATAGTTAGAGATTCTTCATTCACTATATTTATGGTATGGTGTGATTAGGGAGATTAAATACTTGAATAGCTAAGCAAGAGGATAGGTATTGGATGCATGATATTTAGAGTTTGAACCTTACTTTTGCCTATAAAGGATCAAAATTGGTAAAAGTGTTGTTCTCCTTGGAGACTCCTTGGTTTTGGTCCTATCATGTGCATAAATTGATCAAAAATTTTACCCTAATCAAGAGTGTTTTTTACCATTGATATTAGAGGTCAAATTGTAGTGGTGTTATTTTTTACTCTTATTTTGTCAATGCTAGAATGGATATGATATGCATATGGGAATGCTTACGTATTCAAGAACGTTCATTGGGTGTCTTAGTTAGCCCAAAGCACCCAATATTAGAATGATCCAATTTTGTCGGTGTGTCATCTAATGTGGTGCGTCTATATTCCACATAAAATAATTTCTATAAATATGAGACCCCAACTAATAGAAAGAAGATAATTTGTATGATTGCAATAGTTTAGGAATGTTGAAATGTTAAAAGAGTAATGGAGGATTTAACAAATCACTAGGCTCCAAGTGGGAGTAGGTGATTGGCTTCTAATTTTTTAAGGTTTGGGTATATAATATTTTTTTTAGGTTCATTTGTGTTAGCTTTCTAGATAGATTATTCCATTTTTCTATATTTCTTTACTTTCCTCTAAGGATATATTTTAAATAATTTCTTCTGTAAATATTATAAAACAATTTTCTCAAATCAATTTCCCTTTGATGTTGAATTCCTTATGTCTCCCAAATTTTAATCAACAATTTCTTCAATCAATTTCTTCAAATCAATCAATTTACATTTTTAAAATTTTGAAATTTCAATTTTAATTAATAATAAAATTTCTTCCATAAAAAAATGTTTTACTTATAACTCCTAAATTGTCAATTTCAAAATTCAATATTAGTTTCAAATGATCTTTTCCCTTATAAATTATTTTCAAAAATTTCAATAATAAGAAAACTTTATGAAATTTATGTCAACCTCATAAATCCCCTTTCAATAATCAATTATTGAAAAAATATTTTCACACCTTGTGACTCTCAAATAATATTATGCACCCAAAAAATTCTTGAATATGCTTTTAAAAAGCAAAAGTTAATTTAAAACAATAATTTCTTGCCATACTCGCAATGTTATGCATCAACGCTCTAAGAAATCATAGTAGAAATTATGTTAGGAATCTAAATCCTCCAACTTTAGCTTCTCTTTGAACATTTTAAAATATTCAAATTATCCCATACATCCTCCTTTGCTATTTAGATAATTTCCACTATTCTTCAAGCTTCTATTTTCACAAGTACCATTTGTGATTCTATACTACCTTTTCTTGTGATATAAAGCTTTATAGATGTTCTCTAGACATTTAATCTAGAAGTATTTTGTCTCTTCAGACCTTCACAACAACTACAAAAAACAATTTACCTTGGCTAAAATACAATCTAGCTTCTATAACTACTACACTCACTTTTTGATGTAGTAATATTTTGAAGTTGTCTATCAATATAACTATATTTTCCTCTAGCAAACTTTAGCTTCTTCTTTAGCTACATTTTTACTTTTTTCATATTTCTCATAGGTACTCCATCTTATTTGATGTCTACACTTATCCTTCTCAGACCACTAGCTTTATGCTTATCAATGAATAAACTTCATCCAATTCTTCTTGAATGCATTTAATATGAGCCACCAAATCAAATTTTACTTTAATTCAATAAATAAATTAAATAAGAATTTGGGCCCCCATCCCTCCAACAAACCTTCTAAATCTTCAACCTCCAATTTTATTAGAGTGCAACTTTAATACCATTGATGGATTTTTAGACAAATTAAATAATAGGTTCCAATATCTAGGATCTAATATAAATTAATATTGAAGTATGCAATATTTCAATAAATATAAAATAATCATAGTCATGAAATAATAACAATATTTTAGAATAATAAGGCTTCACAATATTATTGATGAACCATCAATTATACATCAGGAATCTTGTTCTTGGATTACAATGAATGAAACTTTATCTCCATAATATAACCTTAGAAGGTGACTCTTCAATACTTGACTATTGCTTTCTTCACATATCTAGGAGATGCATCATTTCCTATTTCATACCTGACAAACCTCTCATGTATCTTGAATTTACATCTTCACTTATATATTTTAAATGTACACACATGGCTCTTGACTTACTTACATGACACATATCACACTCTTACACTATACTCACTTGCACACTTTGTTACATGATACTTGTACTCTTTTGGCACATTGACATATTCCTAGGGAAATAAAAATCATGCACTCTAATATAATAAATCAATCCTTAGTCTAATATTTACAATAGTACAAATGTACCATGGTGGTAATTTAACACATTAACAAATAATATAATATCTCCAACAATTAGGGATTTTGTTTTGAGCCTATAATGTTTGCATATAGAAGCGTTTTGAGCCCTTTTTAATCGTGTGGTTTTTCAAACTCTATGCTCTATTGGCATAAATTCTAGGACCTAATACAATATTACATTTTTGAAGTGGGTAAGATGACCCTTCAAGACCTAATTTCTTGAAGGGTCATCTTACCCATCAATTTCAGCTCTTACCCATCAATTCCAACAATGATGTTTTCGAAAGACATAACTACAACATACATGTTCTTAAGTGTCAAGGATTTCTATAAAATAATTCCACAACAAGAATTTAAAAAATAGAACAAAGAAGGATTACTCCTTGAAGGAATTAAAAATTCATAATACCTTGATCTTCTTTAAAAACTCATATCCCATCATCCCTGTTATGTTGTAATACATGATGATCATATTAAATTTAAGCCTCTGCATCACAAAAGAGAGGGATTTCCATTAGATAATACATAACAGTGAAACAAGGCATCTTAGCTGGATTTGGAGTTCCAAATGATGGTGAAAGGTAAAAAATTAGGGTTTGATTCCATACACGAGTATTCACCAAGTTGTGCTCTTCATCCAAGCCAAGGAACTTGACAGATCTTCTGCCGCTTTCCAGGGATACAAACTGTTCGAAGTCACCAACCATCTATTTATCATATCATTCCTACAAACAAGCCTCGAATAATGTGCAACGAAGATGATTTTTTCTCGAAAGAAAGAATACTTTTGTAAGCAAAGATGTAAGCCTCTCGATGACTTCACGGTCAACAATGCTATTGTCCACAATGAGTCCTACCACTCTTTACTAGCCCATGTTCAAAAATCTCATGTTTCAATATGCCCTTGGAAGAAATGGGGGAAAGAGATCCTCTTTTTTTTAAGTACAGTATTTTTAACATTCCAAATCCCCCATGCATTCCCCCTTCCTCTTCCCCCACATGCCCCCTTCCACGCATCCCCCTTTTCCTACCCTTCCCCTCCCCCACGTGTCCCCCTTTCACGCGTCCCCATTTTCCTACCCTTCCCCTCCCCCACGTGTCCCCCTTCCATGCATCCCTCCCTTCCCCTCTCTCCACGGGTTTGACATTGACATCACTTTCTTATTTATTTTTTATGAAATGTCTGTAAAATTATGGCTATAGCAATTATCATGAGGAATGATTTTATGTTTGGGAGGAGTTAAATGCTTTCATAGGCTTGCACGAACCATTTAGTTGCGCATTTAGTTGTGCATAAGAGTAATTTAAAATTAGGTTTGGTATTACTTTCTATTTCAACTAGGGTCCTCCAATACAAACAGAGTTCACTAATTTTACGTTTGGTTTTAGAATTACACCTATTTAATTATCTCTAGGTTGAAATCAGTGTGCAAGTGCAATGATCTCTAGGATAATGTGCTTAATAATAAAAAAATAAGGATAATAATACCACCTTGGCAGTCTTATGTTGTTATGAATTAGCAAAAGTGTTATCAGCTTAGAATGAGGGCAATCTACTTCTAAATTTGCCCTATATGGGCAGAGGTTAAAACAATGTACACTCAGTATGGAATGCAAGGCAGGCTCCAATACTACTTTTAGTCCTTATAGACAAGTGAGTAATGTCGTTATTTTTATTACTTGTTATGTGTTATTTCCCATACGTGTTCAGTGCATTTCAATTTTTGGCTTTTGATTTCCTTAACTGCTAGAAGTGTTTAGAACTATTTCAAGTTACTCATAGGTTGAATTAGTATTTTCCTTTTGGTCCTTATTTGTATCAGGTCTGCTCTTTTCTTTTTTCTCGTGTTCTTCTTGGCTTAAGAAGGCAGCTTTGTTTCATTTTGACGGATTGTGACCATTTTGTTAACCAAGCCTATTGTCTCTTTTTTTAGGTGTTTGATGAACTGTATAAATTTATTTCAGTTCGAAGGATTGTGATCATTTTGTTAACCCAGCTTGTTGTGTCCTTTTTTAGGTGTTTTTTTGAAATAGGTGAATGTAAAGCTGGAATCAACCCTAGACATTTGTTCTATAAGGTGCCACCACACTAATAAGCTTATCAACAGTATAGCTGATGATGATGCAACTTTTAAGCTGAACTTAATCTTGTTGTATCTATTTTTATAAATAAGAAACCCACTAGCAATAACTTGCATCCAAGCCATGGACTGACAAAATTCATTTAGTTTACAGAGAGTAAAAACATGTTTACTAATATTGTCTTTTTAATTTTGTGTTTATCTTAAGGAATACTATATCTTACATCAAAAAAGTAGCTGCCATTGTTCCCCATATTTGTATTACTTATATGTAATAAACTCATTGATACGTCATTTTTATTTCAAATTAGATAAATAAAAAATCCTTTATGAACTCATGAACATTTTCAGTACTAAATAAAATTCACGTGAAAAAATTATTAGATTTCATTTTTCATCAATCATAATGATAAGAGCTTGCCATTTTCGTATCGATGATTAAATGATATTACAGACATTGGAAGCAGTTTAGCAGTTCGAATATTTCCTTATTTCCTTATGAGATTTTGGGGTACGCTATCCAAAACTTCGATGACATGGAGAAACTTGGAGAGGGAGATTATGTCTTTATATAAGGCAAACACCTTACTCATTACACTCGTGAGTTTAAGCTGTATTTTTTTGAAGTAGGCTGATTATTACAAAATTAAAGATCCAAGGAATTAGTCCAAAGGACACGGTGAATATGCAAATGAAAAATTTTTGAACGAAGAAACTTTGATGACATGGAGAAACTTGGAGAGGGAGGTTATGGCTCTATGTATAAGGAATTAAAGTGGGCTGATTGTTACAGAATTAAGGATGCAAGGAATTATTCCGGAGGACACGATGATTGTGGTTAAAAAACTTAACGTACACTCAAAACAAGCAAATGAACAACTCTTTGAATGAAGAAAATCCAATCTCCAATGTCCAACATAAAAATCTTGTCATACTGTTGGGCTGCTGTGTAGAGAAATCAAACAAAATTCTTTTTTACGACTATCTTACAAACAAAAGCCTCGACAAGATCTTGTTCAGTAAGAAAATCTTACCTTTTAATTCTCATTATGTTGTCGTCCATCATTTTCAAACATTTTGGAAGACTACCAAAGGTAAACAAATTTCATTAACAACTATACTAATTCTACTTAGGCGCTGACTGGTGGGGGGGAGAGGGGGCGCTATTGAACAGATTCTTTCCCACTACCATTTATTAGAGAGGCCGCCTTGTTATTGAACAGCTTTGTCGATTGAATAGCTTTCCCACCCCTTAAAATAGTTGTTTGTCATCATAGGAGAAATCCTTAACTCACATAAATTCCTATGAAGATAGGAAACTTGTATTTATCATTTTAATTTGTATGCCTTGGCCTTGCCCGAACAAGTCTCTTTAACCGGCGGCCCTACTCTAAGTGCAATGCTAAATTGGAGTAGATGCAAGAGAATTATTGTGGGAGTAACTCGTGGGCTTGCATATCTTCACAAATAATCTCAACCAAATATTGTACATCATGATATAGTTGTAGCAAAAATGAGTTTATTACATAAAAATTGAGTTCATTACATCAAAAATGCAGTTGCATTCATTACATTATAATCATTTGAATAATGTAAGTCTCAAACATATCTATCTTTCAGGGAGAATATTGCTTCTTGGAAGATTTAATTTTTTATTAATAATGGCAATGAGTTTTTGAGTTGTTGAATTCTTTCAGCTTGTTTAGGTGCTTTTATGTTCGTAGATTTATTTTTGTAACTATGAAGCATGTAGATATTCGTTGTAATTGTTGTTCATTTTTATATAGATAATCGTAGTTGTGAACCTCATTGGATGGTACCAGATAGTGTAGTAGAAATATTTGTATATATTTAAGTTGGGTATGCAGGCTTATAGATTTTAAAATTTTCAATTTGAGTGATTTTTGTACTTTAAAACGGTGAAGATGATTTGCAGTTGCGGGGCCTTGTAAATTGTCTATATAGTGTCAAAACTACATATGACACTCTATATATATATATATTAATTTTGTTAGAGAGATGGAGAAGATTGATTGGTTTATAATATCAAAATTATAGATGGTAATTTATCTAATTTTGTTAGAGAGACGAAGAAGATTTATTGGGGGCACGCATTCTTTTTATTCTTTGATTACTCTTGTGTATTTTATTGTTTCTATTTCAACACTATTTTATTTTATCGATATATTTAAATTTAGCGTGGAGTGAATATTAATTTTAGATATGGATGATGAGTTGGTCTCTCTATCGTGCTTGATGAGTGAGAGAAAAGGGTGCAATCAATGTTTTTCTTGAGTGCCAAAGTTTAACTTTTTCAAAATGGCAACGAATTATTAGCTCATTGGACTTTACCATACTCATATTTTATAAATTTATATTTTCAAACTACAATATTAAAATACAGAAGAAAAATTATCAAATTCGCTTAATATTTATTTACAAAATTTATGTAATAACAAATAATGAATACTAAGATTCTCACCTAATAATAAAATATGTGCTATATATAAAAGTAATTATAAGAGGGTTGTTTAAAACCACCCTCTTAGGGTTTATATTTAAGAGGACAATTTTAAACCGTCATCTTATGTTCTAAGACGACACTGAGGCAGTTTTTAGCTGTCATTATATGGGCACTGACTTTGTACGACACCCTCATAGATGATAGTTGAATAACTGCAGTTAAAAACTGCCATTAAAACCCTTTTTTGGTGTAGTGCTTCCTCTACTGTTTTTATCCTTATCATATTGATTTCATCTTGTATGGAGATTTGTAGCCCATTGATATACTTTGACAACTTCTCTTCATCCTCTTCCATTTGATCAACCTGAATGGTTAGCCTGTAGAATTCTTGAGTGTAATATTTTACACTCAAATCCTTATATCTTAGATTCTGTAACTTCTCGAAGAGACCCAATTAGTAGTCAGATGGCAGGAATTTGATCTTTAGTTTAGTGATCATTTTCTCCATGACTTGATCTTTTCCTTGCTTCTGTTTGTCTTTCAATTTGCACATGGTCCCACCATAAGGATGCATTCCCTTTCAATTTTGTGAAGGCAAATTTCAGCATTTTGAGGTTTTCAATTGACTCAAAGTTGAAATATTTCTCCATTTGAACAATCCAATCTAAGATCTTATGGGTTTAAGCTCCCATTGTATGATGAATATTCTATCTTTGACTTTCAATGTAGATTAGAAATTGTTTGAATTAATGGTTCATCCATTTTTTCTCTTACTCTTCATCTCAAGTTTCTTTGTGATTAGTCTCCTCTTCTTCACTGCCACTAACTTCGTCAATATGACCATCTCTCCTTTGAGTGGTTTTAATCATTTTAAATTGGACAATAATGCCTCTTAGCATTAGAACTATATCAGCATTTCGGGTTTCTCTTGGTTGTTCCCATCACCTTTGTGCCATCCTTTCTTTGATACGTCCTCAACAATATGCTGACTCTGACATCAAAATGATGTAACGCTATGGTTGTGAAGGACATATGACGCCTCTCGACTGACAAATGAATCCTTGTGTTAGCACTTATATGTCTGGCGACGACCAAAAACAAATGATAACACCCAATTGATGACGAATAGTAACCAACAATGGCAGGAACTAATGACGGCTAGTGACAGTGAGGACAAGATTTTTAAGACAACTCTGTGATTGTGACGGCTCAGTCTAGGCAATGACGACTTACTCAGTTCATGATGGTAGACAACAAATTCCTCCTTCTGACGATAGCAATATACATCGTCTTTCCATCGTTGAAAGCAATCTACATCGTCTTTCCATATACAGAAAGGCGATTATCGATCCGAGGAGCATTTATAAAAAAAGCCTATAGCGTCACTTCATCAAATTCCTTGTAGTACAAAGATTAGATTAAATTATTTGTAATTTCTGCACTTCCATGACGTTCCTCAATACGTGCTTAACGTGGAAAAAAGTTTATTGACAATTTGCATCCTTGGCTGCTACACTTGTCTTGTGTGGTTTGTAGTTTATAGGCTGTCACTCTGTCAGTCTGTTCGACTGTCACTCTGCTACACTTACCTAATACGAAGGTATTAGGTAACTCTAACCACAGCAAAGACTAACAAAAACACGCCAATTATTTTGAAGATTGCACCCTTTGTTATGCTGTTCTTCGTATCTGATATACAGAAATCTGCATATTAGGTAAACAATCCGCCCTCGCTCCTGGCAGCGTTTGGATGCAGTATATTCATTTTTATAGTTGGATAAGCAATTCACATGTGTCTATAAAGGTGGATATTTGACATCTGACCTGGTTCGCCGCTGGAAAACGAGGGCAGAATATTCATTTTAATGGCAGAGGCAGCCGTGGCAGAGGATTGTTTAAAACAGCTTTAATTTGGCATCAGCCTATCATGTCACCTATCATATTCCAGGCTCGAAAGGTATTGACGTAAGTAAATTTCAAGTTGAACCATGTACCTTCGTTATACTGCTTATACTATTTTTTTTTTTTAATAATGAAAAGTATAATAATTATATTGCTTTTAAAAAAAAATAGAGTATATTATTTAAAAAATAATATAAAAAATTATATTCTAAAATTTATGTTAGGTAGAGTTATTAAGTTAGAATTATCGAATAAAATTAGACAGCCAATGAACCATGAGCTATATATGAAGTAAAAGTTAAGGATTCAAGGATGCTGGTCAGTGACAAATTTGGTTCATTTGTTTGGTTGTTTTTTTTTTGCCTTTTTTGTGAAGAGATGGCAAGGAGATGGTAAGGTTGATATGGAAAACTTGTCTATGGATGTCATGTCATCTCTAGGCTTTCCAGTCATAGGGTTAAGAGGGACAAGGTGACAAGTGTCATCTCTAGTATTCCCAATCATAAGGTTAAGAGGGACGAGGTGCCAAGTGATTCTAGTTCCTAGCTCTATGTTGTGTTGAAGGCTCCAATGGGAAGCTTGTAAATACTATAGTGACTATGAGATCGATTCATGCATGAGGAAGAGGTCTGGAGGTTGGCATAACATGAGCCACCAATAAAAAATGGTGTCAAATGCTATGAAAAAATATCTGCAGTTCTATCTTTCTAGACATCAAGTAAAATCTCCACTAAAATATATCATAGCTAGATGTATTTGACTCAGTGTTAGAGCAACCACCTAAAAAAAAACATGTGCCTAGAGAAAATATTAAATCTACAAGACCCTAAAGAAATCATGATTACATGTTCATATGTACTACTTTTCCGTATATGTACTACTCTTGCTTATATGTATTTCACTTGACAATATAAAATTAAAAAGTATTGCACAACATGATGATAGATGGTATCTATTTTAAGAGAAAATTATTTTCGAGTAGCATTATTTAGAATATAAAGCATTAGTTTGAAGCATTAAATAAGTACATTCTTATTTCAAGAAGAAAGTGTAATTGATATATAATAAAATCATTAATTTCATTGAATAATTAATTTAGATTTATATTTATAAATAGTAGATAAAATAAAACATTTTTAAAGAATATTTAAGTTTATATTGTTTAATTAATATAATGTCATAATTAAATATTATTTTTATTTTAATTAAGAAAGATGATTTTTAAATTTATAGTAAAAATATTAAGTTTTAATGTATTTTGTATATAAAATTAAAATTAGATATTTGTGTTAATGAGAAAGAATAAGTCTAAGGCGTATTTTGCACAAAAATAGAGTATAACACACTAAAAAACAAAATATATAAACAAAATAATATAATGACCTTATTGCTTATAAAGTAGAGTACAATTAAAGCAATCTCTAGAAATATATATAAGGCTATAACATTGCAATAATTACACATATTTTATAGTTAGAGGTGCATCTCTCTTTATACAATATTTTGGTGTGTTGAAAACCAATTGTATTAAGTATGGAAGGTCACTCACATTGTTGTTCACATTCCATGAGTGAGAATGTCACCTATATAAAAATGTAGTGATTTAGCCTCCACAAGTTATGAATTGCATTTTATTGAAAACTTCATAAAAATTGATTTGTATTTTTATATTTTTTCTTCAACTGATATGCAAATGTGGCTAAAGATGCATTTTTGCTACAAAAAAAACTAATAATAGAAAATGATTTATTTTTAGTATATATTTTATTTATATTTTTGAGGGTATTCACGGTATTTTTTTGACAAAGTTGTTGGCAACTTAATCTATGATAGAATTTCCTATTGAATTAGTTTTTCTTTGTCTAATTTTTCCAACATTTCTTGAATGGATCAAAATGGAGTCCTAACCACAAAGTTATGCCCTTGATAGTGTGGTTAAAATAAACAATATATATATATATATATATATATATATATATATATATATATATATATATATATATATATATATATATTCAAGAATTTTTGGGCAAAAAAACACACCACAAAAATTTCACAAGCCTAGATAATTCATCCTTCCTTGGGGAGCAATGGTTCCCATTATGTCAACTTTTGACATCAATTGTGGTAATTATTTCTTTATCTATTTTTTTGTGAACCATTTTACTTGGTCACCATGTTTTATTGCCTTCACCACTGTACGCATCTAAATAGATTGCATTCCTATGGTTTTAGTCCACGTGTCAAAAATTTGATCCTATTCCACTAGTGCTAAATTATTTGGATTAGGTTCTTCAATATATAATTATTCCACTACTATGTAAGTGTCCAATAAAGGTGGGTGATAGGGATTGAGAATTTTAACATTCATGATTCAATGTAAATAAAGATAATATGGAAGATTCAATTCAAGGGTATTTTATCCAACCTTGTTGGTGATGGTGTATGGTCCATACAAAAGAGGTTTGATCTTCCTATAGGATTCTTTAGGTCTCTATTTTTAAAGGACATGACCAAAACTTATCTACAACCTTGAATTGATGTGAGACATAGTGTTGGACATGGTCTTGCTTGTATTTTTTATTTGTCTTTTCTAAGATGTCATGGATCTATTGCTAGATTTGTTAAATGAATTCCACAAACTATGTTGTATGTTCTAATTCTTTATTTTACGAGTTCAATATTCCATTGGTTGACATGAAATGGGTTATGCTTGATAGATTTGTGTAGAGATCAATTGTACCCATTATTAATGTAGTGGAGGCTCTCATCCATGTGTATTTATTCTTAGAATTTTATATCCAAAATATATGTATAATAAATTGATTCACAAGCTTTTTTTGGCCATAATTTTGAGGATGGAAGTTCATGGACATGGTCAAATTTGTGTTCATCATGGTACATAGGTTGGACCAAAATATTCTTAGAATTTTACAATCCCTATTAGATACAATAGAATTTGGAAAGCTAGAGTTGAGCCACACATGACTAAAATAGAGCTTAGCATATTCAATTGAAATATATTTCTTATAAGTAATCATGATACCCATTCTTAAAATGATCAACTTCTATAAAATCATAATCATTACCATGCTTAGATGTGGGTAAACCAGAAAGAAAATCCATGGAGATAGATTTCCAATGCTTGGACGATACCCAGAATGGTGTGCAAATAGTGTATAGGTTACATGACTTGATGTACCTATCATTATCGTTCCTCATTTTAGGCCAATAGAATTAATTTTGAAGAATTGAAAATATTTTTTCCATCCTAAAGTGACCTACTACTTTGTTGAAGTGTGCTTCCTAATGTTAAAAGTTTAATTTAATTTATGACAATGGCCAACATTGTATGATTTAATAATGTATTGGCTTAAGGAAAATAATTATACAATGTATCTAATTTATTGTAATATTTTTTTATGTAAGATCTATGAGGCATAGTTAACATTGTTATGATTAAAACCAATATATAGCTTGTAATTATCCTAAATCCTTCTTGTTATATTAGATGAGGTTAAAATTCTTGATGTATTTTGGGGATCAAGTATTGGTATAAATGCTTGCCACTACTCCATTCTTTGCATTTAAGTGTTGTGATTTTTATGCACAAATAATATAGTGATTATTTATGTTTCCTAACAAGTGCCAAATGATATTTGTGTTTTTTCTTCTTCTTTATTTTATCCATTTATGTTTCTTGTAAAATATTGGAGTGGATGGATTGCTTCTATTCATTTCTAGAAAAAATTGTGAATTTCAACATGGCATCAAAATCGATATGAAGTGGCATTGCTTGATCACTTAGGAAGTACATTTAGAGCCTTTGATTGTTCTCTTGATATCTTGGATGAATTTATATTTGAATATTTATAAACATTTTTAGTGTAAGGAGTGAAAAAAAATATTTTGACAATGGTTCTTTATTCATCCTTCATTTATTTGGATTTTTATTCCATTACTAGAGCATTCTCAATATTCTAAAATAAAATTAAAATTTATTTTGTTAAACCCTTCTAAGATGTTCATAGTGCTATGACGTCTCTATGATAGAAACGTAAGGAAGACATTAATTTGAAAATATTTTCAAATGGCTTGAATTTAGATTTGACTACCAAGTTATTAGTATGTGCAAATGTTTATGTGAATGCCTTTAACTATGACCACACTTGGTACAATATGTGATATGTGCACCTATTTTTATAAGAATAAGGAAAATATGAGATAGCATCACATGGATGCTAAGATAGCTAACATAATAAGAGTAAAGGGATTTTGAGGATAAGGTTATGAGGCTCAACCATCATATTACCATTTTTTAGGAGACAAGCATAGTTAGAGATTCTTCATTCACTATATTTATGGTATGGTGTGATTAGGGAGTTTAAATACTTGAATAGCTAAGCAAGAGGATAGGTATTGGATGCATGATATTTAGAGTTTGAACCTTACTTTTGCCTATAAAGGATCAAAATTGGTAAAAGTGATGTTCTCCTTGGAGACTCCTTGGTTTTGGTCCTATCATGTGCATAACTTGATCAAAAATTTTACACTAATCAAGAGTGTTTTTTACCATCTATATTAGAGGTCAAATTGTAGTGGTGTTATTTTTTACTCTTATTTTGTCTCAATGCTAGAATGGATATGATATGCATATGGGAATGCTTACCTATTCAAGAATGTTCATTGGGTGTCTTAGTTAGCCCAAAGCACCCAATATTAGAATGATCCACTTTTGCTGGTGTGCCATCTAATGTGGTGCCTCTATATTCCACATAAAATAATTTCTATAAATATGAGACCCCAACTAATAGAAAGAAGATAATTTGTATGATTGCAATAGTTTAGGAATGTTGAAATGTTAAAATAGTAATGGAGGATTTAACAAATCACTAGGCTCCAAGTGGGAGTAGGTGATTGGCTTCTAATTTTTTAAGGTTTGGGTATATAATATTTTTTTTAGGTTCATTTGTGTTAGCTTTCTAGATAGATTATTCCATTTTTCTATATTTCTTTACTTTCCTCTAAGGATATATTTTGAATAATTTCTTCTGTAAATATTATAAAACAATTTTCTCAAATCAATTTCCCTTTGATGTTTAATTCCTTATGTCTCCCAAATTTTAATCAACAATTTCTTCAAATCAATCAATTTGCAATTTTAAAATTTTGAAATTTCAATTTTAATTAATAATAAAATTTCTTCCATAAAAAAATGTTTACTTATAACTCCCAAATTATCAATTTCAAAATTCAATATTAGTTTCAAATGATCTTTTCCCTTATAACTCATTTTCAACAATTTCAATAATAAGAAAACTTTATGAAATTTATGTCAACCTCATAAATCCCCTTTCAATAATCAATTATTGAAAAAATATTTTCACACCTTGTAACTCTCAAATAATATTATGCACCCAAAAAATTCTTGAATATGCTTTTAAAAAGCAAAAGTTAATTTAAAACCTTAATGTCTTGCCATATTCGCAATGTTATGCATCAACGCTCTAAGAAATCATAGTAGAAATTATGTTAGGAATCTAAATCCTCCAACTTTAGCTTCTCTTTGAACATTTTAAAATATTCAAATTATCCCATACATCCTCCTTTGCTCTTTAGACAATTTCCACTATTCTTCAAGCTTCTATTCTCACAAGTACCATTTGT
Organism: Wollemia nobilis; assembly: GCA_028583015.1. Taxonomy (NCBI): domain Eukaryota; kingdom Viridiplantae; phylum Streptophyta; class Pinopsida; order Araucariales; family Araucariaceae; genus Wollemia; species Wollemia nobilis. The sequence continues at coordinate 127,468 of JAQPPZ010017204.1, forward strand.
GGTTCTATACTACCTTTTCATGTGATACAAAGCTTTATAGATGTTCTCTAGACATCTAATCTAGAAGAATTTTGTCTCTTCAGTCCTTCACAACAACTACAAAAAACAATTTACCTTGGGTAAAATACAATCTAGCTTCTATAACTACTACACTCACTTTCTGATGTAGTAATATTTTGAAGTTGTCTATCAATATAACTATATTTTCCTCTATCAAACTTTAGCTTCTTCTTTAGCTACATTTTTACTTTTTTCATATTTCTCATAGGTACTCCATATTATTTTTTGTCTACACTTATCCTTCTCAAACCACTAGCTTGATGCTTATCAATGAATAAACTTCATCCAATTCTTCTTGAATGCATTTAATATGAGCCACAAAATCAAAATTTCCTTTAATTCAATAAATAAATTAAATAAGAATTTGGGCCCCCATCCCTTCAACAAACCCTCTAAATCTTCAACTTCCAATTTTATTAGAGTGCAACTTTAATACCATTGATGGATTTTTATACAAATTAAATAATAGGTTCCAATATCCAGGATCTAATATAAATTAATATTGAAGTATGCAATATTCCAATAAATATAAAATAATCATAGTCATGAAATAATAACAATATTTTAGAATAATAATGATTCACAATATTATTGATGAACCATCAATTATACATCAAGAATCTTGTTCTTGGATTACAATGAATGAAACTTTATCTCCATAATATAACTTTAGAAGGTGACTCTTCAATACTTGACTATTGCTCTCTTCACATATCTATGAGATGCATCCTTTCCTATTTCACACCTGAAAAACCTCTCACGTATCTTGAATTTACATCTTCACTTATATATTTTAAATGTACACACATGGCTCTTGAATTACTTACATGACACATATCACACTCTTACACTATACTCTCTTGAACACTTTGTTACATGATACTTGTACTCTTTTGGCACATTGACATATTCCTAGGGAAATAAAAATCATGCACTCTAATATAATAACTCAATCCTTAGTCTAATATTTACAATAGTACAAATGTACCATGGTGGTAATTTAACACATTAACAAATAATATAATATCTCCAACAATTAGAGATTTTGTTTTGAGCCTATAATGTTTGCATATGGAAGCGTTTTGAGCCCTTTTTAATCGTGTGGTTTTTCAAACACTATGATCTATTGGCATAAATTCTAGGACCTAATACAATATTACATTTTTGAAGTGGGTAAGATGACCTTTCAAGACCTAATTTCTTGAAGGGTCATCTTATCCATCAATTTCAGCTCTTACCCATCAATTCCAACAATGATGTTTTCGAAAGACATAACGACAACATACATGTCCTTAAGTGTCAAGGATTTCTGTAAAAGAATTCCACAACAAGAATTTAAAAAATAGAACAAAGAAGGATTACTTCTTGAAGGAATTAAAAATTCATTTGATCTTCTTTAAAAACTCATATCCCATCATCCCTGGTATGTTGTAATACATGATGATCATATTAACTTTAAGCCTCTACATCACAAAAGAGAGGGATTTCCATTAGATAATACATAACAGTGAAACAAGGCATCTTAGCTGGATTTGGAGTTCCAAATGATGGTGAAAGGTAAAAAATTAGGATTTGATTCAATACACGAGTATTCACCAAGTTGTGCTCTTCATCCAAGCTAAGGAACTTGACAGATCTTCTGCCGCTTTCTAGGGATACAAACTGTTCGAAGTCACCAACCATCTATTTATCATATCGTTCCTATAAACAAGCCTCGAATAGTTTGCAATAAAGATGATTTTTTCTCGAAAGAAAAAATACTTTTGTAAGCAAAGATATAAGCCTCTCGATGACTTTACGGTCAACAATGCTATTGTCCACAATAAGTCCTACCCCTCTAAAATTCCAGCCATAGCCTTTTTTTTTTTTTTTTTAACCATTTCCATTCTTTATTAGCCCATGTTCAAAAATCTTGTGTTTCAATACGCCCTTGGAAGAAACGGGGGAAAGAGAAACTCTTTTTTTTAAGTATAGTATTTTTAACATTCCAAATCCCCCATGCATTCCCCCTTCCTCTTCCCCCACATGCCCCCTTCCACGCGTCCCCCTTTTCCTACCCTTCCCCTCCCCCACGTGTCCCCCTTCCATGCATCCCTCCCTTCCCCTCCTCTCCGTGGGAGGAGTTAAATGCTTTCATAGGCTTGCATGAACCATTTAGTTGCGCATGAGAGTCATTTAAAATTAGGTTTGGTATTACTTTCTATTTCAACTAGGGTCCTCCAATACAAACAGAGTTCACTAATTTTGTGTTTGGTTTTAGAATTACACCAATTTAATTATCTCTAGGTTGAAATCAGTGTGCAAGTGCATTGATCTCTAGGATAATGTGCTTAATAATAAAAAAATAAGGATAATAATACCACCTTGGCCGTCTTATGTTGTTATGAATTAGCAAAAGTGTTATCATCTTAGAATGAGGGCAATCTACTTCTAAATTTGCCCTATATGGGCAGAGAATAAAACAATGTACATTCAGTATGGAATGCAAGGCAGACTCCAATACTACTTTTAGTCCTTATAGACAAGTGAGTAATGTCGTTATTTTTATTACTTGTTATGTGTTATTTCCCATACGTGTTCAGTGCATTTCAATTTTTGGATTTTGATTTCCTTAACTGCTAGAAGTGTTTAGGACTATTTCAAGTTACTCATGGGTTGGATTAGTATTTTCCTTTTGGTCCTTGTATCAGGTCTGCTCCTTTCTTTTTTCTTGTGTTCTTCTTGGCTTAAGAAGGCAGCTTTGTTTCATTTTGACGGATTGTGACCATTTTGTTAACCAAGCCTATTGTCTCTTTTTTTAGGTGTTTGATGAACTGTGTAAATTTATTTCAGTTTGAAGGATTGTGATCATTTTGTTAACCCAGCTTGTTGTGTCCTTTTTTAGGTGTTTTTTGAAATGGGTGAATGTAAAGCTGGAATCAACCCTAGACATTTGTTCTATAAGGTGCCACCACACTAATAAGCTTATCAACAGTATAGCTGATGATGATGCCAAAGATGACTTTTTAGACTGAACTTAATCATGTTGTATCTATTTTTATAAATAAGAAGCCCACTAGCAATAACTTGCATCCAAGCCATGGACTGACAAATTCATTTAGTTTACAGAGAGTAAAAACATGTTTACTAATATTGTCTTTTTACTTTTGTGTTTATCTTAATGAATACTATATCTTACATCAAAAAAATAGCTGCCATTGTTCCCATATTTGTATTACTTATATGTAATAAACTCATTGATACATCATTTTTATTTCAAATTACATAAATAACAAATCCTTGATGAACTCATGAACTTTTTCAGTACTAAATAAAATTCACGTGAAAAAATTATTAGATTTCATTTTTCATCAATCATAATGATAAGAGCTTGCCATTTTCGTATCGATGATTAAATGATATTACAGACATTGGAAGCAGTTTAGCAGTTCGAATATTTCCTTATTTCCTTATGAGATTTTGGGGTGCGCTATTCAAAACTTCGATGACATGGAGAAACTTGGAGAGGGAGATTATGTCTTTGTATAAGGCAAACACCTTACTCATTACACATGTGAGTTTAAGCTGTATTTTTTTGAAGTAGGCTGATTATTACAAAATTAAAGATCCAAGGAATTATCCCAAAGGACACGGTGAATAAGCAAATTAACAATTTTTGAACGAAGAAACTTTGATGACATGGAGAAACTTGGAGAGGGAGGTTATGGCTCTATGTATAAGGAATTAAAGTGGGCTGATTGTTACAGAATTAAGGATGCAAGGAATTATTCCCGAGGACACGATGATTGTGGTTAAAAAACTTAACGTACACTCAAAACAAGCAAATGAACAATTTTTGAATGAAGAAAATCCAATCTCCAATGTCCAACATAAAAATCTTGTCATACTATTGGGCTGCTGTGTAGAGAAATCAAACAAAATTCTTGTTTACGACTATCTTACAAACAAAAGCCTCGACAAGATCTTGTTCAGTAAGAAAATCTTACCTTTTAATTCTCATTATGTTGTCCTCCATCATTTTCAAACATTTGGAAGACTACCAAAGGTAAACAAATTTCATTGACAACTTTACTAATTCTGCTTAGGTGCTGACTTAAGTGCAATGCTAAATTGGAGTAGATGCAAGAGAATTATTGTGGGAGTAACTCGTGGGCTTGCATATCTTCACAAGTAATCTCCACCAAATATTGTACATCATGATATAGTTGTAGCAAAAATGAGTTTATTACATAAAAATTGAGTTCATTACATCAAAAATGCAGTTGCATTCATTACATTATAATCATTTGAATAATGTAAGTCTCAAACATATCTATCTTTTTCAGGGCGAATATTGCTTCTTGGAAGATTTAATTTTTTATTAATAATGGCAATGAGTTTTTGAGTTGTTGAATTCTTTCAGCTTGTTTAGGTGCTTTTATGTTCGTAGATTTATTTTTGTAATTCTGAAGCATGTAGATATTCGTTGTATTTGTTGTTCATCTTTATATAGATAATCGTAGTTGTGAACCTCATTGGATGGTACCAGATAGTGTAGTAGAAATATTTGTATATATTTAAGTTGGGTATGCAGGCTTATAGATTTTAAAATTTTCAGTTTGAGTGATATTTGTACTTTAAAACGGTGAAGATGATTTGCAGTTGCGGGGCCTTGTAAATTGTCTATATAGTGTCAAAACTACATATGACACTATATATATGTTAATTTTGATACTATATATATGTTAATTTTGTTAGAGATGGAGAAGATTGTTTGGTTTATAATATCAAAATTATAGATGGTAATTTATCTAATTTTGTTAGAGAGACGAAGAAGATTTATTGGGGGCACGCATTCTTTTTATTCTTTGATTACTCGTGTATTTTATTGTTTCTATTTCAACATTATTTTATTTTATTGATATATTTAAATTTGGTGTGGAGCGAATATTAATTTTAGATATGGATGATGAGTTGGTCTCTCTATCGTGCTTGATGAGTGAGAGAAAAGGGTGCAATCAATGCTTTTCTTGAGTGTCAAAGTTTAACTTTTTCAAAATGCCAACGAATTATTAGCTCATTGGACTTTACCATACTCATATTTTATAAATTTATATTTTCAAACTACAATATTATTAAAATACAGAAGAAAAATCATCAAATTCGCTTAATATTTATTTACAAAATTTATGTAATAACAAATAATGAATACTAAGATTCCCACCTAATAATAAAATATGTGCTATATATAAAAGTAATTATAAGAGGGTTGTTTAAAACCACCCTCTTAGGGTTTATATTTAAGAGGACAATTCTAGACCGTCATCTTATGTTCTAAGACGACACTGAAGTAGTTTTAGCTGTCATTATATGGGCACTGACTTTGTACGACACCCTCATAGATGATAGCTGAATAACTGCAGTTAAAAGCTGCCATTAAAACCCTTTTTTGGTGTAGTGCTTCCTCTACTGTTTTTATCCTTATCATATTGATTTCATCTTGTATGGAGATTTGTAGCCCATTGATATACTTTGACAACTTCTCTTCATCCTCTTCCATTTGACCAGCTTGAATGGTTAGCCTGTAGATTTCTTTAGTGTAATCTTTTACACTCAAATCCTTATATCTTAGATTCTGTAACTTCTTGAAGAGACCCAAGTAGTAGTCAGATGGCAGGAATTTGATCTTTAGTTTAGTGATCATTTTCTCCCATGAATTGATATTTTCCTTGCCTTTATTTGTCTTTCAATTTGCACATGGTCCCACCATAAGGATGCATTCCCTTTCAATTTTGTGAAGGCAAATTTCAGTATTTTGAGGTTTTCAATTGACTCAAAGTTGAAATATTTCTCCATTTTAACACTCCAATCTAAGATCTTATGAGTTTAGCCTCCCATTGTATAACAAAGATTCTATCTTCGACTTTCAATGTAGATTAGAAATTGTTTAAAAATTGTTTGAATTAATGGTTCATCCATTTTTTCTCTTGCTCTTCATCTCAAGTTTCTTTGTGATTAATCTCCTCTTCTTCACTGCTACTAACTTCTTCAATATGACCGTCTCTCCTTTGAGTGGTTTTAATCATTTTAAATTGGACAATAATGCCTCTTAGCATTTCAACTATATCCGCATTTCGGGTTTCTCTTGGTTGTTCCCATCCCCTTTGTGCCATCCTTTCTTTGATACGTCCTCAACAATATTCTGAGTCTGACATCAAAATGATGTAACGCTATTGTTGTGAAGGACATATGACTCCTCTCGACTGACAAATGAATCCTTGTGTTAGCACTTATATGTCTGGCGACGACCAAAAACAAATGATAACACCCAATTGATGACGAATAGTAACCAACGATGGCAGGAACTAATGACGGCTAGTGACAGTGAGGACAAGATTTTTAAGACAACTCTGTGATTGTGACGGCTCAGTCTAGGCAATGACGACTTACTCAGTTCATGATGGTAGACAACAAATTCCTCCTTCCGACGATAGCAATATACATCGTCTTTCCATCTTTGACAGCAATATACATAGTCTTTCCATATACAGAAAGGCGATGATCGATCCAATGAGCACTTAAAAAAAAGTCTCCTCTAGCGTCACTTCATCAAATTCCTTGAGGGACAACGATTAGATTAAATTATTTGTAATTTCTGCACTTCCATGAGTAACGGTTCCTCAATAAAACTAACAAAAACACGCCAATTATTTTGCCGATTGCACCCTTTGTTATGCTGTTCTTCGTATCTGATATACAGAAATCTGCATATTAGGTAAACAATCCGCTCTCGCTCCTGGCAGCCTTTGGATGCAGTATATTCATTTTTATAGTTGGATAAGCAATTCACATGTGTCTATAAAGGTGGATATTTGACATCTGACCTGGTTCGCCGCTGGAAAACGAGGGCAGAATATTCATTTTAATGGCAGAGGCAGTCGTGGCAGAGGATTGTTTAAAACAGCTTTAATTTGGCATCAGCCTATCATGTCACCTATCATATTCGAGGCTCGAAAGGTATTGACGTAAGTAAATTTCAAGTTGAACCATTTACCTTCGTGATACTGCTTATACTATTTTTTTTTTAATAATGAAAAGTATAATAATTATATTGCTTTAAAAAAATGAATAGAGTATATTTTTTAAAAAATAATATAGAAAATTATATTTTAAAGTTTATGTTAGGTAGAGTAATTAAGTTAGAATTATCAAATAAAATTAGACAGCAAATGAACCATGAGCTATTTATGAAGTAAAAGTTAAGGATTCAAGGATGCTAGTCACTGACAAAATTGGTTCATTTGTTTGGTTACTTTTTTCGCCTTCTTTTGTGAAGAGATGGCAAGGAGATGGTAAGGTTGATATGGAAAACTTGTCTATGGATGTCATGTCATCTCTAGGCTTTCCAGTCATAGGGTTAAGAGGGACGAGGTGACAAGTGTCATCTCTAGTATTCCCAGTCATAAGGTTAAGAGGGGCGAGGTGCCAAGTGATTCTAGTTCCTAGCTCTATGTTGTGTTGAAGGCTCCAATAGGAAGCTTGTAAATCCTATCTATAGTGACTATGAGACCCATTCTTGCATAAAGAAGAGGTTGGGAGGTTGGCATAACATGAGCCACCAATAAAAAATGGTGTCAAATGCTATGAAAAAATAACTGCAGTTCTATCTTTCTAGATATCAAGTAAAATCTCCACTAAAATATATCATAGCTAGATGTATTTGACTCACTGTTAGAGCAACCACCTAAAAAAATTCATGTGCCTAGAGAAAATATAAAATCTACAAAACCCTAAAGAAATCATGATTACATGTTCATATGTACTATTCTTCCTTATATGTGCTACTCTTACTTAGATGTATTTCACTTGACAATATAAAATTAAAAAGTATTGCACAACATGATGATAGATGGTATCTATTTTAAGAGAAAAGGATTTTGGAGTAGCATTATTTAGAATATAAAGAATTAATTTGAAGCATTAAATAAGTATATTCTTATTTCAAGAAGAAAGTGTAAATGATGGATAATACAATCATTAATTTCATTAAATAATTAATTTAAATTTATATTTATAAATAGTGGATAAAATACAACATTTTAAAACAATATGTAAGTTTATATTGTTTAATTAATATAATGTCATAATTAATTATTATTTTTATTTTAATTAAGAAATATGATTTTTAAATTTATAATAAAAATATTAAGTTTTAATGTATTTTGTATATAAAATTAAAATTAGATATTTTTGTTAATGAGAAAGAATAAGTCTAAGGAGTATTTTGCACAAAAATAGAGTATAACACACTAAAACACAAAATAATATAATGACCTTATTGCTTATAAAGTAGAGTACAATTAAAGCAATCTCTAGAAAGATATATAAGGCTATAATATAGCAATAATTACACATCTTTTATAGTTAGAGGTGCATCTCTCTTTATACAATATTTTGGTGTGTTGAAAACCAATTGTATTAAGTATGGAAGGTCACTCACATTGTTGTTCACCTTCCATGAGTTAGAATGTCACCTATATAAAAATGTAGTGATTTAGCCTCCACAAGTTATGAATTGCATTTCATTGAAAACTTCATAAAAATTGATTTGTATTTTTATATTTTTTCTTCAAATGATATGCAAATGTGGCTAAAGATGCATTTTTGCTAAAAAAAACTAATAATAGAAAATGATTTATTTTTAGTATACATTTTATTTAGATTTTTGAGGGTATTCATTATTTTTTTGACAAAGTTGTTGGCAACTTAATCTATGATAGAATTTCCTATTGAATTAGTTTTTCTTTGTCTAATATTTCCAACATTTGTTGAATGGATCAAAATGGAGTCCTAACCACAAAGTTATGCCCTTGATAGTGTGGTTAAAATAAATAATTTAATATATATATATATATATATATATTTATATATATATTCAAGCATTTTTGGGCAAAAAAACATACCACAAAAATTTCACAAGCCTAGATCATTCATCCCTCCTTGGAGAGCAATGGTTCCCACTATGCCAACTTTTGATAACAAGTGTGGGAATTATTTCTTTATCTATTTTTTTGTGAACCATTTTACTTGGTCACCATGTTTTCTTGCCTTCACCACTGTAGACATCTAAATGGATTGCATTACTATGGTTTTAGTCCATGTGTCAACAATTTTATCCTCTTCCACTAGTGCTAAATTATTTGGATTAGGTTCTTCAATGTACAATTATTCCACTACCATGTAAGTGTCCAATAAATGTGGGTGATAGGGATTGAGAAGTTTAACATTCATGATTCAATGTAAATAAAGATAATATGGAAGATTCAATTCAAGGGTATTTTATCCAACCTTGTTGGTGATAGTGTATGGTCCATACAAAAGAGGTTTGATCTTCCTATAAGATTTTTTAGGTCTCTATTTTTAAAGGACATAACCAAAACTTATCTACAACCTTGAATTAATGTGATACATAGTGTTGCACATGGTCTTGCTTGTATTTTTTATTTGTCTTTTCTAAGATGTCATGGATCTATTGCTAGATTTGTTGAATGAATTCCACAAACTATGTTGTATGTTCTAATTCTTTATTTTATGAGTTCAATATTCCATTGGTTGCATAGGGAGAAGTACTCCTAGGGTGCCAAGGTTTGGAACTCAAAATAGACATGAAATGGGTTATGCTTGATAGATTTGTGTAGAGATCAATTGTACCCATTCTTAATGTAGTGGAGGCTCTCATCCATGTGTATTTATTCTTAGAATTGTATATCCAAAATATATGTATAATAAATTGATTCACAATATTTTTTTGGCCATCATTTTGAGTATGGAAGTTCATGGACATGGTCAAATTTGTGTTCATCATGCTACATAGGTTGGACCAAAATATTCTTAGAATTATACCATCCCTATTAGATACAATAGAATTTGGAAAGCTAGAGTTGATCCACACATGACTAAAATAGAGCTTAGCATATTCAATTGAAATATATTTCTTATAAGTAATCATGATACCCATTCTTAAAATGATTAACTTCTATAAAATCACAATCATTACCATGCTTAGATGTGGGTAAACCTGAAAGAAAATCCATGGAGAGATTTCCAATGCTTGGATGATACCCAGAATGGTGTGCATAGTCTTCACTTCTTGTTGGTTGGTTTGCAAATAGTGTAAAGGTTACATGACTTGATGTACCTATCATTATCGTTCCTCATTTTAGGCCAATAGAATTACTTTTGAAGAATTGAAAATATTTTTTCCATCCTAAAGTTACCTACTACTTTGTTGAAGTGTGCTTCCCAATGTTAAAAGTTTAATTTAATTTATGACAATGGCCAACATTGTATGATTTAATAATATATTGGCTTAAGGAAAATAATTATACAATGTATCTAATTTATTGTAATATTTTTTTATGTAAGATCTATGGGGCATAGTTAACATTGTTATGATTAAAACCAATATATAGCTTGTAATTATTCTAAATCCTTCTTGTTATATTAGATGAGGTTAAAATTATTGATGTAATTTGGGGATCAATTATTGGTATAAATGCTTGCCACTGCTCCATTCTTTGCATTTAAGTGTTGTGATTTTTATGCACAAATAATATAGTGATTATTTATGTTTCCTAACAAGTGCCCAATGATATTTGTTTTTTTTCTTCTTTATTTTATCCATTTATGCTTCTCATAAAATATTGGAGTGGATGGATTGCTTCTATTCATTTTTAGAAAACATTGTGAATTTCAACATGGCATCAAAATCTATATGAAGTGGCATTGCTTGATCACATAGGAAGTACATTTAGAGCCTTTGATTGTTATCTTGAAATATTGGATGAATTTATATTTGAATATTTATAAACATTTTTAGTGTAAGGAGTGAAAACAAATATTTTGACAATGGTTCTTTATTCATCCTTCATTTATTTGGATTTTTATTCTATTACTAGAGTATTCTCAATATTCTAAAAGAAAATTAAAATTTATTTTGTTAAACCCTTATAATATGTCCATAGTGGTATGACGTCTCTATGATAGAAAGGTAAGGAAGACATCAATTTGAAAATATTTTCAAATGGTTTGAATTTAGATTTGACTACCAAGTTATTAGTATGTGCAAATGTTTATGTGAATGCCTTTAACTATGACCACACTTGGTAGAATATGTGATATGTGCACCTATTTTCATAAGAATAAGGAAAAGATGAGATAGCATCACATGGATGCTAATATAGCTAACATAATAAGAGTAAAGGGATTTTGAGGATAAGGTTATGAGGCTCAACCATCATATTACCATTTTTTAGGAGACAAGCATAGTTAGAGATTCGTCATTCACTATATTTATGGTGTGGTGTGATTAGGGAGATAAATACTTGAATAGCTAAGCAAGAGGATAGGTATTGGATGCATGATATTTAGATTTTGAACCTTACTTTTACCTATAAAGTATCAAAGTTGGTAAAAGTGTTGTTCTCCTTGGAGACTCCTTGGTTTTGGTCCTATCATGTGCATAACTTGATCAAAATTTTTACCCTAATCAAGAGTGTTTTTTACCATTGATATTAGAGGTCAAATTGTAGTGGTGTTATTTTTTACTCTTCTTTTGTCTCAATGCTGGAATGGATATGATATGCATATGGGAATGCTTCCCTATTCAAGAACGTTCATTGGGTGTCTTAGTTAGCCCAAAGCACCCAATATTAGAATGATCCAATTTGGCCGGTGTGCCATCTAATGTGGTGCCTCTATATTCCACATAAAATAATTTCTATAAATATGAGACCCCAACTAATAGAAAGAAGATAATTTGTATGGTTGCAATAGTTTAGGAATGTTGAAATGTTAAAATAGTAATGGAGGATTTCAACAAATCACTAGGCTCCAAGTGGGAATAGGTGATTGGTTTCTAATTTTTTAAGGTTTGGGTATATAATATTTTTTTTAGGTTCATTTGTGTTAGATTTCTAGATAGATTATTCCATTTTTCTATATTTCTTTACTTTCCTCTAAGGATATATTTTGAATAATTTCTTCTGTAAATATTATAAAACAATTTTCTCAAATCAATTTCCCTTTAATGTTGAATTCCTTATGTCTCCCAAATTTTAATCAACAATTTCTTCAATCAATTTCTTCAAATCAATCAATTTGCATTTTTTAAATTTCAAAATTTCAATTTTAACTAATAATAAAATTTCTTCCATAAAAAAATGATTTACTTATAACACCCAAATTATCAATTTCAAAATTCAATATTATTTTCAAATGATATTTTCCCTTATAACCTATTTTCATCAATTTCAATAATAAGAAAACTTTATGAAATTTTAAAATATTCAAATTATCCCATACATCCTCCTTTGCTCTTTAGAAAATTTCCACTATTCTTCAAGCTTCTATTCTCACAAGTACCATTTGTGGTTCTATACTACCTTTTCCTATGATACAAATCTTTATAGATGTTCTCTAGACATCTAATATAGAAGCATTTTGTCTCTTCAGTCCTTCACGACAACTACAAAAAACAATTTACCTTGGCTAAAATACAATCTAGCTTCTATAACTACTACACTCTCTTTCTGATGTAGTAATATTTTGAAGTTGTCTATCAATATATCTATATTTTCCTCTAGCAAACTTTAGCTTCTTCTTTAGCTACATTTTTAATTTTTTCATATTTCTCATAAGTACTCCATCTTATTTGATGTCTACACTTATCTTTCTCAGGCCACTAGCTTGATGCTTATCAATGAATAAACTTCATCCAATTCTTCTTGAATGCATTTAATATGAGCCACCAAATCAATTTTTCCTTTAATTCAATAAATAAATTAAATAAGAATTTGGGGATCCATCCCTTCAAAAAACCCTCTAAATATTCAACTTCCAATTTTATTAGAGTGCAAATTTAATACCATTGATGGATTTTTAGACAAATTAAATAATAGGTTCCAATATCCAGGATCTAATATAAATTAATATTGAAGTATGCAATATTCCAATAAATATAAAATAATCATAGTCATGAAATAATAACAATATTTTAGAATAATAAGGATTCACAATATTATTGATGAATCATCAAATATACATCAGGAATCTTGTTCTTGGATTACAATGAATGAAACTTTATCTCCATAATATAACTTTAGAAGGTGACTCTTCAATACTTGACTATTGCTCTCCTCACATATCTAGGAGATGCATCCTTTCCTATTTCACACATGACAAACCTCTCATGTATCTTGAATTTACATCTTCACTTATATATTTTAAATGTACACACATGGCTCTTGACTTACTTACATGACACATATCACATTCTTACACTCTACTCACTTGCACACTTTGTTACACGATACTTGTACTCTTTTGACACATTGACATATTCCTAGGGAAATAAAAATCATGCACTGTAATATAATAACTCAATCCTTAGTCTAATATTTACAATAGTACAAATGTACCATGGTGGTAGTTTAACACATTAACAAATAATATAATATCTCCAACAATTAGGGATTTTGTTTTGAGCCTATAATTTTTGCATATAGAAGCGTTTTGAGCCATTTTTTAATCATGTGGTTTTTCAAACTCTATGCTCTATTGGCATAAATTCTAGGACCTAATGCAATATTAAATTTTTGAATTGGGTAAGATGACCCTTCAAGACCCAATTTCTTGCATCAATGGGTGTATCTTTCAAGAATATAAGGCAATAGTGCGTAATGAAAAAACTTGTAAGGATAAGGAAGACGAAGCTCTTCACCTATTCTCATTATTGGCTAAACTAGAATTACATTTATATTAAAGAAGAAAGTGAATCTATCAAAGTATGGTCAAAATTATGTGTGTTATTTGGGAAAGTAAAATCAAAGTAAGTCACTTAGAATTAGAGATTTTTCTCAAATTAATTGATTTTTATTAATATCGAGGACTATATTATTATATTTAAGGCATATAGAGCAAATATTATATATTTTAGAGGCAAAAAGAATGTTTATGTATAATTTGTGAATATTATCCTTGTTAATCTCTCTCCTTTTTAGATGTTGAATGTCACAGTTCATATGATTCCTATGTTCTTCCAATATTAGAAATTTGTTTCTCTTGATTAGCTTTTTTCTCTTCTAGATCATTTTTAGGTGACAATGAGGAATTATGGTTGTACTTCACAAATACAAGCACATGCAAAGGAATTCCAACCTAAGGAGACTAAGACCCAAGGACCCAAAGGCTAAACTAAGTCTTTAAATAAGTTGAAGATAAATTGTAGATATTGTAAGAGGGAAGGACATCTAATGAAGAATCACTTGATAAAATTATAAAGGGTTAAATATGAGTTTCTAAATATGGGTGGACATTTTCTAGATGATGAAGATGATCTAGATGGATTTATCTCAACTATAGAGCATCCATTATAAAGAGAAGATATTATTGTCACCAATGTCTTCTCTCCTAGCCTCTCAATTCAAAATATGAGGGGGTGTTGAAAATGTAATCTAGTTCATGGATAAGTTTGTCATGGTATACTTTAATAATTTATAGGACTAAGGGAAATCATAGTAAAACATATCTAGTTCATTATAATTTTGTTTTAGACCTATTGGGCTAAAATAAACCTTGTTATGGTTAAACCTCTAGGTTTGAAATCCACCTAAGTGGATGAGTTACACCCTCAAGACCTTAGCCAACATTGTAATATCCAATATTTCTTGTGGATCAACCTTTGGAATTAGGTTGGTTGTTATGATACTAGATGAACTAACAAAAAAAGGGGTTGGTAAACTAAAGAAAGATATGCATAGGGTTAGAAGATAGAATTTAAAATGGATAGGATTCAACAACATCAGGAGATATAAGGCATTAGATTCTTGAACTCTAAACTCAATCAAAATGCTTAACAAACCTACTATCATTCAATATTATAGGGCACTTAATCAAACAAGCTTATACATTACCAAATATTCCAAAGTTTGAATAAACAACAATCTAAGGAGATATCTAGATAGCATAATAACTTTAATAGAATATGCTATTCATCCAAATTTAACAAAAATGCTTAGCAATGAAAATAACATACATACATGCTTTGCAATAATTTTAGAGAGAGGCCAAACAATAATTAATATTTATTCAAAGGTATATAGTACAATCATCATACAACTTATGCAATTGTAAAAGCTAAAGATCCCTCCCTTGGAATGAGCTACACTCAACTATATATAGATTTTCATTGCATTCAATTAGCTTGGAATAATTATGTGGAGGGTCCTTTACAAGCCTATCAAAGCAAGTGTACGCAATGGGTATTGCTCTTAGCTCATCTATTATTACGCACTTCAATCATACCTTTTGATATGTTTGGCCTAGATTTATCTTGATAAGATGACATGCTTGCTAGACCATTCAATATTGAGCATATTTTGGTAAGTCCAACTTCTTCCACTCCTATTTGTTGTATCAAACTAGTCATGCAAGGATAGGTGTGTGATGTAGAAGCTTTTGATCGTTAATATTTCTAACATTTATTATTCTAGAAGTCAATTGCTATGTAAAAATCCTATTGACTGGGATATATTTGAGAGCCCTTTACAAGAGGTCAAATCCTTGGAGTTTTTGAGTGATACATCAACCCAATTGCCAACATACACCAATGATTAGAACAATAATTTTTCTCTCTTGAAATGGAACATTGATCCCCCAAGGTTTGGGTGATAAGGTGTGTTATTGTCAAGTCTTAAATCAAAAATATGAAAAGAGAAGGTAGATGGATAACTTAGGGTTCTATATAACTATTACAAGGGTGAGTATTCAATTTATTGTTTAGGCTTTGAGACACGTAAATCATATTTAATTGTTAAAATAAGAATCAAGATATAAACATTACTTATCATAAATTACAATATAATCATAATCATTCTAGCACAGAGCAATGTATATTCTAAAACTTGTAAAAATATATCATAAGAAATGAGATTCATAAATGATAGTCCACTAACCTACTCCTACACTAACTAGGTTTCAAAGAGGTTAAAGGGAAAATAAAACAATCCATTGAATCCTTGAAGATTTAAACTAAATCTAGTGAAGTGACAAATCTAAATTTGAACCAGATCAGACTCAACCAGCATTTGCACAGTCTAAAATCAAAGTGGTGTCATTTTCAAAGAAAAGGAAACAACACACCAGAGTTGACTTAAAATCAATCACCATCAGCATGCATAGATCACATCAAGAATTCTAGTATATTGCATTGATAAAGATGTTCAATAATTACATTATCAGATTTACTAACACCATGTGATTGCAAGACTAAATATCCAAGGTATAATTTCAAAGGAACATATATCTATCGTCTACTAAGAAAGCAAAAAATATTACAATTCTATTGCTAAAAGTGGAATTTGACCCCTTGGAATAGGGTCTCAATGGCTATTTAAATCTTGACAATTTTAATTTTTTGGTGTTGTAAAATTGTACTTTAGTGCTTTATAGTTGTACTTGAGTGAGTTGTACGTAGATGATGTGTTAGTCCACAATTATCCTTGATATCGATCTTCAATTTTAGCCTTTGATCTTCTATCTTAGAAGCGTATCTTTGAGTATTGGGTAGCTGAATCATCATACTCTAGAAGGTCTAAGTTGTAATGCACTAGTTGGTTAGGATCTGATCCAGGTTCAGTGTATCTTTCCTACTGAGCTATCACACATTTGAGAGCACTTTGATCTGGTCCATATTAACTATATCCTTCGTAATCTCCCCTTGGCATTTATTTTCTCATTATGTTACCTATAAAATCAAAATAAAAAATTAGTTTAATTAACTTTGATGGTAAAACATATCACATTTTGGTTAATGACTAAATGATTTAAATATTTATTAATATTTTTTTAATATCAAAAGATCTTGAATATTTGATCAATATATTTTTTGGATTTAAATCATATTTTTCTTTCATCACTCTTTGAGCATCAATCTAAGTAGTTTTCAATTACCGTGTGCTAATTTTGATGAGTACCGGATAATAGATTTCAATATCTGATTGTGCTAATTTTGATGAGTACCAAATAATAGTTTTCAATATCGGATCGTGACTTTTCAATATCTAATAAAAATTAGAATATTCAACCTTAATCTTTAATAACTATATTTTATTTATTTTAGTCTTATTTTATGTGTAAGATTTCATGTTTTACTTTATTTATTTTAGTCATGTTTTATGTGTAAGATTTCATGTTTGACATAATCATCCAGATGTAATTTTAATATCTGGATTCACTACCCTTTGTCTAATTGAAGTGTCACATAAAAAATTTAATTATCGGATTGTCTATTAGGTTTCATTGATTTCACCAAATTAAAGTTTGGGATAAAACTTTAAATGTTCAAAAATTCATTTCCTATTATAGGGTTCAATTTGGGGTAAAATTTTAAATATTCAAAAATTCATTTCCTTCAATTTTAATTGATTGAATAAAATTTTAATTTGCTAGGTAAAACTAGCTTAGATATAAAGGATATATACCCAAAAAAACACGGAGAGTTATCCTATCTCATTTCTTGGGAGTGTGATCTCCAAGATAGACGCATCTGGATTGATAAATCTAAGCATTTTTAGATATATATCCTTTATATCTAAACTAGTTTAAATATATATATATATATTGTTAATGTTGGATTTTTTAATTAAAAAAAAATTGTTTACCACATGACATGTATGACCTCTTTGCCTCCCATCCCCTGTATGCCATTGTAGGGATGCCTCTCGGTGTAATTACCTCAATCATCCCTATGAGTGTGGTCCCCTTGCATTATTGGTAATATGACCTGGATTCAAACCACATGATGAATGTATATAAAAAGTATTACTCAACAAAAAAAATTATCTCTACCAAATTTTAATTCAATTGTAGACACCCAAACAGCACCAATCTGATTATGTGGCTACAAGCACTGACCGAATTGGTATGCATAGCCCCTAGGGCAGCCCCCAGAGGTTAAACAGTGGTCCTAACCACTCCCAAAGTAGTTTTGGAAGGTTAGAGGTCAATTTGGCACCTTTCAAGCACCCTTCTCCTTACTCGTTCCACCCTGGGGTTATTAGAAAGCTATTCGCCCCACCCCGGGATGATTAGCAACAATCGCTCCAGGGTGGGGCGAATAGCAGGTTTGATGGGCAAAAGGTCAAACCTTGACAAATGGTAGCCTAGATCCGCCACTCAACTCCACCTTCAATGCATGGGAGTGTGAGTGAGAATTTTTGAGCTCAAATAGGCAGTCATAGAGGCATTCATGGAGCCCTTAATCAGGGAGGAATATCCTCTCCCCTAACAAGGCATGATGGTCAAGTAGTGCCCCTGCATGCACATTCAAAGAAGACCTTCAGGTCTATAAAATGGTGAGTCTTCTCACCCCAAAAGAGGAAAAAGTAGGAGCATTTGTAGCAATGGAGTTCTTCTGAATTATACCCTCACCCCTCGTTTGTGCTTCCTACATCCTTGATCTCTATTTTAGAAGGGAGGTTATCGGGTGAACATTAGGAGCGCAATCTGAACCCAAAAACCAAACAATTGTCCACAATACCACACCAAATTTTTTTACACAACTCCCTAGGAGGTTTTGGATCCATTCCAAGTGGATTGGTGTCAAAACAAAGCCCCAAACGGTGGGCGTCCTACCCACGGGCGCCCCCCTGCACTTTTACAGTCCTAATCACCCCACCCTGAAGCGATTAGAAATATACAGCTGATTTCTTTACTATTTATTTTTCATATTGTTTTATGTCATTCCTATATGCTTCTATTAAAATTTCATGCAATTCTAATAAGTTTTGACTATGTTTTCATTTTTTTACGCTTTCACTAACATATAGGGAGCACCTTTAGATACAGGGTGATAGGGGTAGAATCTATAGAATCTGACCTTCTGGGTCATCTCAAAATGCCCCATTTTGTCTAACCCTAAGTTTTAAGGTGTTTTGGAGGCCTCTGGATGGGACATTTTGGAGGTAACTTTTGGGCATTTTATGACAGTCCTAATCGTACCACCCTAGAGCGATTAGAAATCTACAGCATATTTCTCAACTTTTCCTTTTGCAGTGCATTCATGATGATGTTTAAATGCTTATGTTCAATTTTCATCTTATTCTGATATGTTTTGACCACTGTTTTAATTATTTCATGTATGCATTGATCGGAGGCCTTGGGGATTGCATGTTTCCCTCCATACGCATGTGCTATTAATCATTTTTTTTTAATCTAAATATAGGATATTGAAACTATAATGGCATACCAAATTTTTTTAGGTGATTTGGATAGGAGAGGGTAATCCTCCAAGGGAGTTCCTAGGTTCGAATCTCCACCCTACCAAAAAGCTGAATTGGGTATCCAAAATACAATTGATAATGTTGGTGCGGGCAGGGCTGGGAGCGGCCCCCGAGTGACTTTTATGGTGTATAACCCCATTTTCATGGTCTCTTAGACCAATGTGGTCCTGCAAGGTGTTTTTTGCTTAAAAAAAAACTTTAGGGGCATCAAGGAACTACATATGCATTCACACAAGTGGCAACGATGTTTGGACCACCCATTTCAAATGTGGGCACGCGAAAGATCCTGAAGGGAAGCATACCATCCGTTGGTGTAAAAATACTATATCTAACACTCTGATCCCCTAAAAATGGTGAAGACATATTGTAACTTGATCACAAGCAAAATTAATAAAAGAAGCTACACTTTACTTTTGCTTTTCATCTCATTTCATTCATGCTTCGCTTTCCCTTTTCATGCAATTGTTCTTTGTTCATTCATAGGACTTAGCGTTACATCTAATATTTTTGCATTACATCCGGTGCACCTGTGCTTCTGTAGAAATGCTTTAAATGGTGAGCACCAATCTGATTATGTGGCTATAAGCACTGATCGAATTGGCATACATAGCCCCTAGGGCAGCCCCAGAGGTTAAACAGTGGTCCTAACCACTCCCAAAGTAGTTTTGGAAGGTCAGAGGTCAATTTGGCACCTTTCAAGCACCCTGCTCCTTACTCGTTCCACCCTGGGGTGATTAGAATGCTATTCGCCCCACCCCGGGATGATTAGCAACAATCGCTCCAGGGTGGGGCGAATAGCAGGTTTGACGGGAAAAAGGTCAAACCTTGACAAATGGCAGCCCAGATCCGCCACTCAACTCCACCTTCAATGCATGGGAGTGCGAGTGAGCATTTTTGAGCTCAAAGAGGCAGTCATAGAGGCAGTCATGGAGCCCTTAATCAGGGAGGAATCTTCTCTCCCCGACAAGGCATGATGGCCAAGTGGCGCCCCTGCATGCACATTCAAAGCAGACCTTCAGGTCTATAAAATGGTGAGTCTTCTCACCCCAAAAAAAGGATAGAGCAGGAGCATTTGGAGCAATGGAGTGCTGCCAAATTATACCCTCACCCCTCATTGTGCTTCCTACATCCTTGATCTCTCTTTTGGAAGGGAGGTTATCGGGTGAACATTAGGAGCGCAATCCGGACCCAAAACCCAAACAATTGGCCACAATACCACACCCAATTTTTTGACACAACCCCCTAGGAGGTTTTGGACCCATCCCAAGTGGATTGGTGTCAAAACCAAGCCCCAAACGATGGGCGTCCCCGCCTCGGGTGCCCCCGCACTATTGTAGTCCTAATCGCCCCACCCCGGAGTGATTAGAAATCTATAATATATTTCTTCACTATTTATTTTGCATCTTGTTTTATGTGATTCATATATGCTTCCATTCAAATTTCATGCCATTCTGATAAGTTTTGACTATGTTTTCATTGTTTTACGCTTTCACTAACATACAAGGAGCGCCTTCGGATATAGGGCGATCGGGGTAGAATCTATAAAATCTGACCTTCTGGGTCATCTCAAAATGCCCCATTTTTCCTAACCCCAAGTTTTTAGGTGTTTTGGAGGCCTCTGGATGGGACATTTGGGAGGTCACTTTCGGGCATTTTATGACAGTCCTAATCGTCCCACCCCGAGCGATTAGAAATCTACAATATATTTCTTGACTATTCCTTTTGTAGTGTGTTCATGATGATGTTTACATGCTTCTTTTCAAGTTTCATATTATTCTGATATGTTTTGATCACTATTTTAATTATTTCATGTATGCATTAACCGGAGGCCTTGGGGATTGCATGTTTCCCTCCATCCGCATGTGCTATTAATCATTTGTTATTTCTATGAATGTAGGATCTCGAAACTAGAGGGGCAGAAAGGAACTATAGATGCATTCATACAAGTGGCGGTGATGTTTGGCCCACCCATTTCAAATGTGGGCACGCGGAAGATCCCGAAGGGAAGCGTACCATCCGTTGGTGTAACAAAACTATATCTAACGCTCCGAGCCCCTAAAAAGGGGGGAGACGTATTGTAACCTGATCACAAGAAAAATTAATAAAAGAGGCTGCACTTTACTTTTTCTTTACATCTCATTTCATTCATGCTTCGCTTTCCCTTTTCATGCACTTGTTCTTTGTTCATTCGTAGGACTTAGCATTTCATATGCTTTTGTTTGCATCGCACCCGATGCGCCTGTGCTTCCGTAGACATGCTTTCAGTGGTGATCATGGTGGGACCCTATCCCCTAATTTTGGGATCAAATTTTTGATCAAAATTTTGTGTTTTTTGCTTGTAGGTGTTAATCCTTCAGGCGTTGGACTATTGCTCGTGCCACCCTGTGACGAATACAGAGCTGGTATTCGTGTCACCCAGGGATGAATAGGAATTCATCCCACCCTATGATGAATACAGATCTGCTATTCATCCCACCCCAGGATGATTAGCTCTCTATGCATTTTTTGAGCAGAAACTCAGAGGCATCTGGTGTGGGCAGAGAAGAGGTAGGTTTTTTGAACATCCTCTGTAATTTTTTATCTTTATTTCTATGATTTTTTTGTTTCTTTGCTTGCATAGAAAATTTTACTGCATGTTTTCTTTCTTTGTACAAGTAAAAATAACCACACACACCACATGATAATATAAACATCAAGGAGTTGGTCGTAAAACCCCAACACTTGATCAAGACCAACGGTGGATTTCATCACCACCTTGGCTTGAATTTTGCATACATAACCCCGATCGTGATTGTTGCTAGACGTAAATCCTGATGAAAGCTGACCAAGTGTAGTGGGGGTGATTCCCAGTGCATGAGGATAAGTCTTCTATGGTAGGTGTCAAAAATAGAGTGATTCCCCTTCCATACCGCCTATGTTCCACGTACTGTTCTGCTCTCGCGTACCAATAGTTTCCCTCACGTAAGGGCGGGTATATTGAGAGGTTCGGTATAATGGCCTGGCAGTGGTATATTGAAGGGGTGACCATTTTGGGAGACATAAGAGCCCTCATATTGCATGTACAACAAAAATTTCTTTACAAGGTTTTGCACAACAAAAATCAAAACACACTAAACCAGATTTAGGGCACACCTTTAATCTATAAACGAGATAATCACTTCTTTGTGTGTGTGGTCCCATTTGTTTAGTGTAGCATAAAAAATCATAAAGAAGATAAAAACATACATATCTTTTAGAGAACCACCACCATGGTGTACACCCGTAGCCAAGCCCAATCATGGGCAGAAGCTATGAAAAGTGTACAAGGGGGCACAAGTCACCTCCGGTATAGCCCCAAGGACTTGGTCATACCACCTTGGTGGCCTGACCCACAACATAGTCCACATCATACCATGACGGAATGGGACTATAGAGGCACCCCTTCGAGGGGTACTCCCATTCAACATAGACCCTTTCAGGAGGAGTACATATCACATAGATGGGAAGGCCCCCTTAGACACTCATTATGAGTGGCCACCACACGATGAAGTGCTAGAACAACATAAGGTCCATAAGGAGGGGCCACATGATTATATCATCCCTCCTCTACCCCTCATTACTGTCAGAAACAATAGGCCAAATCCAGAGCGCAAGGCTCTTCAGATAGGGTGAGCCAACTCTACCCGTCCCTTTCACATATATGAAAGGGAGCATGAGGAAAACCACTATATTCCTCAAGAGCAATACACAACATGGGAGCAATGCGCCTCCGCACCTGCTATTTATCAGGATCACCTACTGAGGCCAGAGCCTCGGGTGAATGCTGCTAACCTCGACAGAGGGAAGTGACCTATAGAGATCTCGGATCACTACGACCGAGATAGATATGTAGGGGAGGCATCTAGGCCTCCTAGACCTAAGACGATGGAACAAATTGACTTGGCATTTGCCAAACATACCACCCGCCAAGCGCAAATCACGTAGCTTGAGCAAGATCAACAATAGTTAGAGCACCTGTACCATCTTAGCAAAGAGCGCATTCAACGTCAGACGGATGAGTTGCTCCAGAACACTATGCATGAGAGGATTCCAACCCCTCACACACATAAGACAGAGCTTTATGAGAGGCACAACCCCTTGGTACGAGACAGGTCTCCATGACCTTATCAAGCGTTGCCTCCAAGACCTCCTAGACCTGAGCGGGAGACCACTCCTAGAACCAATGATGGGCACCCTCCTCGGGCACCCACCCATGTTTATAGGTCATGCCTAGGAACTCCTCAAGAAGCCTATGAGGAATTCGAGCAAGAAGAAGAGTGGGCTGAAATGCCCTACCAAGGCAGGGGGGTGCTATCCGGCTACCCCTCCATAGGCCTCAAGTTCCCCGTAATTCACAATGGGAACAAACCAAGGAGGAAGAGATCAAATCTTTTGATGCATACAAAGCATTGCTAGAGCGCTTAGAGTCTATGGAGACCAAGACTTATGGGCCCCAAAATCCCACTTTATGCCAGCTCCGTAGTCACCCTGTGCATCCTTCAGTGTCGGCACCCCCATACCCTGAACACTTCAAAATGCCTCAATTGGCAATTTTTAGAGGGGATGAGGATGCCCAAGAGCACGTGACAAGATTCCTAAGTCAATGCTTTGGCATTCAGGACAATGATGCTTTGCTTCTAAGAACATTTATAACCATGTTCGTAGGCCCTACCTCGGATTGGTTTACCCAGTTGTCGAAGCATAGCATCAGCAACCTAGACCAGCTAGTGGATGCGTTCCTCGAACGTTTTACCTTCAACACCAAGAAGAAGGCATCATTAAGTGACCTAGCTAGCCTCAGGAAGTATGAGGAAGAGACCATGGTGGCTTATGGAAATCGGTGGAGGACGTTGCTTTCAAGGCTACCTTACCTCCCTCCCATGGCCGACCTAACCCAAATGTTCTCGAAGAGTTGCCTAAGGTCGATCTCCATGCTATTGTAGCTGCAACAATATGCCACTCTCGAGGAAGCCCTGGTGCAAGCCAGAATCATTGAGGAGATCAAGATACAGGATGGCGAGATTGCCAAGCCATGCAAGAAAGAGTGGCCCAAAAATGCCAAAACTGGGTCCATGCAACCGAAACCCACCGTAGTCAATTAGGTTGCCATAAACATACCAAAGCCTACAAAGACGACATAACCCCCAAAGGCTAATTATCAGGTAGTTCCTCTTGATAGCTATGAGAAGGAAAATCATAGGCAAGAGCAAAATCAGTAGCGTCACCCTAGGCGACAATTCACACCCTTCATAGAGTCTAAAGACTCCTTGTTTGACCGCTTGTCCATGGAAAACTTGATAAACCTGCCAGAAAGTCGACCCGTAGACCCCAACGTGCCAAAACCCAAGGGCTATAGGGAAGACCTATATTGTAGATTTCATCGATAGAAAGGACATGACCTTTACGCATGTTGGAAGTTCAAAAGCTTAGTGCAAGACCTAATAGACAACAAAATGCTAGCGGTGGATAATCCCGTAGCACCAAGCAACCAATAGATGGAGGTCTTCAAAGACCCCCTGCCTGCCCATGATGCGCAGGCAAAGACTCTACAAGTCAATGAGGTGACACAAAACTACCCCATGTAGGGGTATGTAGGGATGATAAGCATAGTGACACGGAACAAGAGGTACCCAAGCACAGCTGCCCTCGCTACAGCTACAGGAGAGGTTCCATCAACGTCACAACCTCAACAACACCCTACGCAACCTCCTCCACCTAGACCAATGGCCATGATTTAGACTAAACTTACCCAAAGTTTAAGGACCACGTCGGCTAGGCTCTCCATCTATGAGCTCATCCAACAATCACCGCCCCATCGAGAGGCTCTAATGGAGATACTCAAAGCCATCGAGCTACAGCCCCATGAAGCAAACTCTTTCAACAACTTTGTGGGACATGTAAAATGATGTACAGAACCAGTCATCACCTTTAGAGAAGATGAACTAAAATCGATGACTCGGTGATATGGTGGATCCACCCCGCACGTCATTGCATGGGTCAACGAGATTCCATTTAAGAGGGTGTTGGTGGACACTGGCTCGTCCAGCAATATAATCACAACAACGGCATTGAAACACCTCAAGTTGCTAGCATCTCACATTGTGGCCTCCACCTATACTCTTCGAGCATTCAATGACGTGATATGCTCGATGGTTGGCACAATTGTCCTACCCATCCAAGTGGGACAAAAGACTATTCCTACGTTGTGCCACATCCTGGAAGGTGAGATGGCCTACAACATCTTGCTGGGCCGGCCTTGGATCAGGGACATGAAGTGTGTCCCTTCGATAGCCCATCAATGCCTAAAGTACACATACGAAGGGCAAGTGCATGTAGTCCCGATAGACTTAGAGCCCTTCAAGTATTGCAATGTGGTGCAGCTGATGCCACAATCGACCCTCCCATCGACACATTTGGACTTTCAGTTGAATCCATCCAAACAGGGTCCGATTTTGCATACATCCCCACTGTTAAGTCCATCAAATCACCAACCGGGCCCATCTTCATCATCTGGTCCTTCACCAATGACACCACCTACGATGGCCACATCGAAGGACAATGGGAAGAAGCCCCTGGAAGAGATACCACCATTGGTCTCAACCATCTCTATCGAAGAGGTGCCCAATCGAATGGAAGTCGAGATGCCTGGTTCACCCAACATGGAGTGGACCCAGGAAGAACTCCCATTCCCTCCCCCTCAACCACCAATGATCACCATTGAGATGGCCAATACGGGCCTAGGGGAGTATCTAGTGTGGAACATTGTGGCAACACCCACGCTTGAGTCCATGCAGGACATGGGGAGACCTCGCCTCCCCATCGACACTATTGTCCCTCTAGGCTACCCACCAAACTAGACAAATTTTGTATATGGGGGCCTCGACAATGACATTGAACCTTACCTGCAAGAGGAAGAGGATGAAGAGCCCTTTGCTGAGAACGTCAACTATCTGTCCAACCCAGACTTCACTTTGAAATACCTTGGCCAATGTAATTGGCATGGATATGGGTTGGGAAGATATGAACAAGGGGTGCGTGTTCTTTGTCAACCAAGATATCAGATGCCATACGACAAATTAGGAGTAGGGTTCAACCACCCTTTACCCCTTGACATCTTGGTAGAAAACATGCAAGGCCTAGGGCTAGGCAACAAGGATGGGTTGGCACAAGATCCATATGCCAATCCTAACACAACATACACATTGGGGGATTATCTCCCATTGTTAACAACCAACCTTGTGGGCCTCAACAACCCCTCCCCTTCGATCGAGAAAGGGGAAAGTTCAAGAACTTACCTCCAAGAGGGATATAGACAAGGCCAAGAAGGATCTTCAGAAGATGAGTAGAGTATGAGGTAGCACCTTGGGACCCTTTCGAGTTCGATAGCAATCACTCGCAAGTGACGCCCATAGATGACTATCAAGAGAACTTCATGGTGATGTTCCCCTTGAATGCTCCAATCGAGCAATTGCCACCTCAAGAGAATCAGGTCCTCCCGTAGAGAGTGGAACAACCCCGATGGGACCAAATTAACTTGCTCGAGCAGAACGAGCCTCACATGCCACAAATAGTTGTCGAAGCCAATGAAGGCCTATGGATCTCCGATAGCGATTATGAAGATGAGACTGAGATGGCATATCTCAACCATATGCGGTAGCAACAATACCCCATGGACATTGATGACATGTTTGAATAGCTAAACATGGGGCCAAGGCATAGGTGGCATTTGAACCAAGCACAGTTGGACCAAGTGCTGCATCCACCACTTCAGGCATACAGAGAGCACCCTCCACCCAGAGACCCTATAGAGCCATCAGTGCCAAGGGCAGACCCTATCCTTTTATCTACACATAGGGCCGATCCATTTGTGCCAATACCCATAGAGCCAGATCCAGAGCACAAAGATCACCAAGGATGTCCGAGTCACCACCCACGTGGTAATGGAGACCAAATTCACTTCATCAACATGATCTCCATTGACTTAACCACCCCCATCCACAATCCAACCGATCCAACATGACCATTGTATCTAAACCTAGATGCCATAGACTAGGATCACGCTAACTCGCCACCATCCCCATCAGAGTACTGGCCTTGCGATGAGATGCTTCATTTCACCCTAGGACCAACTCAAGATATCTTCCACGCTGAAGAGGAACCCGACGTTCCAAACGTAGATCTAAATTTAGCAAATGATATCCACCTGATCCCAACTCCACACCAGTTGGAGGATGGGTCCCACATGTCAGTCGAAGAGATGACTGACGTAGACATCGGCTCTGATCCAATGAATCTATAAATCATCAAGCTAGGGGTAAGTCTATCCCTCGAAGAGCAAGCCGATTACATTGCCCTTCTCAAAGAGAAGAAGGAGGTTTTTGCATGGTCCTACAAAGACATGTCGGGGCTAGACCCGTAGCTAGTCATGCATAATCTAACGCTTGATCCGACAGTCAAGCCAGTCAAGAAAAAACTATGTAAGATGCACCCAACAGTAGCCTTAATGGTCAAATATGAGCTACAAAATCTGTTGGATGCACAGTTTGTCATCTGCGTGGATTACCCACCATGGTTGTCCAACATGGTACCCATCAAAAAGCCTGATGGGAGGATTCGCATATGCACCAATTTTTGAGATCTAAACAAAGCGAGTCCCAAGGATGATTTCCCCTTGCCTAGCATCGATGCATTGGTAGATGCTACAGTAGGCCACGAAATGCTTTCCCTCATGGATGGTTTCTCGGGATACAACCAGATTCGTATCAATCCCGATGATCAACTCAAAATGGCGTTCACAATGCCTTGGGGGACATTTTGTTATAAGGTCATGCCCTTTGGCCTTAAAAATGTTGGCGCCACCTACCAACGTGCTATGACATACATCTTCCATGATCACATGCATAAAACTTTGGAAGATTATATGGATGATTTGTTGGCCAAATCTCTTTTGTGCCCAGATCATCTCGATGACTTAAGCAAGATCCTTGATCGCCTCATCGAACACAAAGTTAGGCTAAACCCCAAGAAGTGCGTATTTGGCATCACATCTAGAAAACTCTTGGGTTTCATAGTCTCAAAATGAGGCATCGAGGTAGATCCAAATAAAGTCAAGGCAATCCTTGAAATGCTTCCCCCAACCACCATCAAGCAGCTCAGAAGCTTGCAGGGTAAGGTCGCGTCGATCAAGCGCTTCATAGCGCAACTATCTGACAAGTGCCGACCCATGAATAAATTATTACACAAAGGGGTAGCATTTCACTGGGATGACGAGTGCCAATCAACCTTCGATGACATTAAACAATACTTGGCTTCACCACCAGTATTGGCACCACCTAGACCAGGAGTGTCATTCTATTTATACATCTCAGCTACTGAGGTGGCACTGGGCGCCATGCTAGCCCAGAAAAATGAACTACATAAAGAATAGGCTAATTATTATCTTAGCCGCACCTTGGTCAGTTATGAACTTAACTATGCATACGTCGAGAAGCTATGCTTAGCAATGGTATTTGCCACCAAAAAGCTATGCCATTACATGCTGAGCAATACGACGTATGTTGTGTCTAAGGAGAATCCATTGTGGTACATGATGAGTCATACTTATCATAGTAGCCACACGAAGAAATGGATCATGTTGTTGACGGAGTTTGACATCGAATTCATTGGACAAAAGTCCATCAAAGGTCAAGTCATCACCGATCAACTAGCAGAGGCTCCTCTCGAAGACGATCAACCTCTGACCATAGAGCTACCCGATGATGGGGTCTTCCATGTCTCAGAATCGCCAGATTCTGATGAGCCTGAGTCACAGGCCGACATAACCCTATTTTTTGATGGTTCTAAATGTGAGCAAGGGGGTGGCACGAGAATCATATTCTTCACACCGTAAGGGGCTCCAAT
This sequence comes from Wollemia nobilis, assembly GCA_028583015.1. Taxonomy (NCBI): domain Eukaryota; kingdom Viridiplantae; phylum Streptophyta; class Pinopsida; order Araucariales; family Araucariaceae; genus Wollemia; species Wollemia nobilis. The sequence continues at coordinate 156,765 of JAQPPZ010017204.1, forward strand.
GCCTCTATCATTTAAACTTGATTTCTCATGCACCAATAACAATGTCGAATACGAAGCCTTGCTCATAGGTCTTCAGACAACCATCACCATGAACATCAAATGCTTGAACATCTTTGGTGATTCGTTGTTAATTGTCAACCAAGTGAAAGGGGTATTCCAATGTAAATGCCCAGTTCTACAGGCCTACAAAGCCCTTGTGGATAAATTCTTAGCAAAGCTTGAATGGTACGACATCGAGGCACTCCCTCGATCATCGAATCATTTTGTGGACACTATGGCCTCCTTGGGGTCACTAATCCCGCAAGACCCTTCTGGTGAGATGACAACCATTCAAGTCAAAACATTATCGCAATCCATGATGGAGCGTGCAAGCTCTGACCTAACGCCAGGAATCCACCTGATCCAGATTGAACCATCTCAGGATAGGTTCTCTCGAATCCATGATAGTCTGAATCATGCCAACTGGGGGTCCTTGTTCTCCCCAACCCCTCTTAATAGCAACACAATGCTATTCTTACAAGTTCTTTCTCGCTCAACTTTTGCTAGGGATGAACTTCAAGAGGGATTGGTCGTTCATACCATCAAGGTTTCTGATCAGCAAGATTGGTACACACCCATAAGAGACTATCTCAAGTTAGGTAGCCTCCCACTTGGATTGTCGCATGCCATGAAAATATCATTCAAATAGAAAGCGGCAAAACATGTCTTGCTAGGAGACATTTTGTACCGTCGAAGCTACGAAGGGATCCTCCTCCATTGCTTGGACCAGCAAGAGTCCACTTGGGCGATCACCCAAGCGCATGATGGTACATGTGGTGGCCACTTCAACGGTATGGCCATCGCAAAGTGCATCCTTCGCATGGGCTATTATTGGCCATATTTAGAGCGAGATTGTTGTGCGTATGTGAGGAAGTGCATGAAGTGTCAACACCATGCTAACTTGACACATGTACCTTCTCAGGCCTTGCAGCCGATCCAATCGGCTTGGCCATTTTCATAGTGGGGCTTAGATCTAATCGAAAAGATCTCCCCTATGTCGTCAGGCCATCACACGTTCATCATAACGGCCATAGAGTACTTCACCAAGTGGGTGGAAGCAATTTCGCTTACCTCTATGACTGGGACCCGCATTGCGGAGTTTATTTTACATAACATCATATGTCATTTTGGTATTCCATCCAAGATCATCTCGGATAATGGGACGTCATTTAAGAACAAATACGTGCATGCTTTGACAACAAAGTACAAAATTCAGCATAGTTTTTTGACACCTTATTATCCGTAGGCAAATGGGCAAGCAGAGGCATCAAACAAAATGCTAGTTGCCATCCTTAAAAATATAGTCACAGATAGTCATAAGGATTGGCACATTCAAATCCCACTTGCTCTATGGGCTTATCGCACTAGCATTCGGATGCCCACTGGGGCAACTCCATTTTCGTTGGTGTATGGCTCCGAGGCAGTCATGCCTCTCGAGTTGGAAATACCTTCCCTACGCATATCAATGCAAGAGTTCATCGATGATGACACTATGCGGTAGGCCCGGTTAGACCAGCTTACATTGCTCGATGAACGATGCATCAATGCTCTCGAGCATTTACGTATCTACCAAGAGCGACTTAAGAAAGCATACAACATGAAAGTTCACCTGAGGGACTTTCAGGTTGGTGACCTGGTCTTAAAAGAGAACCAACAAAATTCTAACTTGCCGCCCCATCTAAGGGACAAGTTCATGGCAAACTGGTTAGGTCCTTATGTAATCGATAGTAAAATAGGACCTAGAACATACCGGCTAGCCTCTCTTGAAGGAATCAAGGAACTAGAACCCTTGAACATCAGTCATTTGAGGCCATTCCACATTTAAAAGAGCCATGGCCCACCCCAAAAGCTCCAAGGATTCCCACAATCGCTTGGTCAACCCCAAAATCCCCAAAGGTATCCATAACCCTTTGGTCAAACCAAAAGCTCCAAGGATTCCCACAATCGCTTGGTCAACCCCAAAATGCCCCAAAGGTACCCATAATCCCTTTGGTCAAACCAAAAGCTCCAAGGATTCCCACAATCACTTGGTCAACCCCAAAACTCCCCAAAGGTATCCATAAACCCTTTGGTCAAACCAAAAGCCCCAAGGATTCCCACAATCGCTTGGTCAACCCCAAAATGCCCCAAAGGTATCCATAATCCCTTTGGTCAAACCAAAAGCTCCAAGGATTCCCACAATCGCTTGGTCAACCTAAAATGCCCCAAAGGTATCCATAAACCCTTTGGTCAAACCAAAAGCTCCAAGGGTTCCCACAATCGCTTGGTCAAAAACAAATATTCAAAAAAAAAAAAAAAAAAAAAAAATAACAAAAAAATTGCATCTCACTTTCATGCATATTCTTAAAAATCAAAACACAAAAAGAAAAGAAAAACTGCATTAGGCATCGCATACATACATTGCATATTTGTTGGTCATACATGTCAAAAGCACCATAGACTATAATTACTCGACAATTCCATCATTTTCCAAATTCAATCCATTTTGTAAAAAGATCCATCAAAAATAACGCCCTTTGCATTTTTGCCATATCATAGTCAGTTGTCTGCTAATGTCTTTAGGGTTTTTCGTCATTCAGCTATCTTTAGATTTCTAGTCAAATGTTGTACAAAGTCAGACCGATTTTTACAAGGTAGAGTTTTACTTGGATCACGCCTTGTTACATCACATCCCAACACAAGCTTAAAACACATAAAAATTCCCAAGTTGTGTGAACGAAAGATGAAACCTACAAAGCAGTCTAGGGTACCATAAGAAAAAAGGTTATCCTGCTCATCCCCCTATGTGAATGGTTCAAGAATGCTGAGAATTGACAAAAGGACAAGCTCTTCCCCATCCAATTCCCCATAATAAATAGTGGTTTTCACCACTATCTCCAAAAACCCCAAATTAACATTCCTACAACACCCCCCAAAGGATGGGTATCATCCCCAACCCAAAATCCTTCACAACCCAAAAGTCCACTATAAAAATCCCAAACACCTTTGATCCCCAAAGTCATAAGGATTCATACTACACGCCCCTACAAGGATGGGTAGTCATCCCCAAGGCCTAAAATATCAATGCCATTCCATAAAAAATTCCCAACCACCTTTGATTCCCAAAGTCGTAAGGATTCGTACTACACGTCCCTGAAAAGGATGGGTAGTCATCCCCAAGGCCAAAAGGATCAATGCCATTCACAAGCCAAAAACCCATGAGCTCAACTTTGAAATCAAAATACAAAATCAAACTCCTCAAAAGGCAAAAATAACAGTGGTTATCACCACTACTTAAACCCCTTGCTCAAAAAGAAAAGAGAAAAATAAACAGTGATTTTCATCACTATGTATGAGAGCAAGTATCCCAACAAGTTGAGCAACCGAAAGACGCCTGAGCTTGAATCCCTGGAATTCTCAGCATTTGAAAAACCATTTAGGTGATCCTCATTACGGGTTTGGTGGATAGCCTACCTGGCAATGGCGGTATCCTAAATGCATGATGATATGTCTATCACATTAGCTTTGCATGTGAGTAGACCAATGTTTGCATGTGGATGAGCTAGCTTATGGTATCCTAGATTGCCCCGTGGATTAATCTTACTAAATACAACAAAGGAGTTAGTGGAGCTAATTAGGTGATCCTCAGTATAGGTTTGGTTGATAGCCTATCTGGCACTAGCGGTATCCTGACAAATACCACATAAACAAACTCAATCGCACACACAGGGATGTGAAATAACTTGGTCAAACTCAAGTCTGATTCGTACCTTGTTCGAAAGTCTTGTAAGATAACGTACAGTCTTGATTAGTTAGTTAAAACATCTGAGTCTCAAAAAAACCTTAACTACATTCTAAAACAACTATGGTACATTTCATTACTTACATCACCATCAAAAAATACAAAACAAACAAAACAAAAATATTACATGCAAAGTCATTCCACAAAGCAATCACATAGTACAGAAAGCTAGTAAATCCTGTATAGTCTATGGTGCCACCACCAAGTTACCAACAAATCATTTCATCCATTCCATATGCATACATCCATATAATTAGAAACATCACATTCATAATAACATATGCATACATCAACATAAATAAATGTGCATAAAATAAACAATAAATCATGACAAGTTTATAATCAAAAAGAAGTCATGTATATATATCGTCAAAAATTCCCTCAGGCTACAATAAGTCGGTCCTCTGACCTCACAAAAAAATCAAAAACTCAAAAACCCCAAGCCTAGGGAGTCGGCCACCATGATCACGTAGGATCGGTGCAACTGGAACTACCCCCAGTGGTGTGGGTCCTATGGGACCTCTCAAGGCGGCTACTACCAACCCCCGCATCATGCCCACTAGCGCTACCCTCACCCACCCACCTGCGATGAGAGGAAGCAGACTGCTCAGTCTCACTATCTCTCATTCGGCGTGAAGATCCACCTCTAGTGAGCTCAGGTAACTGTCCACCGAGGTGGATAATCTCGGCCTCCAACTCCACCCAAAACCGACCCCACTCCACATCCCACCGATGGTATGCAGCCAATGCTTCATCCTACTGTGCCAACTGAGCCCATAGGCAATCCCTCTTGACATTGTGCTCCTCATCCCATCTCCGTAGTAGCTCCTCCAATCATGCTATCTCAACATGAAACCTAGCCTCCATATCCCCTAGGACTGCCTGAGGCATGGGCATCTTCGGGATGGCATGTTACTTCGACACCCACTGCTCTAGGACGTCCTGTGTATCCGGCTACTCTAGAACCCCTAAATCATCCCCAGTCAAGTCATCTACCTCCACCATATCTGCATCATCGCATGGAGCCCCCAACCCTCCCTCGATGCCTCTGCAACCCCATCGCCTACTGTTGCTGCATCCGGACCTCCTAGAGGCCCCTCACCCCGCCATCGTAGCATCGTCCACCACTGGTCATACTCTGTAGTCACCCCGACATTGTCCACATTGGGGACATCAATCACTACATCCGACTCCTCACCTAATGGCTCAATAATCGGCCAGGCTAGAGTCCTCTCGTCACCCCGACGTCGATAGATCAAGGGCTCACCAGGAAATCCCTGGTGCACCCCAAACTATCGAGTCACCCAAATGTACGAGAAGTACTCCTGCTTGGTCATGTGTCGCTCGATCAACCACCTCCCCCTACACACCTATCGAAGCCACTCTCCAACCTCAGGCCAAGCTGGACAGTCTCGGTATGGCCGCCAGAACACCTCCCCTAGAGCAAGACAAGAGAAGGCATCAGCATAGTGCCCTATGACACCTGCCCACCATCGACTCTGCCCCTGCTCCTTTGACCTCCGCCATAGAGCAGCATACCCAATCTCCCTATCCACCATCTCCCCCTGAGTGGTCCAAGGCAACCCCTACGGCCACTCCATAGCTATGTGCTACCACCCCCAACACTACAATAGATAGCTGCACCCAATCCCCTTCCACCTCCAACAGTGAACCTCGTACAACTCATCATATAGCTATGCTAGTAGCATCTGACCCCACCTCATAATCAGTGGTGCTACCATCAGACACTCCACCAGTCTGAACACTACCTCAAGCAGGTTCCAAGGGAACCTCACACCTGAGGAGTCAGGAAGCAACATGTTGGAGATGAGGGTCATAAGCAACGCATGCCTCACCCCCAACATGCCCTTCTCAAACCACCACCGCACCAGAATATTGCCAATCAGGCAGTCCCCCTCTACCCTCTCCACCGCCCCATCCACCCCCATCTCCGTCGCATGCCCAAAGCACCATGTCAGCACCATCATCCATTGATCACGAGGAGTCATCCGAATGGGCAGCCCATCTATCAAAATAGAATCCGATACACGTCCTCTAGAGTCACTATCATCTCCCCTATTGGGAGATGAAAGGTGTTGGTGCGGGGATCCCACAAATTGATCAGGGTAGTTAGATATGCCCGATCCCCCACCACAGGCTCCAGTCGTGTCACTTGCTTGAGCCCAAGGGCATCAAGCCAATCCCAATCCGCCATAGTCAGTGCATCCTGTGCATCAAAAATACCATCGACTAACGGTACCGACTCTTCACAACCTAAAAAAAAACAACACAAAAACATTAAAACATGACAACAAATCAAATGTACAACAGTGTACACAAAAACAATACAACAACAAAAACAATTAGGGTTTCAACCTTAATTTAACAAAAACAAAAAAACAAAACAAAAAATAAAAAAAAAAAAAAAAAAAATACAAAACAATAAATAAAAAAAAAATAAAATACAAATATTCAAATTAATCTACACAAAAAACAAATAAACACAAAAAATTCAAACTAGGGTTTCTAACTTTAGTCTAAAAAAAACAAAAAAACAAATAAAACAAAAATTACAAACTAGGGTTTTCAACCTTAAGTCTAAACAAAAAAAAAAAAAAAAAAAAACAAATTAGGGTTTTTAACCTTAATATAAACAAAAAACAAAACAAAACAAATTTTAAACTAGGGTTTTAACTTTAGTTTAAAAAAAAAATAACAAAATTACTAGGGTTTTAACCTTAGGATCAAGCAAACAAAACAAAAAAAAAATTTTTAACTAGGGTTTTAATCCTAGTCTAAACAAAAAAACAAAATACAAAACAATTTAATTACGGTTTTAAACTGTACTTAAACAAAATCAAAACAAATAAAGTAAAGAGAAGGAGCACCTACCGGTCTCGCTTCGGCTCCACCACTCGAGGATCCGGTCCTTGAACTCATGGTGTCCACAAAAATTTGGCAGCGCTTCGCTTCAAAAACTAGAACTCCTCCTCCTCACAGCTCCAAATCGCCAAAAAAAACAATTGCAAATGAGCCCAAAACCTAGTTTTGGCCCTTATATAGGCTCTTAGGCCTGTAATCATTCCACCCTAGGATGAGCGCTCTAGTTAGCGCTCGTCCCACCCTGGGATGATTACAAAACTAGTATTCGTCCCACCCTGGGATGATTACAGAGCAAGAAAATAAAAAACAACCAAAACTGCATCCAAAATGCACCAAAAACAACAATAAAACTGCCAAACAAAGGCACCTTTGCCTGAAATTCTTGGCATACAAAACCGATGTTGGGGTCACAAATTATCACTATCCTACTCCCTAAGAAGGCTACCATAGCCAGACCACTCCACGGGAGGATGGATTTTTGACAATTTCATCCCCAAAAGGCATCACAAAAAGGGTCAAAACCCACCAAAAAACAACAATAAAATTACCAAACAAAGGCGCCTTTGCACCTGACATTCTTGGCATACAAAACCGATGTCGGGGTCACAAATTATCAATATCCTACTCCCTAATAAGGCTACCATAGCCGGACCGCTCCATGGGAGGATGGATTTTTGACAATTTCAGCCCCAATAAGCGTCACAAAAAGGGTTAAAACCCACCAAAAATAGGTCCGATTGTTGGGAAACTGCATAAGCATTCAACGAAAAACAACTGAAGGCACCCTTACAAAAGTCATCTTGGGTCAAGCGACTCATCGCTTTTCTCATGTCGGTCATTCCCTCATCGATTCGTCGCTTGAGGGGGTAGTCACACTTAGTCACCAATCAACAAATACACACCCAATCAAGGAAATGGCATGCATTCAAAGAATCATTGACAAAGACAATCACGCTCCTGCTTGGGGCAGCAAACAAGCAATAATCACAAGCTGATCAAACACTTGGCATTCTAGAATCATGAACTCAAGGTTCCCACAGACAAAAGGTTGTGCCCTTTGCCTATTCATGACTGAACAATGTCCAAGATCAAGTAACACCTCACCGAAAAAGGTTAACACTTGAATTAAGCTCCTTAGCTCGTCAGAAGCAAGGATTCAAGAATGCGTGCCCTTTCCATACTTGGGGCATCAAAATTTGGTTAGGTTACTAAGAAACCCTAATCATTAAGTGCTTTGGTTATCTATTTTTTCTCAGCACTACGCCACGCACAGCGCATCCCAAAAAGGGGCATCTATAGACACCAAAACAACACCAATCTGATTATGTGGCTACAAGCACTGACCGAATTGGCATACATAGCCCCTAGGGCAGCCCCAAGAGGTTAAACAGTGGTCCTAACCACTCCCAAAGTAGTTTTGGAAGGTCAGAGGTCAATTTGGCACCTTTCAAGCACCCTGCTCCTTACTCGTTCCACCCTGGGGCGATTAGAATGCTATTCGCCCCACCCCGGGATGATTAGCAGCAATCGCTCCAGGGTGGGGCGAATAGCAGGTTTGATGGGCAAAAGGTCAAACCTTGACAAATGGCAGCCCAGATCCGCCACTCAACTCCACCTTCAATGCATGGGAGTGCGAGTGAGCATTTCTAAGCTCAAAGAGGTAGTCATAGAGGCAGTCATGGAGCCCTTAATTAGGGAGGAATCTTCTCTCCCCTGACAAGGCATGATGGCCAAGTGGCGCCCCTGCATGCACATTCAAAGTAGACCTTCAGGTCTATAAAATGGTGAGTCTTCTCACCCCAAAATGAGGATAGAGCAGGAGCATTTGGAGCAATGGAGTGCTGTCGAATTATACCCTCACCCCTCATTGTGCTTCCTACATCCTTGATCTCTCTTTTGGAAGGGAGGTTATCGGGTGAACATTAGGAGCGCAATCCGGACCCAAAACCCAAACAATTGGCCACAATCCCACACCCAATTTTTTGACACAACCCCCTAGGAGGTTTTGGACCCATCCCAAGTGGATTGGTGTCAAAACCAAGCCCCAAACGGTGGGCGTCCTGCCCCTAGGCGCCCCCCGCACTATTGCAGTCCTAATCGCCCCACCCCGGAGTGATTAGAAATCTATAGCAGATTTCTTCACTATTTCTTTTGCATCTTGTTTTGTGTCATTCCTATATGCTGCAGTTCAAATTTCAAAGCATTCTGATAAGTTTTGACTGTGTTTTCATTGTTTTACGCTTTTACTAACATACAAGGAGTGCCTTTAGATACGGGGTGATCGGGGTAGAATCTGCAAAATCCGACCTTCTGGGTCATCTCAAAATGCCCCATTTTGCCTAACCCCAAGTTTGTAGGTGTTTTGGAGGCCTCTGGATGGGACATTTGGGAGGTCACTTTCGGGCATTTTATGACAGTCCTAATCGTCCCACCCCGGAGCGATTAGAAATCTACAGTAGATTTCTCAATTATTCCTTTTGCAGTGTGTTCATGATGATGTTTACATGCTTTTGTTCAAGTTTCATCTTATTCTGATATGTTTTGATCACTGTTTTAATTATTTCATGTATGCATTAACCGGAGGCCTTGGGGATTGCATGTTTCCCTCCATCCGCATGTGCTATTAATCATTTGTTGTTTCTCTGAACGTAGGATCTCGACACCGGAGGGGCAGCAAGGAACTATAGATGCATTCACGCAAGCGGCGATGATGTTTGGCCCGCCCATTTCAAATGTGGGCACGTGGAAGATCCCGAAGGGAAGCGTACCATCCGTTGGTGTAACAAAACTATATCTAACGCTCCGAGCCCCTGAAAATGGGGGAGACGTATTGTAACCTGATCACAAGAAAAATTAATAAAAGAGGCTGCACTTTACTTTTGCTTTACATCTCATTTCATTCATGCTTCGCTTTCCCTTTTCATGCACTTGTTCTTTGTTCATTCGTAGGACTTAGCGTTACATCTGCTTTTGTTTGCATCGCACCCGGTGCGCCTGTGCTTCCGTAGACATGCTTTCATCAACAAACTGACTACTTTCGATCATCTTTACTCAAATTAAATTTGATTTTTGGCACATGGACAGATCTTTTGTACCTCTTCAGTCTTATGATTGCAACATGGTACAATACTTTTTTGGCACATGGACGGATCTTTTGTACCTCTTTGATCTTCTGGTTGCAACATGGTACAATACTTCGGGTCACCTTTATACTTAAAACATAAATTTAATTTGATTTTTGACATGTGTCCGATATTTTGCATCATTTCTGACTCTAGTAGTACATTTTCTCCACTAACCTTTACACTTATTTTTCTCATTGCTGAATATTAAATCTTCGTTACTTGAATGCTAAAATCTCATTGGTGAGACTCATTGGCACATTAGGTTTAGTATTTTATTTTATTTTCAAGTTTCATTTTCTATTGGGGTGGCTGTTTTTTATTTGATAAACACATACCCACCCTTACACATTCATCCACACCACAGTTTATTTGAACCTTAAATGACTATATTTTTAATTTACGAGTTTGTTTTTTTTAATAGCTAGGCTTATATTTTCATTACCCACTCTCATTTTAATTGTCAAATTATAGTGCCAAAGAAACTTTAACATCAAGAAATTCATTTTTTTATTATTGATTCTTATTTCAATTTTCTGGGCCAGAATTCAATTTTGATTGCTAGGTAAAATTACCTTCATGTCCTAATGCTTATTTTCAATTATCAGATTTTTAATTTTAATTTTATGATATTAGCAATACCAATATTCCGGTTTTTTTACCCTTAGAGGAAAAAAGAAATTTCAATCCACCAAGTTCTACACTTAAAAAATTTAAAAGAGACGATACATTATTTTCAATAAATTTGCTGGATATTTTGTATTTCCCGAGGTAATTTTGTTTCCAGTGGAACAAAGGCTTAGAAAAACTTTAAAATTTGCTTTTCGACACTAGCCCAAAATTTTGACATTTTACTCCACTCCGAGCTTTGATAGGGTGCATCATTTCCGGTTGCACTTAGAAAAATCTCAAATTTACTTTTTCAGCATGTGTTTCGAACAATTTTCAGACTTAGAAAAAAATTAGAGTTTGATATTGCATTTTACCTTTTAAAAGGCTTAGAAAAACTTTAAAATTTGCTTTTCGACACTAGCCCAAAATTTTGACATTTTACTCCACTCCGAGCTTTGATAGGGTACATCATTTCCGGTTGCACTTAGAAAAATCTCAAATTTACTTTTTCAGCATGTGTTTCGAACAATTTGCAGACTTAGGAAAAAATTAGGGTTTGATATTGCATTTTACCTTTTAATACTATGAATAATTCTTATATTATTGGACGTTGATTTTCAAAACTTGAAGATAATTTCAATGCCCCAAAAATATTTTTAATAGTTCAGAAATAACATTGATCACTTAGATAATGAATTCCACATATTTGAAATAGACCTTTGGTTAACTGGAATAATTCGTATAAGTCTGAAAATGATTTTCCAATACCTACAAATAAATTTCAATTATCTTAAATGGATTTCTTATGCCCAAAATAAATTCGTGATTGCTCGGTAATGAAATGGCATTGCTGATTCCACATATTGGGAATTAATCTTTTAATTTCTCAAAAGCACAACTAATAAATTTTTGATTGCCCAAAATGATTCTATTGCTACCCGAAAATAATGCTCAAAGACCTGAAATGATTGGCATTGTTAAATGCCAAGGATTGAACTATTATGGCCCAACATTAATTAATATGGGTAAATTTAATTGACCAAGCATTAGTTTCTAAGGGTTTGAATTGATTTTTATACGCCGTGAATGAATCTATAATAGCTTGAAATCATAATTGTATTGTCCCAAAAAAAAAGTCTTGGGTACTGTAAGTGAACTCCAATAGACCAGAATTGACCTTTATATTCCCGAAAATGAACTACAATTACTTGAAAGTAATTTTCAATGGATTAGAAATGATCTTTGGAAGTATCTATTTATTCATTTTTTTATTGTTTGAAATTGACTTACATGTGCCTATAAATGGATTTCAATGTTTATTTATTGTCTAGAAATAATTTTCATATGCCCGAAATCAGTTTAATATGGCCTGGAATGAAGTTTATATGGTTCGGAATTGATTTTCACATGTTCGAAAATGATTATTGAAATATCCAGGACTGCACTTTTATTTCATTGGATGCTAGGGTTTTTAAAAATACCAAAGTATTATTAAGTTTCTGGTGAATCTAAATTTTCGAAATGTTTTTGATGACCTTGGTGGAGAATGAAGTTTTCTCATTGAAATCATTCGAATAAAAATAGTGCAATTGAAGTTCAAGCCTTTGTAAAATATTCAAAGCAAGCAAAGAGTAAAAAATGGAGGCAAGCAAACTTAGTTTAAATCACAATTTCATCAAAATTAAAAAATCTCAAGTGGATCTCTAATTTGGGTGAGTTGTGCAATGAAAATAACAGAAGTATTGTTGAGTTCTTATTGATTTAGATTTCTTTATGCTAAACCTTATACCTTCACCAAATTTTGGGTCTAGCCTCGTATCTTAGCATCAATTTTTTTAGCTCTTTTGATGATGTCAATCGCTTCCAAAGTCTAGTCTATGCTTTATACTTAGCCAGATTTTATATCTGATGAAGAGCAACCTTAGATACCAGATGCCAAAATTTTCATCCACATTGAATGACATTAGTGCTTCCAAAATTCTAACCATTGGCTAACTAGTCTCCACACTTAGCCAAATTTTGGGTCCATTATGGTGCCAAATATTGGATATTTTTGGCTCCTCTTCTGATGGTGATAACTACTTCAAAAGTCCAACCTATGCTTTGTGCTATACATTTGTGCCTTAGTTTAATTATTACTCTAGCCACAAGATGAATGCTAGATACTAAATATTTACTACTATTGTGCTTACATCATATCTTTAGAAAATCTAGCCTTACCTTCAACTTATCGAATTTCATACCTTAGCTAAAATTTTAGTCTGACACTCCTACAAGATACCAGACTACCTTACATTTAGTCAAGTTCTAGTTTTGGTTTGGCACTGTTGAATGTTGAGCTACACTATAGTCTTTTGGATTTTCTTTTGTTTTTGCTTCATAGCTAAATATTTACTAGCCACTTAATGTAGTCTTCACCTATGCAAATTTGATGTTGATATTGTAGTTGTTATATTGCTACCTTAATGAAACTTTAGAAAAACTACAATCTAGTCGAGTATGCATGGATTGTGAATGTGGGTGGTGAAATCTACCTACATTATTGGTAACTTTTGGGAGTTTTTATCTATAAAAATAGAGAACCTAGTAGGACTTATATATGGAGTAACAAAAGCACTAAGTGGAAGAAAAACTAGAATATAATATAAAAAGATATGAAGGTATGGAAGAAAGCAAATCTTAAAGCTATGGTAAATAAAAGAATTTTAAAATAGGAAATTGGTGTAGATAATATGGAGATGTAAGGGAGGTTTTTGTAGCTATAATAGGGCTTCTAAAACATACATTAGAAGTGTCCTTATCCAAAATCCATCTCATTTCCCTATAAAATATGGGATGCACTATAGAGACTAAGGGGAAAATATCTCATAGGAAGACAAGTATGAGGTTTACAAAATCTTTGAGGGCAAGGAGATGATTGGAGAGGCAAAGGGTGCAAGGAAAAAGGAATAACAAACAAGGAGTGAGAAGGGGAAGGATATCAAAAAGTGGAAGGGATGGTGATGATGGAGAGATATGCAATTAGATAGGGTGTGGAGATGGAAAGAGGAAGGAAATATAAGATGATGTAGGGAAAGAAAAATGCAAGGAGATACTTGACTACATGTATCTCTCACAAAATTGAATTTTTGACAAGCATAGTCCACCACAACTAGAAGTTGATTTAGATTTGTGCAAGTTGCCTTAGGTAACAACTCACCTAGGAAAATTACCTTAGGTAAATATTCTCAACACTCAATAATATTATGCTTTCTGATACTCTTTTTTTTGTAAAATTATGTAGGTATTTTTCTTCAAGATTGTAAACTGTCCCTACTTACTGTTGATTGAACCTACTGTGTGCATCATCTTCAGTCAAATCTACTTAGTTACTATTGATTGAACCTACTGTATGCACCATCCCTATCAAATCCATATAGCTTAAAAACCATATCCAAAAAATTGGTTTCTTCTCTTGGTTAGCCATCCAAAACAAAATACTAACCTTGGATAATCTCACTATTTATGGGCTTCAACTTCCCAACCTTTACTATCTTTGTTTGACTAAGTGGAAATTTTTCAATCACCTCTTTCTTGGGTGTCCATTCATCGATACAATCTTGAGATTTTTATTCACCACTTTCTACATTTATTGGACTCACCCACGCACCCTCAGTGACCTTTTTAACCAATAGCCCAACCCCTTCACCAACCCCAAAGTCAAATCCTTATGGTCAATGTGCCTCTTATTTAAAATTTGGCTTGAATGTAACAATCGTGCATTATCGGGCTTCCCCAAGGACCCTCCCATGATCTATAATAGGATCATCAACTTTACCACTAAAAGTGTTTCTCTGTGCCCATGTTCTAGACCCCCCACCAATGGGATTGAAGCCTCCATTTCCACCTACCTCTGCATTTCCATGGATACCATCACCCAGACCCTGCATCCCAACCCCAAAGCTAATTATAAATGGACCACACCCCTGACTGGATAGCTTAAGATAAATTTTTATGGCTCTTGAAGAGGAAACCTCGAATCCACTAGTGGTGGTGGAATTGTAAGAAACCATGCATGGGACTTAATCTTGGCCTATGTTGAGAACCTTGGTATCCTCACTAATCACACTATGGAAGCTAAAGCTCTCTACCGAGGACTATCATCACCATTCAGCTACAGTTTGAGGACTATCAATCATAAGTCAGCTACAGTGTAAGTTAGTAATCAAAGGATATTCACTAAACATCATCAATAATACTAAAAATAGAAACAACCCCAACTGGATAATAACGAACATCATCTCTTAAGTAAGACGATTCCTTCTCAGGCATCCAGAGAAAATTGTCCAACATATTTTTAGAGAAGCCAACATGTTGCTAATTTTTTGGTCAATCTTAGCCATTCACAGGGATACCTCATTGTCTATCATAATTATTTCCCTCCAAAACTCCTTGAAGTTGTTTCTAGGGATCACCTTCCCCATCCCTAATCCTTAGCCTTCATCCTGAGTCTCGAACCTCCAAAATGGTTCCATTAATCATGTGTCACCTCTCTCATTGCCCAAGTGTCATTCCTGTTGGGCCACCCTTAATTTCCAAGGAACCCTTTTTCTTTTACTAGCCCTTGTGTACCTTGACTACCATCACCCCCATTTCCCTCACTATCTACCAATCAACAATATTCGACCCTTTTCGATACCAATTTTGTGTTCCAATATCCACCTTGCCCTGAGTGCCATATCCACCATGCCTCACTCCATATTGATCATGTGAATTTTCCCTCATGATATTAACCATCAAACCCTATCCAATAAACCTCGTGATAGCTCTCAAACCATGACTTTTCATATACGTCATTTCAATCATGTGTGTGTTCCCAACACCATTCTTATTTGCACCACCCCTAGAAATCACCATGGAGAATCTTTATTGGATGTTATCAATCCCCACACCATGATTACTATTTGTTTTGATGACACTCACCACCTCACCACCATTCCTCCCTTGCACAACACTTGGGTAATGTTGGTAGGCATGCATCTCATGAATCACCACTATCCGCACCCTGCGGTGTCCCAATGCACCTCTACCCTCGATATCCTCAGCATGTGTTATGGTCAGATTATTTTTTTAATATGGTGTCTAAACACTTTCCATTCCATCAAGTCCCACCCGCATACTATTCACTTTGATCCTATAACCCTTAGTGCCAATTTCCCTATGGTGATTCTTGAACCATCGACCCTATGGTCGAGGATATCCTCCAATATTGCATCTCATTCCTTAGAAAGTTTACAAGCAATGAAGATGACATCACGCATGTTATTGTCAACTCATGGAATGATGGGAAGGTCATTGTGCATGGCCTTGAGTTCACTATTGATGTCCAATTTCTTGTGGAGGTGACTAGACCACCCATGTATGGGAGGAGCATTTGAAAAGACAAGTATTCTATGGTATTGGAACTGGAGTTCTTCCCTGACAAAGGTAAATACCTCCTTACTACTGATGGGGGTGTGGAGAGAACCAAGATTTTTGCTCCTTGGGATCGTGTCATGATCCCTATTCTTCAATTTTTTACTATGGATAAAATTGGTTGTACCCTTAGGAGCTTTCATATTTCCTTTATTAACCATTTTAGAGGTAACCAAAAAATTAAAATTCCCCACTATTTTTTTTGCTCCATCAAATTATCTATTAAAAACATCTAATCTAGAAAAGCCCATTATGCCATACACAAAGGCCTCTATTATATCCTTTACAAGCATACTTTATATGCCTTTTATAGAAATGCCCTAATTGTCACCACCCCTCCTACCCTTTCCCCCATTGCCCCAAGCCCCTCTACTCCCCTTCCCCCCTAGCTCCCCCCTCCATGCTTCCCTTGGCCCTTTTTCTTAGGGGCCCTCTACCCCTAGCCCCTCTCAACTAGCCTCCCCAGCCCCCTACCATATTCCCCTTCACCATCTGACCCTTCGCCCTCTTGACCCCCCCTTACCCAACCCCTACCAATTCTACAAGTAGCTCCAACACTAAAACCAATATTTCAAAGGTCCCCAATGACGAATTAGATCCTAATTTCCATATCCTTGCTACTCCTGTGATTAAAATTGAAGCCCTAAATATTTTTGAGGTGAAACCAAGAGTAGAAAAATTATATTCATTCAAAATCTTCTTGAACTAGGGCCCTTCCATCACAAGATCCTATCCACGGCTCAAGAAACTCAAAGCTAAGTCGACCTCCCTAGCTAAATCTAGTGAGTCATATAAAACCTATGATTCTTCTCCATACAAATACAATGAGGTTGCAAAAACACCTGATCAAGTGGACATGAATATTGAAAGCATCAGTTCTTTAGAAACGTTGAATGTTTCAATTGACAACAACATCCTCTGCACTCTGATCCTTGGCCACTTGACCAGCTCTATGACCACCCTCACTATGATTGCCAAAATAGTGAAGTCCCAGTGGATGATTATTTAGTATGTGGTGAACAATCTAGAGGCTACCCATTCATAGCTCAACACCATTTTCAATGATGCAGAGGAGAACTGCACCATCCATGACAACAACAACTAAAGGTTTACCCCTAACTGTAGGGTCCTTCCATGGGATGGGATCAACCTCAGGGATGGGATCATCCCTATTGTACTTTTGGCCCTACATTTTTTATTTTTTGATATCTTTACTTTTTTTAGAAGACTCTGTTAAGTTGGCTAAAAATCCTAATGTAATCCAGTTACAATTTAGATGTACTAAGTTTTTGGGGACCCTATCAAAACCCTTACACTAATAGCAACATTTTTTCTTACCTACCAAAAAATATTGCAAACCATTGTGCAATGACTTGGAATTTGAGAGATATGCATGGTTGCTCTAGATTAGGACTCCAACACAAGAAAAATTCATGCATCAATTTTATCTTGCATCTCTCTTTATAGCATTTTATTTATGAGGATGATAATTGGTGCATTAAATGAACACATCTTTTGTCAAAGTTGGCATTGTTGAAATGTATTTCATTCCTTTATGTAACAAATATTGCACACATGCTCCTTTTTCTTAGCAAATTGCTTTCTTCCACCACAACCTTTTTTTATTACAACTAATACTTGTTTTTATGATCTAATTACTATGGTGTATGACTAACAACTTAGCATGTCGTCTACTTATTCAATATTTTTTTGTTTATGCCACTTGTGTATCAACTTTGGTGGTACTAGCTTGCACATGTAATGGCATTATGTTGTAGCACCTTTCACCAAATTTTATCTTCATATGATGACATTTGGTGACTACTTTCATCATTAAGGTACTGAGGTATCATCTCCATATGGTTCCTCAATTACCTAGAAAGGCTTTAGTTGTTTGCAAAGAAATAATTTAGCCAGTATTTCCATTGGGTCATAAAGTCATCAAAGAGTGATGGAATATGAAAATTTTAGGATATATTTGAGGAAGACAGACTAAGAACACATGGGAATTAGCTAGAATTGTAGAGGAAATGGGGTGAGTAGCAAGAAGAATATCAATGGGGGATGAAGGATGCCAAAAGGATATGGAAATAAGAGAAGGAAAGATAAGAAAAGTAATACCTAAATAATGGACATCTCTAGATTCTTCTTTATTTCACCCAATACTATACTTTAGTACTTGCTTCATCTTTTTACCTCTATTTTGTTTGTGATATTGATTTTAAACAACAAGAAGGAGAAAATGTGAAGCATCTCCCTCTCAACTGAGGTAGTTCTTATGGAATTTTACTCTTTCTTGTACTTGCTCTATCTTGATAATTTCCAAAAATAGAAGAAGAAGCTATCATCAATCGTTATTGCTTGTCAAGCTTACCAAAAATTTAGCATTTGTAATCTTGTCAAGCTGATTGATCTCTCAATTTGTCCCTCTTATTTTGTTTTTCTTTTGTCCTTGGACTTCACTCTCATGGCATAATTTTGTGGTTATTGAGAAAGAGCATTTTTAAATTACCAAAATATTATGGTTATCTTTGCTAGACTTCATCATAGGCCAAGAATAGTGTAATTATTATCAATGGAGGAGCAACTTTAGCAATCATCGAGATGGCTTTAGCTAACACCAGGATGGTTTCAAAAAATACTAGGTTTCCTATTAGGTTGCCATCAATTAAAATTTGTTACCTTATCTAACATAAAGAAGTCCAAGATTGATCATCCTTCACTTGTTGTGGCTTAGCTATTCTCCTTGGCACTAGAATATTTAGATTCATCTACAGTTTCTACCTAGGGCCATCCCTCATTCCCTTTTTCATTATTTTGCAACACCATCAACTTGTGAATTTTGAGAAAAGAAATTCCTCACAAACGATGCAATTCTAAAGGAAGGATTCCTTATATAGACTCTTTAGCCTAGAGAAGTTATTGTCTGGCTTGCCATGTCAGTCCTCTTTTTTATAAGCTTGACTCTATCTAACATTCAAGGAAGAACATTTCTCAATGTAATTGAATTACAAATCTGCCTAATTTTTTATCGCATGTGACTCACCTTGCATGCTTTTCAAAAAATTTCCTTCACCATTTTGCTATCTTCTTGGCTTACTACCTTATTTTCTAGCTATAGTTAGCTTTTATTTATTTGTCATCTTATTTACACAAAATCATGGCATGCCTCTACATGCAATTGGTGCTTGATTTTTAGCTATTGCATTAGAATCTACAATGATCCAACCAAATAGTACCAAATTTGCACTTTTTCCTTTGATATGTATCTTTAGGTGCATAGCTTATCTCTTTATAATTTGTCCATTAGATTAACCTTAAGCGTAGATAATTTTCCAAGCTTTCCTAAAAGGCAACATCAAAAAATATGTAGTGGTAATTCTTCTTGAGCATGTGATTTTCTAATCACATTTTCTATGTGCATATGTTTGTGTGCCACATTGCTTGTCCATAATTAAAGATTTCCAAATTGAATTAGGATATTCATCTTAGGATACAACCTAGAACATTCTTTTACTGAGAGTCATTCTCCTATGTTTTATCCTAGAACTTTCAAGTTTACATGTTAGGACATGTGATTGGCCATATATTGTGACAAATCATAGCTATTATATAGATTATTCTAACTTACCTAGTTTGATAAAAGTGTTCCATTGGGTCTATTCAAGAAAATTGTATTATAGATTAGTTTTTGCTAATATTTTGGCCAATCAATTACCTCCACTTTAGCTAGCTCAATGAAATTTTCAACTAGTTTTAAATTTTTTTATTCATATCTTTAAATATGATATGGTTTGATTTTTTCACCATAAACCCAAACCACTTTTTGAATGTAAGGATAAACCATATGAGCATGATCTTGTGGTAGGTGTCCTTGTATTTGTTTGAAGAAATTTCTAGATAGACTCATCCTAAATATTGGTGTCACATTTATGACCACCACATTTTAAATTGATGCTAAGTCTTCTAATCTATACAGTAATATTAGAATATTTTCTATGATCCCCACTATATTGACTAGATTTTCATTGAACTATAGTATGCTAGAATTAGCTCTATAATATTTTATATCCATAGCATCATAAATTGCCTTGGGCATGATAGTGATATAAACTTCTAGGTATATCATGCAATTATGTAGCACCCAACCTTCTAAGCACATAGATAAGTAACATAGAGGAGAGTTATTTTTTTCCATACTAAGGAATGACTACTTGTGTGCAAATTTATAATCTATATGGGGAATTCTAACAACCACTAAGCTATTCATGCCTGCTCTAACCAAATAAAATTGTCTAAATATCAACATAGTTTCCTCTAGATATTTATTCCCTTCATAATATTACCTCTAGAAATATCCTTTGACTTTGTCATCTTCCAAACTAGTCCTTGATAAATAATCACCATGTCTTCTATTTGTTTTCTTAATATGGCTAGATGGTATATTTTTTGGTAAACATGTTATCTTTGGTAATATAAGCATAATGCTTCTAAAACACATTGATTTACACATATTTCCAATTTCTTCTACATGAGGTGTCCTTATGAATATAAGGTATCATAATACTCCTCTTTAGGACCTTCCTTTTATTGCTCGACCCTTTATTTAATAGTTTCCATCATTTTGATCTATTGAGAATATACTAGCTTAGCATGATGGTCCATTCTTACCTTTGGACCAACTAGGTATATTCTAGAGTTACCTAGATTCATTTTAATGGATACAAAACCTTTTTATTGTTGAGTTACCTTTGAGTGGAAATGTGATTGACAATGTTGATAAGTGCTATCAATTTAATGATTGTCAAAGACCAAGCATTTGATCTTGGCTAGATTGTAGTATATTTCTTGCACTTGATATTTGGTCAATCGAATATGTTACTTGCTTTCCTCTCTAATGTGCATAAGTTAATTTCTTAAAGAAATTTTTCTCTAAGTATATATATGATACTTGTACCCAACTATGATATTTTTTGGTTCATCATATTTAGTCCATTGGTCATGTGCTAAATAGTAGTTCTCAACTCTTGAATTGTTTGAGATTTTGAAGGGATGGTTGGGGATTATTTATTTATCAAAGTAGGAATTAAGGGGTATGGACTAGGCAACTCATTGAATTATGGGAAAGGTATTTCCAAAAACAAGACCTATGTTCTTGTTTGATGGATGAGGGATGTATTAAAAATAAACATAACATTGATACCACTAAACAAAGATAAACAGAACTAGGAGTATCAAAATAAATATGCAAACACAAAACAAGAGAATAACTAGATATGTTTAGCTCTCTTCATTGGTATCAATGTCATGTTTAGTTTTCCATTTGGTATCAAATCCTATGGTATTGAACTTGGAAATTTAATAGCATTGTATGAAGCAAATCTATGGTTTATTCTATTGTTGAAGGTTATTGTATAATGATGTCATGGTTTTGTAAAATTTGTGCACCTTTCTTATTTATTTTACAGTTACAGTAGGGTTTGTACACACAAATAACTGCATTATTGTATTGGAGATGATTATATTTATGTAATATGCATTAGGGTTTATTGTGAACTACATTATTATATTAGAGATAATTGAGTTTATTGTAGGTGTTGTGCAATGATGTTATGGTTTTGTAAAATTTATGTGCATTTTTTATTTATGTTGCACTTGCATTAAGGTGTGTACACATAGATAATTACATTATTGTATTTAAAATGGATGAGTCTATGCAATAAGAAGAAGGTTATTGTGCTAGGTGTTTTATCCAAAAGGGTTTTCCTACTGATAGATTTAGTGAGCTTTGGTAATGATAGATCTGGTGAGATTTGGTAGCAATAAACTTAGTGAGCTTCAACAATGGTAAATCTGGTGAGCTTTGACAACAAAAAATCTAGTGAGCTTTGACAATGACAAATCTAGTAAATTTCAATATTGGAAGATCTAGTGAATTTTAGTAGTGACATATCTAGTGAGCTTTGGTAGTGGTAGATTTGGTGAGCTTCGATAATGGTAGACCTGGTGAACTTCGATAATGACAAGCTTGGTGAGATTTGATAGTGATAAATTTGGTAATGGAGTTGAAGGCTAGAAATGCTTGTTCTAGTGGTTTTATTATGCAAGTTATAGAGGTTTCCATGCATGAGGTTTCATTTTACAGCTAGCATCTTCTTGTTTTACTGTGTTGTGCATATATGAAACCTCAAGTATTAAAGCTAGGTTTTAGCTTGTGTTCAAAGAGTAAGGTTTTATTCCCTGTGATAAAATTATTTTTGAATGGTGATCTTTAGTAATGATATATTTGGTGAGCTTTGGTAATGGTAGGTCTGGTGAGCTTTAGTAGTGGTAGTTCTGGTGAGCTTTGGTAGTGGTAGATTAGGTGAAATTTGATAGTGGTAGACCTTATGATATTTTGTAGTGGTAGAATTGGTGAGATTCAGTAATTATGATCTAGTGAGCTTCAACAATGATATATCTAGTGAGATTTGATAGTGTTAGACATGATGAAGATATGCAAGGGTTTATGGATCGTTGTAGATCTAAGTGTATTTTCCGAAGTTGCTAAAAATGTTTGGGATGGTTTATTGATTGTACCATAAGTTTTGGGTAAGTATTAAATACTATAATTGGTGTAGCATGTACTTCAATAAGCTATTGTAATTAGTGTGGTTGTACTATTGGCTATTATAACTAGTGTAGCTTGTAGGATTTTTCATGATATTATAACCTGTGTAGGCGTGGATACTCATGCCACGTGAGGATGGATCCTAATGATACTCTAACACATTTGTCATTGACTTAAAAGGTTTATGTAGATCAAGTATAGCAAACATAGAAGATGAACAAAACTCATTCTACAATCTATCAAATGCCCTCTATTGTGTATCTTCCCATTGGAACTTGGATATGGAACCTCATTTGAACACTTTTTGTAATATCCAAGCAATATGTGGGAACCCCAATACAAATATTGAAAGAAATTGGTGAGACCTAAAAATCTATAAATTGTTTCTAGTGTATTTATGGTAGGCTAATATCTATTTACTTTAATATTCTTAGAATCAATATAGACTCCCTCTTTGTCAACAATATACCCTAGGTACTAAAATTTAATTTTCCAAATGAACACTTCTCCAAATTAGCATATAGCTCATGTATTTTAAGATTCTAAAGTACCTAAATATCATCTATGAAAGCTACCATAAATGAGTTGGTATAGGTATGTAGGATGACATCTATTATACTGATGATGTAAGGGTCATTGGTCAAGCCAAAAGGCATGACCAATCACTCATATAAACCCTCATAATATTTGAACGTAATATTTCATACATTAGTGGGCTCTATGAGTATTGATGATAACCATATTTAAGATCAATTTTGGTGAATAAATTTGCACCATAGAGCTAGTCCAACAAGTCATCTATCCAAGGGAGTTGATAGTTATTTCATTCAATGTTGAATATTAATTATAGATTTTTTATATTCCATATTTCTTTTAATCCAAGATAATTGGTCTACCACATGATGAAGCACTTGGTCTTATGTACTCATTTTGAATCAATTTTTGGATTTTCCTCATTATTTTATCATTTTAAAATACTAAACTATGATAAAAAAGTGCATTAGTTAAAGAATAACCATAAATTAAACTAATGGAATGATTACCTCACAAAAAAGTGGAATCCCTATAGTAACCTTAGTTCAAATATCAAGGTCTCATAGTACTAGAGGCACCACTGACTATGTTAAAAATTTTACCCAATGCACCTGGAGGTTATAGTGGTAGCAAGGAACGATATTCAACCCACAAAGATGCAATGAAAAATGCAGTGAGCTACTAATTCCTCTAGTGTACGCAAAAAAAAGAAATCCTAATTGGTGACTTGAAAAATTCACCATATTCCATTGTAATTTGGTCCATCTACTTCTATTGTGTAGGTCATAGGATTCAAATACTTATTAATTTTTTCAACCTTGTTTCTTTGTACATAAGGATAGAAATAGAAGAATTTTATTATATTAAGTCAAAAAATGAAGGTTGAAATAATAATAAAATCTATGAGTTTTTATTTTAATATCTATCTATCATCAATTTTTTCTTCATACATAATTTGTGTGCCTTTGATATCGGATGCCTAGTATTTAAGCATGTGAATACTATATTTAAAGCATCTAGTGTTCACAAGAATAGAAATTGTTATCGTTATATTTTATTTATGTACTTATATTTTTCAAGCTTACAACTTAATAATCAATATACCATCTATACCACTTAGTAATGTATGATAACTATTACTATTAGTTTATTTTTGTTTTTGCTATGAATTTGATGTTGAAATTTTAATATAAAAAGTCTATTCCTTGTGACCGTTAGCTAGATACTTTGTACTCATGAGGAGAAATTGGATTTATGTTGTTATATTAGGTCAAATAATCCCATTTAATAGACATGAGAACCCTTCATACAAATTACTATAATCCAATCTCTTTGACAATCTTCTACTAAAACTTGTATTTGCAATGTGTCATCCATAATCACACTTATCAACATGAGATGATATGAGTTAGGATAAGCTGGTTTATTTTACCTTTAACTTGAGTCCAATAAGTTAATATAATATATTATTTCATTTAATACCATTTCTTATTATTTCTAATCTTGTGTATTTGTATTTACGACAAGAAATGAGAAATTTTCTTCCCTTAAGTCAAAATTATATAGGTTAATAGAAACAATACATTCTAACATTATAAACCTAATTGATGCAGGAGCATCCGGAGGTGGAAGAGCAATCTTGCATCACCCAAAAATATTTTTTTCTCTAAGTACCAAGTCCGTCGCGATATCGCGACACTTTTTACGAAAAGGCGCCAAGGGGCCAAAGCGTCGCGATATCGCGACGCTTTTTGAGAAAAGGGGTCAAGGTGCAAAGTGGTCACGAAATCATGACATTTTCTAAGCAAAGGAGCCAAGGCGCAAAATGGTCGCGCAATCGTGACATTTTTGAAGCAAAGGAGCCAAGGCGCAAAATGGTCGTGAAATCGTGACATTTTCGAAGCAAAGGAGCCAAGGCACAAAATGGTCGCGAAATCGTGACATTTTCGAAGCAAAGGAGCCAAGGCGCAAAATGGTCATGAAATCATGACATTTTCGAAGCAAAGGAGCCAAGGCGCAAAATGGTCACGAAATCGTGACATTTTCGAAGCAAAGGAGCCAAGGCGCAAAATGGTCGCGAAATCGCGACACTTTTGAAGCAAAGGAGCCAAGGCGCAAAGTGGTCGCGAAATCGCGACACTTTCGGAAGCAAAGGCTCAAGGCGCAAAGTGGTCACGAAATCGTGACACTTTCGGAAGCAAAGGCTCAAGGCACAAAGTGGTCACGAAATCGTGACACTTTCGAAAGCAAAGGCTCAAGGCGCAAAGTGGTCGCGAAATCGCGACACTTTCGGAAGCAAGGCTCAAGGCGCAAAGTGGTCGTGAAATCGCGACACTTTCGGAAGCAAGGCTCAAAGGCGCAAAGTGGTCACGAAATCGTGACACTTTCGGAGCAAATGTTCAAAGGTGCAAAGTGGTCACGAAATCATGACACTTTCGAAACGAAGGCTCAAAGGCGCAAAGTGGTCACGAAATCGTGACACTTTCGAGCAGGCGACAAGGTGCAAAGTGGTCGCGAAATCGTGACACTTTCTGAGAAAAGACGCCAAGGGACAAAGCCGTCATAAAATCATGACACATTTTGAAAAGAAGAGCCGAAAGGAGCAACTGTCACGAAATCGTGACCCGATGGCAGAACCGAGTGCGAAAGGCAAGGACGTCGTGAAATCGTGACATGTCACGGTTTCGTAGCTCAAAGGATAAAATAGAAGTCGGATGCCATAACGTCATGATATCACGATTGAAGAGGAGAGAGAGAGTAAGGGAGCAAAAACATCGTGATATCACGACAAAATTCTCACGACTCCAGACAGGCCAACGGTTGCAGAGGCCATTGCAGAAGGGCACGTGGAGGGCCATAGAGCACTAGGCGGTTACAGAGGCCATTGCAGAAGGGCACGTGGCAGCAAATTATAGATGGCTATAGAGCACTCCTATGAATGATGATGCAGAGGGTGGATGGACAGGCGGCTATAGAGCACTCTGCCACTACATGCCATGCTGATTGAAGACACCTGATAGCATTTTGTAGGCGATGACAGAACATTCGTGTGGGCGGTTAGAAGCAACTATGCATTCTATGTAATGATGTGAAAAAGGGGATCGGGTCCGCTATAAGAAATAGCTCATGCATTGTAACAGGGATTGGGGGGCCATTTGATATCTTCTATATTTTCGAATTTTAAAGCTCTGTTAATGAAATATTGCTGATTTTTTTGCTTGTATTTCCAGTCCTGCTTCAAGTGGTATCAGAGCCAGAAGGTTCTGAGTGCACGAACCGATCGTCGACAGTGAGGCAGTTTGCGCCAGGATTGTGGTTGTGGGTTGAGAGGAAGTGAGCAGGATGCCTCCATGTAGGAACCGTGGTGGTGTGAGGAATAGGGGAGCAGAGGTCGATCTTAGAGCCTTGCAGAGGCAAGTTCAAGCCCTACAAGAGGAAATCAGAAGAGGAGTTGAGCCAAGAAGAGAGGAACCCAGTGAAGATGAAGTTTGGGAAGAAGAGGGTCCATCTGATGAGGAAGAAGCATTGGATCCAACAGAGGCTAGGCTGTATAGGGCCATATCCCAGATCGAGAAGAAGTCGAAGTTTGATGTCTCCACTTATTCTGGGAATCTCAATCCCGAGGAGTTGATAGATTGGATCAACGACATGGAGGAATATTTCGAGTATGAAGAGATCTCAGATCCAAATCGGATCAAGTTCGCAAAAACAAAGTTGAAGGGACATGCTAGCATCTGGTGGAAAGGAGTACAACTAGAAAGGAACAAGAGGGGAAAGGAAAAGATCACCAGGTGGGATAGGATGGTAGAGAAATTGAAGAGGCAATTCATCCCTACAGATTATGAGTTGGATTTGTTGAGGAAGATGTAGAGTCTTAGACAGGCAAGTAAATCTGTCAAGGAGTACACGGAGGAGTTCTATCAGATCTCGATTAGAACCGGCCATTCTGAGGCAAATAAGGAGAAAGTTGCTCGCTACATCAATGGATTGAGAACCAACATTCAAGAAGAACTGAGTCTGGTTCGGATGAGCACGGTTGAGGATGCATACCAGTTTGCATTAAAAGTGGAAGAGAAACTGAATAGGAGATTTGATGGTAAGCAGAGAGGAAAGGATCATGGTGGAAGAGCTGGTGGAAGGACCAGTGGAGGAAGATACAGAGATTTGGGGAAGACTGGTGAAGCAAGCAGTAGCCAAAACCAAAAAGAAGAGAAAGAGGAGAATACCCAACGCCCACGCAATCAGAACAACAACTACCCGAGGGGAAGAGGTAGGCCTGGGCGAGGGTTTGGAAGAGGTGTCTTTCGAGGAACCTGCTTCAACTACGGAGAAGAAGGACATCGGGCATACAACTACCCGCAACATCAAGAAAGGCCAAATCGAAGACCTGAGGGTCAGGCCCGAGCTGCTGTAGCAGATGAAGGTGTCGAATCTGAGCACTCTGAGGAGGCAAAAAGAGGAGAAGCGATGATCATCAGAAGAGTCTTGTTGAATGAAGAAAAGAAGGCAGACTAGAGGAACAACCTATTTCGAACAAGATGCAAGTGCGTAGGCAAGGTCTGTAACATCATCATCGATAATGGAAGCACTGACAACTTGGTCTCTGAGGAGATGGTTGCTAAGTTGCAGTTGGAGAGAAGAAAACACCCGCACCCTTATCGGATTGCATGGTTACAAAAGGACCATCGGGTGCTGGTCAGTGAGCAATGCCTGGTGAAGTTCAACATTGGAACTTACCGAGATGAGGTCTTATGTGACATCTTGCCTATGGATGCATGTCACCTGTTGCTTGGGAGACCATGGCAGTTTGATCAGAGTGTTGTACATGATGGTCGAGCCAATACATATTCCTTGTCAAAAAATGGAGTTCGCCATAAGTTGAAACCCCTGAAGGAGGCGGATGAGAAGGTATGCAGCAGTGCACGAGTCTGTCTAGTTGATGGAAGAAGATTTTTAGATGGCCTGAAGCAAGATCATATGTGCTATGCAATAATCCCTAGGGTTAGGGAAGAAGAATGCAAGGAAACTCCAATGGAAGTCATGGGGCTGTTAGAGGAGTTTCCAGATATCATTTTTGATAATGTTCCTGAAGGTTTACCACCTGTTAGGAAGATCAGTCACCACATAGATTTGGTGCCTGGATCGAGCTTGCCGAATAAGGCTGCACACAGAATGACGCCTGTAGAAACTGAGGAGTTAAACCGGCAGGTTCAAGATCTACTAAAGAAGGGGTTGATTAGGGAGAGTCTTAGTCCATGTGCAGTACCTACAGTACTAGCACCCAAGAAGGATGGGGAGTGGAGAATGTGCATAGACTCTCGAGCAATTAACAAGATCACTATCAAATACAGATTCCCACTGCCAAGGATGGATGATATCATGGACTGCTTGAGTGGAGCTGAGTACTTCACGAAGATTGACCTGAAAAGTGGTTACCATCAGATCCGCATTAGAGAAGGGGATGAGTGGAAGACAACCTTTAAAACCAGAGAGGGGTCGTATGAGTGGTTGGTCATGCCATTTGGGCTAACCAATGCACCGAGTACCTTCATGCGGTTAATGAATGAAGTCCTGAAGGAATTTCTAGGCAAATTTGTTATTGTCTACTTGGATGATATCTTGATTTTTAGCAGAACCCTGGAGGAACACCTGATGCACATCAGGAGGGTTTTTGAGAAACTGCGGGAGGAGCAGCTGCTGATAAATCTAAAAAAGTGTAACTTCGTGAAGAGGGAGCTAGTATACCTGGGATTTGTTATCTCAGCAGATGGTCTCAAAATGGACCCCGAGAAGGTGAGGGCTATCATAGAATGGCCTGCTCCAAGAAGCGTGACTGAGGTGAGATCATTTCACGGTCTGGCCGCTTTCTACAGAAAGTTCATTAGAAACTTCAGCAGTATTTGCGCATCCCTTACGGAGACAATGAGGGGGAACAAGAAGGAATTCAAGTGGACAACTGGAGCAGACAAAAGCTTTGCTATGCTGAAGAAGAAGGTCATAGAGCAACCTGTCTTAGCACTTCCATATTTTAACAAGGTGTTTCAGGTAGACTGTGATGCGAGTGGTAGTGCCATAGGGGCCGTATTGAGCCAAGAGGGTAAGCCTGTTGCTTATTTTAGTGAGAAGCTCAATGATGCCAGGAAGAAGTATTCGGTATATGATCAGGAGTTCTATGCCATAGTTCAGGCTCTAAAGAAATGGAGGCATTATTTGTTGCCAAAGGAGTTTGTTCTTTATACTGATCATCGAGCACTACAATATATTAACAGTCAAGGAAAGTTAAATCAGAGGCACCTGAAATGGGTGGAGTTCCTGCAGAGCTACACCTTTGTGCTGAAGCATCGGAGTGGGAGGTCCAATAGAGTTGCGGATGCCTTGAGTAGGAGGCAATGTTTATTGATGGAGATGAAGGTGGAGGTTGTAGGGTTTGCTGAGCTCAAGGGTTTATACCCTGTAGACCCCGATTTCGCAGAAGCTTGGAAAGCCTGCACTGTGCCTGTTACTTTGGACAGGACTAAGTGGTTAAATTTTTTGATTCAAGATGGAATGCTGTTCAGGGGGAACCAATTATGCATTTCGAGGAGCTCAATGAGGGAGAATCTCATCAAGGAAAAGCATAGTGGAGGTTTAGCTGGACACTTTGGTCGAGACAAGACCATCTCCCTTGTTAGTGAAAATTACTACTAGCCGCAATTGCAACAAGATGTGGCAAAATTTGTGCAAAGTTGTAGGATATGCCAGATGGCAAAAGGTGTGAGGCAGCCTACTGGTTTATATCAACCACTACCTATACCCGAAAGGCCATGGGAGGATATTAGTATGGATTTTGTTCTTGGTTTACCCAGGACGTAGAGGGGACACGACTCCATATTTGTGGTAGTGGACAGGTTTTCAAAAATGGCTCATTTTATTCCTTGCCAGAAGACTAGCGATGCGGTCCATGTGGCTGGTTTATTCTTCAAGGAAGTGGTACGCCTTCATGGGCTGCCAAGGAGCATTGTGTCGGACAGGGATACCAAGTTTGTAGGGTATTTCTGGAGGACCCTGTGGAAGAAACTGAAGACGGATTTAAAATTTAGTTCTGCATACCACCCCCAAACAGATGGCCAAACAGAGGTGGTAAATAGGAGTTTGGGCAATCTACTGAGATGCTTGGTTGGAGACAAGCCCAAGGGATGGGATTTAGTTTTGCCACAGGCAGAATTCGCTTACAACAGCTCTATCAACAGGAGTACCAATAAATCGCCATTCCAGATAATCTATGGGAGCAGCCCAAGAAACGCTTCAGAGTTGAGAAGGATGGATACAAGAGAAAAATGCAATGCTGAGGCTGAAGACTTTGCTGAACACCTGAAGGGAGTGCATGAGGAGGTGACAAGGCACATTGCTAAGATGAATACTCAATATAAGGCCAGGGCAGACCAGAAGCGCCGGGCTAAGGAGTTTGAAGTAGGAGATTCCGTCATGGTCCATCTAAGAAAAGAGAGGTTTCCTGCCAAGACCTATAACAAGCTGAAGATGAAGAAATTTGGGCCATGCAAGATCATTGGAAAATGGGATTCGGGTAATGCATACGAGGTGGAGTTGCCGAGTGAACTTAACATCTCACCGGTTTTTAACATTTCAGATTTGGTCGAGTATCATGAAGGAGATAGCAAGTGCAACACCAAGCCCGGATTTGTGGAGCATTCCCATGGCCACTCCAGTCGCAGACGAGATAGAAGAAGTCCTTGATACGCGTGAGGGCCGAAGTACTCGAAATAGGTGTTATTCTGAATATTTGATCAAGTGGAAGGGCAGGCCCATAGAAGATGCGACTTGGTTGTCGAAGGCAGAGGTTGACCGCCTGGGTCTACCTCAGACAGATCAGAAGTGAAGGTCACTTCTCAAATTCACCTCGGGTGTCTGATGCAGGAGCATCCGGAGGTGGAAGAGCAATCTTGCATCACCCAAAAATATTTTTTTCTCTAAGTACCAAGGCTGTCGCGATATCGTGACACTTTTTGAGAAAAGGCGCCAAGGGGCCAAACTGTCGCGATATCGCGACGCTTTTTGAGAAAAGGGGCCAAGGTGCAAAGTGGTCACGAAATCGTGACATTTTCAAAGCAAAGGAGCCAAGGCGCAAAATGGTCACGAAATCATGACATTTTTGAAGCAAAGGAGCCAAGGCGCAAAATGGTCACGAAATCATGACATTTTCGAAGCAAAGGAGCCAAGGCGCAAAATGGTCACGAAATCATGACATTTTCGAAGCAAAGGAGCCAAGGCGCAAAATGGTCACGAAATCGTGACATTTTTGAAGCAAAGGAGCCAAGGCACAAAGTGGTCATGAAATCGCGACACTTTCGAAGCAAGAGCCAAGGCACAAAGTGGTCACGAAATCGTGACACTTTCGAAGCAAAGCCAAGGCGCAAAGTGGTCACGAAATCGTGACACTTTCAAAGCAAAGGCGCCAAGGCGCAAAGTGGTCGTGAAATCGTGACACTTTCAGAAGCAAAGGCTCAAGGCGCAAAGTGGTCACGAAATCGTGACACTTTCGGAAGCAAAGGCTCAAGGCGCAAAGTGGTCATGAAATCGCGACACTTTCGAAAGCAAAGGCTCAAGGCGCAAAGTGGTCATGAAATCGTGACACTTTCGAAAGCAAGGCTCAAAGGCGCAAAGTGGTCACGAAATCGTGACACTTTCGGACCAAAGGCTCAAAGGCGCAAAGTGGTCACGAAATCGTGACACTTTCGAAGCGAAGGCTCCAAGGCGCAAAGTGGTCGTGAAATCATGACACTTTCAGAGCAGAGGCGATAAGGTGCAAAGTGGTCACGATTTCGTGACACTTTCTGAGAAGAGACGCCAAGGGACAAAGCCGTCATGAAATCGTGACATATTTTGAAAAGAAGAGCCGAAAGGAGCAACTGTCATGAAATCGTGACCTGATGGCAGAAGCCGAGTGCGAAAGGCAAGGACGTCGCGAAATCGTGACATGTCATGATTTCGCGGCCCGAAGGAGAAAATAGAAGTCGGACGCCATAACATCGCGATATCACGACCGAAGAGGAGAGAGAGAGTAAGGGAGCAAAACTGTCACGATATCGCGACAGAACGCTCATGACTCCAGACAGGCTGATGGTTGCAGAGGCCATTGCAAAAGGGCACGTGGCAACAAATTACAGGTGGCCATAGAGCACTAGGCGGTTACAGAGGCCATTGTAGAAGGGCATGCGATAGCAAATTACAGATGGCTATGGAGCACTCCTATGAATGATGATTTAGAGGGTGGATGGACAGGCGGCTATAGAACACTCTGCCACTACATGCCATGCTGATTGGAGACACCTGGCATCATTTTGCAGGCAGCGACAAAACATTTGTGTGGGAGGTTAGAAACAACTGCGCATTCTGTGTAATGATGGAAAAAGGGGATCGGGTCCGCTATAAGAAACAGCTGATGCATTGTAACAGGGGTTGGGGGGCCATTTGATATCTTCTGTATTTTTCAAATTTTAAAGCTCTGTTAATGAAATATTGCTGATTCTTCTGCTTGTATTTCCAGTGCTGCTTCACTAATCAAATATCATTAGAAGTTTTTTTTAGTTTAATATAAATCTATTTGTAGAAAAATTGGTATAATATCATACACTTACATGAATCACTACAAGATATATCCAAATACTTAAACCAAGACAAAAAAGCAATAATCATGCATTAATATAGCTGAAATTGTATTGATCTAAGTAGAAATGGAGAGATGACATTCAAGTATGTATTACACTTAGATAATACATAAAAAACATGTTCTAGGATAAATCTTAATATAATAAATCAAATACATAACACCTATGGCATCAAGGATTATACCATTCACAAATAAGTCCAATAAGAATCTCACTTCTACTATATGTTGGTTGCAATATCAACACTATAAAAAAGAGAGATCAAACATAGAATAAATACAAAGCATTTGAAATACCTTCAAAATTGATTCATAAACAATAAAATTGATTCATAAAAAACAAAATTGATCTCTGGTTTCAATTGTTGGTGGGGTGTTTTGTCCTCCTTCATGGAAGGCAAGAAACTAGTAATCAATGGCTTTGGTTGTACTTTCAAGGATAGAGAACAAACAAAGACAACAATAAGGTTGTATGTTATGCTAGCAACATAGGAAGAAATATAAAATCAATGTTAGCAATAGTAGTGATAAAAAACATGTGCAATATATGTATGGTGATTATGGTTAGTAAATAAAGATATAAAATTGTTATTTATATTAGATGAAAGGAATAACATTCTCTTTTGAGGCTTATAGATGGATTACACTGTTTTTAGAGATATAAAATCATAACCATCAATCCAAATTATGTGTCATCTAAATCCTAAGTATAAAAGTATTCTAGGATCATTGGAATACATCAAAACCTATAAAATAAATCAACAACAATAACTATTACCTAATATGGTTATTGGAGTATTGTTATCTTAAATATGTATGCTTTGAAAGACACATGTAAACATGTCTCTTAATCATGAATCTATCCTTATTTCAAAGTTTTTGGAAATTTGAGAAGCAAAAATGATAAATAAATATGGTGGAAATATAGCAATAGCATGACAAAAGAGAACCAAAACCATCATCCAACATGGCTCATCATTGTCCTACCCAAGAACTAACAAAATTAGTTCTACCCTATCTCATATATAGGATGCTAAATTTTTAAGTCTTACTACCACAAAATATCATAGGTCCCAAATATGATATAGCCACAATATTAAAGGTTAAAGTAATAATATGATTAGTAGAATAATGTAGACATGAAAAATTGACTCTCTCAAAGTCAGTAATACTCCTTAAACCTTTCAAGGAGACCCCTCAAACTTGCCTAAGGCAAGGACTAGGTTTTTCCTCACCTCCCATTTATTTTTCTTCTCTTTCAAAAAAATTACGATCAGTTCCCATAGGGCACGATTTCATGCAATGCAAAATCATGGTCGGCTCGAATGGGGCGCGATGGGGCACAATTTCACCTTTTAGGATTTTTCTCAAGAAAACCGTAATTTCCAAAGTTAGTGTATTTTTGCATTGGCTTGTCATGTTTTTCCTACCCATTTTGCTTTCAAATCCA
This sequence comes from Wollemia nobilis, assembly GCA_028583015.1. NCBI lineage: Eukaryota > Viridiplantae > Streptophyta > Pinopsida > Araucariales > Araucariaceae > Wollemia > Wollemia nobilis. The sequence goes on from JAQPPZ010017204.1 coordinate 190,914, forward strand.
CTATAAAAGGAAGGTTTGAAATCTTGTGATAGATATAAGTGAAAGAAAAAATAGTAATCTAATCACGAAAAATATCTCAAGTGCTCTTGCATTCATTCTACTTCTACAAGCAAGATAATTTGCAAGTTAATAAAGTACTCATTATCCAAGTGTGAAATATAGTCTATTGAAGCTCTATTTTCTCCTGCATTGATTCAGTTGTTGTTGAATTTGGTGGACAAGCATCAAATTCTTGAGGAGAGATCAATCACTCAGAGGACTTAATATTTTAGTTTGCTTCTACATTATTTTCTAGGTGATTTCATTCTTCTATATGCATATTTTAATATTATTTATCATGCATTAGTTATTTTGCGTCATTCTAAGGCTTTTCAACTTGCTTCTACAAAATTGCACCTGATCTCTATGGGGCATGATTTCATCAATCTATGAAATCACGGTCGCTCCTTATGGAGCACAATTTTATCTAGATCTAGTCTTGGGGTATATTGCAAACCCCAAACACTAGATCTACATTTTATACTGAATATAGAGCTTGTTATTCCATTCTATGAGCTACTTGACTATTTTGTTCTACTATATTCTATTATGTTTGTTCATCTTCTAAAGGTCAAATCTCGCTTCTATTTTCAAAGGTTAGATAAAATGTCCTAGGGAGATTGACTATTGCACCTCCAATAATTATTGTACAATAGCCTAAGCAAAATCCCTAATGCCAATCATATTTTTCAATTATTTCCTAAGATATCTTGTAGGAACAGGAATTACTTGATATTACTGGAAAAATGATAAAAGCAAGGATCAACCACCATATAAGATAAGTGCCCTAGTTAGTCTTTAGTTTCTTTGATGAATGTTTGTTATTATTTTTTGAACCCTAGATCTGATATAAAAAGTAAGATCTCTTAATTTCTAGGTTTTTGAAATGAAAACAACATATAGTGTGCACTTAGATTTGAATATTGTTTGTACATATTCTCTTAAGCCCGTGCTTGACCGTTTTATATTTTGAAACCCTAGGGTTAGAAGTCATTCAAAAAAATAGTTATTCTAGGATTAGCTCTTGTCTTCTTGCATTTTATATTTTTACATTGTCATTTATCTTTCATATCATAGATCTAGAAAGGACAAACATAGATGATAGTCTTGATTCAAATACATCAAACATTCTTAGAAGTATTGGACTTGGAGCGAGTTCTAAAACCATTCCTATTGAACCATTCCCCTCTCTTTTACATCGAGTGTAGAGAACAACATACCCCCATGGACACCTTACCTTCCTATCAGATCCAACCAAGAATTGTACGTGGTAGGGTAGTTTTTTCCCTCTACATCATTGGTGAACCCGATGTGAAAACCTCCTTTTCTTTAAAAAATTCTAAATAAGATCATTAATATTTTTGTTTGGGTTTTTAAAAAATTAAATAAACCACTTTAAAATATTTACTTGTGTGTGTTCTTTAGTTTTATTCACTATCCTTTCACTCCTTCTAATGGGTCCTTAGAAGTCAATGAAAGCATTTAGAATTTTATTATGTTCCCCCGAAAAATGATCATATTGATAGAGGGGATCCTAACATAGACCTATAAGAACAAATTAATGTTGAAACTAAGATAAATTTTTATCCCTATGAAGGACATGATGGTGGGTTCCTTTTTACATCATTTGAGCATATTTGGGGATTTATGAATGCTAATAGTAACAAAATACTACAAGGTATGCAACAAGAGGCTCATCTTGAAAGAGGTGAGATTATTCCTCTTCCTCCTCCAATAAGTTCCCCTGAGTTTTTTCAAAATAATCCTTTACATGAACCTTCGCATCATGGTAATCTGAGGTACCAAACAACTTATGTCACTACTACAACCACCAATTTTTTTATAAATTTACAATATCCTCCAACTAGTAGCATCACTCAAAGTTAAGTTCAATCTCCTCCTCAATCTACTAATATCAACACTCTTGCTTTTGGTCTATCAAATATTGGTTGTCACCTCTCTCTAGAATCACATGTAGCACTAATTCCTATGCTTCCAATATAAGCCAAGAACTTGTTCATCGATCTCTTTTGGGGGATCTAGGGATATCAAATAATAATAATCCAAAATTTTAGAAATTGATAAATATGGTGAAGTAGTTAGTTTTAAAAGTGGATATGATTCAGCCTTCTAGTTTTACTTACAATTATAAAGAGATATGCAATCAACAATTATATCCCATTGTTGCTATTGGACCTTATCCTAAGCATTTTCCTATGCTAGTTTTGCCATATATAAAGGAACAGAAGATCAAATAGAACATTTAAGAAAATTTAGAACAACATGCCATGATCTCATATATGATGACATGTTGTTACTAAAAAAATTCCCTAAAATTCTTGGTGGTATGGCATTATAATGTTATTATCGGTTGCCTAATTATTCCTTGAGAAATTTTGAAGAGAAACTAGAATTATTTGTTCAACAATTTGGTGCCTACATTGAAAAGGATGTGACTATAAAATATGTTTACAATTTGAAACAAGGTAAAGAAGAGAGTTTTTCAGAATTTATATCTCATTGGAGAATTTTAGTTGGACACTTAAGATATACTTTACCTCATAGAGATATGCTTGAAATATTTATTGGAAACTTGCAAGAACATCTATCTTATGCATTAGAGACTACAACTATTACATCTTTTGAGAAATAAATTGAGTTAGCAAGGAAAGAAAAATAGGCTCTTATCAAAAAAGGACAACTTAAAGTAAAATAATAAAAATATACCAAGTCATAACACAAGAATAAACATATGGAAGGTGATGGTGCAATGGATAGTAGTCCTATTAATAATTTTATTAACAACTTACAAAATAAAATACTTCAAAAACCTTCACAAAGGAATTTCACAAAGCTTAACATGTCTATGGAAGTAATTTTGATATAAATCCTTGAATCTAATATGATTGAGTTACCTCCCGTAAGACAACCAGATACTACAAATAATTAGTACAAAGCAGGATAGCATTATGCATATCATAGGGTATAAGAACATTGGATAAAGTATTATAAGAACTTAAAACATGCGATTCAAGATTTAATTGATGGAGGTCATATTGATATAGGTAATTCTCAGCCATCTAATAATCAGAAAACACTGACAACAAATAAAGATATGGTAATCTTAAAGGATACATTACCGAAACATGATCGACGAGCAACTAATCATATATTCTATAATAAAGAACCTCATCCTAATAGTAACATGGTTGTCATGGTTGGCATCACTACAAGAGGACAAGCTCAGGTTTAGTCGACTCAATATTCTTAGAAAGAAAATAATTCTACATCATATCCTACTTTGGTTTTAAGGAACAATCAAAGGAAGGATACATTAATATGTATGCCACCTTTGATATTGAAACCTCAACCCAAAGATTTCTTTGATATCCAAAAGTAGTTATCCGGTACTCCAACTAAATTTTTTATCTTAGAACTCTTACAAACTTCTCCTACCCATAAATAAGCCTTGAGAGTTTCTAAAATAGCAATTTGCTCCTCTAGACATTTCTTCTAGTGCTATAGTTAATGTCGTATGTTCTCTTGGGATAAATCATATATCATTCTTATATGATGAGAAGCCTTCCTAAGAACCACGAGATGATTCTTCTATTTACATCACAACTCTTTTTGGGGATACTTTTATCAAATGAATCTTGATTGATAATGGTTCTTCCCTCAATATGTGCACTTATGAATTTTTCCAAAAAATTGATCTAAAAGAGGAAGACTTAACTAAATTCAATATCAAAGCTTTCAACAATGAGTCCCAATAAACCTATGGTGTCATATCTCTACCCCTCAAGGTTGGGCCTAAAATCTTGGATACCTTGTTTTATGTGGTGTGTTACCTTACATATTTTAGTCTCCTTCTTGGACATCCTTGGATCCATGCAATGAAGGTCATCCCTTCTATTCTTCATCAATGCTTAAAGTTGAAATTTAAGGAACAAGTTGTCACCATTCTGGGTGATCCCTAACCATTTGAATACTGATCAATGGTTGAGGGAGATCAATATAATTTTGACCTTTGTCCTTATATTTCATCATTTTTTCTCTAATTTCATCATCTCAAATATCAAAATAAATAGAAAATTTAAAAATAAGTGAGGAACCTCGAATCAATGTTTCATCACAAGGTCAAGATAATCAAATTTTTCAAGAGCCTCTTCTTTATATATCCAAGATACCACCATCACCAAGGACTATTGGCTTACCCTTTAAGAAAGGTGATGTTGTACACACTAGCATGTGTTCCTTTATCTTCATAGGAATTGCATTTGAAGAAAATATCCGTGGTATCATCCCCTCTCGCATTAAGTGCTCTTTCGATAATTGTTACCTTTCCAATGATTACCCACTTCCTAAATATATCATATACAGTATGGGATATGTAAATAAATGTCTGGGTCCATAATAGAGTGGCATTCAGGAGTCCCTATATATCGAGATCTGGCCTGAGAGATGTAGCATAGGTTTTATACCTAATAAAATCCAATATTTACTAGTTTATGATGATGAACATGTTATAACTTATGCTGAATATTTGGATCATCATAAGTTAGAAATGGGTGATGAGGATGATGGTCCACCTTTTTATTTTGAGGTCTTGTTTTATAATATGATTGGTTCTATGTGTTTTAAAATAAGCCTTCTTCTTCTAAAAAAATCCTTGTTTTGTTATCCCATAGGGATCTTGCAAAGTTAGGGATTGCTCCTCCTTATGTTAAGAATTATGGTTTTGTTTAAAAGTGTATTGATTATCATGCTATGACTATCAAAGAAAAATCTACAAAGGAGCCTCTTCATGATTTTAATCATTGATATGGCTTACCTTCTAGGTGTTTATTTGATAAACTTGTTCATGTACATCTATTCTCTTTGTTAAGATAGATGGCACCTTTAGAATATGTGTTGATAATCGCTATGTTTTTTTAAATTAATCAATTCACATCAATTGGGTATACATTTTCATTCCATTTAATTCATCTGATTGCTCATACTTGCACTATTTCCTATCATATTCTGCATCATTTTCCTGAAATTTAGTTCAACCTACATGTTTGATTGATATATTTTGCATGGCTTCTTGTTCATGACTGCTTGATCATATATATTTTAAATTTTTGTAACAATGGCATGTGATGACACCTAGTTAGGTTGTAGCTCACATGCATTGCACATTCACTAGGGTTCTTATGCCTAGCAAAAAATCCACTCTAGGGATTTTCCTTCTTTTTCCTTCTTCCTCTTATTCTTCTTCTTCTTCTTCTTCTTCTTCTTATTCATATTCGTTGTCTTTTTGTATTCCTTATCTTTGAAAGTATTACTCCTACTCATTATTTCATCATATTTCCTCAGGTCAAGGATGAAAACTTTATTATTACAAATATGTCCTTGTCAGTTTTCATGGTTTCTTCTTTTTCTTTGAATTTTTTCCTAGACAAGGGTATATGTTTTTTTACCTTCTTATAGTTATTCTCTGCTTTCTTATCAACATTTGCACACACTCACAATATCTTTCTTGTATTTTTTCACTCACATATTTACACACATCACACCCCTATCGGGGGTAGTACTTTGTCATTTCTGCATCTATATATATTACACCCCACATAGGATAGCATACATCCTAAAGGGTATCTTTCATTTATTAGACATGTCCCCTATTGGGTTATACTCTTGACTTGGTAGGCTCAAAACCCCATTACAAGTTAAGCTCTATGGCAAATTCAGTAGGTCACCACATACATCCTAGCAGGTAATAATCTCATAGATGTCACTAGTAGGAATATTTTTTCTTCTTCCTTTTCATTCCCCTCCTTATTCTTCTTATTCTTCTTCTTTCATATTGTATCCAGCCCATTTTCACTCATATAGTTTCATGCATTGAAAGGTTAGTCTCATACATTTCACAATCACAAATAAAATAAAAACATAAAGTACAAACAAAATTAAAAAAAAACATAATAAAAGAAACTTAGTATTACTCAAAAAAAAGAGATACATAAATTTTTTATCAGTGTACCACAACTTAGTCTTGGTACACTCAACCAATACGTAATGATGCCTACCACAATTGAAATTGGTAATTCATCCTAAACCCTAGCCCTAGCCATAGCTCTAGGATCCTATCTCCTCAACCCCACCCATTGGAGGTAGTCTTAGTAGGGATACACCCATGGATTGCAATGTCGTTAGTGATCGAGATTGTGTCCTTCTAGTTGACTATATGGATGGAGGGAGTATCACCTATTATCCTTCCAACACCACCTAGTATTACATGGTCTCATAAAAAGTAGCCCTTTGGATGGGTACCTTCAACCTCTTCCCATCCCTCTATAGTTCTACCTTTAATAGGAGAATCCTATCACTAGTCCAAATGCCCCCAATGGTAGCTATCCTCTTTACCCAAGCTCTATAATACTTTGAATATAAGTGGTTCACCTCCCCTCAAAGATGATCCACCTCTACTCAAGATGTATTCCTCTTTGTCATCATAGTTCTCATGGCACTTCATAGTCCCTTGATCCTCTTGGACTTATCCTCCTGGAGTAGATCCACTTGTCTCTGAAGGGTCGCTGCCTGTGCTTGTAGTTCCTTTATCTCCCCTCGTTTCCCCTTGATTTAAGGTTATGTATAGGCTAGTTTTTACTAATGTATAGGCCTCTTATACCCCCATTGGCTATGTTATTGAACAATTACACTATTTTATGAGCTTGCTCAGTCATCTTCATTAATGCATCCTTTTTGTCTTCCTACGACTTTGCAATTTTATCAAGTCTTTTCTACAAGACATTTGGATTTCATGATCCTTAAGAAGTAAAGATAAAGCATGACTTTCCATTTGAGGGGTAGTAGAGAACTCTCACCATATACTAGTTCATAGGGAGACTTTCCTGTACTTCTTTTGATAGCTATTCTATCATCTCATAAAGCATACTTTAGCTCACTATCCCAACTTCTTTTGTATCTGCCTAATGCTCTTATGATTCTTATGATCAAATTCTTATTTGAGTATTTTGCTAAACCATTCCCTTGAGGATAGTAATTTGTAGAATGAGAAAGCTCTTATTTGTACCTAGCATAAAATTCAATCATCTCAAAAGAAGTGAAGTAGTTACCATTATCTGTGTCTATCTTCTTAGGAACCCAAATATTATCAATATGTGCTCTTCTAAAACTTGTTGATCACTTTTGTAGTGGATTTATTGAGCGGTGCTGCTTCTACCCACTGGGTAAAATAGTTTTTTGATGTAATGATCCACCTATGACCTCCAAAAGAATTGGGATGAATATCGCCTATGAGATCTATTACCCATTGAGTAAAAGGATATTCCATAATCACTGGCTTTAGGGGTATGGTTGGCAAATTCTTCTTTCCTACAAAAATTTGACAATTATGACAACTTCTAACAAAGTGGTAAACATATTTAAACATGGAGGGCCAATAATAACCATCTCTCATGATCTTGTGAATAGTAGCCTTTGGAGAAAAGTGACCCCCATAAAATCTATAAGGATATTCTTTTAGCACTTGAGGGACCTCTTTCTCAAACAAAAAAAGAAGCAACACACCATATGGATGCCTCCAATATAGTCTACCTTCTTGAATGTAATAATTATGGGCCAATTGCTTGATAGATCTATTTTTATTTTTGGACATGTCTTCTGGAAATGACAAGTTCTAAAGGAAAAACGTAATACCTTTATACCACTAGCATTCAAAATTATCAACTGCTCTAGCTTCTTGCTGCTCATCCACTACAATAGTGTTATTCATAGCCTCCCCTTTATCTAGATACATTGTCAATACATATCATATAATAATTTGCACTACTTTGAATTCTACATCATACTATAATAGCTTAGCCTTCCATCTTGGAGGAGTGCCTAAAGGTTCAATTTGAGTGAAAACATCTTTAAAAAAAATGTAGGGAATATAGTCTCTTATCTTTTTGGATCCATAGATACATTTGAAATGATATAATACTTTGATTAATGCATAATCTTGTTTTTCTAGCATAAAGTATTTCAGTTTAGCACCCTCCATTCCTGTGCTCATAAATTTTATAGGCCTTTCATTGTTCTCTTCATCATTTTGAGCTAGAACTACAAAAATAGTGTGTTATGAGGCAAATGAGTAGATATTGAAATCTCTAGAGTAATCAAGGCAATTCAATACCAAAGCTTGAGTGATTGCATCTTTGATATTTCAAAAAACTACAGTATTTTCCTTTGTCCACCTTATTTCCCCATTTTTCTTGATCATATCATTTATTGATTTGGTAATCTGAGCAAAATCAAGGACAAACCTCCTAATAAAGTTAATTTTTCCAAATAATGATCTAACTTCCTTAATATTCTTAGGAGGAGGAATTTTAGCAATGGCTTCTACTCTTTGTGGATCAATGCTAATCCCATATTTTTGAAACAATATTCCCAAGTAGTTGTTCTTGTGTGGCCCCAAACACATATTTTCTAGGATTCAAAGATGTGTCAAACTCCTTGCACCTATCAAACACTTCAGTTAGATGTGCAAAATGATCTTTAGGATTTTTTAAAAAAATTTAATGTCATCAATATATACTACCACTATCTTGAACATCAACCCTTTAAATGCAACATCCATTGATCTTTGAAATTTTATCCCTGCATTCATCAATCTAAAGGGTATCCTAATATATTTAAATGTTCCCCATGGTGTAGTGAATTTTTTTTATGTTTGTCATGTGGATTCACTTAAATCTGATTGTAACCTAAAAATCCATCCAATAAACACATTGTTGATAACCCAACCACTGCTTGAAGCAATTATTCTATATTTGGAAGAGGATAGTTGTATTTAAGAGAGATTTTATTAAAATTCTTGAAATATACACAAATTATAATATCACCATTCTGCTTTCTAACTAGAACAATATTTTCCAACCAAGAATAAAATCTCACCTTCTTGATTATCATGGTATCCAATAACTTTTACACTTCTTTCTGCATAATTGGATGCAAAGTGGGATTAAAATTTATTTGTTTCTTCCTAAAAGGCTTGCTATCATTTTGAATGGGTATTATGTGAGTCATTACCTTTGTATTGAAGGTCTTTAGATCTTAATAACTCTAAGCAAAGGCATCCATGTTCTTTTTAAATAATTTGATATACTATTTCTTCTATTTTCTTGATAGAGATTTATTGATCCTAATAATATTAGGCCCTTCCTTTGTTCTAATATTAACTTCATCTATCTTAGATTCTTGAACCATAGGTTTATATCCTCTATCAAAGTCATAAAACAGGCTCTCTAAATATACCAAGCCCCTAGGGATCCTATTGGTATTTAGTTGTATGACTTATATAGGTTCTCCAATAACATCATTCAAATTTTCTTCATCACTTTCATCACAAATAACATCAGGAAATTTATTTTGCATAGTCATAAAATATTTAATGTGTATATCATCATGAAAAATTTGTAAATATACCACATTGTCAGGGACATATGGCGTATAAATAGATATGGTTGGGAACCATTCCATAAACCAAGTGTCTATCTCAAGGTTTTCTTTCTCTAGAAGCATTAATGCCGAAAATATTAGCATTATTATTATGTACTCTAGGAATAAATTGCAGATCAAAATCCAAGAATCTGTCTATTTCATCCAATACTACTTGCTTATATTGCTTTAATTTAGGGTTCTTTATTTGATGTTTCCCCTTGATTTGCTGAATTATCAACTCCGCATCCCCACTAACCTTGAGGTAATTAATACCCAATTAATTGGCTTTTCTTAGCCCTAGCAATAAATATTCATACTCAACAACATTATTTGTACAATAAAATTCTAACCTGTATGATATGCTAAGATAGTTGTCACTGATATCTGTCAACAATATTTGACCAATCCAACTGAATAGTACCACCTAGTTTCTCTACCCAATGCCTATAAAGTAAGATAGAAAATAAAGGGTCTACATATACAACTACAACATCAATCACCACTCCTTTCTTAGGACATTGTTCAATATGGATAAGAAGTCCAGTGATAATGCCTACACAAGGTAATCTTCTATTATTCATGACAAAAATGGGAGGGTGCTCTTTCTGATAAATTAAGCCTAACTAGTCAACTACTTGTTTTGACATTACATTCTTGGAAGCACCACTATCAAGCATGTAGTTATGAATAACATATTGGTCCCCATAGCCTAATGTATACCTTAGTGAGATGTAAAATGCCTTAAGTGAATATGGGGATCTAATTGCATTATTCACAAGACCTATAGGATTTTGAGGTTATCCACTTGAATGATTAGTTAATTTTAAGGCTCTACAAACCTTATACCAATACTTTGGAATAGTCATTAATTCTCTAAAAGTGATTCTGATATTCTATTTTGAAACCTCTAAATCTAAATCAAACTGATATTTCTTATCGTCAATTCCTTTTTTAGTTTTCTGATTAGCCAAGTCATTTTGTTGCTTTTGGATAATATCCTCTACGCTCTTCAAGAATCATTTGCAGCTTCATATGATTTACCTTTATTCATGAAATTACTCCTATATATTTCTCCTATTGTGTAGGCTCTTCATAAAATTTATCCTCCCCTGTTCTATTCCTGATATTGATAGCATGTATTTTATAAAGACTCAACCTCTTTTGTTGTAGATACAAGCTTTCCTTACTTTATTCTATCAAATCTAGTATTAGTAGGCTTGCTTTAGGTTGATGCCTGTCCAAATACCAATGCTCTTTGCTCAATATTACTGGCACATATTTCCATATCCCTTTCAAATTCATATTCTCTGGTTTCATCCTCCTGAGTCTCGCATACATTAATTCTAATATCTTTGTCTTTAGATTCAACATTTAAATCAACATTAGAATGTATACTTAGATAAATACCACAATCAACAAGGTTATTGGTGCATGACATGCAGAGCAATAAAATGGATGATTTGATGCTATATTATTTTATGGTATGGGATTTGGAATAGAATCTATATTTCTCTCTACTTCTTTCATTTTCCAATTCCCATTTCAATTCCTTTTTTCCTCTTCATTTCCATTGCTATTCTAGTTTCTATTAAAATTCCTCCTGAAAGGAGGCGTGTTATCTTCCTGCTATCTATTATTACCCTATGAAGTTTGTGCACTATTGTCCTTGCATTTTTCAAGTCTAGCCAACCTATTATTCAAAGTAATAAACATGTCACTCAACTGATCTATTTTCTTAGGAATAGAGAACTCAACCTTGGTAGGCTTCCTTTTAAGTTGATTGGGCTCTAAAGAGTAAGCTTTCATATTACCATTATAAATCATATGTCTATATATTTTAATAGCCCTTTCCATAATATATCAGTGGTAGTTGTTGCTTGTTGTCTCAGCTCATAACTAAAATCTCCAATGGAAGCATTTTTGTAGAAACAAATGGTATGATCATCATTTGTCCTTAATGCTACTAGAATCTTATTTTTGGTCTTAAAACATATTCTATTGAAATCTTCCATTCATTCATTTTCTTTCTTTTTCATGGTATCCAATTCTATCAGCAAGGAATGTTCATTCTTCCTCTCTACATATTTCCTAAATAAAGTATGCTCTAGCTCTTGAAAATTATTAATAGTACTAGCTCCAATGTTGTTGAACCATTCTCAGGCATCCTTCTCTAAATTTTGAAAAAATAATCTAAGGACAACATCTTCATATTTCACCTCAAGACTATCCATGGCATAAAAAAAATCCCTAACATGATCTTCACTAGTGACAATATTGTTCCATTGAAATTTAGGCAAGTACTTATGAGATTTACTAGGGAGAGGATTTAGATTTGTAGGTAAAAAAAAAATCTCTATATACATTGGTCCTCCATTGATTAAAATTAGTATTGGCATTTTTTATTGATTTTTTATTGATATTTTTATTTACATTCATATTTTGATTTACATTAGGAGTTGTCATACTCACCATAGGTTGATTCACTATAGGTACTTGGTTTACAGAAGGAGAAGACTGATTGAAACAAATATTCGGGCTACAAAAAAAAATAGTACGAATTGGAATTGAATATTTTATGCAAGACTTAAAGAATACTTCATGATTTGGATCTGCAACAAGCACGTCTTTACCACTTCTTCTTGTAGATGCCAGATCCAACTCCTTTTTTTTTTAAATATAAGTTCATTCAGATTCGCCAGCATAGATGTGCAAAGAAGGAAAAAGATATTTAAGAATTCTTGGGCCAATATTTCTCAGCTTGATATTCATTCAAATCTTGCAAATTTCATTCTAGGAAATACTATGAGAAAAACAAACTCAAAATTGTATTGAGTCCTCCCCCACAATATCACCAAAAACTGTTGAGGGAAATTCCTGCACCCTTAATATATTTGTCACACTGCAAGACTTACCTGATCCAATCAGCACTGTGGACTCTGGTGGATCCACCTCTTTAACTTAGGAAAATAGTATTCTAAGACTCTAGATAGACCGAGTAGGGTAAGGAAACCCCAGAGGTGAGCCTATAATATTTTTAATATGCTCACGCTCATCTAGATTTCCAAGAATAAAGTAAAACTACAATATAAAATTTGACCAAGTTTGAAAGTAACTCCTAGGTAGTATTTCAAGTTGTATACTGCTACCTTATCGATTGGGTAATTGTAGCCAGACTTAAAAGATGATGAATATGGAATGAGAAGAAGATAAAACTAAGCCAATCACATCCATTCAAATAATGTAATAGAAATGATTCAACATGCCAGTGAAAGAAGACGCCATATACACATTTAAATTATGTAAAATGTAAATGGGATAACACACAAAATTGCACATAGAATTGCTAAAGGAGGAAACAAGATTGCATTAAATAAAAAATCATTACAATAGGAGTTTCATTAGAATAACCAATTCTCCATTCAAATGATGCAATGGAGAATTATTATTCTTTGTTAAAATTATGTAATAAAGATCCTTCTAGATTCAAACCTCAACCACTAGAAATTACCTCAGTAAACTGGGCACATGCTCAGTAAAACCTACACAAAAATGGAGAAGAATCAGGGGTGACTAGACAAGACACGCAAAGAAAATTACAATTAATAAGTATAAACACTGCTATACCTCTTCCAAAATAAAAATTTTATGATTTTTTATATTACAACAACTATCTCATATAGCCAAAAATTGGTTCTCATTCAAATCTCGATGATGGTCCATAATTACCAAAACTTCAATTGTTTCGATGATGACCGAGAACTACAACTGTCATCATGATGATCCATTAATTGCACTTGTAGTGGTTCTTATTTGTAGTGTGATAGTGGTCTCAGTTGGTAAAAAATACCTATTAAATAAATCTTGATAATAATAATATTTTATAACTACAATTACCAAAGCTGAATGATGGCCTCTCACTATCTCTTAATTAGATCTTGAAAATGACCCATAACATCCTATCTTCCAGAGGGCATAACATTTGATGTGACCGTTGGATCGACTTGAATTTTTTTGTGGATCTAGATAAAGAGGAGGAAAATTTCATGTCAAGGATTTTTTACAAGCCTTGAAGATTTTTTAGTGTGTTATAGGGCCCTAATTACTTCATCTAGTGCCCCAAAAATAGGATTTAGTGTTTTTTAGAAAAACCAAAATAAAGAAAAATGAAATTTAATGACTTTTTAGACATGGATAGGTATTGATATTTTCTAGGAGGCCCATTATTAAAAATGTAATAATTTGTGTTAATTTAGGGGGCTATGTGGGCTTTTTTGGGACTTAATAAAAATAGGGTGGCCAAAAATAACAAATTGCCCAAAAATAGTATTTTTTTAGAGGAGGGCAAACTCAAGTTGGATTTTGAGGATCCAATAGGTCCTAAATGTCTACCACTACTTCCACCATTATCAATGGAAGAGGTCACCTATTGGCATGGCACATAAGTATGCCCACCACCATCCTATAGAGCACGATCGTCAATGGGTCAACCTCATATCACCCTACTTGGTCATCCATGATCATATTGATCTCTCATACCTAATGGATCCAACATCTTGATAATAATTGTAAGATCATTGGCTACTCTCATGCTCTATAAACTACCCTCCCCATGATAGGGATGTGCAATATGCACCACACATCCCCCAATGTGAAGGTCATCTCTCCCATTGGTAATCGAAAGGTCGATGACTCCAGGTACCACCTCTCTGCTAGCACTATCAGTAGCACCCTGTATGCCACCATCCAAGGAATCCTCACTAGGTGGTCCAGCCCCACTAATCCTAGTGTTTTACTATTTGCTTACACAAGTTCACATAGCTCCACCTCCAAGGATCATACTCACCACTCAGCTCTCGAGTACCTGAAACTGCATTCACAAGCACAAATAAAATTTAATTAGTATCATCAATTAAATTTAAAATTAAATAAAATTTCATGTGTCTACTTTCTTGCATTCATCTCTCTCTCTATCTCTCTCTATCTCTCTCTCCCTCCCTCCCTCTCTCTCTCTCTAGATAAATCATGCCTAGTTTTCTAGAGCTACGATTTCACCTCTATGAAATTACACCCCGTATTTGTGAGGCACGATTTCACAAAATTGCACCCGATTTTCATCGGGTATGATTTCACCCACCATTGTGAACTAGGGTGAAATCATGATTGGGCCATTAAATCATGCTTAAGTCATATGCAGAAAAATCATCGGGTTTTATGGAAAACCTTCAAAAATTTGAAAAATTGTAAAAAAATTAAAAATTTAAGGGTTTTCAATCTTACCTTTGCTTGCTCTACTTTTGTGTTAGCCTCACCCTTCACAATCGCTGAATGATGTGCTTGTAATGCCATATCCCATTTTTCCCTAGAGTTATTTTTTCCCTCCTTGCACAGTAAAAATAAATTAGGGTTTTACCCATTTTTTTTTATCCCTATTTTCCTTGCTCTTTTTTTCTATTTTTTGCTTCTTCTTTCCACATTTTTTCTTCTTTTGAGTCTGTCATTTTGAGTTTCATTAGGATTATGTCATCCCTCATGAAACTCAAGGGGGAAACCTACCTGAAGAGGTATTAATATCTCTAATACCTCGATTTGCATGCAAAAAAAGAAAGTTTTTAGAGTGACGTTGTTTTCACACCACTCCTCTCTTCTAAACTAGCCACTCATTTTTTTCTTGCTACATTTTATTTGTAGTTGTTTATATCTTTCTTTGATGCATTTATTAGGCCATAAATGCATCAAAGAGAGGGTAAAATGTAGACACAAAAAAATGACTCTCTTAGAGTGAGTAATTTTCCCTAAACCCTTCAAGGAGACCCCTTAGACTTGCCTAAGGCAAGGACTAAAATTTTCCTTCCCTCCCATTTTTTCTCCTATTTCAATGAGATCACGATCGGGCCTGATGGGATGATATTTCACACAATGTAAAATCATAGTAATTCTGAATTGGGTGTGATTTCACATTCTAGGGTTTTTTCTCAAGAAAACCCTTATTTCTAAAGTTGGCATGTTTTGGCATTGGCTCGTTGTGCTTTTCTTGCCCATTTTGCTTTCAAATCCACTGCAAAATGAATGTTTGAAATATTTTGATAGATAGAAGTGAAATAAAAATAATTAATCTAATCACAAAAAATATCTCAAGTGCTCTCACATTCATTCTTCTTCTACAAGAAAGATAATTTACAATTTGATAAAGTACTCATTATTCAAGTGTGAAATATAGTCTATTGAAGCTCTATTTATGGACAACTGTGATTCATTTTTTGTTGACTTTGGTGGACAAGTGTCGAAGCTTTAAGGAGAGATTGATCACTGAGAGGTCTTAACCCATTTTTTTGCTTATGCATTATCTTCTAGGTTAATTCATTATTTTTTATGCACATTTTTATATTCTTTAGCATGCATTAGTTGTTTCACATCGATCTAAGACTTTTCACCTTGCTTCTACAAAATTGTGCTCGACCTCTATGGGGTGTGATTTCATCAGTTTGCAAAATCACGATCACTCATTATGGAGTGCGATTTCACCTAGATCCAATTTAGAGGTAGGTTGCTAACCCTAAACACTATATCTACATTTTAGACTACATATAGGGCTGTTAGTGCATTTTGTGAGTTATTTTATTGTTCTATTTCGTTGCATTCTGTTATGCTTGTTCATATTTTAAAGGTACAATTTTGCTTCTATTTTCAAAGGTTAGCTAAAAGGATATAGGGGGCTTGAATTCTACACCTCCAAGCATTATTTTATAGTGGCCTACATAGGCACCCTAATTCTAATCATATTTTTCAAGTGTTTGCTAAGTTATCTTGTAGGAACAAGAATTATTGGACATTATTTGAAAAAAGGATAAAAGCAAGGATCAACCACTAGATAAGATAAGTGCCCTAGTTAGTCTTTAGGTTATTTGATGAATTTTTTTATTCTTGTTTGAACCCTAGATCTAATATAAAAAGGAATATCTCTTAATTTCTAGGCATTTAACATGAAAACAACATATAGTGTGTACTTAGAATTTAAATATTGTTTGTGCATATTTTCTTAAGCCCTTCCTTTAATATTTTCTATTTTTAAACCCTAGGGTTAGAATGCACTCAAACCAAGAATCATTATAGGATTAGCTCGTGTCTTCTTGAATTCTATATTTATATATTGTCTTTTATCTTTCATACCATAGATCTAGAAAGACCAAACATAGGTGATTATATTGAATCAAATACATAAAACATTCTTAAAAACCCTTGGACATGGAGTGAGTCTTGAAAATATTTTTGGTGAACCCTTTCCCCCTTTTTTACATCAATTATAGAGAACAGCATACCACCGCGGTCACCTTGGCTTCCTTGCATTTCTAGCCAAGAATTGTATGTGGTAGGGCAATTTTCCCCCTCTACAAATAATATGTATATAAAGGCTTGTATAATAAACCAAATAAATATATTTTATATACTAAAATATGAATGGAAATAGCCTAAATCATTCATGAACAATGCATAAAGAGAACTTACAATATTAATTGCTCAAAATGTATACAAGCTTTATTATAAATTGGATCTCATATAGATAGAATTATCCTTCTTGATTGTACTTGGATTTATTTGATTTCGCATGGATTATTGTCTCCATAATATGGCACTAGTAATGTTACTCTTCATGTAATTAACTATTGTTCTCCATATGACAAGTCTAATGAGCTTTTTCTTGTCATCTTACCACTTGCATACTAGATGGACACTTGACTCTACAATACTTACACACATCTACATGACTCTTACACTTCTACATGACTCTTACACTTCTACATGCACTCCTAATATAGGACACTTGTGCACATCCTCACATTACATATTTACACTCTTACAAACAACACACTTATGTGCATTCTCTCAATCTACACATACACTTTAACTTACATGACACATGTATTTCCTACACATTAACACTTACATAATCACATGCTAAAATTTTGAATCAACCCTAATCGATTACATATTTACAAATGTACCATGAAGGTACACTAGCATGTACCAAATATTGTAATACACCTCAAAAACCCCCTATATTATGTTATTTGGTTATTAAATACTTTAGTCTTCAATATTGGTCTTCGTATTTGTCTTCAATATTCAAGTGAAATTGCATTGTTCATGAACTTTTGCTTCTCTTGAATCTGCTTCATCATATTTAATATTGGGTTGATTCAATTCTTATGTCTATAGGAAATATTTAGACTATGTTGGGTCAAATTCCATGTATCCTGGATTTTTGAAAACTCGGGCAAATTATCATTAACTTCATCTTGAGAAAGCCATTCAATAATCTCTTGAGAAAAAAATAATTGAATATAATGCATATGTTCCATTTTTTTATTGAACCTATAGCTTTAGTTTTGTTTTCATACTTTATGATGCATTTTTTATTTTTATTTACATATTTGAATTCAATTGATCTTCTATTTTCAACCAATTTAGTAATTGAAATAATATTGTTGACAATATTGGAACATATAAAATATTATATAGCACAAAAGTTGAAAAAAGTATGCTAGGTATTACTCTACCAATTCCTTTAACTTGATATATCTTGTCATCTATAATTTTTAGAGAGATATTATCCTTGACTTCTAAATATTCAAACCAATGTAAGTTTCTAGTCATATGATGACTAGATCTTGAGTCTATATACCATACCTTTTTTTCCATTTGTATGTTTTGTTGATATTCAAGTGATATTATCTTTGATAATATTTTTGAAGAACTCTTTTATGATGTTTCCGATTTTATTCAAAATATTATTTTTAATACAAATTTTGTTTTTGAGATTTTCCTCTCATAGAGTATGATTTTGCACTTTGATAATGTCTCCTATGTTAAAAAGTTCCTCTTTTCCATTTATCCATCCTGTGTCTTTAAGTCAAAATACTTATATCTCCTATGTTTAATAAATAACTCAAATATTAAATTTGCAAATTTTAATTTTTTAATCCTTTGATGTTGGAAACCTTTTAACTCTCTAATTTGATTTGCAAAATTAAATACCTCAAATAATTCAAAAAACTCAAACTTCAAAACTTTAAAGTTTAAAAAAAAAAAAAAAATTTCTAAAAAATATAAAAACTTTTAAATAATCATCAATCTATAATATCACTTCAAATATTATCTACCCATTATAACTCCTACTTTATTTTAAAAAGTTAAATAATCAAAATATATGGATGAATGTCACAATATAATTAGTCATCAATATTTTCATATATCATGCACTAGTACAATGGATTAGTAATTAAGGTGTAGTCATAGTGATACCAAAATCTAATTAGAGTTATAACCTCAAGCTAGCATTAATTTGAATTTGAGATTAAATTACAATAATAAAATAATAATTACACCATTTAATCAAGTTTATACATGAAGGCAGATTAACCCATATTACTAAGGATGAATATGAAGGGTGCCCTTAGGCTTACATGAATATACCCATAGGTTTACATAAATATTGCTTGAAGGCTTTTCATGAACAATGCACATAGGATTAAATATGCTCTTCCCATAAGATACACTAATATTTTCCATGACCACTTCATCCACACTTTTGGCATTGGTCTAACAAAATCATATTACACATATTTCATCATAAACATGTATCACCTACAAATAAAACCTTTTCTTAACTTGAGGCTTCATCCATGAAACACTTCCAAGGAAATTTATCCTTGTGCAAAACTTTAAATTCACCACGTAAGAGATAAAATATTTATTGCAATTACATAGCTTCCAATGACACAAAATTTAACTTTTACCATCCATTCACTAACCAAGAAATATTACATATCATTGACACATATTTTAATAGTTTTAACGTCACATTTTTGTGCTTCATCGTTGTCATACACTTTTATGCCAATTGAAATGAACATTAGCTAGAAAATATATACTTACAACTCGTATATAACTGTGAATCCCTAAAAACTCTACACTCTCATACTTATCTACTTCTACACTTTAGAATGACAATGAGATTGATTTTACCAAAAAGAAAAAATGGAATAAATGCACCACTCTTTAAATTCTAAATATAATGAGGTGTGATTGCAACATTGGTTATGATTTAGTTATAGTGTGCATGCTACCCATTATGTAGATGCTTCCTCACACTTGAAACAATAATTGTAGTAGGAAATATGCTTCCAAATCAAATCCTAAGCTTGACCAATGTCTCCTCCATAGCCATATGTGCTTCCAAAACCTCGTGATATATAAAGAAAACATATGTAAAATAGGTTAAACTACTAGTGTCACCATCATATACAATGACAATTGGATTCTCCTATATTGGGTGACTCTCAATAGGCTCTTATGCAACACAAGGAAGGCACTTGGAGGAGAAGACATTAGTGGTGACGAATTTCTAACAATTCATTTCTTAATCCCTCAATAATTATTCTATCAAAGGAAAAATATAGGAAAACTTGATTCAAGGTCAATATAATAAAAACACTCTAGTCACTCTATATGTGCTCTCATAGATACCTACAACCAATGTTAAATAGGATTTAATTCAATGGTAATAATAATAAATAAAATAAAATAAAATCATCAAATAGAATAGTCAATAGAATCCATGATCCAGATAGGAATAAACAAAAACTTAATTATACTCAACACTTGCCCAAATATAAATAGAATGAATTATGTCAACGGATATGGGTACTATAGGATGTGCATCAGCATCCTTTAGCTATACCCATTGCTAGTAAGTTGTTAAAATACTATCATAACATAATTATGTATATTCTATATTTAGTGCACATGGTCCACTATGATGTAACATATACTTAATAATACAACTGTATCAACTTCTTTTATTAGGAGTTACTAGCTTAGGTCCCTCACTTGCATGTGTGCCAACCCTTGAGCTTTAACATTAGGGTAGATAAAGAGTATCTATAAATGCAAGGGTGGAAATGGAATGTATCATATTTTTCTAAAATTATAATGGAGCTCTACTTCCAAGGAGGTTGCCCCTTCAAAAAGGCTTATGATATCAAATTTTTTTGATTAATAAAGTTATTGCATTTCTATTTAATATTTATCAAGAACTTTGTTATTTATTTTCTTGTATTGTTTGTTAATTTCTACAATTACTATTGTCTATGTTCTTGATTTTAATTAAAAATTTCTAACAAATGATATTAGAGAACTTTATAGGGTCATGTTTCCATGTAGAAATAGTAGTTATTATCCTATTGTCTCTTATATTTTAGGTATATATTTTTTCTTCTATAGATTTTTGTTAAATTCCCTACAAGAAAATAATTCTATTGTAGTGGATTAGATCATAAAATATATGTAAGGGGTTTTAAAATATCATAGAGGAGTTATCATTTTTAGCTAAGGTAGATTTCCCATAAAACATCTAGTGAAGTGATGGGTGCTCAAACTCCAATACCTAGGCTTTAGATACCATCCATACACACCACAACCTCCCACGTTTCTTTAGGTCTATAGAGAGACCTCCTAGGAATATCATAAGCCTTCATCCCTAATATAATATTAACTATTTTAGTTTTATGGTGCATCAGTAGGCAATTAACCCTAGAAAGTTACTCTCATAGTACAATAAAAAATAGATAGTGTACCTATAGGTATGATGGAACCTTCTTTAAGTAGAGCTTTTAGATATTGGGTGAATCACTAATCATGATCAAGATAGTATATAAGAGAACCCATAGGACTAGACACACCTTATCCTAGATTGTGCTTATTGATCTTGTATTTTGGCTTGTCCCTACAAAACCAAAAAAATAGAACCTGACATACTATAGAGGAGATTACAACTAGCATAGATTAATGGTGATAAAACCATACGGTGGGACAATACAAAGAATATATATAATTAGTTTAATAGTCTTCAAAGTAAGCATTTATTAGTTGCTAGTATGATACCATAGAAAGAATCCTTCTATTTGTTTGAACATTGATAGCACAAAAAAGACCATGTTTAGCCATCAGAAGAGTTACTTGATAATTATTGACCAAAAAAATTTGGAGGTCAAAAAATGGGTATTTTGTGGTACAACCCATTGTGATCATCTCTTCAAGTTGATCATTTTAATATATAGCACCCATAATATTTTTTTCAAATACCAATATTTGTCATTTTATGGTATAGCCCATTTCAATCATATCTTTGAGCTAACTATTTTGTTATATAACACCCATACAATTTTTAGGGAACCCTAGGGTACCTAAAACTTATCAGAGCTACTAGAGGAACCCAATTAGAACAATCATGTTAATAAGTAAATTACTTGGTATAATAGTACCTAAATTGAGAATAACTACTCTCTTCCAAACTAAATGAAATTGAGTATCATTTAGTGGGCTTGAATCATAAAATATGACTAGATAGGCAATAAGAAATTATAAAGTAGGAGCACATAATAATATTTATAAAATCCTTAATCTAGATATCCAAAAAATTTATGGATAGGACCCCATAAATTGGTTATATCGGGTTAACCAATATATTGCTCTTTATGATATTCTCCAAATTCTAAGGCTCCAAGTAGCATCCTTTAATTTTTAATATGAGGTGCTTCAAGGGTACTAGTGGTTAAGGAATATGCATCTAGATATTTATTGCAATAAATTTGAGATCCATTTACTCACCTTGTTCAAACCTAGTGAATATGAGTATTTCATAAGATCTCTCATGAAATTGAAATAGACCACAATGGTCCAAGACCATAAAATGTAGTTTAAAAATATAACAAAGTTAACAAGAGGCTTGAGTGATAATTTTTCCCAAGGTTTTTTCATTAGTGGGTTAAAAGAAGATATTCAAGTTGAGGTAATAATGTTTAAACCAAAAAGCATATGCAAGCAATAGGTTTTGGTCAAATTAGTTGGAGATAAATTTTTAGCTCAATGACACACATCCAAACCCCCTCAAACTCAACCCCTACTTCCATCTCAGCTAGCATCGAATCTTACTAATAAATTTTCCTCAATAAAATATCTAACAAAATAATAATTGGAGGCATAAAGGGCACAAGTTCTATGCTACAAGAGTGATGAAAAATACTCCACATGCCACAAGTATATGCAATAGAAATTATATTTAATTGATATAGGCAATCCTTCCATTCAAGAATATTATGACAAAGAAGAGGATAATAAAGAAGAAAAACACATATAGAAATTGAATTGATAGAGGACCAACTACCAAATGTTTCTATACATACCTTAAAAAAATTCCACTTCCCAAACCATGAAAGTGGTAGGGCATTTCAAGGGTCAATACCTCATAATTTTCTTTGATTTAGGTAGTACACACAATTATATTGAGACTCGGGTTGCCAAATTATTAGACTACTACCTAGAGTCATGTAATTATTTTAAATTCATGGTAGTTGATGGGGTAGTCTTACCTTGTAAAGAAAAATTTCAAAAATGTAAATATGCATATGGGTGAATGCAATCTCAAGAAAAACATGTTTTCCCTTCCTTTGGGTGAATGTAATATAGCACTAGGAACTCAGTGGATTCATATGCTGGGTCCAATAGTCTAGACATATTTTAAATATTGGATAAAATTCACCTATCAAGGAAATCAATACACTCCATAGTATGCCCATCCATGCTACCCAACATATCAGTTCCCATAAACTAGAATTTTCTTGAAGAAGTGATCATAAAGGGAAAGGGCACAACTATATACAATATAGGATTAGGCTACCACTAATACAATTTAGCTAGATGAAGTACAAATACTTATGGAAAAATATGCATTTGTATTTGTAGATCTGCAAGGATTACTACCACAACATATTCCTATTCTAGAAAATATTGGGATGGATAATTCTATGCATTTTATCGTAGGGATTTGAATCACTAAAGGAAAAATAACCATTTTGAATCTCCTAGATCATATCTCTTATTATTATCTCTTATATGCTATAACTCACCTTTATAATGCTCCCATAGTTTCCCACATACCATTAAAATTACTTTTTCACCCTCGTGCAATGCCCTCTCAATAATTTCTTCCACATTCACTAGTCATTTTGTAGTAACTATTCAAAATATAGGATACACACCTTAAAAGGAGCTTTGTATACTATCTCTAAATAGATGATAAAATAGAATTTGTTAATCAGTGCTTGAAACCAATTTATGGATATCCTTCCCCATCATTTTCATCATATGTTCTAGCTAGTTCCAATGTTCTAACAATAATTTCCACTTTTCAAGAGTGTGAACTACTTCAACTTCTCAAGGATAATTTGGCAATAGGACAAAACCATATATGCTAGCAAGGTGATAGCCACCATTTTTAGCATGGTTTTAGTGTCTTATAATAAATTGGGATCATCACCTACAAGTCACATCTAATTAGAACTAATATCGTAACCAAGTCCTCCATTATTTGACCTCAGACATATGCATATTGGCTTGTGAATTCTTTGACCAATTTTACCTAAATGTTTTATTTATCATCAACTTGGAACAAAACCCTTGGTATGATTCTAAAAAAGTACTTTACTCACATTATCAATCTAAGTTACTTCTTGCTTATTCTGTGTAGTCATTATACATTTTCTAAGAGCTTCAACTACTTTGTAATCTCCAATATTCTCTTTATTCCTCATTGTTTCATCAATTTACATAAATAAATATTTGTTGTCAATAATATAATTAGAGAAATCAGAATCAAGATATCAATCTTCAAACATTTTTACCATGTGACAAGCAAATAACATGTTACATGCAAAATTCTCATTTTCATCTTTAATAAATTTTTCACTTTTATATTTTATGTGACTCTATTTGAGTCTACAATAATTATGACATTGGATATTTATATTTTCTATAATACCATGTTCATGACCTCTTCCTCCATGAAGGCTTCTTCCCTATTCTCTTGACTAATTTTATGGCTCCCTATTTATCTCATGGGGGATTTTTCCAATTGATGTTTTTTCAGTATAAATCTCATTACAAAATCATGTTTTAAAAATTCTAAATTTTTCTTTGATATACATCCATGGGGGTAAAAATGATCCCATGAGTTGATCTAGTTGTAATTTTGTTCTGTATTTACATTTTTCTATTGAATTCACAAAAAAACTACATTTTTACAAATCATATGTTATATGACGGTATATGTATTGTTGCATAATTGATGGACTATATCTTGTACTTGAACATATTAATTATATATTTTCTCATTGTATTTCATTTGAAGAAAATCAAATACTTAACTTTATGAGTTCCTTGATAATTAGACTTCAACATCTCCCAATTTTTTTCCCCATTTCTATTTTCTACAATTTTGGTGAAAATGCTTACATCTAAATCTCTCTACATTAGAAAAATGTCCAAAGAATTCTTCTTCATATCTTTTATATTGATTTATCCTATGTTGACAATGCACTCCAATCTTAGGGATCAACACATCTTATTTGAATTTTCTTCCATTTATATTTGTGAATCATTAAGGTTTACATATTAATTGCCCAATATTCATAGTGATCACCATTGAATTATGGAACTAGTAGTTGTAAATTTATTGCTACCATTAAAAATATCCCAAACTACTTGAACATGACTTTGGTACTAAATGAAAAACTGTTGGGACTAAAATGGAATGAGATGTATTGTACATGAAAATGTGTTACATATATATGTAGGAGGCCTATATGATAAATGACAAGTGTCAATATAAACTGACAAGTGTCAAAACAGAGGCATAGTGCACTTTAATTCTAACATTCCCCCTTAAAGTGCACTATCCTAACTAAAGAAAAAAACAAGTCAACATTAGGTAACATTCCCCCTTAATGTTGACTTCTCTAAAAAATTCTATCAACCTCTTTTATTGCTAATTTTTTCTAGGATCGTGCTCCTTGCGCTTGGATCTCCAACTATGAATAATGCTAGATTCACTATGTATACATCTCGGTCTTTTGCTTCAGGTTCAGCCATATCTATGGGTTTGTTGCCATTGGTTCAACCATCTAATTGCCTCAGGGTCATCATGGGTGCCTCAGGGTCAGCCACCTCTAGGTCTGTTGCCTCTGTAGGTCATCCTCAAAGGATGTTACCTCTCATAGGTCACCGACTAGATCCACCATGAATATCAAATCCCTCCTCATGGTGAACTCAATCTAGAAGGTTTCGGTCTCTGCCGAAAATGCACCTTAATACATAAGAAATATAAGCCATGAAATACAATAAAATGAGCCATAGAAACCAAATATGGAGGAGAATAAGAAAAAATAATAGAAGAGAATATTTTGAAGTGTCTTCGTCTATAGTCTTCAGAAGTAGATCCGGAAAAAACTTGGATAGATTCTAGGGTGTCTATGTCTGTAGTCCCTAGAATAAGTGTCCTTATGGTAGTCACCTCATCTTACCGAAATGCATTTGTAACCAACTGCTACATCTGCAAAGTAGAAAGAGGATAATACTTAATACTAGGTTCACTTACAAGTGCCTTTGGAGTGTTGGGTACAACTAAGAGTGCACTCCAAGATAGAAAAAATTGAGGCTTAAAAAAATTAAATGAAACAGCCTCAAAATTACAAATGGACACTACCAATGTGTCTGTCGTGGAAAAATGTTTCCAATGACTATAAATACCTCTATATTCCACCATCAAAGGGGCCTTCATCATGTGGAAAAACCATCATGCCTATCTAAGGCAGCAAATAATCATCGCACTGAGGCGAAATAAAAAATAGACAGTTTTCAATTTTCCCACACAGGGGAATTACATGGGCCATCTAGGCCATCATCAGTTTCAAATGAAGGAGTACAATAAGGAGCCATGTGGGCCTTCCACTTCCACTTTCACTCTTCCATGTGGAAAAAGCATTAAAAAAAATAGCCAATGAGGCCATATAGTCGGCCATTTTCTCCCTTCCACTTTTAAATAAAATGCTCTTAAAAAAATTTCCCCATATTAAAAAACTTTACCCTACCCACTATCCTTGTGGGTGAAATGCATAAAACAAATACATTTTTAAAACAAATACTTTACCAATTTATCCATAAAACAAATACTTTACCCACTTCTCATGGGCTTGTCGCCCATTTAATTTTTCCAATGTCATTGTTGACCACGAGATCACCACGCTTATTTTGGAAAGTCTCCTGGTCTGCGACAGGTGGCATGACAGCATGGGGGGCCGCATGTTTTAACTCCTTCACCATAACATCATCCTAGAATTCTCCCTCTAGACATTTGTGATGTGGACAAACTCTGCTAAGAAATCCTCCTCTGTCTTCAACACCCACTTCGTCCCCGCAATGCCTGCAAGAGACACTCCATTTTGTTCCTTGAATTCATCGTTGCCACCAATTTATTTGAATTTTTTGGAACCCACTACGCCAAGCTCACCCCTGATTTGGCCAAGGTCAACTGCAGCTGCCACGACGGGACACCCGATGTGGTTCTGAACATCCTGGTGGTGTCACAGAAAATACATGTCGACTGGAACCTGGTTCCAAAGAGGAAATGCTCCTGGTTTATGGTAGCTTCTAGTCCATTCTAGTTTATGGTTTCTCAAATGGATTTGACTTGCTCTTCCATATTCCCAACACCAAAAACTGGATTTGCCTCCCAAAAAAAAATTCTCCAAAAAAATGATAAACATATGCTTTGATCAGGTTGAAACCCTCGCAAAACCAAATATCTCTTCAAACAAGGGAGAATAACAACAACACACTTAGATCCATTTCAAAACCGTATCACACACCATTCTAATCTACAATCTTATGAAAAAAAAATCAGCAAGAATATATTAGGAGTTATGTAACCAACGAGTATGTAGCATGAAGCCGAGGAAATCCAAAAAATGTTGCAACAAGACCAGATCTGAGAGCTCCGTCAAGGTTTACCATTATTCGGATCTTAAAATTCTTACCATATGGTTTCTAATCCATCAAATGATAGAGAGCATACTCCCTAGATAAAAAAATTTAAAAAATAGGATAAAGAAAAATCAGGAGGGAGGGACGGAGGATTTCCATGAGGGAAATCCCCCCTCAAGGGTTTCACAGGCAGGAGAGGGAACCTTCTCTGATACCAAATTTTGGGACTAAAATGGAATAAGATGTATTGTACATGAAAATGTGTTACATATATAGACAGGAGGCCTATATGATAAATGACAAGTGTCAATATAAATTGACAAGTGTCAAAACAGAGGCATAGTGCAATTTAATTCTAACAAAAACTACTTTAAATTTAATACAAAAAACAAAATAGAAAAAAAAATTAAATAATTATCAAACTCAATATATTTTACTTCTTCAATTTCATCCACAAAACCTCAATTACATATACTTTCACTTGGTAAAACTCCTTTGAATTGCATTAAAACTTGTACCTAACACAAAATATGTAAGCATTCTAAACAAAATTTATCTATAACTAGATTTTCTCCTTTCTAGTTACTATTATTCTTTTTATTTTTAATTTTCCTTTTACAATATTATTTTTTCTCTTTCTATTTTGTAATATCAATATAACTCGTGTCTTATCTTAAAAAAAAAAAAAATTTATCAACTAAACATTGCTTTTAGCACCATATTTTTTGTTTTTTAATATTAAACGTTATTTTTAACATAGAAAATAGGTGAATTTTAATGATTATCAAGTTTCATAAATTTTATAAATAGTTTTTAGATGCATAAGTTAAATCCATTGTCATCCATGTAACCCTGTCGACTAGATGCAAATGACATGACAACATTGTTAAGGGGAATCAAATGATTGATCAATTTGTATAATTGAGTGAATGAATGATCATATAAAATAATCATAACCCTTGAATTGTGTTCCCTGTGTTTTTGTGAATTAATGGTCCTATACAACTTTGGATAATTTTCATTGCAATATAATGTCATATACATCTTAAATGATTAAAAAAAATTGTCTTCTAGTTTTTTTGATACCATATAATTATCATTTGAACCCATGATTAAAGAAAAAAATTGAGATAATAAAAAATAAACTACCATAAACACAAAGTGGATTACAAATAAGGCTCTCCAATCACACCAAACCAATATAGTAGTTGCCTTGATGCTGGCCATCTTATGATCCAACCATATAAGAACTTTAATTTTTCAATGTATAACTTGTAAATAAACTATTACAACTTTTTTAAATGCCTTTATAAGGATTGCAAGTTTCACTATGTGTCAATTGAAATATTTACTTACCTTTCTATTAAAAAAATTACTATACTAAAAACTATCCCACACATTTGATGTTCACACTTCAATATTCTACAAACACTAAATACATAGGCTCCAATATTTCAATATTCTTTAAATATTATATACTATCTAAAAATATAGTCCTTGTAACCCTCATTTTAAACACTCTATGGAAGGCCCCTCTTAATTAAAATTACATATATACAATATTTCTTTTTTTAAAGGAAGCTTTGAAAATTTTAAAGAACACTTTAAGCATCCAACTATTAACTTCAATTTTAAACATGTGACACTTCCAATGAAAACCTTTTCTCAAATTGAGGCTTCATCCATGCAACACACCCAAGGAAATATATCCATGTGTAGGCCTTTATATTCACCACTTAAAGATATATAATATTAAAGTAAAATTATATATCTTCCAATGACACAACACTTCACTTTTTCTCATTAATTCACCAACAAAAAATGTATACTTACATATTTTTTAGGAGTTTGAGAGGCCATACTTTTGTGATCCATTGTTATCATGAAATCCAATGTCAATTTAATAGAATAGTAGCTAGGAAAATATATTCGCATGATTCATGCATATCCATACATCCCCAAAAATTCTAGCTTCTCATATTTTCTACTTCTACACTTTCAAAAGGTAGTGCAATTGACTTAACTAATTAGAGAAAGGCAAATACATCAACCACTCTTTATATTCTGAAAATTATGAGGCACTCTTCTAATATTTCTCATAAATGATTTATGTTGTACATGACATTTATCATATAGATACTCCCTCACACCATAAAAAACTATGATAGGCAAAATGTCTCCAAATATAAGCCCATGTTTGACCGACATTTCCTCCCTAGTCAAATATTGCATGAAAACCTCTAAATGTATAAAAATAACATACCAAGGATAGGTGAGTCTACTAATGCCACCATCATCTACAATGTCAATCAGATTCTCTCATAGTGGGAAGCTCACAATATGTTGTTATGTAATACAAGAAAGGGACATGAGGGCAAGACATTAGTGGTAAAAATTTCTAATAATTCACAACTCAATGCTTTAATAATTTATCCCCTACTATAGTAGAAATGTAGCAAAATATTTTTCAATACCAATATAGGAAAAACACTCTAGTCACTCTATATACACTCTCCCAAACACACACCTAATATTAGACAATCATCTAATGTAAACTAGAGTAATTATTGTCTAATGTAAATTCGATGTGTTGCTGGAATAAATAAAATATGATGAGGGACAAGAAATTTTTGTATGAAGAGTGACAAAACCAGTAGCCAAGAATCACTAAACTCAAAATTATAAAATTATAGTAGTTTGTATAGAAGTTTAAATTTGGTGTCATGTATTTATGCTTAATTGCTTTACAACATGAAGTATTATGGATTCATGCCAATGTTTCCCTCTTTGATTGCAGTGTTCAATTTGAATCCAAGTAGTGGAGATATTGCATTATTAATGCCATGTTGTCCTTATTTTGGTGAAAATATCCTAAAATGTATGAAGGTAGGAAAGTTAAGGCAAGTGGGATCCTAGCTAGGAGGGAAAGGTTATTTTTCTAGGATATGAATGTAGCATGTAGAAATAATAATTTTAAAAGACATAAAATTAGGAGACATCCTCTTTGATGGATATTTATTTTTAGTATAATTAATGGTGACTAAGTTAAATTACCAAAAATATATGATGGTTTGTTGAATAATGAAACATAATTTATAAAGCTATAGTTTTATTTAGTAATGGAAGTGGTGATATGGGGTGGAATATTTTAGATATTGTATAGTCTAGAAGCTAAATAAAAATGAATGAACCCACTTATCTTATACCACTCATTGGTTTAATAATGTAACTATAAGAACAATGTGTGTGTATACATATATATTATGTATGTATGTATATGTATATATACCCCAACATTGTCCTTATATTAAGCATAAATTATAATTGGATGAAGTATATGGTATGTAAAAGGACATGTAAGTCAAAACACTATTGATTTAGAACATCTAATCTATTATTTTTTATTAAAATCATAATATATATTTTGACTTGGTTAACTAACTAGCATTATTCAATTTCTTTAATGCTTGAATAGGATAAAAAATCTAAGGTTGTTGCTGGATAACAACCAAAAATCAAATATTTTTGACACAATGCAAAAATGAGTGTGACAAATATGGTCCTTAACATTCTCTATAATATTAAAGTCTCCTCTAACCACCCTATTTTGTCATGGGTAGATATTAGGCCATTAAATTCCAAAGGTCAACTCTACCATTACTATTATTGGGGGCATAAAAAAATATTAAATCCTATTATTTATTATTTGATTAGTGTTTGAACACAAATAGCTATGATAAGAGTCTTCCCAAAATCCATCACCAATGATTTCCTCTAGGTATAGTACCCTAGTGCCAAACCCCCACCATAATATTTAAGATAAGAAAAAAGTACAAACCACTTCCCAAATACCTTGAAATATTGGTCAAGATGAATGCCATCATAATTGAATTCTTGGGTAATAGGAATATTAGGTTGAATATGAATAATTACCTCTTAGAATTAATGTTTGTTATTTTTTCATGTGAGACAACACACATTTTAGGATAATATTATCATAGATAATAAAATTAGTTCAAATAGGGGTCCTCACCTTATAGTTTGCATTGAACCTATTAACTACCATCAAATATCCCATCTATTTGTCTTGTATTTCTATAGCAAAATGTGAGAATTGGTTAATGGAGATAATTTCCAATTAATCATCTTGAGACAAGGAATCAACTATTCCATTATTGTTGCTACAAATTATTAACTTTAAAATTTTGATCTTACCTTTTTTGGGTGAAGAAATAAAAAATACATTGACATCATTGTACCTTTAAAACTATTCTTATCCATCATTTAATAAGATATATTTAAAATATCAAGCATTAAAATAGAAATTATGCACCTCAAATTAATTTTATGGCAACTAAACATTGCTAGTAGGAATAGATATTCAACTAAAGTAAGGAAGGAAGAGGAAAACAATAAATGGTAGAGGATAAGAAAAACTATGGTTCAATAAGGATGGACCATTTGTGACTAGAGTCACAAGGCTTGGATGAATTATGAAAGACTAGATATGATAAGGGGGAATATCTAATGATTTAAAGTATTAGTGTCATTAGAAGGTGAATAACCTCCTTGAAACTGACGTTTCTCAAAACTAGATATCAATGGATGACATGGGGTACTATTGGCATTTTTGCCACATTGAAATTTTGTTGTAAACTTTGTTTGAAATTGGCCAGTAAAACTTACAAATGCTTTTGAGTGTTTTCACACATTGAATTTTTTTTTGAAAATTTTCTAAATATCTGATGGGTGTAATTTCAAGTGCCATTCAAGTAAAATGCTTTTTAGTTCCCCGAAATGATTTTATTCCAAAATGGCTATTTCACTCTATGAAATGCCTTTTCGTTCTTCAAAATGCCTTTTTGCTCCAAAGTGTAATTAACATTATTTATGTTGGGTATTTCGTTGGTGAAACTATTCTACTGGTAGTTTTATTCTCATTAATTTTCAAAGAAATCAAATTTCCAAGATTGGCCCTACTTATGGCAGTAAAATATTTTCCTAGATGATGTCAGAAGAAAAAGACAAAGATTGGGGTAAAATTTCATTTCACGCAGGATAAAATTATTAAGTGCACATTCCAAGTAAAAGCTCATTTCAGACGTAACTTGGTGAATTGAAGATAAAGGCCCATTTTGAGTGAAATTTTATGTTTTAAAAGCAAATCTTCTTTGAAAAGGATTAAGATTGATAAATTTAATTTTTGTGGTGATATTATTGCTATAACTTCCAGGTTTAAGTATGACGCTCTTGATTCCAATGCGATATTGTTCATTTTCGAGGCACCGACCACTTTGTGGGTATGCATTTTCAAGGTGCCACCATAGATATTTAAATCAGATCATTGATTCTTGCTGAAGCCTGATATACCATGTGATAAAATTAGTAGATATTTTATTTGGTATTTGCTCATTGGTTCGTTGTTGTTTCTGAGGAGAGATTTTCTACTATTGGTGTCTGGATTGCCGACACCTTGCCTCCACATGTATTTAATGAAAGAGAAAAAAACCTCTATAAATACTAATCAAATTTCCATTGTAAGGGAGGAGAGACATTTTGCAAAAAAACTCATCAAGTTTTCTATGTAAATAAGAGATATTTGGCTTCTGATTTTGCAAGTGACTTTATGTGTGATTTCTTTGTATTTTATGCATTTCTCTTTTATTCTTGTATTTCTTATCTGCTATTGAAATTTAAATTTTGCATCTGAGTTTGAATATTGCTGGTGAGGAAGTGAGTTTTGGAATGCAATCTTGGAGGTTATATGTGCAAGGTTGTAAGTAAATTATGTTGCTTTCTTTTATTATATACTATTTATATGCTTGAGTGGAATTTTTGCTATTAATATTTCCCCAATCCTATACCTTCAGACTATGGCCATATTTCCCTTTCTTTCCATTATTTCCAGTCTCTTTCCTGCAACTCTAGTGTTCAACAGTGTAGGATTTAGTAAGGGAACCGACCCTCTCTAGATATTGGTCTGATGGAATTTTCTCTTTCCCTCGGCCTTTCAATGTTGGTCGAGCCTAGGCGCACAAGTGATAATATCTTGTACTTAGGTAGATTTGTGACCAATACTTTTTAGCATGCCTAGTGGGACCTTGAAAGTTTCACTTTCAATAGTATTGAGGTTTGATGTTCGCCTTCATGCTATACAGTTAGAACATTTGGCAACTCAGCACTACCCAAAATCCTTCGAACATGGAAACAATGAGATCTATACTTCATGATCACAAGATCGAAGGCCAAAATTTTTGAAAACCTCATTGATTTTTTTGAACTCGACATCCAAAAATTAGGTGAAAACCCTAGGTTGGTCACCCTGTCACATCATTTGTAACATTCTCACAAATATTTGGTGTGTTTTCTATTTCTTCAAGTCCAGCTAGTATTGCTACTAGTTTTCCACCTCCTCAACCACACATACCGGTCCAAATGGCCCAGAATCCTCCACCAAGGTAGTTCTCAGCATGGAATAGTTTGTGAGCCTTGAATTTACAAGCACAAAATATCATTCCTCAAGTTGCTTTGAAAGATTTTTCGACCTATGATGGTATCGGTAAAACTAAATATGAGCATATCCAATATGTAGCTTCTTTGGTGACCATCCATGACATAACAGATGAAGATGTGATGATAAAATTGTTGGTATTGTCACTAAGAGAGAAATTATTGTATTTGTACCAATCGTTGTAATCGAGCACTATTGCATCATGGTATTAGTTAGGGGAGTTATTAATAAATAACTTTCATGAAAAATTTGATCCATTTTCCTTGTAAAAATTTAATGTGATTCAAAGGCATTCATATCAGGATATGGCGGATTTCAATGTCATATTCACCAAAACATGGTAGAGAGTTCTTGAAGGTCTTTGTCCCATTCACGAGCAAGTTGCATTCTATTATCTCAGAGCTTTTAACATAGACATTGTCTTGGCTATCTGATTTTCCAATGCGATTACATTCCCAGAGTTGTTCAAAGAAGCATAAAAGGTGGAAGCAGACTTGATTGCCATAGGTAGGCTTCCCCCAAAGGTAATAATGCCCATCCTACCTGATCTTCCACAACATTTGCATTCGGGTTAATTTTCACAGCATATGTCTTCCATGTATCTTGTTCCATCATGGAGCTCAAGTGCACCTCAAATTGCACCCGTTCTAGTTCCCCAACTCCCTGCTCCAACTATTCAGTAATTACCCACACCCATTTCATTCCTAGCATTACCTGCACCACCAACACCTCTACCTTTACTAGCACCTCCTATGTCCTCAAATCCTGATCCTTACACAACACTTTTACAAGAGGTGAAATCTACTAATTCATCTGTAATAGCAATAGGTAATAAAATCACAGTTATTGAAAGAAATCAAGCTGAGAGAGATTTCCAACCCAGGAGATTTAAACCTTTGCCAATCACCAAGGAGCAAGTGGCTTCAACAAGCAAGGCGCTTGATAGGAACCCAATTGTATTTATAAATGAGGAAGCTGACCCCACAGATATAACATAATGGTGCACATGTAATGATCCACTTGGTGAGGAGACTTGTATGGTTCATTTGAACTATGTGCAAACACTAGATGCAAGCTCTTCTGGAGGCTAGGTTAACATGTTTACTAAAATGGATCATAACTTCATGGTTTTGTCCAAAGAACAAATCTTAGTTCTCACGAGAGTTGAGAAGAAGCTAGTCACAGTAGATCTAGCTGAGATGGAATCGTTAAGGGTACTTGCTAACCCGAAGATACAAAATGAGAATAAATAAGTACAATTGAAATCTCCTTCTTCAAAACCAAAGCTAGATTCACCTATTCTATTAAAATATCTTTTTCCACCATGAGCGAAGGAAAGATTGCAAGAAAAAGCCTTGACTTCATAGGCAAGAGATGAAATAGAGGAACAAGCTAGATAAAAGCTCAAGTACCCATATTTGACTAAAATACAAAGGATAGAAGCCACACAAAAATATCATAGAAAATATGAGGCCACTAAGGAAAAGAAGGAGTCTGCTACATCCGCATACAACATTGTTAAAGAGTTGAAGAAGATTCCCGCTCAGGTTAGTCTTTATGATGCATTACAATTACCTGGGCAAGTCGATCTATTACAATAATAATTAAAGTATATGAAATATAATGGAAAGAGTCCTAACCAGACAATTTTTGCTCAAACATTAACTACTTCAGCCACTATAAAGAGTAGACCACCTCCTTTCTATTTGTCAGTCAGGATGGAGGGATGGATAGTGCACAACTACATGATTGATTCTGATGCTACAATAACTGTCATGCCAAAGGTAGTTTGTGAAGTCATGGGTATGGATTATAAAAGGAGTAGCCCTGGTGTCTTGCAATTGGATTGGACACCTATGAAAATAGTAAGCATGATCAAGGATATTCCCATTATCCTCCATAGTATGCCCATAAATCATGGTCATCCAAGAAGTGGTAGTAGTTGACCTGGAACCATACTTTAGCATGTGCCTCTCAAGGGAGTTCACAACTAACATGGGGGGATATATTTCCTTAGAATACTCACATTTGGATATACCATTCAAGAGAAAGAATATTTGCATTCATAATGAGAAGCTCTCGCCTTTTCACATTGATAAGTTGGAGGAAGAAGAAAGTTCTCGAGGAGAGGTTAACATGATGACCGATCAGTTAGGAGAAGTTGATTTAATGGAAGAAGCATTGGGTGAGCTTCACCTTGAGGATGATTTTTCAGTCATGAACTTCAATGCGATGGTTAACACGGACATTGGATACTATACTATCACAAAGCTAGAGCAGATTGAAGAGAAGGTTTCTGATTCTCCCGATCCTATTGCAGATCAATTATGGAAGCTTTATTTTGATGGCACCAGGTGTAAGAATGGTGTAGGAGCTGGCATTGTATTGATCTCTCCCAAAGTGTTGCAAAATATCTATTATTATAGGTTAACTTGGGGTTGCACAAATAATGTAGCTGAATATGAGGTATTATGCCTTGGATTGAAGAAATATGAGAAGTTGGGTATTAAACAGCTGCATATTTTTGTGACTCTGAACTCGTTATTAATCATATCACTAATAGATGTGTTTCAAAGCAACACTACTTGAAGGCCTACCACAATAGATTCTGGGACTTGTTTGAACCTTTCACTCTTTAAATGTATAGGTGATTTTGAGAGAGCTAAATAAACATGCAGATATTTTGACCTCTCTTGGTGCTAACTACTCTCCTATTGAGCAAGTAGTTAGAAAGCCTAAAATATTTAGGGTGATTTACATACCCTCAATTCTTGACAAAAATATATATTTGCAAGTGTTTTACAATGATGAGCAGATAGTTAACTTCTTTCTTAAAGAAATTGCAATCATTGATGATAGAATCCTTGCTAAAGAAGAGAGAGAAGGGATGATTTAGCTAAAAAATAATTACATCCCTAGGGTACTGATTACACTTGAAAGTCTATTCGACCAAAGTGATTTGGTTGAGAAGCACAGGATTAAAATTGATGTAAAGTATTATAAAGAGTTGCATTTGGAACCTGATAAAATCATCAAGATTGGAATATATGGCACCCTAGAATAACTGGAATATATCAATAAATTATGTTTTGAGTATCCAAATATTGTTTCCTAGAGCTACCATGATTTAAAGGGTTATTATAATAATGTCATCAAACATACTACATAACTATAGGAAGGGGTAAAACCTTTTTGTCAAAAACAACGACATGTCAATCCCAAGATTAGAGTCCTCATGAAAGAGGAGCTATTGAAGATAGTAGAGGCCAAGATAATCTATCCAATAAAGTACTCAACATGGGTGGCTAACTTGGTCCTAGTATGAAAAAATAATGGAGACATTCGGTTGTGTGTTGACTTTCACAATCTAAACTAGACATCTTTAAAGGACCATTACCCTCTACCTCAAATCGATCAAATCCTTCATGTAGTAGCTAGCGCCAAAAGATTCTCATTGCTTTATGGTTTCTCTAGGTATAATAAGATTTGGATGAAATACGAGGATCAATATAGAACAACATTCACCACAAATTGAGGTACTTTAACCTACCAACAGATGCCATTTGGACGTTCAAATTTTCATGCCAATTTTCAGAGGGCTATGGATATTGCTTTTAGTGAGTTATTGAATAGGATTATTGTGATCTAACTTGATGATATTACTATGTTTTTGCATCATAGAGAAGACCACATTACTCATTTGAGGTAGGTGTTTGAGAAGTACTATGAGTTTGGGATCTCGATTAATTTGAAGAAGTCAATATTTACCGTTAAATAAGGGAAGTTGTTGGGCCATGTGATCTCACAAGAAGGATTGGAAATCGATCCTATAAGAGCTGAAGCCCTCCTGAGGTTACCATTTTTGGCCAATAAAAAATATTTGCAATATTTCTTTGGCCAAATCAATTTCATTCATAAGTTTATTGTTGATTTATATCAAGTTGTGAAACCCATGACTAAGCTTTTGAAGAAAGGTGTTGAGTTTAAATGGATTGAAACAAGAAGGTAGGATTTCAAGGAAATCAAGGAGAGAATTACTCAGGCTCTAGTATTGATTAATCTTGATTATTCTAAATATTTCATTCTCTATGCGGTAGGCGAACACAAGAGTTATGCTACAGTTTTGACACAATGGCAAGAGGATGGAGGTGAGAATCCAATTGCTTTTTTTAGTCGGGTTATTTCTCCTCATCAAGAGAAATATAATTTTATTGAAAAACAAGTATATGCAGTAATGAAAACATTGAGAAAATTTTGACACTTTGTTTCTCATAGAAAAATGGTTGTGCATGTCATACACCCTGATGTAAGAAATTTTATTCTCCAAGGAGAATTAGGATACAAGAGAGCATGTTGGGTCTCAAAAACTCAATAATATGATGTGGACATCCGACCAACCAAGCTAGTTCATGGGAGAGCTCTATGTCAGGATCTAGCCAAAAGTGAAACTTTCAAGTCATTAGATATGTTGCATAAGGATAATCTGGGCGAGAACGTTTGTGCAAACCATACCACTAGCAATATTTATTGGACCAAAGAGCTAATTGATTATTTTACCTTAGGCATATGTCCATCTCACCTTGATGCTTCGCAATGTTGGATATTTAGGTTACAAGCTCTAAGATATACTTTTTTGCCTGAGGGGATATTTTACAAAAACATTGATGGAGTTCTTCTCAGGTGTGTGAGGGACTCTGAAAAAGAAATGATTTTAGAAGAATTTCATTTTGGACTATTGGGTTGTCATTATGCAGGAAGGCCCATGGCCTTAAAAATCATTCGAGTAGGCTATTTTTGGCTTACCTTGTTTGTTGATGCTCAAAAAGTAAGTACTCATTGCGACAGTTGTCAGTGATATGTTGATAGAATCATAAAATGGGTATTACCTCTTTGCCCGATTCAAGTAGAAGCACCATTCCAGCAATGGGACCTAGACTTTATCGAGGTCATTGATCCTAACTCATCTACCGACCACAAGTATATCTTGACTGCAACTGATTACTTCACCAGATGGACTAAAGCGATTCCAACCAAGAAATTATATCAAGTCATAGTCATCACTTTTCTCGAGGGGTTTATCACTCTCTTTGGTGTCCTGCATGCAATCATAACAAATAATTGAACACCTTTCATAGGCACAAAAATCAGTGAATTTGCGGGTAAGTATAGAATTTATTTAAAAACTTCATCTAATTACTATCCACAGGGGAATGACCTAGCTGAGTCTACAAACAAGAACCTGCTCAAAATTTTGAAGAGAACCCTTGGCAAAAATAAGTGGATCTGGCACCTACTTTTGAACCAAGCATTATGGGTTGATCGCATCTCGGTGAAAAAATCTATCAAGACATCCCCTTATTCCTTGGTATACGGTAAAGAAGCGGTTTTGCCTATCCATATTGAATTAACGACCCTCCAAACATGGTATTTTATTAATGATGAGGATGATGAGTCTGATCCCATGAACATGAGGTTGGCTCAAATTTTATAGTTGGAGGAAGAAATGGAAAAATAATACCAAGCCTTCATAGAGCATGTTGAGATGATGAAGAAATGGTTCAATAAAAAGGTTTTTGAAATGACCTTTAAGGTTGGCGATCTTGTATTGAAGTGGAACAAAAAGAAGTCAAAGATCGAAAAACATCACAAGTTTGATGTAATATGGGAAGGTCCATTTCAGATCACAGGTGCCAATAAAATTAATTCTTTTTATTTGCAAGATATGGACGGTCATGCACTATCAATTCCAATCAATGGTCTTCATTTGAAGGCCTATTATCAGTGAAAATAGATATTATGGATGTAAATATGTACACATTATCATTTTACATTTCTTTCTTATTCTGATTAGCAAAAAAAAAAAAAGGCTTCCATTTTTTTAACCCTTCCCGGTTCATGGGATGGCCTTACCTTGGAACCCCTTTTTTTTGTTTTTTCCTGCTACTCTTTCAACCTTCCCTGCTATTTATAATTTAAAATAAATAAATAAAAGAACCATTTGCCTTCCCACCAAATTCAAAATTTGAAATTTGAAATTCAAAAACTTCCCTCCATCACTTTCCCACCCAAACCTTTTCCCATCCGTAATAAAGTGAAATTGCTCCCGAAATACCCATTTCGAGTCCTGAAAAGACTATTTCGGATCCCGAAAAGACTTCTACCACCAATCCATACTTTGCATTTTTTCCCTCTGATTTATATGAAAATGGGTTCTTTTTCCATACATCCATGCTTACCCGAACAACCTGTTTCGGACCTTGAAATAGCTTTTTGATGCAGGAGCATCAGGTGGCAACAGAGCAATCTTGCATCAACCAATTTTTTTTTCTCTAAGTGTTTTGTTTTATTTTTAACAAGGCAGAAGTTGGTCGTTTTAACAAGGCAGAAGTTGGTCGCAAAATCGTGACATAAAAATGAAACCAAGGCTCGAAGGCGGGGAGGTCGCAATATCGCGACGTCGTGATATCGCGACATCATGAAATCATGATATAAAAATGGAACCAAGGCTCAAAGGTGGGGGAGGTCACGATATCACGACATCGCGATATCATGACAAAAACAAAGCCTAGGCTCGAAGGCGGGGAGGTTGTGATATCGCGACGTCGCGATATCGTGACATAAAAACAAAACATAGGCTCGAAGGGGGAAAGGTCGTGATATTGCAACGTTGCGATATCGCGACATAAAAATAGAAATGAGGACGTAAGGAAATTACGTCATGATATTGCGACATGTCATGATATCATGACCAAAAGAAAACAAACAAGAAATAAACATGCGGACGGCCACGTGCACGAAAAAAGAGGCAACAGTCATAGATGAACATTCTGACAAAGCAATAGTTGCAGGTCATGGGCAATATGGATAAGACAGTAGTTTAGAAGAACAGTTTGACAAAACAACGGTTGCAGGACAAGGGTCTCTTTAATGCATGCTTTCATGGCGGATCGGGGTAGTTGCCCATTTATGAAAAGAAAATTGAAGACTCGGTCGTGGAAGCCGATTTTGCAGGTTTTTGTAATGTATTTTGCCAGGTGGGTCATTAATGGCCTAGAGGGTCGAGACCTCGATAAAAACTTAGAGACTGTAAGGAAAAGGGATGGTGAGTTTAAGATTGGAAAGGAGAAAAAAAGAGGAAAAAATTACACCTGTGGGCTGGATTGTAACACGGTTGTAAGAAAATTACAGAGGAATAATATCAAGACTTACTGTGTGAAATATTGGCTCCCCATCAAGTGGTATCAGAGCTGAAGTTTCTGAGTGTGTAGCAGATCGCCGGACGTGAGGCAGTTACACCCGAATCTGTGGAAGGGGCTTGTGAGAGAGTTAGTAGAATGCCTCCAAGAAGAAACCCCATTGGTGGTAGAGGCATGGCGACAGTGGAAGATGTCTGAGTTTTGTAGAGGAAAATGCAAGGCCTGCAATAAGAGATGCATAGAAGATTGGAACTGAGAAGAGATGAAGGTAGCGAAGAGGAAGATTATGAAGAAGAGGACCAACCTATGGAAGAAGAAGAAGTAGATCCTACACAAGCTAGACTGTACAAAGCCATATATCAGATTGGGAAGAGGCCGAAGATGGAGGTTTCCACATATTTTGGGAACCTGGATCCAGAGGAATTGATCGACTGGATCAACGATCTGGAAGAGTACTTTGAGTACGAGGAATTTGAGGACCTTGACAGGGTCAGATTTGCTAAGACCAAATTGAAAGGTCATGCCAGCATATGGTGGAAGGGAGTACAGCTGGAGCGGAACAGAAGAGGAAAAGAGAGAATAACAAAATGGGAACGGATGGTAGAAAAGATGAAGAGACAGTTCATACCTGGTGATTATGAGTTAGACCTGCTAAAGAAAATGCAAGGTTTGAGGCAATC
The DNA here is from genome assembly GCA_028583015.1 of Wollemia nobilis. Lineage (NCBI taxonomy): Eukaryota > Viridiplantae > Streptophyta > Pinopsida > Araucariales > Araucariaceae > Wollemia > Wollemia nobilis. The sequence continues at coordinate 232,709 of JAQPPZ010017204.1, forward strand.
AAGTAAGTCTGTAAAAGAATACATAGAAGAGTTCCATAAAATTATGATCAGATCAGGCAACTCGAAAGCCAATAAGGAGAAGGTAGCCTATTATATTAATGGATTACGAACAAGTATTCAAGAGGAATTAAGTCTGGTCAGAATGACCACCATCGAGGACGCTTACCAGTTTTCCCTAAAAGTTGAAGAAAAGCTCAATAGGAGGTTTGAGAACATGCAAAGAGGAAGAGGTCATGGCAAAAGAACCAGCAGAAGACAAAATGAAGATTCTTAGAAGAATGGAGAAAGTAGCAGTAATCGGGAACAAAAGGGAGAAAATACCTACTGCCCCCGTAATCAGAACAATGATTACAAAGGGGGAAGGGGCAGAGATGGATGTGGCTAGGGAAGAGGCAGATTCTATGGAACCTGTTTCCAGTATGGAGAAGAGGGACATCACAAATACTAGTGTCCACAGCAACAAGAAAGGATTAATAGGAGGTTGGAAGGTAATGCCAGAGCCACGATCACTGATGAAGATGTTAGACCTGAGCATTCTAAAGAAGCAGAGGAAGGAGAAGTAATGATCACGAGGAGAGTCCTGCTGAATGAGGAGGGGGACACAGATCAGAAGAAAAGCTTATTTCACACAAGGTGTAAATGCACGGGTAAGATTTGCAATATTATTATTGACAACGGTAGCATGGATAACCTGGTTTCAGAAGAAATGGTCACAAATCTACAACTAGAGAGGAAGATACACTTGCATCCATATCGAATCGCGTGGTTGCAGAAGAACCATAGGGTTTTAGTCAGTGAGCAATGCCTGGTAAAATTTAGTATTGAAAATTACCATGATGAGGTCTTATGCGACATCCTACCCATGGATGCTTGTCATTTGCTATTGGGAAGGCCATGGCAGTTTGACAGGTGTGCGGTTCATGATGGTCGTGCCAACACCTACTCCATAACAAAGAATGGAATGTGTCATAAGCTGAAACCCCTAAAGGAGGTGGAAGAAAAGGTATGTGGCGGTGCCAAAATTTTCTTAGTTGACGGGAGAAAATTTTTAGATGATTTGAAGCATGAACATTTGTGTTATGCAATAATTCCTAGAGTTAGGGAGAAAGAATGCAAAGATACCCCAACAGAAGTCCTAGATCTATTGGAGGAATTTCTAGATATTGTATCTGATAATGTGCCTAAGGGTTTACCCCTAGTAAGGAAGATCAGTCACCATATAGATTTAGTGCCAGGATCGAGCTTGCCAAATAAAGCTCCACATAGAATGACGCTTATAGAAACTGAGGAGTTGAACAGACAGGTCCAGGAGTTGCTGGAGAAGGGACTGATTCGGGAAAGCTTGAGTCCATGCACAGCGCCTGCAGTACTAGCACCAAAGAAATATGGAGAGTGGAGAATGTGTACAGATTCTTGAGCCATCAACAAAATCACAGTAAAATATAGATTTCCATTGCCAAGAATGGATGACATAATGGACTGTTTGAGTGGAGCCAAGTACTTCACCAAGATTGACTTCAAGAGTGGTTACCATAAAATCCGTGTCAGAGAAGGAGATGATTGGAAGACAGCCTTCAAGACCATAGAGGGTCTGTATGAGTGGTTGGTCATGCCATTTGGGCTATCCAATGCACCAAGTACCTTCATGTGGCTGATGAATGAGGTACTGAAAGAATTTTTAGGAAAATTTTTCATTGTCTATTTAGATGATATATTAATATTTAGTAGAACCCTGGAATAACACCTGATGCACATCAGAAGGGGTTTTGTGAAGCTACGGGAGGAGCAGTTATTAATTAATCTGAAAAAGTGTAATTTTGTAAGGAAGGAGTTAGTGTACCTAGGATTTGTCATCTCAATAGAAGGTCTAAAAATGGACCCAAAAAAGGTGAGAGCCATCATCAAATGGCCTACTCCGTGAAGCACAACAGAGGTAAGATCATTTCATGGTCTAGCTAGCTTTTACAAAAAATTCATTAGAAATTTCAGTAGCATTTGTGCACCCCTTACAAAAACAATGAGAGGGGATAAGAAAGAATTTAAGTGGACCTTAGGAGTAGATAAGAGTTTTGATGTGTTGAAGAATGTCATAGAGCAACCTTTTTTGGCACTTCTAGACTTTAACAAGGTATTTTAGGTAGATTGTGATGCCAGTGGTAGTGCAATAGGGGCTGTACTAAGTCAGGAAGGCAGACCTGTGGCTTACTTTAGTGAGAAACTCAATGATGCTAGGAAAAAGTATTTAGTTTATGATCAAGAGTTTTATGCTATAGTTCAGGCTCTAAAGAAGTGGAGGCATTATTTGTTACCAAAAGAGTTTGTTCTATTTACTGATCATCAGGCCTTACAGTATATCAATAGCCAAACAAAACTGAATCAGAGACACTTGAAGTGGGTTGAGTTTCTCCAAAGTTATACCTTTGTGTTGAAGCATAGAAGCGAAAAATAAAATAGAGTTGCAGATGCCTTAAGTAGAAGGCAGAATTTGTTGATTGAAATGACAGTGGAAGTGGTAGGATTTGAAGAACTGAAGGGCTTGTACCCTGAAGATCCTAATTTTGTATAAGCCTGGACAGCTTGCTTGACACCTGTTACTGTGGACAGGACAAAGTGGTTGGATTTTCTAATCCAAGATGGAATGTTGTTCCAAAAAAGTCAATTATGCATTCCAAGGAGTTCCATGCGGGAAAACCTAGTCAAGGAGAAACACAGCGGAGGACTGGCTGGACACTTTGGTTGAGATAAGACCATTGCCTTTGTGAGTGAGAATTACTATTGGCCACAACTGCAGCAAGATGTGAAAAAGTTTGTGCAAAGTTGTAGAATATACCAGATTGCAAAAGGCAGAAGGAAGAACACTGGATTATATCAGCCGTTACCTATACCTCAAAGGCCATGGGAGGGCGTCAGCATGGATTTCATCCTTGGATTGCTGAGAAAACAAATGGGAAATGACTCCGTATTTTTGGTGGTTGATAGATTTTTCAAGATGGCACATTTTATTCCCTACAAGAAAACAAGTGACGCGGTTCACATCGCAGGGTTATTTTTCAAGGAAGTGGTATGACTTCACGGTCTACCAAAGAGCATTGTTTCTGATAGAGATACAAAGTTTGTTGGGTACTTCTGGAGAACCTTATGGAAGAAGTTTAAGACAGATCTAAAATTCAGTTCTGCATACCACCCACAAACTGATGGACAGACAGAGGTGGTAAATAGAAGTCTGGGTAATTTATTGAGATGCTTAATAGTAGATAAACCCAAGGGATGGGATTTGGTTTTGTCATAGGTGGAATTTGCATACAACAATTCTGTCAATAAAAGCACAAACAAATCTCCATTCTAGGTCATATATGGAAACAACCCAAGAAATGTTTTTGTGCTGAGAAAATTGGATAAAGGGGAAAAATGCAGTGCCGACGCAGAGGAATTTGCGGAACATATGAAAAGTCTACATGGAGAAGTAAAGAAACAAATTACAAAAATGAATACTCAATATAAGACAAGAGCAGACCAGAAGTGGCGGTTCAAAGAGTTCGAAGTAGGAGATGAAGTCATGGTCCATCTTAGGAAAGAAATATTTTTTGCCAAAACTTATAGCAAGCTGAAGATGAAGAAGTTTGGGCGATGCAGAATAATGGAAAAATAGGATTCGAGAAATGCATATGAAGTGGAATTGCCAAGTTGGCTTGATATTTGACCTATTTTTAACATTTCAAATTTAGTGGAATACCATGATGGAGAGAGTACAGAGGCACCAAGTACAGAGTTATGGCAAATTCTAGCATCTACCCCAACCACAAACAAGGTCAAGGAAATATTAGACACTCGTGAAGGCAGAAGCACCAGGAACAAACAATATTCTAAATATTTGATAAAGTGGAAGGGCAGACCTGTAGAAGATGCAACTTGGTTGTCAAAAACAGAGATTGACCACCTGGGTCTTCCCCTAACAGAGCAGAAGTGAGGATCACTTCTCAATTTACCCCTGGTGTCTGATGCAGGAGCATTCGGTGGCAACAGAGCAATCTTGCATCAACCAAATTTTTTTTTCTCTAAGTGTTTTGTTTTATTTTTAACAAGGCAGAAGTTGGTCATTTTTACAAGGCAGAATTTGGTCATGAAATCGTGACGTCATGATTTTGCGACATCGCAAAATTGCGACATAAAAATGGAACCAAGGCTCGAAGGTGGGGGAGGTCGCGATATCGCGACGTCGCGATATCGTGACATCACAAAATCATGACATAAAAATGGAACCAAGGCTCGAAGGCAGGGGAGGTCGCGATATCACGACGTCATGATATCGCGACGTCACGATATCGTGACATAAAAACAAAGCTTAGGCTCAAAGGCAAGCAGGTCGCGATATCGCGATGTCGCGATATCATGACATAAAAACAAAGCATAGGCTCAAAGGGGGAAAGGTCGCGATATCATGACGTCGCGATATTGCGACACAAAAACAAAAATAAGGACACAAGGAAATTACGTCACGATATCACGATCGAAAGAAAACAAACAAGAAATAAACACATGGGCGGCCACATGCACAAAAAAGGAGGCAACAGTCACAGATGAACATTTTGACAAAGTGGCAGTTGTAGGTCATGGGAAATATGGATAAGATAGCAGTTCAGAAGAACAGTCTGACAAAATTGTGGTTGCAGGACAAGGGTCTCTTTAATGCATGCTTTCATGGCGGATTGGGGCAGTTGCCCATTTATGGAAAGAAAATTGAAGACTCGACCGTGGAAGCCGATTTTGTAGGTTTTTGTAATGTATTTTTCCAGGTGGGTCATTAATGGCCTAGAGGGTCGAGACCTCGATAAAAACTCAGAGACTATAAGGGAAAGGTATGGTGAGTTTGAGATTGGAAAGGAGAAAGAAAAAGAGGAAAATTACGCCTGCGGGCTGTATTGTAACACGGTTGTAAGAAAATTACAGAGGAATAAGATCAAGACTTACTGTGTGAAATTTCAGCTCCCCATCACTTTTTTTGGTCCCGAAATGCAAAAAAAAAACAAACAACAAAAAAAATAAACCCAAGATATTCTAAAACTAACTCTTCTCCCTTCTGAAACACCCATTTTGGGCCCTGAAATGCTTGTTTCGGATACCAATCATGCCATTCCGTCCCAAAAAAAAAACACTTTCTACTTTTTTGAAACCCTTTCTATCTTCACCCCGAAATATCCTTTTTAGATCCCGAAATGCCCATTTTCTTCCCCTGGAAATACCATTTTGGGCATAATAAAAAAATATTTTCAAAAAAAAAAAAAAACACCCACCTTACATTCCTCCTAAAATAAGTTTTCCCACTCCCCGAAAAGCCCTTTCCTTCTGCTTTTCCTTCCTCTCCACTTATTTCCCTAAAAAAAAAAGGCAATAATAATAATAATAAAACCACATGCATTCAAACCTTTCTACCCTTTTTTTTTTCACAAACCTCCATTTCCATACTACACTGCCCGTAATATCCACATATTTCCATTTCTCGCCCTACGTCATACACTCTGCCCACTTAGGAAAAGCATTATCAGTATACTCATGGACTCAAAGTTTGTCAAAGGAGTCCTATTATAATTTCAACAGGATATTTTTAGGACCCACCTTGGAGTTAATTTATGGAGTATGCAACAGAGTGCCTCAGGCCATGCAAGCAAAAGTGGTTGATCAGAAAAGAGACAGTCTTTTTACTAACACAAGACTTGGTAATTAGAATGTTTGGTTTTACTGGTAAATCTTTTTTGCTACCATATTTTACAACTAAACACATTTTTGCCTTGGAAGTAGCCTGACAAAGTGATTTGATAAATGATACCTATGGGTCAGGTAGGGGAAAGAAGAATACATGTGCTATGCATTTAAAATTTGGTGATATAACGGTTACTCAGAGTGGGCAAAATGAATTAATTTCTGAGATGCTCTATGACCACGGATTGGTTGAGCTTCCTCAACGATGGAAGTATGATCCTTTGAGTATTTTTGCCAGTCACATCAAGGCAAATATTTTTCATTGTTGCCCTAGAGAAGACATCGTACAACAAAGGAATAATCCAGAAGGCCATGACCTTGAACGGCATGTGGAGAAGATGATGTCACTTCCTCCTTGGCACAATTTTTATGAGATGGAGGTCAAATATGATCCAAAAAATCATCTAGGGCAAGTTCCTCCTCCAGGTCTGTTTGAAAAAATGAAGGTAAAATTGTTTGATTAGTCTGATGAGAAGATTACTGACTGGTGGATCATGAGGATTCACAAAAATAAGCCTAAAGTAAATTATCCACTGGATATGGATGGTGCATGAAAGCACGAGGATACGGAAACAAAAAGGAATATGCCACAAGAGAGAACAAGAAAGAACATATATGAATTGTCACAAGATAAAAGCAATATGAAATATGGTAATCTCTTTATTGATACGCTTTGTAAATTGTGTTACAATACATCTCCTTCCTTTTTAGAGGATAGGAGCATCAAATATGTTTCTCGTCACAACATCCATGGATAACAATCCTTCTTATGCGTGCCCACATGTAATATGGGCGGACCAAAATGTCGTCACTGCTTGCGTATGTGATTCTTTGCTCTTTCTTGCTCCTCTAATATCAGAAAACTGTGTTCAAAGAAATAGAAAATATTAGTAGCACCTGTAGACATAATGAAACATGTATTTCCCAAGGCCTACTATTAATGTATGCATGAAAATAATAAAACGACTATCAAATGACCTCTGATTGACCTAAAATTTTGACAGAAGCATAAAAATATTATCAGAAGACCATTATAAAAAGAACAGTCTGGAAATCCCTGTTCAATGTCCTACTTAGGAAGCCCCAAAAGACCTGAAAATTTGGGGTTAGCTAATTGGGGGTGTTTTGGGAAGACCCAGATGGTCATATTTCTCCAATTTTACCTCTAGGATCCAGATTTTATTGGTGCCATCTGCAAGTTAGTGAAGGCGGGAAATAACAAAAACCTGGTCAAAATTGCTCAAAATGAAATGAAATTTGAACTGTAACCTATTTAACCTATCTAGAATAAAATGCAAAAGAAAAACTAGAGAAATCTATCACAGATTTCTAATTGTGCTGGGGTGGTGCGAATAGGACTGTGACAGTTTGGGGAGCACCTGGGGGCAGGACGCCCACCGTTTGGGACACTGTTTTGGCACCAATCCACTTGGGATGGGTCCAAAACTGATTATGGAGTGTTGTCATCAAATTTTGGGGATAGTTATGGCCAAAAATTAGGTTTTGGGTCCGGATTCACGCTTCCAATAGCCACCCAATAACCTCCATTTCGAATGAGAGATTAAGGATGTAAAAGCACAAATCACAAGTAGGTATGTAAATTGGTAGCACTTCGTTGCTCAAATGCTCCTTCTCTGTATATATTTTGGGTGAGAAAACTCACCAATTTATAGACCTGGAGGTCTCTTGAAATGGGCATGCAGAGGCGCCACTTGGCAATCATGCTTTCTCAGGGGGAAGGAGACTCCTCCCTAAATAGGGACTTCATGATTGCCCTTGTAATTGCCTCTAATGCTTGAAAATGCTCACCCATACTCCCATGCGATGAAGGAAGCGTTAAGTGGTCGATATAAGCTGCCATTTGTCAATATTTGACTTTTTTCCCATCAAACCTGTAATTCGCCCCACCCTGGAGTGAATCTAGAATTCATCCTTGGGTGGGGCGAATCCCAGTTTGAATCCGTTCCAGGGTGGAACGAATATTGAGCAAAGTTCCTGAAGGTGCCAAATTGATCTTTGACCTTCCAAAACTACTATGAGAGTGGTTAGGACCACTGTTTAACCTTTGGGGTATGCCCTTGGGGTTGTGTGTGTCAATGCGATCAATGTTTGTAGTCACATAATCGGATTGGTTCTATTTTGGTGTCTACAGATGCCCCGTTTTGGGATGCACTGTGCATGGCGCAGCGTCGAGCAAAAATAGATAACCAAAGCACTAATGATTAGGGTTTCTCAGTAACCTAACAAAATTTTGATGCCCCAAGTATGGAAAGGGCATGCATTCTTGAATCCTTGCTTCTGAAAAGCGAAGGAACTTAATTCAAGTGTTAACATTTTTCGGTGAGGTGTTTCTTGATATTGTACATTGATCAATCATGAATAGGCAAAGGGCGCAACATTTTTTTCGTGAGAACCTTGAGTTCATGATTCACAAAATTCCAAGTGATTTTATTAGCTTGTGATTATTTCTTGTTTACTGCCCCAAGTAGGAGCATGATTGTCTTTGTCAATGATTCTTTGAATGCATACCATTTTCCTTAATTGGGTGTGTACTTTTTGACTGGTGACTAAGTGTGACTACCCCCTCAAGCGACGAATCGATGAGGGAATGACCAAAATAAGAAAAGTGACGAGTCACTTGACCCAAGATGACTTGTGCAAGGGTGCCTTCAGTTGTTTACCATTGAATGCGAAAGCAGTTTTTGAACATTCTGACCTGTTTTGGGTGGGTTTTAACCCTTATTGTGACGCATTTTGGAGCTGAAATTGGCAAAAATCCATCCTCCCGTGGAGTGGTATGGCTATGGTACCCTTATTAAGGAGTAGGATAGTGACAATTTGTAACCCCAATGTATGTTTTGTATTCCAGGAATGTCAGGCACCAAAGCACCTTCGTTCGGCAATGTTATTGCTATTTTTGGATGGGTTTTGACCTGTTTTGGTGATGCCATTTGGGGATGAAATTCAAAAAAATCCATCATCCCGTGGAGTGGTCCGGATATGGTAGCCTTATTAGGGAGTAGGATAGTGAGGATTTGTGACCCCAAAATCTGTTTTGAATGCCTAGAATGTCCAATGCAAAAGCATTCTGATCGAACACTTTTAGGGCTTATTTTGGTGCATTTTTGTGCATTTTTTGTTTTTTTTTGAAATTTTTGCTCTGTATTCATCCTTGGGTGGGACGAATTTTCTTTTTAGTATTCATCCTAGGGTGGGACGAGTTCTAACTAGAGTGCTCATCCTAGGGTGGAACGAGTACAGGCTCAAAAAGCCTATTTAAAGGCCAAAACTGAGTTTTGGGCTCATTTGCATTTGTTTTTCTTGGTGATTTGGAGCTCTGAGGAGGAGGAGGTCAATTCTACGAAGTGAAGCACTGTCAAATTTTCTTACGACCATGAGTGCACACACCAAATTGAGTGGCAGAGCCGAAGCGATACCCGTGAGTGCCCTTCCTCTTTATTACTTTGTGTTGCAATTGGAAAATCGCATTTTGCTTATTTCTTATGTTTTTGTTTCTTTGTTTTTTTGGTGTTTATGGTTAAAAATGAAAACCCTAGTCTATGAAAACTTAACTGAAAACTTAATTTAACCCTAGTTAAACATAGATCAAAAGTTTAGTTGAAAACTAAGCTTAGAAACTTAGTTTAGAACAAAACTTAAAAACTGCGTTGAACCTGAATGAAACCAAAATCTAAACTGTAGGTTAAAAAAACGTAGGGTAAAACTAAGCGGAAAGCATAGTGTGAACCCTAGTTGACTGTTGTTTTTTTTATATATATATCTCAGTTAGAGTTAAAAAACCGTAGATCTGACAAATTATTGTGTTTGTGTTGTTAATGCATCAGTTAGAGTTTAAAAACCCTAGGTTTGACAAAAAAAAAAAATTGTTTTGTTTTGGGCTGTATAGTTTTAATGGATTGTTGTATATTCATGTTAGTGTTGTATAGTTTTTCATTGTTTTTAATGTTTTTGTGTTGTTTTCTTTTGCAGGTTGTGAAGAGTCGATACTGGGTACCTAATGTTTTTACTGAAGCACGTGCAGCGCTAACCTTGGCCCTTGGGCTCAAGCAAGTGACTCGACTAGAGTCGGTGGTCGGGGATCGGGCCTATCTGACGGCCCTGATAAACCTGTGGGATCCCTAGACCAATACCTTCCATCTCCCAATAGGGGAGATAATGGTGACCTTGGAGGATGTCTATTGGATTCTTCGGATTCCAATAGACGGACTGTCGATCCGGATGACGCCACGGGATCAAAGGACAACAGTACTGATACGATGTTTTGGGCATGGAGAGGAGTTGGGTGTGGAGAGCCCAGTGGAGAGGGTGGAGAGTGAATGCCATATTTTTGGCATACTAGTGTGATGGTGGCTAGAGAGGGGTGTGTTGGGAATGAGGCATGCATTACTCATGGGCCTCATTTTCAACATTTTATTCCTCGACTCTTCTGGCGCGAGGTTCCTGTGAAACCTGCTAGAGGTGGTGTTCAGGTTGGTGGAGTGTTCGATAGATGCTCCAATGATTATGAGATGGGGACAAACTCTACTGGCATAGCTCTATGATGAGTTAAACGAGGTGCACTACCAAAAGCGAGAGGGGATCAGTTGCAGCTACTTGTTGTAGTGTTGGGCATGGCAGCACATAGCAGTGGAGAGGCCGAAAGGGCTACCCTGGATGATGCAGGTGGAGATGGCAGACCAAGAGATTGGATATGGGGTACTGTGGTAGAGGTCAGAGGAGCAGGGACAGAGTCGGCAATGGGCAGGTGTCGTAGGGCACTATGTCGATGCCTTTGCTCGACTTACTCCTGGAGAGGTGTTCTGGAACCCTTACCAGGATTGTCCAGCCTAGCTTGAGGCTGGAGAGTGGCTCCAGTAGGTATAGAGGGGGCAGTGGCTGATTGAGAGGCATGGGAAGGAGTAAGAGTTCTTCCCATACGGTCAAGTGACCCGACAGTTTGGGGTGCACTAGGGGATGCCTGGTGAGCCCATGGTCTATCGACATCGGGGGGATGAGAGGACTCTAGATCGACCAGTCATTGCACCACTTGGCAAGGATTTAGATACAGTTATTGACGTCCCTAATGTGGATGATGTCAAGGTTATAGCCGAGTATGAGTAGTGGTGGACTCTATGGTGATGGCAAGGTGAGGGGCCTCTAGGAAATGCAGAAGTAGCAACAGCAGGGGATGAGGTTACAAAGGTACCAGATGAGGGTTGGGGTGTTCCATGGGATGATGCAGACATGGTAGAGGTTGAGGATGTTGGAGGGGATTTTGGGGTGCCAGATCAACCAGAGATGCAGGATGCCCCGGAGTAGTGGGAGCCAGAGTAGGCTACTGTCTCAGATTCACCTATGCCTCAGGCAGGTTCATAGGATGTGGATGTAAGACACAGCGCTGAGATAGCACGATTAGAGGACCTAATACGGAGACGATATGAGGAGCTGGGAGAGGCTTTGTGGGAGAGATATCTCCTACGGACTTAGTTGGTGGAGCGGGAGAACACATGGGTTGCATTTCATTGGTAGGAGGGGGATACTGATGCTGCACGGGAGAGGGATCTCCTATGGGCATAGTTAGCATAGCGCGATGATGTAGTAGCTTACTACCAGCGGTGGGAGGCAAAGTGGGGTCGACGGGAGGCAAGAGTGGCATCGACATCAGCTGGATATGGAGGGATAGATTATTTGCCTTGGTGGGTGAATACCTGAGCCTCATGGAGGTGGCTCATCACACCAGATGAGAGATAGCGATACTGAGAAGTCAACATCATCCCATCATAGGTGGCTAGATGAGGGAGGCACTAGTGGGCGTGATGCAGGGGCAAGCAGCAGTCGCCTTGAGAGGTCCCATAGGACCCACACTACGAGGGGTAGTTCCCATCGCACCGATCCTATGTGATCATGGTGGGTGATGCCCTAGGCTTGGGGGTTTTTTAGTTTTGGATTTTTGTTGCGGGGTCAGAGGACCGGTTCATTGTAGCCTGCGGGTATTTTTGTTATGATATATATACAGATGACTCTTTTTGGTTTTTATGCATTTTTCATGGTTTGTTTTTATGTACATGTTGTGACATTGATGTATGCATATGCTATTATGAATGCGATGTTTCTAATTTGTATGATGTATGCATATAGAATGAATGAAATGAGTTTTTGATGACTTGTCAATGCACCATAGACTGTGCAAGATTTGACTGGTTTGTTGTACTAATGGGATGACGTTGTGGAATGACTTTGCATGTGAAAACTTTGGTTTTGTATGTTGCATATTTTTTGATGGTGATGTACAAAATGAAATGTGCTAGCTATTATAAAATGTATTTAAGCTTTTCTGAGAGTCAGATATTTTAACTAACTAGCCAAAACTATACATTTATCTCACAAGACTTTTGAACAAGGTATAAATCCAACTTGAATTTAACCAAGTTACTTCACATCCCTGTGTGTGCAATTGAGTTCGTTTGTGTGGTATTTGTCAGGATACCGCCAGTGCCAGATAGGCTATCAACCAAAATTGTATTGAGGATCACCTAATTAGCTCCACTAACTTCGTTATTGTATTTAGGAAGATTAATCTACAAGACAATCTAAGGTACCATAAGCTAGTTCATCCACATGCAAACATTGGTCTATGCACACGCAAAGCTAATGTGATAGACATATCGTCATGCGGTTAGGATACCGCCATTGCTAGGTAGGCTATCAACCAAACCCGTAATGAGGATCACCTAGATGGTTTTTCAAATGCTAAGAATTCTAGAGATTCAAGTTCAGGTTATGTGTTGGCTCAATGGTTTTGGATACTTGCTTGTCTATATAGTGATGAAAATCACTGTTTATTTTTCTCTTTTTTTTCTTTTTGATCAAGGATTTTGCATAGTGGTGATAACCACTATTATTTGATTTTGTATTTTGAGCTTTGTAAGGTTGAGCTTGTGAATGGCCTGGATCCTCTTGGCCTTAGGGATGACTACCCATCCTGTTCAGGGACGTGTAGTATGGATCCTTACGACTTTGGGGACCAAGGGGATGATGGAGATTATGAAGTAAGGGCATTGATCTTTTAGGCATTGGGGATGACTACCCATCCTAGTCAGGGATGTGTAGTACGAATCCTTACAACTTTGAGACCAATGGTGAGTGGGGATGGTTGTGATGATGGTTTGTTGGAATTTTATTTTTGAATGGCATTGATCCTTTTAGGTCTTGGGGATGACTACCGATACTTGGCAGGGATGTGCAGTACGAATCCTTACAAATTTGGGGACCAACTATGATTGGGATTTGTGGGAGTGGTGAAAACCACTGTTTATTATGGGGAATGGATAGGGAAGAGCTCATCTTTTTGTCAATTCTTAGCATTCTAGAACCATTCGCATAGGAGGATGAACAGGCTAATATTTCACCTATGGTACCCTATACTGCTTTGTAGGCTTATCTTGCATTCACACAACTTAGGAATTATTTTATGTGTTTTAATTTGTGTTGGGATGCTACGTAACAAAGCGTGATCCAAATAAAACTTTCCCATGTAAAATCTGTTTAACTTTGTACAGTTTTTGGCTAGAAATTTAAAGACATCTGAATGACGAAAACCCTATATACATTAGGAGACAACTAACTAATGCTAAAAATGGTGAGGGTGTTATCTAGATGTATGCGGTTATGAAAATGGATTGGATGTGGAAAATGAGGGAATGGTCAAGTAATGACAGCCTGTGGTGATGTTGACTGGTATGACCAGCAAGTATGCAATGTATGGATGCGATGCCTAATGCAACCTATATTTTTGTATTTTGATTTTTATGAGTATGCATGGAATTGAAAATGCAATATTTTTTTTTTTGTTATTTTTTATTATTTTATGAGTATGCATGGAATTGAAATGCAATTTTTTTTTGTGTTATTTTTGATGATTTTATTGTTTTTGTTTGTTTTTGTTTGAATATTTATTTTGACCAAGAAGTTATGGTAACTCTTGGAGCTTTTGGTGTTGACCAAAGGGTTTATGGATACCTTTGGAGCATTTTTGGGTTGACCAAGCGATTATGAGAATCCTTGGAGCTTTTGGCTTGACCAAAGGGTTTATAGATACCTTTGGGGCATTTTTGGGTTGACCAAGCGATTGTGGGGATCCTTGGAGCATTTTGTTGGACTATGGATCTCTAGATGTGGAATGGCCTCAAATGACTGATGTTCAAGGGTTCTGTTTCCTTGATTCCTTCAAGAGAGACAAGCTGGTATGTTCCAAGTCCTATTCAACTATCAATGACATAAGGACCTCACCAGTTTGCCGTGAACTTGTCCCTGAGATGGGATGATAAATTAGAATTTTGTTGGTTCTCTTTTAAGACCAAGTCACCAACCTAAAATTCCCTTAAGTGGATCTTCATGTTGTATTCTTTCTTAAGTCACTCTTGATAGATACACAAATTCTCGAGAGCATTGACACGTCGTTCGTCGAGCAACGTTAGTTGGTCTAACCATGCCTGTCACGCAGTGTCATCATCGATTAACTCTTGCATTGAAATACGTAGGGAAGGGATTTCCAACTCAAGAGGCATGACTGCCTCAGATCTATACAACAAAAAAAATGGAGTTGCCCTAGTGGGCATCCGGATGCTAGTGTGATAAGCCCATAGGGCAAGCGGGATCTGAATGTGCCAATCCTTATGATTGTCTACGACTATCTTTTTGAGGATGGCAACTAGCATTTTGTTTGACACCTCTGCTTGCCCATTTTCCTACGGATAATAGGGTGTTGAAAAATTGTGCTAAATTTTGTACTTTGTCGTCAAAGCACGCACATCTTTGTTCTTGAATGACATCCCATTATGTGACAGGATCTTGGATGGAATACCAAAATGACATATGATGTTATGCAAAATAAACTCCGCAATACGGGATCCAGTCGTAGAGGTTAGCAAAATTGCTTCCACCCACTTGGTGAAGTACTTTGTGGCCGTTATGATGAACATGTGACGACCAAACAACATGGGGGAGATATTTCTGATTAGGTCAAAGCCCCACTATGAAAAAGGCCAAGCCGATTGGATCGGTTGCAAGGCCTAGGAAGGTACGTGTGTCAAATTAGCATGGTGTTAACACTTCATGCACTTCTTTACATATGTGCAATAATATCACTCTAAAGATGGCCAATAATAGCCCATGCGAAGAATGCACTTTGTGATGGCCATACCGCTAAAGTGGCCACCACATGTACCATCATGTGCTTGGGTGATCGCCCAAGTGGACTCTTGCTGGTCCAAGCAATGAAGGAGGATTCCTTCATAGCTTCAATGATACAAAATATCTCCTAACAAGACATGCTTTGCCGCTTTCTTTTTGAATGATCTTTTCGTAGCTTGTGTCAATCCAAGTGGGAGGTTACCTAGCTTGAGGTAATCCCTAATGGGTGTGTACCAATCCTGCTGATTAGAAACCTGGATAGTATGAATGACCAATCCCTCTTGAAGTCCATCCCTAGAAAAAGCTGAGCGGGAAAGAACTTGTAAAAATAACATTATGTTGCTATTAAGAGGGGTCGGGGAGAACAAAGACCCCCAGTTGGCTCGAGTCAAACAATCATGGATTTGAAAGAACTTATCCGAAGATGGTTCAATCTGGATTAGGTGGATTCCTGGAATTGGGTCAGATCTTGCACGCTCCATCATGGATTGCGATAATGTTTTAACCTGAATGGTTGACATTTCACAAGAAGGGTCTTGCAGGATTAGTGACCCCAAGGAGGCCATAGTATCTACAAAATGATTCGATGACCTAGGGAGTGCCTCGATGTCATACCATTCAAGTTGTGCCAAGAATTTGTCCACAAGGGATTTATAGGCCTGTAGAACTGGACATCTACATTGGAATATCCCCTTGAATTGATTGACAATCAACAATGAATCACCAAAGATGTTTAGAAATTTAATGTTCATGGTGATTGTTGTCTGAAGACCTATGAGCAAGGCTTCGTATTCGACATTGTTTTTGGTGCATGGAAAGTCTAATTTAAATGACAGAGGCATTGGAGCCCCTTATGGAGTGAAGAATACAATTCCTGTGCCACCTCATTGCTCACATTTGGAACCATCAAAGAATAGGGTTATGTCAGCCTGTAACTCAGGCTCATCAGAATTTGGTGATTCTAAAACATGAAAAACCCCATCATTCGGTAATTCTATGATCAGAGACTAATCATCTTCAAGATGAGCCTCTGCTAGTTGATCGGCGATGACTCGACCTTTTATGGATTTCTATCCAATGAACTCTATGTCAAACTCCATCAACAACATGATCCATTTTGTCATGCGGCTACTATGATAAGTACGACTCATCATGTATCGCAATGGATTCTCCTTAGACACAACATACATCGTATTGCTAAGCATGTAGTGGCATAGCTTTTTGGTAGCAAACACCACTGCCAAGCAAAGCTTCTCAATGTATGCATAGTTAAGTTCATAACTAACTAGGGTGTGGCTAAGATAATATGTAGCCTGTTATTTGTGTAGTTCATTTTTCTAGGACAGCATGGCACCCAGTGCCACCTCAGTGGCTAAGATGTATAAATAGAATGGCATTCCTGGTCTAGGTGGTGCCAATACTGGCGACGAAGCCAAGTATTTTTTAATGTCATCAAAGGTTGATTGGCACTCATCATACCAATGAAATGTGACCCCCATTATGCAATAATTTATTCATGGGTCGACACTTGTCATATAACTACGCTATGAAGCGCTTGATTGATGTGACCTTTCCCTGTAGACTCCTGAGCTGCTTGATGGTAGTCAAGGCAAGCATTTCAAGGATTGCCTTGACTTTGTGTGGGTCTACCTTGATTTCATGTTTAGAGACTATGTAACCCAAGAGCTTTCTAGATGTGATGCCAAATACACACTTCTTAGGTTTTAGTCTGACCTTATGCTCCATGAGGCAATCGAGGATCTTGCTTAAGTCATCGAGATGACCTGGGCATAAAAGAGATTAGGCCAAAAAATCATCCATGTAATCCTCCAATGTTTTGCGCATGTAATCATGGAAGATGTATGCCATGGCACGTTGGTAGGTGGCACCAGCATTTTTAAGGCCAAAAGGCATGAACTTATAGCAAAATGTCCCCCAAGGCATTGTGAATGCCATTTTTAGTTGGTCCTCGGGATTGATACAAATTTGATTGTATCCTGAGAAACCATCCATGAGGGAAAGCATTTCATGGCCCACTATAGCGTCTACCAATGCATCGATGCTCAACAAGGGAAAATCATCCTTAGGACTCGCTTTGTTTAGATCTCAAAAATCGGTGCATATGCGAATCCTCCCGTCGGGCTTCTTGACGGGAACCATGTTAGACAACCATGGCGGATAATCCACGTAGATGACAAACTATGCATCCAATAGCTTTTGTAACTCATCTTTGACCATTAAGGCCACTTTTGGGTGCATCTTACGTAGTTTTTGCTTTACTGGCTTGACTGTCGGATCAAGCATTAGATTATGCATGACTAGCTGATGGTCTAGTCCCGGCATGTCTTTGTATGACCATGTAAAAACCTCCTTCTTCTCTTTGAGAAGGGCAATGTAGTCGGCTTGCTCTTCAGGGGATAGACTTACCTCCAGCTTGATGATTTAAAAATTCACTGGATCTGAGCTGATGTCTATGTCAATCATCTCCTCGACTAACATGTGGGATCCGTCCTCCAACTGGTGTGGAGTTGGGATCAAGTGGATATCATTTGCTGAATTTAGATCATCATTTGGAACGTCAAGTTCCTCTTCAGCATGGAAGACATCCTGAGTCTATCCTGGGGTGAAATGGAACATTCCTCCACAAGGCTAGTACTCTGATGGGGATGGTGGTGTGTTAGCGTGATCCCATTCGATAGCATCTAGATCTAGATACAATGACCGTGTCGGGTCGGCTAGATCATGGATGGGGGTAGTTAGGTCAATGGAGATCATGTTGATGAAATGATTGTGGTCTCCATTACCACGGGTGTTATAACTTGAAAATCCTAGACAATCTATGTGCTCCAGATCTGGCTCTATGGGCACTAGCACAAATGGATCAGCTCGATGCATGGAGACGAAGATAAGGTCTGCCTTAGGCATTGATGGTTTGATAGGGTCTCCAGGCGAAAGATGTTCTTTGTGTACCTAGAGTGGAGGGTGCAGTAATTGCTATAACTACTCCAGGTTGAGGTGCCACCTATGTCTGGGACCTATGTGCAAATGTTTAAACATGTCATCTATGTCCAAAGGGTATTGTTGTTGCATCTATCACATGTGGTTGAGTTAGGCCATCTCAGTTTCATCTTCTGAATCACTATCAAAGATCAAAAAGCCTTCGTTAGCTCCAATAGCTGCTTGCGACACATGAGGCTCATCTTGCTCGAGAAAATTAATGTGGTCCCAGTGAGGTTGTTCCTCTCTCTATGGGGGTACTTGATTCTCTTGAAGTGGCATGTGCTCAAATGTAGCAGCCAATGGGAACATTGTCAGAAAGCTTTCCTGATCATCATTCATGGGATATACTTACGAATGATTGTTATCAGACTCGAAAGGATCCCAAGGGGCTACCTCATACTCTGACTCATCCTCTGAAGACCCTTCTTGGTCTTGTCCATATCCCTCTTGTAGGTGAGTCCTTGAATTTTCTCCTTGTTCGGCCGAAGGGAAAGGGTTGTTATGGTCAACAAGGTTGGTTGTTAGTAATGGGAGATAATCTCCCAATGTGTAGTTTGTGTTAGGATTGGCATATGGACCTGATGCCAACCCATCCTTATTGCCTATCCTAAGGCATTGCATGTTTTCAACCAAGATGTCTAGGGGCAAGGGGTGGTTGAACCCTACTCCTGACTTGTCATATGACATTTGATATCTCGGTTGGAAAAGAACACGCACTCCTTGCTCATACCTACCCAACCCATATCCATGCCAATTGCATTGGCCTAGATACCTTAAAGCAAAATCAAGGTTGGATAGATAGTTGACATCTTCCACAAAGGGCTCTTCGTCTTCATCTTCTTGCATACAAATCTCAACGCCATTATCTAGGCCCCCATAAACAAAGTTTTTCTGATTGGGTGGGTAGCCTAAAGGAACCACTGAGTCGATGGGGAGTTGAGGCCTCCCCATGTCTTGCATGGACTCGAGTGTGGGCGTTGCTATAATGTTCTTCACTAGATACTCCCCCAGGCCCATGCTGGACATTTCAATGGTGACTGTTGGCGGTTGACAGGAAGTGAATGGAAGTCCTTCCTGAGTCCACTCCATGTGGGGTGAACTAGGCATCTCAACTTCCATTCTGCTAGGCATCTCTTCTATCGAGATGGTTGAGACTAGAGGTGGCTCTTCTTCAAAGGGTTTCTTTCCCTTGTCCTTGGATGTGGCCACCGTAGGTGGCATCGTTGCGGAAGGACTAGCGGAAGAAGATGGACCCAGCTAAGGACTTGACAGATTAATCACTAGGGATGCTTACAGAATCGGACCTTGTTGATATGGATTTAACTAAAAATCCAAATGTGTTGATGAAAGGGTCGATTGGGGCATGAATTGCACTGTATTACAATATTTGAAAGGTTCCAAGTCCGTTGGGACTACATGCACCTGTCCTTCAAATGTATACTTCAGGAACTGATGAGCGATTGAAGGGACACACTTCATGTCTTGAATCCAAGGACGTCCCAGTAGGATATTACAAGCCATATCACCTTCCAAGATATGGCACAATGTATGAATGGTCTTTTGTCCCACTTGGATAGGTAGGACGATTGTGCCAACTGTCGAGCAGATTGCATCATTGAATGCTCATAGTGTGTAAGTGGAAGCCACGATATGAGATGCTGGCAACTTCAAATGCTTCAGAGCTGCTGTAGTGATGATATTACTGGACGAGCCAGTGTCCACCAACACTCTCTTATACGAAATCTCATTGACCCGCATGATAACATGCAGGGGTGGATCCGCCACATCACCTATTAGTATTTTCAATTCATCTTCTCTAAAGGTGATGACTGGTTCTGTACACTATTTTACATTCCCCAATTTTTTTTTGAAAGTGTTTGCTTCATGGGGCTGCAACTCGATTGCTTTTAAAATCTCCATTAAAGCCTCTCGATGGGGCGTCGATTGTTGAATTAGCTCATATATAGAGAGCCTACCCGATGTGGTCCTTAGACTTTGGGTAAGTCTAGTTCGAATCATGGCCACTGGTCTAGGTGGTGGAAGTTGCATAGGGTGTTGTTGATCTTGTGACATTGATGTAACCTCTCTTGTGGCTACCGCGGGAGCAGCTCCTGGGTACTTCTTGTTCCTAGTAACTATGCTTATCATCCCCACATATCCTTGCATAGGGCAATTTTGTTGCACCTCATTAACTTGAAGGGGTTTTTCCAGTGCCTCATGGGCAGGCAAGGGGTCTCTGAATACTCCCATATGTTGGTTATTCGGTGCTACAGGGTTGTCCATCGCCAATGTCTTGTTGTCAATAAGATCTTGTACCAAACATTTGAGCTTCCAACATGCGTTAAGATCATGTCCTTTATGCCTGTGGAACCTATAGTACAAGTCTTATCTATACCATTTAGGCTTCGGTGCATTGGGATCTATAGTTTGAATCTCTAGAAGGTTGATCAAATTCATCGTCGACAAGCGGTCAAACAAAGAATCCCTAGACTCTGTGTAAGGAGTAAACTATTGCCTAGGGTGACGTTGCTGATTTTGCTCCTGCCTTTGATTTTCTCTCTCATAGTTTTTGGGAGGCACCACCTGATAATTAGCCTTTTGAGGTTGTGTTGCTTGTGTAGGCTTAGGGACATTGATGGCAACCTGATTAACCACAACAGGTTTTGGTTGTGTGGTCCCTAGTTTAGTGTTCTTTGTCCATTCTTTCTTCTTAGGTTTGGTGATCTCACCATCCTGTATCTTAATCTCCTCAATGACCCTGGCTTGTGCCAGAGCTTCCTCTAAACTGGCATATTGCTACAGCTACAATAGCATGGAGATTGATCTCAAATAGCTTCTCGAGAACATTTGGGTCAGATCTGACATAGGAGGGAGGTAAGGCAGCTTCAAAAGCAACGTCCTCCATCGGTTCCCGTATGCCACCATGGTCTCTTACTCAAATTGCTTGAGGCTAGCTAGGTCACTCACTGATGCCTTTTTATTAGTGTTGAAGGCAAAGCGTTCAAGGAACACGTCCACTAGCTGATCTAAATTACTGATGCTATGTTTTGATAATTGGGTGAACCAATCCGAGGCAGGGCCTACAAATGTGGTTATAAATGTTATTAACAACAAAGCATCATTATCTTGAATACCAAAGCACTGGCTCAAGAACCTGGTCACATGCTCTTGGGCGTCCTCCTCCCCTCTAAAGAGTGCCAACTGGGGTAGCTTAAAGTGTTTTGGGTATGGAGGTGTCGGCACTGAGGGATGCAGAGGATGGCTACGAAGTTGGTGTAAAGTGGGCTTTTGGGGCCCATAAGTCTTGATCTCCATAGACTCTAAGTGCTCTAACAATGCTTTATATGCATCAAAGGATTTAATTTCATCCTCCTTAGTTTGCTCCCATTGTGGGTTGCGGGGAGCTTGAGGCCTATTGAGAGGTAGCTGGATAGCACCCCCTCTACCTTGATAGAGTTTTTCAGACCTCTCTTCTTCTTGTTCATATTCCTCAGAAGCTTCCTAAGGAGTTTTTGGCGGAGACCTATGCACATGGGTAGGTGCCCGTGGAGGGTGCCCATCATTGTTTTGGGGAGTGGCCTCCCGCTCAGGTCTAGGAGGTCTCAGAGGCAATACTTGATAAGGTCGCATGGACCTCTCTCGTACCAAAGGGTTATGCCTCTCATACACTTCTACTTTATGTGCGCGATGGTTTGGAACCTTCGCAATCACATTGTTATGAAGCAATTCGGCTGTCTGACACTGAATGCATTCTTTGTTAAGCCGACAAAGATGCTCTAACTATTCTTGATCTTGCCTAAGCTGCATGATTTGCACTTGGTGGGCAGCCTTTTTGGCAAGTGCCAAGTCACTTTGTTGCGTTGTCTCTTGTTTAGGAATCCTGGATGCCTCTCCTATATGTCTACCTTGGTCATGGTGATCCGAGACCTCTATGGGTTGCTTTCCTCTGTCGAGGTTAGCTGCATTAACTTGAGGATGTAGCCTCAATAGGTGATATTAATACATGGTAAGCACAGAGGTTCATCACTCTCATGCTATGTACTTCTCTTGAGGAACGTGGTAATCTTCCTCATCCTCTCTTTCATATGCATAAAAGGTGTGGGCAGAATTGTCTTGCCCTACCTAGAAAGCTTGATATTCTGGACACTGTCTAGTGTTTCTAACAGTAATGTGAGGTAGAGGAGGGATGATGAAATCATGTGGCCCCTCCATTTGGACCCTCTGTTGCTCTAGCACTTCATCACTAGGCCACCCATAACGGGCTTCTAAGGGAGGTCTCCTGTCTACATTAAGTGCTACGTGTAGGTTCTCTTCTTGGAAGGACCTATGCTGAGTAGGGGTGCCCCTCAAAGAGGTGCCTCTATAGTCTTGTTCTGTTATGGCATGATGTGGACTATCTTGTGGGTCAGGCCACCAAGGCAGGATGACTAGGTCCTCAAGACTATATCGGAGGTGACTTGTCCCCCTTGGTGCACTTTCTACAGCGCTTGCCCGTGATTGGGCTCGGCTACGAGTGAACACCATGGTGATGTGCTCCTAAATACGAATAGATTTTTATCTCTTTTAGGATTATTTATGCTACACTTAAATAGAAAGGAAACACACAATCAATGCAGTGGTTATCTCGTTTAAAGATTTAGAAGTGTGCCCTAAAATCTAGTTTTAGTGTGTTTGGATGTTGTTTTGAAAGCTTTTTGAAAGAACATTTAAATGCAAAAATGAGGGCTCTTATGACTCCCAAAAAATGGTTGCCCCTTCGATATACCATTGCCAGACCGATATACCAACCTCTCTATATACCCACCCTTATGTGAGGGAAACTATTGGTACATGAGAGTAGATGGTACGTGGAACATAGGCGGTATTGAAGGGGGATCACTCTGTTTATGACACCTACCATAGAAGACTTATCCTCATGCACTAGGAATCACCCCCACTACACTTGGTTAGCTTTCGTCAGGATTTACGTCTAGCAATAGTCGCGATCGGGGTAATGTATGCAATATCTCAAGCAAAAGTGATGATGGGATCCACCTTTGGTCTTGCTCAAGGGTTGGGGTTTTACGACCAATGCCTTGTTGTTTCAGTTACCACGTGGTGTGTGGGGTTCCTTTTAATTTGCATAAATGAAGCATGCAAGCATTCAAACTCTCCTATGCAAGCAAATAACCAGAGAACATAGAGCAAAAAAATTGACAAAAGGTGTTTAAGACCTCTACCTCTTCTATGCCCAAGTCAAATGTCTCTAAATGTCTGCTCTGAAATAGTCCAGTGTTGAAAAAATTGGTACCTATAATCAAAAGAACAAGCAACTTTAATCATAAATTTATTCTTAAAAATTAAGGGACAGAGGTACCACCGTGATCGCCATTGAAAGCACGAGGATACGGAAACAAAAAGGAATATGCCACAAGAGAGAACAAGAAAGAACATATACGAATTGACACAAGATAAAAATAATATGAAATATGGTAATCTCTTTATTGATACACTTTGTAAATTGTGTTACAATACATCTCCTTCCTTTTTAGGGGATAGGAGCATCAAATATGTTTCTCATCACAACATCCATGGAGAACAATCCTTCTTTCGCGTGCCCACATGTAAGATGGGCAGACCAAAATGTCATCGCCACTTGCGTATGTGATTATTTGATCTTTCTTGCTCCTTTGCTATCAAAAACCTATGTTCAAAGAAACAAAAAATATTAGTAGCACCTGCAAACTGAATGAAACATGTATTTCCCAAGGCCTACTCTCAATGTATGCATGAAAATAATAAAATGACTATCAAATGACCTCTTATTGACCTGAAATTTTGATAGAAGCATAAAGATATTATCAGAAGACCACTACAAAAAGAAGAGTCTGGAAATTCCTCACATATTTGTATTCGCTCCAGGGTGGGACGAATAGGCCTGCAAGAATTTGTCAGAAAGCACCCTATTCAATGTCCTACTTAGGAAGCTCCAAATGAATTGAAAAGTTGGGGTTAGCTAATTGGGGGTGTTTTGGGAAGACCCAGATGGTCAGATTTCTCCAATTTTTTGTCTAGGATCCAAATTTTTCTGGTGCCATCTGCAAGTTAGTGAAGGCAAGAAATAACAAAAACCTGGTCAAAATTGCTCAGAATGAAATGAAATTTGAATTGTAACCTATTTAACCTATATAGAATCAAATGCAAAATAAAAACTAGAGAATTCTATCATAGATTTCTAATCATCCTGGGGTGGGACGAATAGGACTGTGACAATTTGGGGAGCGCTCGGGGGCAGGATACCCACCGTTTGGGACATTGTTTCCACACCAATCCACTTGGGATGCGTCCAAAACTGATTATGGGGTGTTTTCAAAAAAAATTGTGTATATTTGTGGCCAAAAATAGGGTTTTGGGTCCGGATTCGCACTTCCAATAGTCACCCAATAACCTCCCTTTCGAATGAGAGATTAAGGATGTAAAAGCAAAAATCACAAGTAGGTATGTAAATTGGCAGCACTTCATTTCTCAAATGCTCCTTCTTTGTATATATTTTTGGTGAGAAAACTCACCAATTTATAGACCTAGAGGTCTCTTGAAATGGGCATGCAGAGGTACCACTTGGCAATCATGCCTTCTCAAGGGGAAGGAGACTCCTCCCTAAATAGGGACTTCATGACTACCCTTGTAATTGCCTCTAATGCTTGAAAATTCTCACCCATACTCCCATGCGATGAAGGAAGCATTAAGAGGTAGATATGAGTTGCCATTTGTCAAGATTTGACTTTTTTCCCATCAAACCTGCACTTCGCCCCACCCTGGAGTGAATCTAGAATTCATCCTTGGGTGGGGAAAATCCTAGTTTGAATCCATTCCATGGTAGAACAGATATTGAGAAAAGTTCCTAAAGGTGCCAAATTGATCTATGACCTTCCAAAACTACTGTGGGAGTGGTTAGGACCACTGTTTAACCTCTGGGGGATGCCCTTGGGGCTGTGTGTGTCAATGCGATCAATGTTTGCAGTCACATAATCAGATTGGTGCTGTTTTGGTGTCTACAGTGCATTTTCAATGATCTATGATGAACATTATGAAAAGTATCAGCCTCTCTCCCTTGTCTATTTAGTGCCTAGAATTATTAGCAGTCCAGATAGAGAAGAAGATATAACGAGACAAGAGGAGGCATCGAAAGAAGAGGGGATAACTATTGAATATGAAGTAGAAGAGCAATTTTTGCTAGAGGAGAAACTTCCACAAAAGAAGATAAGTGCAGCTATGAGAGTCCCTTTCCCTAACATAGTGAAGAAACCCAGGAGTGGATCCCTTTCTACACTGACCACCAAATCGCTTTCTTCACCAATAATTCAGGCAATTGTTTCTTCGAATATATCTTCTTTGGCTCAAATGGGAAAATTAGTTCCAATGGTGACAATAGTAAATCCAAAAGTGGAGAAGGAAATATAGGAAGGAGAGGACAATATTATGGCACAAAAACATTCACCATCAACTCAAATGATGTTAGAGCTTGCAGGTATGCATTTTCTTTCTTCTTCTCTTTCTAACAAGCATTTGGTGACCACTGTCTTTTCATATGTAGTTCCCATGTCTACTTCACCTCCAGTTGCTGCATCTACCTCTTCCATTCCCATTTCTATCCCATAGTCGTAGGTCACCAGTGCTTCCCCTGTTTCACCCATTTCATCCTTTTCTCTTTCCTTCAATTCATTCGCATCCACCCCAAATCCATTTTCCCTTCCATTACCCTCTATTTCATCCCTCCATGCCTTCTCATATTGTTACTTCTATAACCACGCAAGCCCCTATTCGAGTAAGCATGGATAAAGCACCCTCCAATTCCATCCCTGTGGTTGAATCATATCCTCAACAAGCCCTTTTCTTGTCTTCCCCAATTGCTACCTGAGCGATAAATAGCAGAAAAAATTAGTAGGGCACGACAAAGTTCATCATGATGGTTGAAGAATTGCAAGAGAAATGATATGCTAGCCATGGCAAAACCAATGAAGAAAGTAACTTTTGATCCAATGGTAATGGACATGCACATAATGACAATGGTTCCTCAAATTCAGAAACCTAAAGGAGAAATGGCACCCATTGACTATTCCTACCAAGCAGTCATCGATGACCTCACAAATATGGATCCAAAAGAGCAAATGGGTACCATACAAGTGGCATCAAGTTCAATTTACTTGCAATTTTAACATTATAAGGATTTTTTCATCCAAGCTAAAGCAAATATTAGGGAGCTAGAGGAGGCCTTGGCAACATAAAAGGTCAAACTAGATACTTCACAGTCTAAATTTCAATAGTGGCAATAGTAGGCAATACATTTGGAGGATGAAATCATGGATATCAAACATGCAGCTACTCAGTTTCAAGAAGCAAATCAAGAAGCACAATTGAAGATTCAAGACTTGTAGGACCAACTCTAGAACTTGTAGAATCAATTGGCCGCAAATGCAATGCAATATGTGACCCGCACCAACGATAAGATTAAAGAAGCTCATAGTCAGTTGTTGACTGATTTTAGGAATATGGCAACCAAGGCTACCTTAGTTCTCATGTTCCTTCAAGAAGTACATTCAGTTGTTTCATATGGCGGGCCTATAGTGAACAACATAAAGCAATATTTAGATCCAAATTTGGAAATGGCCACGAAGATGTAGCCAATGACTCAAGTGGATCTCTGGTTTCGTCCAATGAGTGAAATAGCCCGTGATTGGGCAAGTGCCAAGATCACCTTGCATAGTTTTTTCTCCAAGATGGAACTTCTTAAAGAAGCCTATAAGATACAAGAGATATTTGAGCATGAGAGGCAAATTTCCTTGGATCACTTTGACACCATCGCAGCTAATGGTTTCCCTATCTTTGTTGATGATCAGGGGAATATTCTGGCGAAGAAATACCTGGATATATTATGGGCTATTTTCATGGATGATACCTTAGATATTGATAATTTGGAGGAGCCCATCACTAAAGAGCATGTACTATCTTTGATAAGAAAATTTATTCGCATTGAGTCTGGATTATTGGAGATCAACCAAAGGGCTAAATATATTGATCTAGAAAAGGTTGAGACTTTTCGATATCTTGTGGGTACACTCAAAGCTCATGAGATGATTACCATAGATACATGGGCAGATGTAGTTGCAGTGTATGAATCCATAACGGAACATCTCAATAAATAGGACAAAGTTGATACCAGTAGTCGACCATCAGATGTAGATGATAGTGGGGACTCTGTGCCCAATGAATAAAGGCCTGGGATTGATTGAATTCAGGTGAGCTGAATACCTCGTGAGCCATCAAAAATGTTGGAATTTTTGCCACATTGAAATTTTGTTATAAAATTTGTTTGAAATTGGCCAGTAAAACTTACAAATTCTTTTGAGTGTTTTCACACATTGAGCAATTTTTTGAAATTTTTCTAAATATTTGATGGGTGTAATTTTGAGTGTCATTCAAGTAAAATGCCTTTTAGTTCCCCGAAATCCTTTTTGCCTGAAATGGCTATTTCGCTCTTTGAAATACCTTTTCATTCTCTGAAACACCTTTTCATTCTCTGAAATGCCTTTTCGCTCCAAAGTGTAATGAACATTCTTTATTTTGGGCATTTCGTTGGCAAAACTATTCTATCGACAGTTTTGTTCCCATTAATTCTCAAAGAAATCAAATTTCCAAGATTGGCCCCACTTATGGCAATAGAATATTTTCCTATATGAAGTCAAAAGAAAAATATTAATATTGGGGTCAATTTTCATTTCACACAGGATAAAATTATTAAGTGCACATTCCAAGTAAAAGCTCGTTTCAGATGTAACTTGGCGAATTGAAGATAAAGACCCATTTCGAGTGAAATTTCATGTTTTAAATGCAAATCTTCTTTGAAAAATGATTAATATTGATAAAGTTAATTCCTGTGGCGATATTATTGCTAAAACTACTAGGTTTAAGTATGGTGCTCTTGATTCTAGTGCAATATTATTCATTTTCAAGGCACCGACCACTTCGTGGGTATGCATTTCCAAGGCACCACCATAGAGATTGAAATCAGATTGTTGATTCCTGTTGAAGCCTAATATGCCATGTGATAAAATTAGTAGATATTTTATTTGGCATTTTCTCATTGGTTCTTTGTTGTTGCCGACGAGAGAATTGCTACTATTTGTGTCTGGATGGCCGACACCTTGTCTCCACATGTATTTAATGAAAGAGGTAAAAACTTCTATAAATACTAATCAAATTTCTAGTGTAAGGGAGGAAAGACATTTTGCAGAAAAACTTATCAAGTTCCCTATGTAAATAAGAGATATTTGGCTTCTAATTTTGCAAAAAAAATTATGTGTGATTTCCTTCTATTTTATGCATTTCTCTTTTATGCTTGTATTTCTTATCTGCTATTGAAATTTAAATTATGTATATGAGTTTGAATATTGTTGGTGAAGAAGTGAGTTTTGGAATGCAATCCTGGAGGTTATCTATGCAAGGTTGTAAGTAAATTTCATTGCTTTCTTTTATTATATGCTATTTATATTCTTGAGTGGAATTTATGCTGTTAATATTTCCCCAATACTATACCTTCGACAAGTGGCCATATTTCCCTTTCTTTCCATTATTTCTAGTCTCTTTCTCGCAACTCTAGTCTTCAACAGTGTAGGATTTAGTAAGGGAACCATCCCTCTCTAGATATTGGTCCGAAGGAATTTTCTCTTTCCATTAGCCTTTCAATGTTGGTCGAGTCTAGGGCACACAAGTGATAATATCTTGCACTTAGGTAGATTTGTGACCAACAGGTATTATATTTTGAAGTGTAGGTCTAGACAATGACTAGTATCCAAGGTGTGTGGACCAAAATTGCATTTACCTCCACCATATCATTTTGAAAATATTTTTAGTTAGTTTCCACCTTTATGATGGATTCATATTTATTTATTGTTATTACCAACATCAAGTTTTCCCCATTGAATCCACCATTGAAAACTTCCATCAAATTACCACTAGCATTGTGTTTAGGCATCAGTTATTTGCTTCTAGAATAGTTGCAAACAATATGGACCTATTTGCAGTATCAAAAGGAAATATTTTCTTATTCAAATAAACCTCCTACTAATTATATTGAAATAATGGCTTTAATAGTTAAATTGACCTAGGAGGGAATTATGTCAAATCCATTAAAACATGTGTAGAGATGTACATGTAATAGATCAATAATTTATCTTACTTATTATTGTACCAAATTATCTTACCTATCTCACCATAATCTTAAGGAGGAAACTTCAACCCACATCAAGTATCTTTACATTTGCATACTTTCAAGTTGGATGTCAAACATCTAAACCTATAGATAGTATATTTGGCAATAAAAAAACAATATCTCATAGTTTAACACCACTTGACAATCCTTTGTAGTGAGAATATGATATACTATACATTATTTAACCAAGATATTACCAATTACTTGCTCTCCTAATTGGATTTGACCTTGTGGTGGAATTCATGTTTTATGGGGTGTGATGCAAGAAAACAAAATTAATATGTTTTGCTATAAATATATATTTGTTACCAACTACAAAAGGATATGAATGAATGAGACTTTATTTGGGATAATAGGACTCAATTAGCATGGCATCTATCATATTTTTTCTACATTAGCAATATTCTACTTGGTTTGCCATCACATGTACTAAATAGTTTTGTCAATGGCTATTTGAACAAAGCTTTGTAGGGCCCACAAAAAAATAAAGGAGATTTAACCCAAGGATACTACTATCATTTAAGAGGTCATAATGTTCATTAATATAAGTAATGGAGGAATAGAAGAATCAACGTGAGTAAATACATTCTTATATATAGTATTATCAACGTAAGGGTGAAGAAACACTGGAAATTTATTACAACAATCAAAATAAAATAGACATTGAAAAAGCATTCAACAAAATTGATATATCTTATTTTTTCAATTTCATCGACAAAATATGAACTATAACTCCTTTCACTTTATACAACTCCTTTGAATTGACTAGCTCTATTGAATTGAATTCTAACTTATGCATGGAACACAATAAGAATAATAGGACTTTTCAACAATTAATTCCCTCCTTTTTATTATTACCACTCATTTTTATTTTTACAAATAACTATGTTTTCTCTTTCATCTCTTTTTCAATCTAAATGTAATGCATTCTATAAACAAATTCACTTCTCATTTCAGAAAAGGGCTTTGTGTGCTTTGCCAATTAAACATTATTTTTAACAAAATACATTATTTTTACATTAAATATTAATTTTAACATTCTTCTCCTTCCAATTCCTAATTTACCATGAAGTAAAACAACTTTTCTCTTGGGAGGGATTTTGTAAAAATATCTACTTGTTTATTATTTATCTTCAAAAAATATTGTTCTTGTACTACTCCTTGTTGAGTCAAATCCTTACTAGAGTGATAAAAACATCTATGTACCTAAATTTTATATGAAAGATATAATTTGCACTATATGAATGGTGCTATTATTATATCAATAGAGTGATGAAGGAATCAATCTCTTATTGTAAAATAACTTGTGATGTATATTTATCCTCTACTAAAAAAGGGAATATGTTTATGAATTCTTTGAACTCCATGCTCTCTTCCATCAAATTTTGAATTTCCTTTTATATGTGTATACTTATAAAATTCTCTCAACACACTTGCTATATTATTTTATTGGGATACATTCATCCTACCATAATTTATATATATCTTTCTGAAATATTTATCTTTATCAACATGTATGTTACTATAATTTTTAAACCACAACCACTACATAGGTGTAAATCCTAACACTTTATATTTACATGAATTGATATTCCATAATGAATACAACTAATTTCTTCTCACATAGATAGATTTAGTGTACTTGGATCCAAAATTATATCATATGCCTAAGAACTTTAAGTTTACTTTTTATGTGTCATTCTTCTTTAACAAATTTGATTTCATCACTTGATTTTCCTGCTTAACCATGGCCTTCATTCTTCAACTTCATGCATATCTCCTTTAAATTTTGAATCGATTGACCACTTTTACATAAATATTTTGTTTCATGTCCTATCACTCTTATCAACTTAGAACCAATTCCTTTTGTATGCTTACCAAAACATCCTTCGTTATTGTCATCCATCTAAGTTTCTTCTCGCTTATGTATATAGCCATTGTATATTTGCCAAGAGCATCAACTATGTTTTCTTCCTCAAGTTTCATTTTATTTCTCAATCATTCATCAATTTTTATAAATAAATATTTATTTCCAATCATATGATTAGAGCAAGTAGAATCAAACTATCAATCTTTAAAAAAAATTCCATGTGACAAGCAAAAAAATATGTTCCATGTTAAATCCTCTTCTTCATATTTAATAAAATTTACCCTTTTATCTTTCATGTGACTTTCTTATGTCTATAATAATTTTCAAAGTGGCCAAATCTTTTACAATAATAACATTGAGTATTTTCTCTACACTCTTCTTAAAGTGACCAAATATTTTGTAATGATGACATTGGATATTTATTTTTTTCTATATTGTCATGTCCACAACCTCTTACTTCACAGAGGCTTCTTCATTATACTCTTGAAAAATATGGTGATTCTCTCTTTCTCTCATGGGGTTTCTTTGAGTCGTTGCTTTTTCTATTTTAAGTTTCATTGAAAAATTTTACTCCAAACTTTCTAGAGTTTTGTCCATTCTACTTCCATGGCATAAAAATAATCCCATGAGTTGATCTAGCTACAAATTTGTTAAATCTTTACTTTCTTCTATTGCAATCACAATAATTCAATTTTATTGATAAATATCTAAATACTTTTTTCACAATCACATGTTCTGTCATTTTCATTGTTGTGTAATTGATTAACTATGTCTCATACATGAACATAAAAATTGTGTATCTTCTCATTGTATTTCATTTGAATAGAATCAAATTTCCTTCAAAAATATTACTATTAAACTACTTTGACATTATGTATACCTTGATAAGTAAACTACAATATCTCCCAAGGTTCTTTTGTATTTTAATTAATTTTGAAAAAAATGTTCATATCTAGAGCACTTTATATTCAAAGAGGGTTCAAAGGGTTACATCGTATTGAATTGGACACCACTAATATTACATAACATAGTAGTATTACACCAACTTAAAATTATACATGAATGATAAAATCTAAACATTAATTTTCATTTTTTAAATATTAAAGAATCTAACTAATTATTCTAAATACCATTAATAATTATTTTTTAATTATTATCAATATTTTATTCTTCCTTTTCCAACAACTATATTTTCTTTCTCTAATTTTTAATCTCAATATGATTTTATAAACAACTTTTCTTCTGTTTAAAACAAAATCACATGGCTTTACCAACTAAACCCCTTTTTAAAACCACATATATATACATTTTAAAATATATTAAATCTTACTTTCAAGGTAAACTATACAAAAATTTTAATGAGTATAAAGTTGTGCAAGTTCCCCAAAGAGTTGTCTGACACTAGGCTAAAGCCATCGTCCTCCATGTTATATACAACACTCTCGAGGAAGATCAAAGGTGGATCAATTGTATAATGGAGTGAACAAAAAAATCGTATATTTGAAATTATACTTGATAGGATGGCGAAAGTATATTTGAAATATGTCAATGGATGCTTGTGGTGAACAAGGGTTATTGGACATAGATGATGAAGAATAATTGACGAAAGATGATGATGACAATACAGAGGTAGACTATGGAGAATTTGGTGATTCAATCATTGAAGTACATCTAAATAATGTTAGCTCACCATGGATGGTGATAAGTTTATTTTTAAATCTAAACTTCAACCGTTGATGAAGAGTGGAAGAGACAACCCTCATCATATGAATCCAAGGGCATCTAAGAAGCAACTTGTAATGTGCAAGGCAACACATCACATAGAACAAGATATCCAAGACCTTGGGTCCAACTCTAAGGGGAAAGACTATAGTGCCATGAGATTCTTGGGGTTCATTATTGAAAGATTTTATGATGACATCCAATTTGGTAATATCTTCCTCTTTAATCCAAGTCTCTGGAGTAACTGATAAGTGCACAAATTAAGAGAGAAACCATTATCTACCAAGATACTTTTGATAAATGTTTCTCCAATAAATCCTATAATGTAAAGAGATGAATCTTCTTGCAAATTTGAGGAAAATATCTTGTCATCATACAATGAAATATTATTACTCCCAAGAGAACTCATAATACTAGCAAAATCTCTAGGAAGGATGTTTCGAGGAACAAAATGTCAACTTAAAATCTCCCTCAAGGCTTGTATATGAATATGAGAATTTTGCAAAAGTTCCAAAAGTGAGACTTTAGGTTGAGTCTTAAACATTAAATATGGGTTTGCTATGCTTGTGTCCTCCTGATTATTCTTTAGAATTAAGAGAGGTCTTTAAGGTTGGTTAGATGAAGAATTGATATTTTGCTTATCAAATTGAGTTGATTGAGCTTTAACTTGATTTCTTGTAGTCTTAGCTATGGTATCAATAATATTGTTATGATAATACAAATTAAGATATGACACTTGATTGGTTTCTTGTTGTTGACAATTGAATTGGGAATGTTGGAAATTCCCCATGTCTAGTTCAATTATAGGTATTTGTTGTGTAAGAGATTGATTTTTTATTTGAGAATTATAACCAATAGTGAGTGGCAAATTGTCTATAACAAAAATACCCTTATCAATCAAATCTTGAACCACATATTTCAACTTTTCACATGATTGTGTCATGTGTCCATCCACTCTATGATTCACAATGTATCTTAGGCTTATACCAATTTGTTGTGGTATTAGGTTACCTTATGGAGGGTAAATCAATATTGCTTGTATATAGCAAATCTTTAAGGATTATAGTCATTAGTTGATTGAGCTTAGTAAATTTACATGGTGAAGGTTTTTTATGAGCCTTTGTTAATATTTTTCTTAAGGTATTAGGAACAACATTATTTAATAATTGATCACTTACCTCTTTATGATCTTGAGTTAAATGATGGGGTCGAGTGTAATCCAATCATAGAGAAGGATTTTATGTAGATTGAAAAGCATGACATGGATGTGTGGTGGGAATAATACCATTATTATGAAGAGGTTGAGGTGAATATGTGGTTTGAAAATAAGAATATGGTAGTAACTATGGAGGAAATTGTGATGGGAAATATTATGAAAAGAAAAATTGTGGAGGTATTGGTTGAGAGGGAGGAGATGAAATAAGATGAGTTTGTGATAAGGGTAATGTTGAATATGGAAGAAATTGTGAATGGGATTGACCATAATCAACCAACACAGCTAATGAAATTCCCCCAACATTGTTGATTGAGGCAGTGACATAAATAAGTTTACATTGAATTGGCCAATTTGCAAGACCTATGATCTCTTTACCATTCCAAAAAGTGGTAGTCATTTTTTTTTTAATATTGTTTTATTTTGTTCTTGTTTTTGTTTTTATTTTTGTTTTTGTTTTTGAAAGAAATGCTTCACACAAAATATTTCTCCTACTCTAATGATCACAATCACACACAAGCAAGGAAAAGACTTTCTTTTAAAATATTATTTTAGTAAGGGAAAATTCTTTTGGAATTTATCTTGTTTATGTATCCTCTAGGCAATAGTAGAATGGGAGAATAGAAGCCCACCATGAAATGAAGCAAGACTAAATAAAGAACAGAGAGCTGCCTTTGCATACTAGAAAGTGCATGGCCCCCTCCCAAGGCCAAAATAAAAACCACAAGGGAAAGCACTATTGGCCCACTTCTCGAACCAAACAAGAAATGAAGCCTCCCAAAAAACCCATGTTGAAGAAAACCTAGGATTATCTGGCCAGATAGCATTGCAAAGTAGGAACACCAATAAAAAACCTTCCTAAAAAAACCCAGGAAAACATAGACAAGGTCCTAGAATAACACTCCATGTACCAAGTTGAGACTGAAAAGACCTAACAGGCTTAGAAAAGCATAATGTCCACCCAAAATTCTTCGAAAGGAACCATGAAGAGAATAGGACTTTGAAAAGATGACCTGCCGCCCAAAGCGGAAGGTCAAACCTTAATTAAAGAAAATTGTTCCCCATATCCCCTGGGGACCAAAACTTTCTGTTCAACAAGGTATATCCCATCCGGGAATACCCCTTAGGCTAGTCGAAGGGTTTTTTTGGGTATCCGATACAAGATGCCAAACTTTAACCCGAACATCCTTGGAAATATTAAAAAAACTTACCAATAAAGTAATAAGGTACCTAATGTGGCTAATTATCTTTCAATTGTTATCACGCTTTTATTCTTCCTTTTCCAATAACTATCTTTTATTTTTCTAAATTTTTATCTCAATATGATTTTATAAAAACTTTTCTTATGTTTAAAACAAAATCACATTTTTTACAACTCAAACCCTTTTTAAAACCATATATATATATATATATACATTTCAAAATATATTAAACCTTATTTTTAAGGTAGGTTGTACGAAAAGTTCAATTAGTATCAAGTTGTTGCAAGTTCCCTAAAGAGTTGTCTGACACCGAGCTAAAGCCATCGTCCTCCACGTTATATAAAACACTCTCGAGGAAGATCAAAGGTGGATCAATTGTAGGATGGAGTGAACAAACAATCCTATACAACAAACCTAACCCTTAAATTGTGGTCTTTGTGAATAGCACTCTCTCGCGAACTTCTCTTTCAATTACTGATGTCAAGCTTTAGTTTTGACAGGCCAATCGATTTCAGCCCCATAGCCACAGTCTTTGGGCTGCGAAAGTAAACGTGGAACTCAACCACGATATCTTCACATAACGTGTCTTCGCCCCAGATGAATTGCTTCGTTTTTTAGCCACGACAGCTTAATGGATTGGAACATAAATCGATAAGAACACTCCTTCATTCTTCATGCTCAACCGCACTCGAAAGGGCGAATCCAGTAGATAATTCAATTAACTGAGACTTTGTGAAGATGAGCAGCGTCGTGGAAAATCCAGCGGACCAGATTCCTGCACAGATCCAAAAGCAGCACCCTGGCGCCGAACATGTCATGCAACCGCGTCCTCAATTTTTCTCAACGGCCTACAAGCCAGCAGGTATAAATAAGTTTCCCGTGTCCCAGGAATCCTCATCTAGTCGTCGCAGCATGTCTAGGTAGTTGGTCCTCAGTTTTTCTCGAAGGTATAAATAAAGTCATATGTTTGTTTTCCTTGTCCCCAGGAATCGTTACCTTTATTAACATCAACATTTAGTAGCAGCTTTAGTAGTAGCATGTGTGAGTTGTTGGTCGTTTTGTTTTTTAACTGGGTTTAAATGATGTAGTTGAAAGTAACCTAGTTTCTAAGCTTTTTATTTCTAAAAACTTATTAACATCTACTTCCAGTATGTGTGGGGGTAATTGATCTTTTTGCTTTTTAATCCTTTTGCTTTTTAATCATGTGTAGGTAATTGGTCCTCAGTTTTTCATATGTTTGTTTTCCTTGTCCCCAGGAATCGTTACCTTTATTAACATCTACTCTTATCTTTATTAACATCAACATTTAGTAGCAGCTTTAGTAGTAGCATGTGTGAGTTGTTGGTCGTTTTGTTTTTTAACTGGGTTTAAATGATGTAGTTGAAAGTGACCTAGTTTCTAAGCTTTTTATTTCTAAAAACTTATTAACATCTACTTCCAATATGTGTGGGGTAATTGATCCTTTTACTTTTTAATTTGAATCAGTGATTTATTGACATCTAATCTTAACATGTGGGTAGTTGGTTTTTTTTTATGGCAAGCCGAGATTCAATCAACAGAACTTTAGATTAATTTTTCTGCAAATAGCTTAATACAGTCTTATATTACAGTTTCCAGGCATATTAATCTTAACATGTGGGTAGTTGGTTTTTTTGATGGCAAGCCGAGATTCAATCAACAGAACTTTAGATTAATTTTTCTGCAAATAGCTTAATACAGTCTTATATTACAGTTTCCAGGCATATTTCTCTTTCCCCTCAATCCCGAACTCACCACCATCCCCATCCCTTACAATTCTCAAGTTTTTATCGAGGCCTGGACCCTCTAGGCAATTAATGCCTCCGCCTAACCAAAATTTCAAGTTCGTTTTCCCCCAGGCCGGTTTCAATTTTTCTACCATAAATGGGCAACTGCCCGATCCACCATGAAGCTCGTATTAATGACCTCCCTTGACCTGCAACCACCGTCTCGGTCAGATTGTTCTTCTGCACCGTGGTCTCCTCCATAATGTCCATCGCCTGTATCTGTTCCATCGCCTGTACCTGTTACTTTGCCAACAATAAAAAAATATGCGCGGTCGTGGCCCTCATCTTGTTTTAATACACGTAGTTGTCCACGTGTTTAATTCGACCTTCCCTGGCTGTTCGATCTTCCCTGGTTGTTCGCGTGCATACTTGGCTATGCCTTCTTCTTGTCGCAATATTTTTAATACACGTGCCCCTCACAACTGTCTTGATACACGTGGTCGCTCACATGTCAAATTTGGTCTTACCTGGCCGTCCGCTGGTTCTCTTTTGGCTGTGCCTTCACTTGGCCGCAATATCGCGACAGGTCACGAAATTGCGACCAAAAGTGCCTTCCTTTTGTCGTAGCTTTTTGGGGTCGCGAAATCACGACATGTCGCGATTTCACGACCCTCCCCCTTTATCTTCACTTTGCTTAAGTCCTTCGCTTTGCTCCCTGCCTTGCTTTGCTCCCCGTCTTGCCTTAGTAACTCTGCCACGTGGCAGCTTCCCACTGGTCGCGATATCACGACAGTATCGTGACAGGTCGCGATATCGTGACGGGACTTCCCCTCTCGCCTTTGCTCCGAAATATCGTCACGATATCACGACGTCGCGATATCGCGACGAAACTGGCCCAAGTCTTGCCAAAGCCTTTTGAGGTCGCGATTTCGTGACCCCTCCCCATGCTTTACGAAACTTCCCCCCCTTGCTCTACAAAACTTCCCCCTTGGAAAATAACTGAAAATAAATCAAATGCAAAGTACTTAGAAAATTTAGAAAAATTTTGGAAGATGCAAGATTGCTCTACTGTCGCCGGATGCTCCTGCATCTTTTTTTTACTTTCTAACTATTTCAAGTGATGTAATTCCCATGTTGCCAAGCTGACATCTAATCTTAACATGTGGGTAGTTGGTTTTTTTACTTTCTAACTATTTCAAGTTTCTAACTATTTCAAGTGATGTAATTCCCATGTTGCCAAGCTGTTTACAGTGATTTATTGACATCTAATTTTAACATGTGGGTAGTTGGTTTTTTTACTTTCTAACTATTTCAAGTGATGTAATTCCCATGTTGCCAAGCAGTTTATTTTCAGTGATTTATCGACATGTAATCTTAACATGTAGGTAGTTGGTTCTTTTACTTTCTAATTATTTCAAAGTGATGTAGTTCAATAGTTCCCAAACTATTTATTTCCAATAACATATTCTTAAGTTGAAATGTCCTTCCACGTCAATACCTACCGACTCTG
Organism: Wollemia nobilis; assembly: GCA_028583015.1. Taxonomy (NCBI): domain Eukaryota; kingdom Viridiplantae; phylum Streptophyta; class Pinopsida; order Araucariales; family Araucariaceae; genus Wollemia; species Wollemia nobilis. The sequence continues at coordinate 271,168 of JAQPPZ010017204.1, forward strand.
TATCAGTTATTAACGTCTATATAATTGCAGGAAAACTAAAGGGTCGGGTTGCTTTGATCACCGGCGGGGATTCGGGAATCGGTCGCTCTGTGGCATGTCTCTATGCATTGGAGGGTGTAGACTTGGCCATTGTGTACAAAGGAGAAATGGAAGAAAGGGATAAGGACGAGACCTTGGAGGTAATTAACAAGTTAACCAACGACAAGGCTAACGTTATAGCCTGTACCACCGACGTGGGTTTTGACGACCAGTGTAAACGGGCGGTGGATACGGTTGTGCGCAAGTTTGGGCGTGTCGATATTTTGGTGAACAACGCGGCAGAACAGTTCTACAAGGAGAGTATCGAGGAGATAACACCCGAGCAGCTGGAGAGGACATTCAGGAGTAATATATTTTCACAGTTCTTTCTTACACGCCACTGTCTCAAGCACATGAAGGTAAAAATTAAAATTTAATGGGTTTTCACTAAGCCATGAATGATGAACATGTTTCTTAATATTTAGTTGTTTGACAGGAGGGGAGTTGCATCATCAATTCAACTTCCATAGTGGCCTACAGAGGGGAGCCGACCTTATTGGATTACTGTAGCACAAAGGGGGCTATTGTGGCCTTTACGAGGGGGCTGGCTTTGCAGCTAGTGAAGAGAGGGATTAGAGTTAATGGAGTGGCGCCTGGACCCATCTGGACGCCTTTGATACCGACGTCGTTTCCCCCTGAGAGTGTGGAAAAGGGTAAGTGGTCTGAGAATGTACCGATGCAGAGGCCAGGGCAACCTTTCGAGGTCGCCACAGCTTATGTTTTCCTGGCTTCTGAAGATGCCTCCTATATGACTGGTCAGGTATTGCACCCCAACGGTGGTGCAATTGTCAATGCTTGAAGTTGAAGTGTTTATCTTAGATATGCAAGAAAAACATTGATGGAAATTGTGGAGTATAAAATGTAAATACAGTTACTGTGCTCTATGTGTTTGTGGCTTGAAATTTGTATAATATATTTCAGCCAAGATGCTCTCCAATGTGTTGTGACCTGATACCAGGCATGAGCATCATTTTTCAATCATGTGTGTTTTTAATAAAATATCCTGGAAGAAACCAGAGAGTGAGTGTGTATTTGTTCCGTTGCCTATATTTATGTATATAGATGTGAAATGTTGTTACGATCATATGTTTTTTTTTAGGAGGGTGATGAATGATAGCTGAAATGCTTTATCAATTTTTTTGTTTTTCCTTTTAGACTCTTAGCTTTTGGTATTACAAGCATTAGTAAATTTCATCCTAATACTGATGCATAGATTTAAGCCCTGTATATGTAGATTTAAGCATTGTATATTGGGAATCATTCATCACATAAGGTGAAAACATTTTATTAGATTTAAGCATTGTATATGGCTGATAATGATACATAGATTTAAGCATTGTATATGGTGAATCATTCATTACATAAGGTGAAAACATTTATTAGATTTAAGCATTGTATATGGTGAATCATTCGTTACATAAGGTGAAAAACATTTATGCATCACCCATTTTTTCTTCTAAGGATGTTATTTGTGTATTTTATAAGATGATGGGTGAATATTTAGATTTAAGCATTGTATATGGTGAATCATTCATCACATAAGGTGAAAACATTTTATGATATTTAAGCATTGTATATGGCTGATAATGACGCATAAATTCAAGCATTGTATATGGCTGATAATGATGCATAAATTCAAGCATTGTATATGGTGAAACATTCATTACATACGGTGAAAACATTTTATTAGATTTTAGCATTGTATATGGTGAATCATTCACTCGTGTATTTTATAAGATAATAGGTGATTTATAGATACTCAAAATGCAAAATGGAAACCAGTAATATTAAAAATCTATCAACCATAATAATTAAATCGAATTACTCTATGATTAATATGACGAAATAACGATATATTACTGATTAAAATTAATTTTTCTCTTTTCTTTCAAGCGAATTAATCAAATAATTAATTTTAATAATTATTTATTAAAATTATTTTTTCTCTTTCCTTTCATTATGAGAAACCATTGTGGTAATTCATCCATTGGAATCCAACCTAGACCTGGCTCTTCCGGAAGAAGTGATGTCATATATTGGATCTTGAAATTTGAAAACGAAACTTTTAAATTCTTTAGTCATGATTGTTTATGTACTTCTTCCTAAAATGTAGGAAATTATCATGAATAACAAGTTTTTCATAGGCGAGGATAGTGAAAGCCCCCAGTAACAATTATAAATAATGAAAAATAATAATTTTCATAGAGATAGGGTAAACCTCTAATATTTTTATAAGATTAACATGTAATTTTAAAAGCAAAACTCTTATATTATAGGACAAGAGCTTGTACTTTTATAGGATATTATAGAGATTACTAGATAGAATAACAGAGGACAAATAACAAAGGAAAACAATTTGTACATTATTTTTTATAAGTAGATTTTATCTTGATTCTCGATTACTTGGGTTATTGTACGTATTGCAACGTTATAAACTTATAACCCACTGTAATATTGCAATCTTATAAAGTACTCATATTGCAACCAATAATATAGAAAATATAATCATTTCAAACCTCGATAGTTCAAATCCTAATAATATTGAAATCCTGATATTGCAGTCTTATAAAGTACTCATAATGCAACCAATAATATAGAAAATATAATTTTCAAACCTTGATAGTTCAAATCTTAATAATATAGACGAACCTTTTATAAAATGAAATCCAATTTTAAAACCTTTCATAAATTGAAATAGAAAAAATTGAAATAGAAAACGAGAATTAAGTTTAAACCTAGGGGAAGAGACCCTTCATTTAATGAGATTTAATGTTTAAACCTCATAGGAAATGAGATTTAAAGATTTAAGTTCAAACTCCAATGAAGGGGATGAGACCCTTCATAAAATGAGATCTAAGGTTAAACTTTCATAAAATGAAATAGAAAATGAGATCGAAGTTCAAACTAAGCGTATGAGGCCCTTCATAAAATGAGATCGAAGGTTAAACTTTCATAAAATGAAATAGAAAATGAGATCGAAGTTCAAACTCCAATAAAGCGGACTGGACGCTTTATAAAATGAGATATCTGAGATATGAGATATTTGAGATATCTAAGTATTGGGATGGGACCCTTCATAAAATGATATCTAAGTTTAAACCTTCATAAAATGAAATAGAAAATGAGATTTAAGTTCAAACTCCAATAAAGAGGATGAGGACCCTCCATAAAATAATGAAACTTCTTATAGAAACTTATTATAAAACCAGTAGTTCAAGCTCCAATAAAGGGGAGATCTAAATTCAAACCTCAATAATGGGACTCCTTATAAAAACTCACACTTTACTTTTCAATATTTTAGCTCCTTATAAAAACCCGCACTTTACAATATGGGAGATCTAAATTCAAATCTCAATAATGGGACTCCTTATAAAAACCCACACTTTACTTTACAATATTTTAGCTCCTTATAAAAACCCGCACTTTACAATAGTTTAGCTCAGTGTGTTGGGACTCTTAAAAACCCGCACTTTATAGTATGGGAGATCTAAATTCAAATCTCAATAGTGGGACTCTTTATAAAAACCCACACTTTACTTTACAATATTTTAGCTCCTTATAAAAACCCGCACTTTACAATAGTTTAGCTCAGTGTGTTGGGACTCTTAAAAACCCGCACTTTACAATATGGGAGATCTAAATTCAAATCTCAATAATGGGACTCTTTATAAAAACCCACACTTTACTTTACAATATTTTAGCTCCTTATAAAAACCCGCACTTTACAATAGTTTAGCTCAGTGTGTTGGGACTCTTATAAAAACATGTATTTTATTTTACTCTAACATTTTAGCAAGTGTTTTGGGACTTCATATATAATCCTATACGTTGCTTTACTCTAACACTTTTAGCTAAGTATTTTGGGACTCCTTATAAAAACCCATATTTTACTTTATTTTAACACTTTTAGTCGAGTTTTTTGTGATTCCTTATAAAAACCCTTATTTTACTTTACTCTATCATTTTATATTTTTAGCCGAGTGTTATGAAACTCTTTATAAAAATTTGTACTTTACTTTTCTCTTACATTTTTTTATTAGATAAACGAAGGGGTTTTGAAAGTTATCCCAAACCTTGATATACAACATAAATGAGAGAGTTCAAGGCCTATCCTAGAAACTCAAACAAGAAGAACCCCAAACTAAAATAACAAACATCATCCTACACAGCTGGCCAAACCACTTACTACCAAATTGAATCACTTAATCTTGCATGGATTCAAGGCCTAGCCTAGAAATTCAAACAATAAGAACCTCAAATTAAAATAGCAAACATTAACCTACACAACTGACCAAATCTCTCATTGCCAAACTAGATTACTTAATATTGCAAGATAGCAAGAGACATGATTGCAATCCAGAACAACCAAGACAAGAAGCCCAACAACAAGAAAGGACATTACACCATGGAAGAAGGTTTTCCTAAGCCCCCCACCTTCTTATTGGGGATATATTTTTCATCGTATTACTTCTAAGTCATACCTTGAATCTCCTTAATGAAAGATATAGCAAAAAGAATAGATAAAAGCAAATCATGGTGCTTCACATTTAACTTGTTGAGGAAAGGAATTATGTTGGGAGATTCAAGTCTTGAAGAAGGGGAAATCTCCTTGTCTTTGATCGTATCCTCTGAAATTTTATTATTTTTCTTCGTAGGAAGAAGATCTTCAAAATTTAAAAACCATTCCACTAAAGTAGGGGAGTTTTTGACCTTCACCAACTTTTAAGAGAGATATTTAGAGTGAGGTGTATGACCACACCTGATACCATTGGGTGACACCACCACACCACTCGTAATATTGATCTTCCATCTGGAAGAGGAAAAAGGACTCTTGAGCTCTTCAACCTTAGACTTGGAGGATTCACTAGAGGGCCTGAATGAAATTGATGATGGATCCAAAACTAGATGGATTTTATAACTCAATCTTTGACAGTTTCTCATCCATCGCTACATCTTTAATCTTGGCCACATGCTCAATAATTAGAAGGATTAAGCCTTGGTGGATAGGGTCTAACCCTTTCTTTACCCTCACATCTATTAGAGTTTTTACCAAGGAACAATAGGGAAAGGAGGGAATATTCATGAATCATTTCCATCCTAGATGATTTAGGAACATCACATGGTAGTTGTGCAACACTTCTCTATTTGAATCCAAAGTCATAAAATCCATAATTATAGTGATGATTCAATTCCATGGGGATTTGAGAGGCTTGGCGTTGTAGCCATTTTGTAACTTTGGTAAGTATTCATATTCTTCAAGAAAGAAACTCAATTACCTCATAAGGAAATGCTTATTTTTGTTATGGCATCCATCGTCAACTAGTAGACCAGTCACCTCTCCCACTAAGGCCACTAAGATTTGGAACACTGACCCACTAGCTTGAACCCAACTATTTCTCCATGAATGATTCCACATCCTAGAAATACCTCTGTGGTGTCCATGAAAGGATTGAAGACATGCTAGAAGGCCACCTTTACAAATAATATTTCTCACCTCATCATCCTCCTCTAAGGAATTTAGCTCCAACAGTAGTTTTAGACCTTTATAAGAGGAACGTTGGGCCATCTTGTCCAACTAGAATTAGAGAGAGACATAATCAAATCCTTCACTCCTATGCCACCCTATGCTAAGAATGGAAGCCCTTAGTGAATTTAATGAGTAGAAAGTCCCATTTAGGCCCTGACTAGAGGTTTCAATGAGATTTTGAAACTCTTGCCAAAGATCATGGTGCCACAAAAAAAAGGATCAAATGACAACATACTTTCAGAACTACGAGATCGCACAATTCAAACCAAAGATCTCGAGCTTGCCAACTCTAGCCACTTTCCAAGAATGATTGGAGTGTCCTCTCAAACAAGTGTGCTATAGGTGCAGGAGATGGTTTTTATCCCAAGTGAGGTATCTAGAGTTGATATGGTTCCACCTTGAAAAAAGCACCCTTGAAAACTAGTGAGGAAACAACCAGACCTATGAGTAACAAATATTCAAGATCACAACAAAGATTATAAAAAGGCATGTGGTAGCATGACCATTGAAGTGGCTTATCACCTCCCAAAGGATTTTGAAAGTTAATATCGAGTGCCAACTATACATGCCAAACCACTCCACACCCATAGAAAGGTCCCACCAGAGCAGAAAATAAAAACTTCTTGGCCACCTAAGCTTCAAACTTAGCCAATCAACCCAAACTTTGATCGTATGGAGGATCCTCTAGAATCACGAATAATTGATGACGTGGTCACTAATCCTAGTGCCACCCAATTGAATACATAAATGTAAATCTATTTTGCACCCGTCCATGACATACAACCGAATAAAGGACATTTCTGCAAGACACTAAATTCCAAGAATAAATATTCAAGAAGTGTAAAAGTAACAAGCAAGGGAATATCAACATTCACGTAATCAATTCAACATATTTAGACAAATAGGAATACCTTTCAACTATATTTTATAATATAAAATGAGTGTAGATTATAAATTGCATACATGAACATCTAGCATTTCCAATTCATTACAAACATCAATTCTTACAAATACAATGACTAGAAAGCAATATTTCAACCTATAAATTCTATGTTTGTACTACCAATTTCTTCTTTCTTCCAATCCAACCCTTCGTCATTGTGCATAAAATAGACACTTCGATCAAACACCCTAGAGCTAGATGCAAGATAAAACAAATGCCCCCTCACATCAACTAACTTCCTCCCTTTTCACTTGAGAACATGGGGAAGATTAAAACAACTATGAGAGTTTGCACGTAGTTATCTAGCTCGAGATACCTTAATATCCCATTATGCCTATTTATAAATTATTTAGATTTTTATTACTTTAATTGATTTTAATTTTTATTTACTTTTTTTTTCTATTGCGCCACGCCCCCCCCCCCCCCCCCCCCCCCCCCCCCCCCCCCAGAAATGACAGCATTCTCGAGCCAAAGATTGAACCTTGGACCTCCACACCCCTTATGGAGTTTGGATGAACCAATTGGTCTACACCTTGGAACTTTTTATTTACTAATTATTATTTTATTTATTAAGTCTTATTTTATTTTAAAAATAAATAACCATTAAATGATTTTTAAAATCACTAAAATAGTTTATACCTCCAAGTCTACTTCCCTATTGGCAACTCGATGTCTCCGTCTACCAGAAGAAAATAGCTCCCATGCCTTGGCACTTTCCTTGCCATCGATGGTTTTACATAATCATCATTTTCCATCAAACAATAAACATATATTCAAACAAGGTATACACACAATGCAAGTCAAACATGCAAAATGCACCTATATGAATGCAATTTGTGTGAGTTTCCAAGTACTTATGATTCATGGTGATATTTCACACAACTCCTCATTTCCCATATTACCTTTTTTGGTCGACTTTTATCTACCCATCGAAGGAGTGTACCTAGTCCTACAATCACAAAAACCATTAGCAGTACCACATTCAAGGAGAAAAAATCAAAGCATAACTCGTTAATTATTTTGTACATAAATCAAATAATAGTCGTTCTAAGAGGGTTATTACAACTTCATCATCCCTTAAGAAAACCACTATTGATAAGATAATAACATTATAACACTATTATAACATGGATAATGATATTGTTTGAAATTCAAACCATATAAATTGATACCATGCCAACCCTCAAGCCTTTCAACTAATGCTTTTTGTATTAGTGCTATATTGTCAATAACACAAAACTTTCGATTGGTATAACTCTTGTTAAATAAAGGAAACAAAACAAAAAATAAGAAAACAACTAATATTGATTACCTACCTTTAGTTCACTAGTCTTGTCCTTTGTAACCCCCAATGAATACCTTCAAAATAAAATGTAACCAATGTGTGAAATTTCCCTCCATACAAAAATTATAAATTTGTTATATTTTATCATTTCTAATAAAGCAATTAGCCAAATTTATCCCTTATCTAATCTATAATACCATGACTTCATGCCTTGATTCATAAAATTATTTTTATAACAAATTTCCACTAGAATTAAGAGATGAACTTTTGTAATAAACTGTATCAAATTGCTACTATGATACAAGGTGTTACATGGGTTTCATGAAGGGCTTGTGGCTAATGTCCTTACAATGTACACACACCATAAATGTGCATCCTAAACCCTCTCCTTAGTTGCAATAGTTTATACTTCTAATAAATTTAATCAACTTTTATCTTTTATAATACTTATTTTGATCTAACTCGTGTATTTAGATTAATTTAAATTGTATTAAAATTTATATTTGTATCATCTTGAAATAGTTCTATTTGAATTCATATTCTATTTTTGTAGGTTTTGCATTAACAATAGTATAGGTTTGCATTGGATTTCTAACCTTTTATTTGTAATAAACAATAACACAACAAGTCAATAGTACTTTCCTAAGTGTGTTTTTGTATCTATTAGCATAAGTAATGGATAAAACTTTTATTTGTAAATTTATAACATTTTTATTCATAATTATAGTTTTTTTTTTAAACCCCAACACCAACCCCCCCCCCCCCCCCCCATAGAAAGCCAAAAGGGACAAGCGCCGCCGCCCCCCTTATGGGGTTTGGATGAACCAATTTGTCTACACCTTAGACCTTATTCATAATTATAGTTATTGTTCATTTACTACTTTATTGGTTGCCCTAATATCATTTCATGTTAAAATTATTTTATTATTTTAACATCTCTTCACTTAACCTTTTTACAAATTAAATCATAAAAAATGTTTTTCTTCTCGTTAATTTAAAAGAAGAAGTAACATATGTCATAACTTAAATATTTTCCATCAATACTTATAGTTATTTATTTAGAATATATATTTAGGGTTATCTATTTATCTTTTAGATTGTAATTTTTGTAATTTTACAATCAATTGCACCACTCAATTACAATGTGTTTGTTAGCAAAAATGTGTTCATTACCGATAACACTTTTTGCTATGTTAGTTTTGTATATATACTTATCTAACAATTTTATCTAGATCATTCTTGTTTTCTTTATTTATATTTATTTTGTAGAGATATCCAATATATTCTACAACATCATAATCAACATTAACTTTTTTTATATATAATACTTCTTATACACATCCACCATGGGGATTGAACACGGGTCACATCATCGATAATGCAAGTGGCATCCTTACTAGTAGACCACACTCATGGGGATAATCAACATTAACCTTCACAATAGTATCATCTAATATCTTCATCAACAAGAAAAATGAAGGCATAATCTCTATTTATTTTGTTTATTTTACATAAACAAGGGGGTGTATCTAAGGTAGGCCCCTAAATGCCTAGCCTTGATTTAGTTTAGTGTGTATAATATTATGTTGCTTTAGATTGAATTGGAAGAAGATCAAATAGTGCTACTTCAAGCATCATAGGTGATAACAAAATTTGAAAACCATGTTTAATTCCTTCTCTTTCATATTTTCCTACTTTGGTTCTATTTTCATCATTATCCTATTTATTTGTACCCTTTTATATTTTAGGTTGATTAAATTAATCTTTATGATTATTCCCATAAATCAAGACTAGTATTGTTGATAACATTGTAGTGCCTTTGTTAGTACTACAATGCTTCTACATGTGAATTATACTCTTGGTGCTTCTATCAAAAGATAAATTATATAAGTAGAATCATTTTGAAAGTTCGTTTAGTAAATATATTTTTCTTAGCAATATTTTTAGCTTAGATCATTTATTATAATTGAAATTAGATGGACCCATATTTTATTAGAGAGTGTTGGATAGATTTTATGTTACTATTAGTAATACAACACTTTTGTTAACATTGACTTTGCTCTATACTTTTATCAGATGATAGATTTGTCTGATTTAATTCATTGTTCATTTTTTAAGTCTTACATCTTCATTGAAACAACAACAAAAAAACATCTTAATTGATAGTCTATGTACTAGATTATATTAGTGTAATTTAAAATTATTATTCAAAATTTAACTTAGCTATTAGTGTTCAAACAAATACAACTTAGTAACCCATCTACATTTTTCCATCTAAATTGAATTGTGGCAACTCACTAGTAGAAATGGTATCACAATATATCCTTTAATCTATTTGTAATTGTTTGTCTACACATTCTACAAATACTTGTATATTGAATCTATAAAAAATTGAAGTAGAGCACTAAAATTTATGGGGAAATATTTTGGATGAGGACAAATATTCATATGGTTTTTTAATTATGGAGATACTAACCCATTACAACATTCATTGTGGGGGTAATATTTTATCATCCATAATGATAATATTGACTATAATGATCCATGTGGTGTAGGTGAGTTGGAGAGGGTAGGGAAATCCTCCAAGGGAGGTCCTTGGTTCAAATATTCACCCTGCCAAATGCACATCGGCTACCCAAAATCTAGTTGATAATGCTGGTGTAGTCAGGGCTGGGTATGAGGTGATTTTGACGATGTAGAACCCCTAGTCATGGTTTCTCAGACCAAAGTGGCCTCGCAAAGGATTTTTTTGCTAAATTCAAAAAAATATTAACCATAATGATAGTATTGACCTCTTAATGTTTAATTAATGTAAATATTAGATTTTAATCATAATGATAGTATTGACCATAATAATTTAGTTTTTCATTTACATCAAGTACTATTTTTAGTTGTCTATATGAAAACTATGCTTTTATGACCATGTTACTATGGCATTTCAACAAACCATATAGTGATATTTAAGATATCTATATATATATATTGAAACCATTTAAATTTGCATCTTTGCCTTAAATTTTATTTTTTTAACACTTTGATCTCATGCAATTTGATAACTCGACAAGGTATATTATGCTTTAACAAAGAGAGAAAATCTAAAAATTATAGTAATATGTCCTATTTGTTCCACCAACACTTTAAAAAATAATAAATTAATCGTTGAATCTAATCAAAATATTAGATAACAATTATTCTCATTTCTTATTACATTTAATCATTCATATTTGCATGATTAAAAATTCAACGATGGTTAAAACAAAATACGGACAATGACATTATACCTATCTTGATGTGATATCCTAGATATATTTTGAAATAGGTTAGAAATGTATCACATTTCTTATCACATTCAATCATTCGTACTTGCATGATTAGAAATTCAACGATGGTTAAAACAAAATACGGACATCGACATGACATTATACCTATCTTGATGTCATATCATAGATATGTTTTGAAATATGTTAGAAATGTGTCACATGGGATAACTGAAAGAAAATGACTAAAAACACAAAAACCGCATTGAAGAAAACCACATGTATTGATTGCTCACATATTTCTTGAAAGCAATTCTTAGAAATGGAATTTATTGAGAACATATATTAGGTGTATAGACTATACGAAACGAAGTACAACAGTGAAAGTGCTAGGTACTTATATGTGCAATCCAATTGCACGGGATCAGTGGCGTAACAAACGAAACGGCGGAATTCATGCGACTGGCTCAAATAAAATCTTTCTGACAAGCTCTTTCATGTCGTCAACGCCCATTCCAAAACCATCTGTATTTCTGTAAAACAATTGAGCTGACCTTGCATTGTCAAAAAGCAGTTTTCTTAAACATGTTGGCACTGTTCCAGGTTTCAGATACTCCTTGTTCAATTCACTGAAAGCAGCTTCATTTAGATGATATAAAAAATTGAGAGCTTCCTCCTCTGTGCATCCAGGATGCTCTTTCATGTAGCACTGTATGCAAGAAACCAATTCCCCGCGATCTCTCTCATCCTTGGTAATGGAAAACAAAATCTTGTTAAACATATTAAATACATGTATACTTAACAAAGTAAAATAATACCAAACGAACCAAACCGAGTTCAGTACTGACCTTGAAAGTTGAAATATCGTTCACTAAACGCAATGTTAGACATACGAGATGGAGGAATTTGCCTCGAAAGTCAAGCAGCCGGAGAAGGTTGTCTGGAAGTATTACTCCTGTAAAAAATATGGAGTTGAGGATGAGAGTTCCCACGCCTGCTGTAGGTGTCCCATTCTCCAAATAGTCTTTCAATGGCGGTACATAATTTGTTTGGACCCACTCCGCCTCTTTTAACATTGATGTAAGCATGTTTTCCCACTGAAGTCCAAAACAAAGAGTTACTCTCACATAGTAATAATAACAACAAAAACTGTCTTTAAACATGTCAAAAGTAATGAAAAGCTTCTCACTACTGTGCGAAGGTAAGAGAGCACATCACGTCCTTGTGCGTCACCTCCTTTGGCCCCTAATTCATTTATTGTATTATACAAGCCTAGGAAGCAGATTTTCATGTCATTAGGAAGAGAGCCCAAAAGAGAAAGATCCCATCTGTTGCAACCAAAAAAAAAAAAAAAAAAAAGTTAAAATGTGTTTTCAAAAATGATAATTTAAATTAAACTTTGAAACTTTAAATTAAGGAATTGTGGAGGGAATTAGGTGATGTGATTCTAAGTTTATGTAAGTAGAGATCTAAATAAAGTGGTACTGATTAAGATAGATATTGAAAAGGAGGTAAGGGTTCAACAAACTTCCTGAATAAGATGGGTATTATAAAGGAGATAGGGGTTCAGCAGACTTCCCGATTAATATGGGTATTGAAAAGGAGGTAGGGGTTCAGCCACATGGTTATTGAGGATGAGAAGAATAGGTAGATTGGTGAGCAAACCCAATGTTTAATTAATTTGAACAGCCATTCTTGAAATATGATTTAGGAGATTTAACTCTAATACAGATCTTCTTTTACTGTTGTAAACAGGTGTTCTTGTCAACTAAGGTTAAGAGAAGTCTAATCCCAAATTGTAAACAGGTGTAGTGGACTAAGGTTGAGAGGAGTCTAATTTCAACTTGTAAACAGGTGTAGTCGACTAAGGTTGAGAGGAGTCTAATCCCAACTTGTAAACAAGTGTAGTCGATTAAGGTTGAGAGGGGTATAATACCAACTTGTAAACAGGTGTAGTCGATTAAGATTGAGAGGAGTCTAATCCCAACTTGTAAACAAACAGGTGTTCTTATCAACTAAAGTTTGAGAAAAGTCTAATCCCAACTTGTAAATAATCTTGTTTTAATATAAAATTTTCAAATTAAAAAAATAAAAATAAACTTGACTAAAAAATCGAGTCTAATCTCATCTTGTAAACAGATGTTCTTATCAACTAAAATTGAGAAAAATCTAATCCCAACTGGTAAATAATCTTATTTTAATATAAAAATTTCAAATTAAAAAAATAAAAATAAACTTGACGTAGAAATCAGATAACAAATATAGGGACAACTCGGGGACCTCTTGACTGCTTCAGTGAAGAGCTGTACTTCCGCCAGAGATGCGTGTGAATCGTAAACGTCGTCAATAATAACCGCAAGGACAGCCGCTTTTGTGTAAGCAATTCTGCATGCAGCGTATTCTGGTTCAAACATGACAACTGCAGCGGCAAAATATAATTCCACTGCTCGCTGACGAGAGTACGTGAGCTGTGCGAAACCCGAGTTACTATACCATCTTCAAGACACATAAACAGACAAACACCAGTATTTAGAAAAGTTTCGCTAAATGTAGTATTATCGATGTTGTGACCCAGGATTCCATTTGGATGTTGTGATCCAGGATCAATCCCCACGATAGATATTTCTAATAAGTATTACTTAAAAAATTCACCCTTAGTTTTCTTTCACCTGTTAATTTCTTCAATTTCCTTTCTTTGTGAAGCCTGCGTTTTGTTGAAGTCCAATTTGGCCAGTTCTAGATACTTACTGTCGTTCACGTACGGCATTCTAACATAACAATTGATTTCGATCAGTTCCCTGAACGCATTCATTTGCAAGTTGTGAAAGAATGAGAAATTTGTTGTACAAAACTCTTCTTACTGATAGAGTGTTTTCGCAATCCACAAGTCGTTGGATCTAAACCGTTCCATGTAATTTCTTGCCATCAGCCTTGGAAGACTCATACGCCATGGATAGGCCAGAGCATGCTCGATCTGCATATAGGGAAGGTTAAAAATTTAAAAAAAAAAAGGAAAGGGAGGAAAATAAATTTGTTACAAGCTATATGGTGAGGATAGTAATTATCATCAAGATTGACATTGCATTAGCTAGCACCTCTTCCCGAAGCTCTTTCTTGAAAGTCCACTCCAGAGAAGAGTCGTGGTTTCGTAGGGATTTAGCCAAGTAATCCTTGGCAGCCACGCTTGCCTTTTGCATTACTGTTTCTTTTGGAAACCTGATCTGTGAACATTTGTATAGGCTTAGCATATCCGAAATCCCTCGACCGTGTTCATCGGCAGAAGTGTCACTGAAATCTACATTGTCGGCTTTCATATTTTTTAGAACTTCTGCCAAATGAAAGGAAAAACCAAGGGATTATGACCATGGACAACCTCCTCCTTTAGCAAAGAAAATTCCAAATTTCTTTAAGTTTTTTTTTAACTATGTATACCTGAAGATACGTTATAGCCATGCAATCTCAGAAGCCTAAAAGCCGTGGCCGTGACATCAATGTCGGGAACCGAGCTTCCCCTTCCAAATCCAATGCCACTTTCGTTCCAGTACCTATGAATGTCGATGGTGTCCCTATAACGTAAGTACTTGAGTAAATTTACCATGAAACATTATAAAGAGTAATGATAGGTTGAAGAATTGCCTAAACACATAATCCAATGCTTGTTTGATTTCCTTAGAGAAATGGCGATCGATTCCAAGGCGCTCAATCGTATCAACAACCCTCAAACGTTCACAGATGTCCACTGGATACATGCATGGCACTGCATATCCTTCATAATATTATTATGTATTATTGTTTGAGCAGTGAATAATAATGATTTTCTATGGTGCAAGGATATAGAGACTTACCATGGTCTTTAAACTTCATAAGAAGACCGCTCAGAAAATCAAAAGATTTCTGGTCTCCAGTGTGCAGGAACACACAAGCCGTAGATGCCGGCGAACCAAGAAAAGAGCCATCCTTGGATTGGAGTTTGAGAATGCTTTTCCAATCGACTATATCTTGCACGCCCTCCAAATGGTACAACAAAGTTGTTGGCTTCGCGTGGAGACGTTCAATAGGAATTCTGAGTGGCAACAATCTTATCTAATTACTCCACCGCGTTTATTAAACATGGGAAGAAATCGAAACCGAACATACTAATAATCTTTGAAATAGAATGTAGAATTTCACCTTTTTAAGTGGGCTATTCTCTTTTCCCATATTTGATTGATTAAGGTGGAGTTTAGATCCAATTCCAAGCCGAGTAGTTTGGCTTCATCGAACAGTGTAGGAAACACCATCTCGAATGCTTTGAATGTGCGATTGCCTAGTGCTTCCTCCGTATGTCTTTTGATAAATTGCAGACCTGCAAATTTTGAAACGATAAACAAAATTAACAGATAAATACTATGTATAACCAAAAAAAAAAAAATAACCACTAACCTCTTTGAACATGAAATTCGCCAGTGTTCCATAGAGTGAGTGCAATGAGGCAAGGAAGGGTATTGAGGATTCTATCACATGCTAAAAAGACACTTTCTTCGCCCCAGGAACCATCGGCCAACTGGTTATGAAGTATCCAGTGTAGCGTTTGGGGAAATTGGGGTTGATTGGATCCATCGATGGCAGGCACTCTGGCCACCCATGCTGTATCATACGCAGACGGACTTATCTCGCCATCCTCCATCGAGCGAAACATGCTCTTAATCTCATCAATCAACATCTCCATGTGTTTGTCATCGTCTATTGCTTTGTCATTCAAATATAACTGAAAAAAAAAATAGATTAATCTATGTACAGTTGAGGAGCCCTAATGGGGCTTCGAACTATTTGATTTGAAACTCAATACATCCTACCAATGCAAAAATTTAAATAGAATACCGTGTCAGTAGTCACAACAGAGGAGAAAAGATGTTCCTTCCACTGATCTGGGGGATATGATCTTGGTTCTTCTTTTTGTGAAGCTGAAACATTTGGACAGTTGAGCACAATATTCCATCATAAAACTTGAAAAAATGAACAGCAGTTCAACAGTAAAGAAAAAAAATCATAGGATGGGGAACATACCTAATGATTTGTCATCATCTATATCAACAGATTCTAATTCATTTCCAGATAAACCTGTCCCCACGTTCATGCATTCTGCATATGTTATACAACAATTGTTATGTTCAAATAAAAAATTAACACAATGGGAACAAGATTTGACCTCAGACCATATAATACTATATGTATACCTAGTGTAGTTTTAATTTCCATTAATCTCCTTCCACGGAATTGCAGAGATTTTCTCAAACCCAAAAGACCATTATCTTTCTTTGTATTATATGAATCTAGCCATCCGCAAGATTTAATATTGTAAATACTACACGGAAGACGCAACATTTGAGCCATAAATGAGAATTGTTTAATACAATCCCAGCAGAAAAATAAATAAATAACAGCCTTCTGCATCTCAAGCGACTAAACCAGATCTATAAATAATGGTAGCTAGCGATTTTGACGTCATTGAATGTTTATTTTTTATTTATTATTTTTTAATTGATCGGTCCCCTTATCGAGTATCCTCCCCTCTTAACATCGAGCATAACTACTTACATGCTCTCTAACAGTGATAGAGGAAAGGTAGTCTTAAAAAGATTCAGTGGATTGGTAAGTTTTAGGTGTTTGTTAAGAAGAGATTTAGGTTTAAGTTTTAGAGGCAGTTTTTGTTGAAGCAAAAGTAGTAATCTAACCTAACTCTGCTGAGTACACACCTCACGACAATGCCAACACATCTAACTGTCAACATTTATACCAGTCTTAAAGGTTCAATGGATTAATAAGTTCTAAACATTTATTAAAAAGAGATCCAAGTTTAAATTTTGAAGACACCTTATTAAAAAAATAGTAATCTACCCTAACTCTAAGTACACATCCAAGACAATGCCAAGGTATCTGTCAACATTTATATTATTTTGGTAAATAAAAGTCTTCGTTAATTACCAGTTTTTGCAGGTTAACCCAAAACCTATTACAATATCAAGTCTTCTGCTGAGATTTTAGATCCTAATCAACATTTATACTATAGATCCAAACCACTGTCAACATTTATACCACAGTCAATGTTTATAATATAAGACTAATCACAAAGTTTACGCTGTTAAGTAAATGCCAACAGGGCCGAGGATTACGTTGTTGCGTAAAACGACAAGATATGGGATATTTTTCATTTGCTTTTCCTTTAAATTCCGTGGAGCTACTTCATTTATTATAGGTGGAAAAGTTGTACCCTCTACGAGCTGAGTTTTACATACAAACAGACAAGAAAACGAATAATTAAATAGGCACAATCGAAGGGATAGGATGAACAGGACAGACCTGACATCTACCTGATATAAGTAGATAATAAAAAGGGCGTCTCTTAGTGTTATAATGGTATCAGATAGTACAGTATTGAAGTTATAATATATTTAACGGTAACAAAGAGTACAGTGTAGAAGTTATAATATATTTAATGATGATGGGCTGCATGCAGTCATTGTAGGTAGAAGACACAAAAAGAGTGCTAGTGGGATGGTACACGCTAAATGGTGTGACACTATACAATTAATTGAAAGTAAGTATGCATGTATCTGTACTGTACTCTAACACAAAGAATGCCTCTTTCCTATGTAATGGTATCTGAAAATACAAAAATAAATAGTATAATATATTTAATGCCATCTATTTTAAAAATCAAAGTTGCTATGTTTAATTAGCTCGGAACGTACATGTATCTCAGCTTGCAAATATAGATTACACCTCCTAAAATCTTAATTTGTAACA
Source organism: Wollemia nobilis (assembly GCA_028583015.1). Classification (NCBI taxonomy): domain Eukaryota; kingdom Viridiplantae; phylum Streptophyta; class Pinopsida; order Araucariales; family Araucariaceae; genus Wollemia; species Wollemia nobilis. The sequence continues at coordinate 289,044 of JAQPPZ010017204.1, forward strand.
AACCAAGTTTATTTAACCGGTTGTACAATCTAATCTATTTTATTGGTTCTACGTTGTAAAGGTAAAATTTCGATTTAATAAGTTTGATGGGATATTCAACTACATTTGGGTTTTAATCATTGCATACGATTTCCAAGTGAACAAGATTGGCCAATTCTCTTAAAATGTGTCATTTTTGTGGGTCTATTTTCTCATTTCTCATCCTTTTATTCTGACATGAGTGTAGTTACATGGTTGGAGTTATCTTCTAGGACCCATAACACCTAGAGGGTGGACGCATACTCTCCTCATCCTTTAACATGGTAAACTTTAGCCCAAAACTAGCCAACTTGTTCTTGACTTAGCATGTAAGGGGGTTAGCATATATATACCTAGTGCCTAGCTAATTGTCCACTTACCTAGAGTTAGCTAGGGGTATGTGATTACCCTAACTCTGAGCTTGGTACCACTTGACCATTTATGAATCACGACAAATTGTCCCATATCAAACGTCATGGCTAAACTAGTTTTCTAAACATACTAATCCTCTCTTAGTTCAAAATTGTGCAAAAACCTATCATTATACTTCTTGCACAACGACCTAAAGGAAACATCACATACCACCCCTTGTCACATTCTCGTCTTGACTTGTTTCGTCAGAAAAAGGTTGTTCACAAGTCACAGTAGTGGGTGTTTTAGCTTAGTCGCCTTTCTCGTTATTATGATTCATGGTTTCCTCAAAAAAAGGTTTACAACTTGTCTCAAATTTGATTAACCTAAATATTAAATGTTTTCCCACATTATACATATTTATTTAAATCAAATAGAACACAACTCGGAAGATTCTCTTTCTAGATTTGAATACAAAATATTATTTAAAGTATATTCTAATAACAACTTAAATCAAACCTATGCAATTCTATGAAAGCATATATATATATATATTCTAATAACCAAATAAGTCTAGAGGAAGTAACTTATTGTAATTTAATTATTAAAGTCTTGCTTCAATACCATTACAAAAGCAATTAAACTGAAAACACAATATTAACAAAGTATTTATCCAATCTTTCATATTTTATTGAAAATTTAGAAATACGAAAAGGTTTGAGAATGTTTAGAATTTCTTTAATGTAACAAACTCTTCCCAACATCCTCCTATCGTTTTCCTCATCCTATCGTTTTCCTCAAAGGTCCATAAAGCTAAGAAGCACTTATATTATGTTTCTATAAGCTATATTACACAGCAAGGGACTATATACATGCTCTCATCAGTTTAATATGACATGTTGTTTTCTAAACACTCAGTTTATAAAAAATGGATAAACCTTATACGATTTATCCATTAAGCCCTTCACATTCATAAAAAGGAAATACGAAGAATACCGCATGGATTACTCTAAGCATTATTATTAATTATCCAAACGACTCATCCATCATTGAAACTAATGTCGGTTAATGAAATAATATTTCCTAACCTATCTATCTTCATTATTCATCTTGTAGTTTTTTAATTTATTTGAAATGCCTTCTCACCTTTAAGCTGCTTGGCAATGTTGATTTATCATCTCATATTCTAAATAAACCAAATATAGGTAATAAGTGTTGTAATTACTCCTTTATTTCTCTGTATTTTACCATGCTATAGTTTAAAGCGGTAAGAATTTTGTTTAACTGAGCTTTATTCTTGAAGAGGCGCTATTACAACAATGATTTAAACATACTTGTATAACAATATTATACTATTGTTTTCTCATTACAAAAACTTTCGAGAACTTAAGACGGTGTTCTGCCAGGGTGCTTCATCTAATTTAGCCTATATAAATATTATTGGATAGTTTTTCATTTTATACAATATCCAAACATTTTCGTCGGTCTGCAAAAAAGAATTAAATAAAAGGGCATTTGCTTATATGGTTACATAAAGTATACAAGCTCACATGCACCGATCAAAGATTACATCTGAAATGTAATACATATCAACACAGAGTAGGAGCTGGAAAATAAATAATTAGATTTTGTTTTCTATACTTTAGAAAGAAGGACAATATACAATATAGGATTTCTCCAAGTGAACAAGAGATATTGCTGAAATATTTAAATAAAAATTAACATCCAACTGTACAGGAGAGGGAGACAACTATTCCATTCTTAATCCCCTCTATTTCAGGTTTACTGGCTCGTCGCTTCAACCCATTGAATACTTCTATTCTATCTGCTGTCAGTTCCTTGAGATGACTATTTTATTTAGGATCATACGACCTAGAAACAACTTTATTGAATGCATCTAAATGATATTAACTACCGTGCACACAATCGAATGTACTTTAACTTATACATAGTCCAAGGTCAATATCACAATTGAATTTAAAAGATATTTTCATCTCTTATGAAAGTAAATATTTTTCTCTTTTAGAAAAGAAAGCATAGGGCAACACCATCTGCTTGGAAACACACCAACAAACTAGGAGTTTAACACAAGTTCAACAATATATATTGCATCCAAAATGTTCATCTATAGGGAAAAAATACTTTCAAGCCATCATATTATCCCTAATCTAAGACAAGGTTGTCATTAATGAGGTTTGATTGGTGGGAAAAGCACAAAGTAGTACAGATAAAGCGACTTCTCACACAATCGAGCATGCATGGGGAATTCAACATTATTAGCTTTGTTGCTAACATTGTTGTAGCTCTGTAGCTCCTGTTCTACTTTGTTAGTATCATTGGTGTGGGCTAAACAACATTGATCTGGTATGAGCCAGATGGCTCTCTATTATCATTGGTGTGGGCTAAACAACATTGAGTTTCTTCCCACACCTGCGGACGAGGGAGCTCATATACGAGTCTCTTTTTGAGCCTGTATGAGATAGCTTCCTTCAAATGAAGAAATAAATCAATGATCACAGGTTGCCTTTGTTTTAGGATGAGGATTAGACTATGGGTTAGTCATGCAATGCAGTTCTCATTCTGAAAAAGTCAAAGGTGAAGTTTTATTTTTATTTTTGTCGTCGAGAGCGCAGGGCAAGGGGGGGCCCGAAGTCGGGCTGAGCAGTAGAATTCGGGTTGCGCACCCAAATTCGAGTTGCGCTCTCGAATTTCGATTGCACTCATGACTTTTGTGCAGTCAGGCTGCGTAAGTAAAACTTGCGCAGTAGAATTCGGGTTGCATACAAAAAATGTGCGCAATCGGGCTTCATCCAAGATCGGAGCACAGTTGGGCAGAGGTGTGAAATCTGGATTAATATTTCTAACACCCTCCTTTAAACATGATTTCTTGAGTGCTTTGACTCCAAGCTACTCATGCAATCTGCTAAAGTCTTCCTCCTTCAAAGGCTTTGTGAAAATATCTGCCAACTGCTCCTTAGATCTACAAAACTGTAGTTGAATTTCTTCGAACTTCACCAAATCTATGATGAAGTGATAATGAATATCGATGTGCTTCGTTCGGCCATGGAACATGGGATACTTTGATAGTACAATTACTGAATTGTTATCACAAAAAATTATTGTCGTGCCTTCCGAAGGATAGTTGAGTTCACTCATAACTCTTCGCAGCCAACCTGCCTGGCATGTGACTGACATGGCAGCCTCATATTCTACTTTAGCTGTGGACAATGCAACGATGAGTTGCTTCTTAGACACCCATGATACTGCCCCTAATCCGAGATGGAAAGCATACCCGAAGGTGCTCTTTCAATCATCGATTCTGCCAACCCAGTCAGTCTATGAAGCCCATTAGTTCCAACTGGTCTTGTCTGGCATAAAATAGGCCATTGTTCTGCATCCCATTGACACAGTGCAAGATCCTCTTGCCTGCTTTCCAATGTGTGTTCTTCAGAGTCTCCATAAAATGACTAATCAGATTGACTCCGAACATCAAATCTGGTCGAGTTGTAGTCAAATACATCAAAATTCCAACTAGCCTCTTGAACAGCGTTGGATCTACATTCCTCCTTGAATCTAGCTTGCTCAGCTTCAAACATGTTGCTACAGGTGTTATGGCAGGTTTGATGTCCTCCATCTTGAACTACTTCAGGACATCATTCGCATACTTACCCTAAGAAATGAAGATGCCATCTGTCGATTAGTCAACTTCAATGTCAAGAAAATACTTCATCAGCCCTAAGTCCATCATCTCGAACTCCTTCTTCATGGTTCTTCTGAACTGGGCAAACAATGTTGTGTTGTTGCCAGTGTAAATTAAATCATCCACATACAGGCAGATGATTATGAGCTCACCTACATCATTTTTCTTCATGTACAGGGTGTGCTCATATGGGCATTTTACAAACCCATTTTATTGAAAATAATTGTCAATCCGGCTGTACCAAGCCTGGGGTGCCTACTTCAAACTGTATAGGGACTTATTTAGCTTCATGACTTTGCCCTCTTGGCCTTCAATTTCATAACCTAGTGTCTAGTCTATGTAGACCTCTTCATCCAACACTCCATTGAGGAAGGCTTACTTGACATCCATCTGGTAGATCTTCCAACCCTGTTGGGCTGCCAATGCCAAGATCATCTTGACTGTGTCAAGTCGGGCTACAGGAACATATACCTCATGGTAATCGATGACTGACTTCTACTTGTAGCCCTTTGCCACTAGTTTGGTCTTATGCTTGTCAACGTCTCCTTGGGCGTTGAAATTTGTCTTATATACCCACTTGACCCCAATGGTCTTATTCCCTACTGGAAGATCTATCAGTTGCCATGTATCATTCTTTTCAATGGCTTCAATCTCCTTGTCCATCGCCTGCACCCACTTCTGATTCTGACTTGCATCTTCGAACTCTACTGGATCAACTTCAGTAAAGAATACAAAGTCAGAGTACTCTTCATCTACATAGGTTTGGGTTGCCTCATAGATTTCTTGCAAGCTCCTTGTCTTTGATGGCGTCACGAGGTTCTGGATTCTACTTACACGTGGAGGTGACCAATATGGAGTAGTTGTGCTACTACTGGCAACGCTGCTACTGGAGGTCACAGGTGGTTGCACACTTCCTTCTTCCAAGTCAATGGACTCTACTACTGCTAGCTCTAACTGGCCATTTTTTGACTTCCAGTTCTAGGCTTCATCTTCAAGAAACTTCACATCACGGCTGATGATGAGCTTCTTTGTCATAGGGTTGTACAGCCTATATGCCTTCGCCTTCTCATTGTACCCTATGAAAATGCACTTGTCAGCTCTATCATTCAACTTTTGCCACTTCTCTTTTGGAACATGTGCATATGCAATGCACCCGAACACACGCAAGTGAGCCACACTTGGCTTCACACCGCTCCAGGCCTCTTAAGGGATTTTGTCCTTAAAGCTTTTGGTGGGACATTTGTTCAGCAAGTAGACTGCACATATTACAACCTCTGCCCAAAATTCATGTGATAATCCCTTCGTCTTCATCATGCTTCATGCCATCTCCATGATGGTCCGGTTTTTCCTCTCAGCCAATTCGTTCTGATCTGGCATGTATCTGGTAGTGAACTACCTTCGAATTCTATGCTACTTGTAGTAGTTATGGAATTCATTAGAGATTTATTCACCTTCGCCATATGTCTTGAGAGACCTAATCTGATATCCACTCTATTTCTCCACCAAAGCCTTCAACTCCTTGAATCTAGCAAATGTTTTTGACTTCAGCTTGATGGCATAGATCCACATCTTCTGGCTGAAGTCATCTATGAATGTTAAGAAGTATTTATTATCGGTAAACGTGCTAGTCTACATCAAACCGTAAATGTCTGAGTGCACCAGCTTTAGTGGCTGTGATGCTCTCCAAGACTAACTACAAGGGAACGAATCCCTATGTTGTTTTCCAACTAAGAAGCCCTCACACACTTGATTTTACTGCTCTATCAAGGGTAAACCTTTCACCATCTACTTCTTATGTAGTTGATTCAGGCCACTACAGTTCAGGTGACCAAATTTGAGATGCCACAACCAGGTAGCATCTTTCACAACTACAGTCAGAGACATCAATGATTCATTCTAAATCTATAGTGAGAACATTTTATTCCTTGTCATGGACACTGTAGCAATCTGCCCGTGCAACTTGTCTTTAATGGTGTAAGCTCCGTATTTAAACTAGATCGTATGTCCCTTCTGCACAAGCTATCCAACGCTCAACAGGTTGTGCTTCAGGACAGACACATAGTAGATGTCACAAATCTGCTTTCGTTCATCGTGCTTGGTTTCGATGACTATTTCACCTCAGACTAGACTATTTCATCTAGTTGGGAAAACATCTCCTTGTTTCTAGTCATGTGGTTGCTGCACCCGTTGTCTAAATACCAAACATTCTTCTGGCAGTCCTCAATATTGCAAGTCAACAACACGTTTCCTCCTATCGCATTTTTGGTTTCATTTGTGTAAAGGGCTTGCTGCTGGTTCTCCTTGGCAATCCATTTTCTACACTGAGATGTAATGGCTAAACTTCTTGCAGAAATAGCACTAGACCTTTGACATGTCCTTGACTAGATCGAGCTTGTTGATTTTTTGAAATGCCTCTTCCACATTGTTGATGGAAATTATAGTTGGTCTCTCCTTTGCTAGGGTTTGACCGTCCTCCTTACTTGTTGCCTTTCCCACGCTGACCTCTGCCTCTTGCTTCATGACAACTAGAGGCGCCATGGTGGGAATCCTGTCTACTGCTATCTCGAAATGGGACTTGAGCCTTGAATGCTTTCTCTAGAGAGTTCTGAGACGAACAACTCAGCCTATGTTCATGTTTCTAAAATGAACCCATGAGCTCATCTGTCGAGAGGGTTGTCATATCCATCGACTCTTTGATTGCTATCACAACCGAGTCAAACTTGGCAAACAAACTATTGAGAATTTTCTCCATGATTATTTGGCTCTACATAATTTCTTCGTTCAACCGCATCTGGTTGATAATGTCCATCTTCTGGGTGAAGAAATCACTTATGGACTCGGACTCACTCATTTGTAGATTTTAAAACTCCCTCCTGAGAATCTACAACTTCACCAACTTTACCTTATTGGTGCTCTGGTACGAGCTGGCCAGAACCTCCCAAGCCTGCTTCACCTTGGTGGCTGATGCGATCTGCAGGAAGATGGACTCCTTGATCGCTTGCATGATGTAGAAGAGGGCCTTCTGGTCCTTCTTCATGTTCTCTTTCAATAGGTCCTTGTTTTCTTAAGAGAGGGTGGCCAGTGCTACTACATATGCCAGTTCTAGGTAGCCATTCTCGACAAACTCCCATAACTCCTGAGATCTGAATAAGATCTTCATCTAGATGCTCTAGTAATCGTAATTCTTCCCATTCAAGCATAAGATCTGCAACTGTACGTTGTTGCTACTAGAAGCCATTCTACTTCAGTCTCCACGTAAAGGGATCAGTTGCTTTGATACTAATTTGAGGTTTTATTTTTTTTGTCATCAGGAGCGTAGGGTGAAGGGTGGGCCCGAAGTCGGGCTGAGCAATAGAAGTCAGGCTACGCACCCGAAGTCGGGTTGCGCTCCTGAAGTCTAGTTGCACTCCCAAATTTTGCATAGTCAGGTTGTACAAGTAAAACTTGAGAAGTCGGGATACACACGGGATTATGTGCACAGTCAGGTTGCACCCAAAAAATGTGCGCAATCAGGATGTGCACGGAACTAATTGTGAAGTCGGGGAACAACTGGTCAACGCTCGACTGCGTTGATCAAAGTCAGTGAAGTCGGACTTCGCTACGCAATCGGGTGGACAACTCCAGACTTAGACAAATTTTTGCCTTGCAAATTTTTGCTGTCCTGGGGCTTCCGTGGCTACAACGATGGTTTGCTTAGCTTCGCAAGAACTGTATGGGAGGAAAGAAACACTGAATCTGAATGCAATGTTTGGGATCTGAGTTCAAAATTGTAGAAGATGAAAAACGCTTTGAGGCAATTGTACGGACAACAACATATTTTATGCAGACAAAGATAACCACAAACCCTGTAGATCCCTTAAACAACAACAAATTTTATTCTTATAAGACGAGGGTTACAAAAAGTCCTCAACTAAGGAAAAACTAACATCTGTAGACTAAAGCTGTAGGATAAACTGAGAGGGAAAACAAATGTCGAGTCTGTTGCTCGGACATTAAACATATGAGCTACATTGCTCACTAAAACGATCTCATCTACTACTCTACGAATGATTGCTTTTCTCTTGTCTGTTTCTCCAAATTTCCCCCATTCTCCACACATTGTCTGAAAACCCGAATTGCCTTATATAGCCGCGAGGAGAGGAAGATAGAGATTATCCTCTGATAGGTAGGTTCTGATAGACCTTGAACTAGGGTTTTTGACCAATCGTTGAACTCGCATTAACTTATGCGGCGATCGGATCTGTCAGACGTCACATCTGTCAGAAGGCACGTGCGACGTCAAGTCAAAAAAATTTGCCGGGATGCCCGACTTCGCGAGCGCAGTCCGACTTCACCCAAGTTCGGAGCGCAGTTGGGTGGAGGCGGATTAATATTTCTAACAAAAGGTTAACAATAGGTATGTGGCCATGTTGAAAAGTCTAGTTTTTAATATAGGATTATTTAGATAAGTAAGTAGTTTCATTACTGGATGGACATCTTCCGAGCTTGTCAAAGCTTGGAGAACTACGACTGTATTGTGTTTTTGCATAAGCATGAAGCCCACACCTGCCGATGCCTAGCGCTGCCATTTCTACAGAATTTGAAAGTCTTGGATTATAGATATGCCCACGTAAAGACATATACGTACCTATTCACTAGAAATGGAACACAAGACGTGTGAAAACACAGATTAAACCAGTATATGTAGGCGGACGAATATTTTCAGCGGCAGTATACACCGGATTATCATAATAATTTTTCACCTGTTAAGCTTCCGAAAATACACCTCATTATCATTCTAAATTTTTCATGTAACAAGTCTTCTAGCCGCCTTCTACACTTTATTATCGTAATAATTTTTCACCGATCAAGGCTTCCAAACTTTTCTAATCACAATGTATACACCTTTAGGATACTTCGAATATATATTTTTTTCACATAGATTTTTTATTATTTCTAGTTTACCAGATTAAGATGAAGTCAAGCACTTGACTTCTATTTATTGGTTTATCTTTTCAAGCTAAATACTTTTAAAATTATTACACAATCTTACAAAGTTTTGTAATAACAATACTTTCAAATATTACATACACCTAACTTTAATAAGTTTTCTAATAATAATACTTTCAATTATTATAAACACCTACCTTTAAGACTCATTCATGAAATTGGGGCATCCCACTCGTGAGTCGGGCAGCCCACCCTTCTTCTTCAACGGTGTCATCAAGTGAACATCTCTATGCCTTAATAAGTAGGCTGATTAAGACCTTCACAAAAGAAAAAAACAAAAAACCTCTTAGAATAAAAATGTTAAGCTTGTCCATGCATGTAATTTTAATCCTAAATCTTTGAACTCTTCAAAGCTTAAAAATTAAATCGTCAAACCTTTAACGTTGTTATCATAATAATTTTTGAGTAATCAAAATTTCAAAAGTTTTTTATATACATTTAACTATAATATTATTTAAATACTTTAAACTGTTTTTTTTATACATAGAGAATTGGTAACTGCTGTTGTTTTTTGAACAACTGGTAACAGGGTCAAATCACATGGCCTCGGTCGTAGCCTCAAATCATGGAGCTGCTACTATAACCCCTATCTCGCCTGGGTAAACAGGGAGGTTGGTACTGCCGTCATCAAGCTGGTGCACACTCAGTGGATTACCTTTGCCCGTAGAGTGGGTATGCCCACAAGGTTTGAACCTAGGTCTTCTCCTAGTAAATGTCCAACCTCTTACCAATCCACCTAACCCTCGCGAACAACTTCAAACTGTTATATACAATTAATTATAATATCATCTTTTAATACTTTCAACCGCAAAGACCTCATTATAACGATCATCCTTATGCTTTCGTGTTATTATAAAATAAATGAGAGTTGTGACGGTTTTCTACGTTTTAGTCAGGCATCCATCAAGTTGGTGGATGAAGTGCTTCTAACATTGTATACAGCCATCTAGGACGGATCCACCGTTGAAAGATAGAATTTAAACTTTATAAATATTTTGAGACCTATCTTTAATATTATTATCATAATAATTTTTGAATGGTTAAATTTAAAAAAAAAATTATAATATATACACCTAATTATAACATCATCTTTTAATACTTTCAACCACAGTGGAGACCTAACGACCATCCTATAATACTTTCAACCGCAGTGGAGACCTCATTATAACGATCATCCTTATGCGTTTGTCTTATTATATAATAAATGAGAGTTGTGACGGTTTTCTACGTTTTATTCAGGCACCCATCAAGGTGGTGGATGAAGTACTTCTAACATTGTAGACGGCCATCTAGGAGGGATCCACCGTTCAAAGATGGGATTTAAACTTTATAAATATGTATGTAGTTGGGTGTATGAAGCACACATAATAATTAGTCGCTTGTTTTTAGTTGTTTTTCATCTATGGTGTGTCTTGTGATTTCAGTCTTCTTTAAATACTTTAGAATAGTGTGAACTGTTGTATACCTTTAATTATAAGGTCATCTTTTAATACTTTCAACACGGTAAAGACCTCTTTATAAGGACCTCATTTTAACTATCATCCTTACGCTTTCTTTATAAGGACCTCATTTTAACTATCATCCTTACGCTTTCTTGGCTTTCTAGGTTTTATTGAGGCACCCATCAAAGTGGTGGATGAAGTACATCTAACCTTGTAGATTATAACATCATCTTTTAATACTTTCAACGCGGTTGAGACCTCATTTTAACAATCATCCTTACGCTTAGAAAATAAATGGGAATTGTGACGGTTTTCTAAGTTAACGTCAGCTTTTAATACTTTCAACGCGGTAGAAACCTGTTTTCTAAGTTAACGTCAGCTTTTAATACTTTCAACGCGGTAGAAACCTTATAACGATCACGCTTTCTTGTTATTAGAAAATAAATGAGTTGTGACGGTTTTCTAGGTTTTATTGAGACACCGATGATCAAGGTGGTGAATGAAGTACTTCTAACATTGTAGATTATAACGTGATCCTCAACGTGGTAGAGACCTTTTTATAACGACCTTATAAAGTACTTCTAACATTGTAGATTATAACGTGATCCTTTAATAATTTCAACGTGGTAGAGACCTCTTTATAACGACCTTATAACGTCATCCTTTAATAATTTCAACGTGGCGTCATCCTTTAATAATTTCAACGTGGTAGAGACCTCTTTATAACGACCTCATAACGTCATCCTTTAATATTTTCAACGTGGTAGAGACCTCTTTATAACAATCCCATAACCTCATCCTTTAATACTTTCAACGTGGTAGAGACCTCTTTAAAACGACCTCATTTTAACAGTCATCCTTACGCTTTCTTGTTATTAGAAAATAAATGAGTTGTGACGGTTGTCGGCACCGATCAAGGTGGTGAATGAAGTATTTTTAACATGATAGAGCATGGGGCTATCACGTAATATGGAGAAGAGTTGTTAGGCCTTTGTAACACAAATAACTTGATTATTTGTAATGGGATGAACAAATGGAAAAATTTATAAAAGTATACATGCAAAACATATAAGGGACAAAGTATAATAGACTATGTAATATGCTCACAAAATTACATACCAAAAATAGAGGAGCTAGAAGTGGAAGATTCTCCATTGGAACTTAAGTCAGATCACAACCCAATTGTTATGAAACTTGGAATGCATGGAGACAAACCAAGGGAAAAACACTTGCAAGGCAATCAAAATAAATATCCTCACAAGGAAACATTCTCTTAACAGATGAAAATTGACAAAATTTTAGAGTAGTATTAACTAACAAGTTATAGGAAAGGGAAAAACTACCTCACAGTAGCAGAGATTACAATAAGAGTGAATGGTTAATGCATATTATCCAAGAAGCTCTAAACAAATGCAAGAGAGCTAAACCTAAAAAGAAATAAAGGAATAGCTTCCCAACCAACCCATGGTTCGATGAAGATTGCAAAAAAACACGAAGATTACTAAAGGAACCAACGGGTAAAACAAGAGCAAACATAAAATTATATGAGAAACTGGTAAGGGAAAAAAAGAAGAATACACTAGAACAAGGAGGAAATAATTGATTTACTTAGGAAAGCATGAACCAAAGAAATTTTGGAAGGAACTAAGCGTGAAAAGGATGCAAACTGAAAATAACATAACAACTAATCAGTGGTTGGAGTATTCAAAACAATTGTATCAACGTAGTAACCAGTAGGAGACACCTCCTACTATCATTGTCAAGAAAGAACTTTTCACAAATGAAGACATTATTCAAGAGATAAAAAAGTTAGCAACTGGTAAAGCCCATGATATAGACAATATTCAGGAAGAGCATATAAAATGGGGGGTAGATATCCTGACACCACACCGTAGATCAAAGAAATTATCAATGAGGTCATACAAAATGGCTTCCCTATCGAGTGGACAACTAGTGTGACCATTCCTTTGTTTAAAAGTGGAGATGTAAATAATCCCTCAAACTATCGAACTATCATGATCAACCCTCTCTTTGCAAAGTTGTTTGGGAGTATGATAGAGCATAGGATCAACATATGGGTAGAAGAACAGGGAAAGAGAGCAAAGGGGCAAGCAGGGTTTAGGCCCAAGCACTCAACTATTGATCAATGTATCACGCTCAGACACAGTGGAAAAAATATGGGACAAAAAAGAGGAGGATTTTTGTTGTTTTGTAGACTTCAAAAAGGCATTTGACACAATGCCAAGGAAAAAATTATGGAGCAGAATGGAAGAGCTAGAGGTTCCAATTCACTACAGGGTAGCAGTCCATAGACTATATGAACATGTAAAGGCTAAAATCAGAACACAGGAAGGGTTATATGAATGTTTTGATAGTGACATAGGTGTCAAACAAGGTTGCCCTCTATCTTCGACCTTATTTGGGTTGCACATTGACAAGTTAGAAGAATGGATAAACAAATTTGGGGGAGAGGGTGTGCACTTAGCTAAATATGTGGTAAAACTCCTCATGTATGCAAACGATGTAATTCTTGTGGCAAAAACAACCAAAGATCTAGAAGATCACCTTCGAGCTCTAGAACTCTTTTGTGAGGAAGTTGGGATGCAGGTGAACACGAGAAAAACAAAAATTATGATTTTTTTAGCAATAAAGAAGAAGCAACAGCTCGAATTTCAATTTGCAGGAGAACCGCTTGAGGTAGTAGTAGAATAAAAATACCTGGGCATAGACATTCATGACAAACTTAATTGGAATACATGTAGGATGAAAAGAAATCAAAGTGGTTGGAGAGCACTATATGCACTTCAAAACAGGTGTAGGAATGTCGAGTTGTGGGACTGGAAGACCACCAAGAACTTGTTTGGCCTACTTGTTACACCGGTTTTGTTGTATGGTTGTGAGGTGTGGGCTAGTGGCACAACAAATGCAAAATGGAGGCAAATAGAAAGGATTCAAAAATATTTAATCACAAATTTTCTCAAAATTAAGGCCACAACCCCTTATGAAATTATTCTAGCTAAAACTGGAATGTTCCCTTTAGAAGCAATTGCTATGACCAAGTTGTTATGTTACTTGAAAAAAATAGAAAACATGAAAAATGACAGATGGCCTAGAGCAACTAGGGACGAAGAGTTGCATAGGAAGAATAATACATGGATGAAACAAAATAAGAAATGGATGAAACGTTGGGAAATCAACATAAATGAATGCCCAAATGTCAATAAAGACATAAAAAATTATGTGAATGAAAAGTTCTGAAGTGAAATGTGGAAAAATGCAAGCAGGAAAAGACAATATTATATTGCAAAGTTTAACCCAACACATGACCACAAATAAAAAGCGTATATAGGTTCTGAAATCAAGTGGAAGGAAAAAATCCTCATTGGTCAGATAAGGACTAGCTCTCATAGGCTTAGATGTGAAACAGGGAGATGGACAACGCCCAAAGGACAATGGGAAGAAAGGATATGCACTCTATGCAACACAAAGGCAGTAGAGACAGAGGAACACTTCATCTATAAATGCCCGAGTTTTTCAGATATCCATGTGGCAAATACAAAGAAACACTTGGGAATGGGTCTATGACAGAGTTATTTGAAGACAATAAAATAAAAAAAGTTGAGGAATTGCTAACCCAAATCAGCATGAGAAGGAACAACCTTATCAAAGATATTAAATATCATATGATATGACTTGAGCAATTGTATTTCCATATTTGAGGTCCCATAGACCATATTTGGGTCTCACGGACGTAATTAAAATCTTTCATTTCATTTCAACAACCATTCAGAAGGATGTATGTTTGAATATTATTTATTTATTGGTGAACCCTGTGCAGTGGTTTCCATCTCACGCCTGGTTACCATTAACGAGAAGGTGGGTGTGTTGGAAGCCTTCCACCCTCCAACTATGGTAGCAGTTACTAAAAATTGTGATTGTACCTAATTCATCTATGTAACAAAAAAAAATTTTGAATCTTAATTTCTTTTTTAAATGATTGATTTAATACCATTTTTCTTTTAAAGACAAAATTAAACTTTATAAATATCTATGTCACTTTTCCTTTTAAAAAAAATTAAACTTTACAAATATCTATATAATTAGATATATGAAACACATAATAAATAAATTCATTGTATGTGTCTTGTGATAATCTTATTTAGAAGTCAAACCAAAAAAACATAAAATATATAATAAATAAAATTTATTATTAAAATTTTATTCACTTTGGACAAAATTATTTACAAAATTAAAAAAAAATTTTAAATTGGTTTCCCACATCGATCATTGGACAAGGTTATTGATATAGTGTTAACGACAAGAGTGGATTTTTTTAGAATGAATTTTATGCATCTAATTGGTTGGTCTGTGGGTAGTGAATGTAATCCCACCACCAACATAATAATAAAAAATCATAATTAACAAATTTTTAAATGTTATTATTAAAATTTTGTGAAGCATGTTAATTTTGTATGAAAGTATTTTAAGATGGTTTATTTTAAAGAGTGATTATAGGTTTATGATGAATGTTTTGGATGTGTACATTAAATTATATATTATGAATGGTTTCATTTTCTATGTGTATGTGCATTAATATATGAAGTTAACTAGGGTAATGAGAAGCATGCCATCTTCTAAATTGTGTGAATGCAAAGTATTATTTAAAATGTGATAGTTGCATGTATAAAGAGAAGGTATGGAGGGAAACTAAATGCTTCATAAGTGAAAAAGACAATATTTGTTTATCTAGGATAGTGTAGTGGTTAAGGATTTGGATTTTCTTTTGTGAGGACCAAGGTTCAAACCACAATGTACCCAAAAGGGGATAGGTTGACTTGTAGCGGTAAAGTGCTTACCGATGGGATGTCCTAGTTTGATGCCCTAGACAATGGGGTCATATTGACTATGTCTTTCCTAATAGACTTTCTAAAAAAGAAAGACAATATTTGGCTTCATATTGACTATGTCTTTCCTAATAGGCTTTCTAAAAAAGAAAGACAATATTTGGTTGGTCAAGAATTAATGTGTCATTTGTGTGGTAAAATGGTCCATCCACATCACCTCAAGTCATATAAATTTTTAAAATCATGTCATAATACTTTAAAGTGTGTGGATGATGGATCTTTAAAATGTGATAGTTAGAAGGTATGGAGGAAAACCAAGTGCTTTATAAGTAAAAAAGACAATATTTGGTTGGCCAAGAAGTAATGTGTCATTTGTATGGTGAAATGGTCAATTCACATCACATCAAGTCATATGCATTTTTAAAAGCAAGTCTTAAGACTCTAAAGTGTGTAGGTGATGGATATTTTTTGTATTTATGATTTTTATCTTTGTGGCATCTATTGAGTAGAAGTATGTATGTCAAAAAATATTTAGGTTGTGTTGCATTATAAACAAAGTCCTTTATTGAATATTAAATAATATATACTCTATAATGTGTGTCAATCTTCCCATATCTTATCCATGTTAATATCAGAGTGGAAATGATTTTATGTATGAGGTGCCTAGTCTTTAAGATCACATACCATGTTTACATATTATAATGTTGTTAGAAACAATGCTATGGGGATGTCTGATGACACTATGTATAGGAAAGCAAAGTCCATTGCATTAAGTTAGATAAAGACATGATATGTTTATGATGGCATGATAGGATGAGAGTGGTTAATGGAAGGAGATGTGTTGAAATAGGTCTTAGTTTTGTGATACATCAAATGAGTTAAATGAGTGTTATGTTTTATTTAATATGATGTGTATGGGTGCATGATCGAATAGTCAAGATGAATGGTGATTTAACATTGTTCATGGTAATAAACATGGTGGTGAGAAATTTTTGTGCATGTAACGGAAATATGTTTATTTAGAAAACCCATAGAGGTGGTTGAGAGGAACCATAAAAATAGAGGTGATCAAGAGGAATTGTATTATAATTTTATAGTGGTTATGGGTTACACATGAAAACCCTTATATGATATGGTTATGTGTTAGCTATTACAAAAACTATAATATGTGCACATGATGTTTTATGATGATAAAGAGGTATCAAGGATTGCAACTACATCACATTGGTATATGAGTAGCAATAAGATTATCATGATGAGTACCATGACATGGAGCCATGAATGAAAGACTTAATGAAGACTCATGTTCTAAATGAGTATGTAATCAATAAAAATACTTAAAGAGGTAGGTGGGGTCCATATTCCTATGTTGTGTTTATGGGGGATCATTATGTCTTCACAAGATAAATTTATGCAAGGGTGATCGGATAGTCAAGATGAAGGGTAAGTTGATGTTATCGATGGTAATAGATATGGTGGTGAGAAAATTTTGTGCATGTAATAGTTATATGTAAATCACTTTAAAAACCCATAGAGGTGGTTGATAAGAACCACAAAGTTTGGATGTGGTTGAAAGGAACCATAAAAATGGGGTTGGTCTAGATAAATCATATTATAATTTGGTAATGGTTATGGGTTATACATGATGTATTATGATGATGGAGAGGTATCAAAGATTGCAACTACATCATATTGATGCATGAGTAGCAATAAGATTATCATAGTGGTGAGTACCATGACATAGTGTAACAACCCTCTTAATACAATTATTGTCTACAAATGAATTAATGAATTATACTTATTTTTATTCCTAGAATGTGGTACTACTAATGGCTATTGTGCTTGTAGGACCAGGTAAACTTCTTTGATAGGTAGAAAAAGGTTGATTGAATAAGGTAAGATGAGATATGATGGTTGTGTGAAATAACATCATGAATTTTTAGTACATGGAAGCTCACACAATTGCATTTCATATAGCAGCATATAGAATGTTTGACTTACATTTTGTGAATGTCTTGGATTGCAAAATTATATATATATATATATATATATATATATATATATATATATATATATATATATACATTTTCTTCTGAATAGTTGAAAATCTAAACTTTTGATGGTAATGAAAGTGCCTAGGGCATGGGAGCTAACCTCTATTAGATAATTTGGTGAATTAAAGATCATTTGAATGCCTATTTTGAGTTTATGAAATAGTATAATATTAAATAATTAAAAATGATAGAAATAAAAATAAATAAATATTAATTAATAGATATATTCAATTAAATAAAAATTTGAATAAAGTAAACAAAAATTTATCATTAATGGGCAGTGTGGATATCCAGCTAGAGGATGTCTCGAAGTGGAGTTGCATGTACACTCACTTGTTTCAATCATTTCCTAAAACAAGAAAAATGAGAAAGAAGGTAGGGAAGTTATGGGGTATGTTTTTAGTTTTACACTTTTTATATTTTGCATGGGCTGATCTGCATAATCTTATCTATATTTAACATTTTGTTTGGACACATCTTGAGAGTCTTGGTTGGGAAGAAAGAAGAAAAGGGCATAAAAAAATGAAGGTTTTCAAGTCGCATGTGTTATCTCTAAATGAATATCTTTATATAAATTGATGCATGTGTTGTTTAAAAAAACTGGAAGAGCTAGAATAAATTGGTTATGCTATGTATAGTTGATGGGAAATGGAAATTCTATTTTCTATTATTAGAATAAATAGGAGAAATTGCATGCTTAACTATTTAATGTGTAGTTGGTACTCCATTTGGATATGGTTGTATGTTTTTATTTTTAATTGATTGTATGGATTTTAGTTGTGAAAGCGTTATAGCCTCACTTCCCTATTGATATTGTGACTCTAAATTCATGCCTTTGGATCTGTTACCCCTTGTTTGGTTGTGCATTATGAATGAAGGGGAAATTATATCCTCAATGCATATTTGGTACCTAGAAATCAGTTGTCTTTGTGTTATCCATTGGATATCTTTTGTTACTAATAATAGTAATGGGTAGTAATATCCATTGCCATGATTTGTCTCATGACTAGAATAGACAAATAAGAGGGAGTCCACTTTTGTTTTAAGTATCTTCGTTGATGTCTCATTAAACTGTTTCATTATGGCCAAGACAAATGGGTCAGAAGTTTTCTTGAAATAAAAGTTTTTCAACTTATCAAACCTATACTGTGCATTGTTTGTAAATAAAATTTTGTTATGGTGAAATGCATGCATGTTGAAGAACATAGTATGGAATGAAAGCTCTTATTTATTTCTATGTGCATTATGGAAAATATGATGTATTTTTAGTACTTGGTAGTCATTTATATTCATAATAGCATACATTGCATACTTCTTTGAACTGTTTGATGTCTAACTGATGTTGTTATAAACCTCACTTGTCGGATATGTTGTGGAAATAGAACTACTTAGGAAAACAATTCTATTTAGCCACTATTCTTCTTGTGTCAAAGATAGTAGTTCATTTCTATTTTTATTTCCCAAAATGGCAGATAGGGTACTTGTGAATCAAACTGAACTACTATGTCAAGCATCTGTGATATCTTAAATTGATAACAATATTAATGTTGGAGAGAGATTCATTCTCCAACAATTGAATGAATTACAAATTGAAATATTTTTTAACATTTGTATTGTCACGTGAGATCTATCACTTTATGTATTTTATGTCCAATATTATAAGATTTAATATAAGGAGCAACTATTTCTTATTTTAATCCTTAATTGTATTTACCAGACTAAGAATATCAACTTTCTATTATGAGTTCAATGCATGTAAAGTACTATATGAAATAATGGTATGTTAATAAAATATTTGCATGGTGTTTTCCAATAAAATAAATATGAAATATGAGTATCTTAAAACCATAGGTACAATCTCGAGGAAGTTTGTAATTACATTTTTTAGTGTAGGAGCTTCACTAAACTAAATTATGTAATTGCTACTATCTCTGAATTTGAAATATTAGTTGTAAAATGATATAGATATTTAAAGATAAATACGTTGATCTATGAGCTATCCAAAAAATTGGGCATCTTCCTGTTGAAAATGATGTTTGAGACCTGTCTATTAAAAACCTCAAGAAACCTCAACCAAAGTGAATGTCCATGCATTATTTGATGTAACGACCCTCCTCACACAATCATTGATTATAAATTAATTAATGAATTGCACATGCCTTTTCCTATAGAGCATGGTACTACTGATGTCCATTGTGTATGTAGGACCAAGTATACAATTTCGATAGACAAGGATGGTCAGTGGAAAAGGTAAGAAGGAAGTGATGATTCGGCCTGTGAGTACATGGAAACTCACAAGGAATTTTATTTCATATAGGATATCATGAGTGGATTGCATTTTGTGAATGTTTTTTTTGGAAAGGTTATGTTTGATGGTTGTCAAAGGGAATATTGCATAATATCTAGTTTGACAATGAAAGTGCTTAGAGGCATGGGAGCCAATGGATAATTGAAAATTGCTTGATGTTTGCTTGAGTGGTTTACAAATGATTAAAAATATATATAATAATAATAAAAATAATTAATAAATATTATATAAAATAAAAATATATATAATAATGAAATAATAAACATAAGTTAGCATATTGTTTTGTTGTTTTATTAGATTCTCTCTCTCCACTATATCTTATGTTTTAACGATGAACGTTGGAAGTGGAAGAACGGTGTGAAACTTCCATGATTGCTTTCCAACTTCCTTTGAGGTTCTCTCAAGGGAAAGAGAAGGAAAATGGGTGGAAAGGAGAATGTTATTTTTGTGGTTTTTGATATAGCATTAAATAAAAAATATTATGTGCAAGAATTTTTGAGGGGACTCTACATCTTGGTTAGGAAAAAAAAGAATTGGGGAAGCTTTTTGTGTGTGCTTGAGATGGAATTACAAATTCATTTGTCATTTTTCAATCACAAAGTAGCTCAGGTTAGCTATGCTTTATCTTTTAAAGTAAATAGTGTTAGTTTTAACTTTTTAATGGATTGTTGTTCTGGATTGTTTTTAGTCCTAGAAAAATATAAGTTCTATGAATGATTGTTTGTGATTATTGCATTTGCATCTATACTGGGTGAGGCCTACATGTCATTTCTTTGTTAAATGGATGACCATTTGGTTGCATTTTATTAAATGTTACCTTTTATTGTATTTTATTTTTCTTATAATTAGATATGGTTTATCATTGAGGGAAAAAATGAATGGAAAGAATATAGCCCTACAAGTATAGTTCATCTATAGTGGATTATTATATCCTTAAAGAGTCCTTGTATAAGTTCGGCAAACCTATATTGAATTAGATATGGAAGATATTTTATTGTTGTATAAATATCAAGAGGGGATTTATTGAGCTTCTCTTAAGTATATTTATGAAAAACATAACTTCTTCTCATGACTATCTGTTCATTTTTCTTTGAGTGTAGCAATTTATGATATCACATCTGGGAATATTGATTATAGTCAGTCTACTTGTTTGTTTAAATTGTTTTTTTTGAATGAAGAATGAACCATGCAAATGGGAAAATAAATTTATGATTGTGTCTCTTTTATTAAAGGAATGTGTGGTGATTTTCTATGTGAATTGTGATACATCAAATGAGTTAAATGAGTGTTATGTTTTATTTAATATGATGTTTATGGGTGCATGATCAAATAGTCAAGATGAATGGTGATTTAACATTGTTCATGGTAAAAAATATTGGACATTTTTTATGTCCAATATTATAAGATTTAATATAAGGAGCAACTATTTCTTATTTTAATCCTTAATTGTATTTACCAGACTAAGAATATCAACTTTCTATTATGAGTTCAATGCATGTAAAGTACTATATGAAATAATGTTATGTTAATAAAATATCTGCATGGTGTTTTCCAATAAAATAAATATGAAATATGAGTATCTTAAAACCATAGGTACAATCTCGAGGAAGTTTGTAATTACATTTTTTAGTGTAGGAGCTTCACTAAACTAAATTATGTAATTGCTACTATCTCTGAATTTGAAATCTTAGTTGTAAAATGATATAGATATTTAAATATAAATACGTTGATCTATGAGCTATCCAAAAAATTGGGCATCTTCCTATTGAAAATGATGTTTGAGACCTGTCTATTAAAAACCTCAAGAAACCTCAACCAAAGTGAATGTCCATGCATTATTTGATGTAACGACCCTCCTCGCACAATCATTGATTATAAATTAATTAATGAATTGCACTTGCCTTTTACTATAGAGCATGGTACTACTGATACCCATTGTGTATGTAGGACCAGGTATACAATTTTGATAGACAAGGATGGTCAGTGGAAAAGGTAAGAAGGAAGTGATGATTCGGCCTGTGAGTACATGGAAACTCACGAGGAATTTTATTTCATATAGGATATCATGAGTGGATTGCATTTTGTGAATGTGTTTTGTTTGGAAAGGTTATGTTTGATGGTTGTCAAAGGGAATATTGCATAATATCTAGTTTGACAATGAAAGTGCTTAGAGGCATGGGAGCCAATGGATAATTGAAAATTGCTTGATGTTTGCTTGAGTGGTTTACAAATGATTAAAAATATATATAATAATAATAAAAATAATTAATAAATATTATATAAAATAAAAATATATATAATAATGAAATAATAAACATAAGGTAGCATATTGTTTCATTGTTTTATTAGATTCTCTCTCTCCACTATATCTTATGTTTTAACGACGAACGTTGGAAGTGGAAGAACGGTGTGAAACTTCCATGATTGCTTTCCAACTTCCTCTGAGGTTCTCTCAAGGGAAAGAGAAGGAAATTGGGTGGAAGGGAGAATGTTATTTTTGTGGTTTTTGATCTGGCATTAAATAAAAAATATTATGTGCAAGAATTTTTGAGGGGACTCTGCATCTTGGTTAGGAAAAAAAAGAATTGGGGAAGCTTTTTGTGTGTGCTTGAGATGGAATTACAAATTCATTTGTCATTTTTCAATCACAAAGTAGCTCAGGTTAGCTATGCTTTATCTTTTAAAGTAAATAGTGTTAGTTTTAACTTTTTAATGGATTGTTGTTCTGGATTGTTTTTAGTCCTAGAAAAATATAAGTTCTATGAATGATTTTTTGTGATTATTGCATTTGCATCTATACTGGGTGAGGCCTACATGTCAGTTCTTTGTTAAATGGATGACCATTTGGTTGCATTTGATTATATGTTACCTTTTATTGTATTTTATTTTCCTTATGATTAGATATGGTTTATCATTGAGGGGAAAAATGAATGGAAAGAATATAGCCCTACAAATATAGTTCATCTATAGTGGATTATTATATCCTTAAAGAGTCCTTGTATAAGTTCGACAAACCTATATTGACTTAGATATGGAAGATATTTTATTGTTGTATGAATATCAAGAGGGGATTTATTGAGCTTCTCTTAAGTATATTTATAAAAAAGATAACTTCTTCTCATGACTATCTATTCATTTTTCTTTGACTGTAGCAATTTATGATATCACATATGGGAATATTGATTATAGTTAGTCTACTTGTTTGTTTAAATTGTTTTTTTTGAATGAAGAATGAACCATGCAAATGGGAAAATAAATTTATGATTGTGTCTCTTTTATTAAAGGAATGTGTGGTGATTTTCTATGTGAATTGTGTGAATGCATTCTAAAAAGCATATAGTATGCATGGCTCATTATTTAATGGTCGTATATGATCCCATTAGTCATGACATATCCTTGGAAGGTTGTTGTGGTCGATGGGAAAGAAGACTGTGCAGTCAACAATGTCGTATTTGGAGATAGGGTAGATAATTCTATATGAATCATCATGGATGACCAAAGATATTTGAAACCAGATGTCCAACCAAACATGTAACATAAATCCTAGTTGAATACCTTTATTGTCTTCAGTTGAACTAGGTCTAATTTTTGTCATGATACCACTCTGAGTTGTATATGAAAAATAATAATTTAATTGTTCAGGATAATAGCATATCAGTCCTTAGACCTAAAGTGTAGTAAGCTATCCAATGATTTTATGGAGATATATTTTAACAAGTTCTATATTATTAAAGAAGCATGGAGATCTTTTACAAAATGAAAAGTTTGTTGTAACAATGTATTTTATTTTTATCATTGTATGTGTTGTTCGGATATGAACTAAAATATTATAATGTGGAATAGTTGAGTTAAATTTGAAAAAACAAAAACTATTAAAGTTGACATAAGCTATATGACATTATAAGTACACAACATTACCTTTATTTTAATATTGTGACTCAAACACAACGATAGGGAGAGCATTAACGTACTCTCATATTTATGAAAAAGAAAGAAATAAGTTGAGTTCAAAACCTGGGTAGAAGGTTTGTATGATAAATACAAATATTTTACATGTTATAAGTAAATGATTTGCTCTCTACATTGGCCATGCATAGTAATATAAACATTCTTGTTTATATATTCAGTTATTGTGAGAATGAGACTGGAAATTCTTCCTAAAGGTAACACTGAACTAAAACCGTATTGGGTAAGCCAAAAAAATGAAATTCTATGACCAAATTCTCAAAGAAGAAAATCATAGAACGATAGTCTCATGCATGGTACTAGGAATAACAATAGCTTAAATTTGTTTTTGCTCGGTAACCATGTAGAATTATTGACTGAGCAAGGTATTTAAAATATATATTAGTAAACCAAAAGCCACACATACTCTTGTGGACTGTTTGATTATATAATTATGGTTTATAATATTATGAAACCTGGAAACCCTTAGATTGCCAAGTTATGATTATTCTTTTAATTGTTGTAACTTTGTTTAATAAAGATGTGTTATTCTAGATACAAGACCTTTGTTGTGAAAGTTATCATAGATTAGGAATTTATCTTTCACATGAGTTAAATAAGCCTTTTAGGGACCATGTCGAACAAGGGTTGTAATATAAACTTTAAAGTGTTGAAAACAACCATTATGAATTACATTTAGAATAGTTTAAACTTTGTCTATTCAATATTGATTAGACTTTATTAAATATTTTTAGTTGGCTTGGTATGTAAATTCTAGAAAAGCATGAATGAGGTTAATTAACCAATATCAGGAAGCAAACATAGGTGAAACCTATTATTGTATATGTGAGGATGAATTATAAATATTGAGGATGAAAGGTAACCTTACCTTAATAATTCTCTTTTATTTAGTGGAATTGAATTACTCTTGTTTGAGAAAATTAGGTAAAGATAAAATTGTAAATTTGACCTTACCCTGGTAAGAATACTATCCTTATTCATAGGGAAGGCTGATTGATATATTGATACACCCAATGTTGTTGAGGTGTAGGTATACACACAACATGACTTGAGAGCAACTATAGTCTAACAAAATCAGTCAGAAACTAGAGACATGGTTAGAACTTGTAACGAGGGGTGGTATGGAAGCTACCTCTAGGTTGCTACCCAAGAAGTACTACGATAAATTCTATTTTCATTTGGCTTAGCTAATTCAGCCACAATATTTGGTATGAAATAAATGATCGTGAGTCATAATGGGCATGAGTGATCAAGTCCAAGGTTAGGGTATTGACATGGCTCTAGCTGACTCTAGGTAGTGGACAATCAGCTAGACACTGGGTATATGTACACTAACCCCCTTACATACAGTTATTAGAACAAGTCAAATGATTATTGAAGGTTCGGTATGATAAGGGATGGGGGATTATGTGTCCACTCTTTAGGTGTTATGGGCCCTAAAGGATAACCCCAATCATGGATCGATCCTCATGCTAGAACTAGAGGATGTTAAATTAGGTAAGTCGACACCACATAATGGCACGTTTTATGATATTTGGTCAATCTTGTCCACTTGGGTGGCTATTTGTAGAATTCATGAACCCAAAAGTAGTTTGATATACCTGTACTCATTAAAAAATTATATGTCAAAGATTCATTGGATGAAATAAAATGCTATGAACCTAAAAGCATTTGCTATGAATGTGAAGGTATTTTTAGAAATTGAAACATTAAAGTTAGAAAAAAAGTACACTAAGAAATTGCTTGGCTTATTTTTATGGTGCAACCAGGTGAGTAGACTTGGGTTGTTACATATGGTATAACAACAGAAGAGAAATTACGTTGTAGACCTCTAATAAAATAATTTTTTTTAGATAAATACAAACCTGTATATTAACTTACTTCTTTCACCTATAGGTCAAATGGCACAGATGTTGTAGGGTGGGTCTTCAGGAAATCTTACGGGAAGCAAGGAGGAAGAGGCCAATGAAATACCTATAAGGAAACCAATAATAAGAACAAGGAGAGAATATCCTCAACGTGAAAGAAGGATGAAATGGTTGAATGAACCTCCATCAAATGAGTCTAGTAGGGAGGAAATAAACCTTGCAAAAGTTGTGAAATTATTACAAACTCATGTGGAGCAGTAAAGAGAAGAAATGGCCCAATAGAAAACTCACATGGCCCAACAATACAAATTGATTGTTCAACAAAAAAAATTCATAGAAGATAGCTAGGGGAAAGAAACTGGAATAAGCAGGGTAGAGGAAGTACCTAGTGAACCTGCAAGATCCAGTACTGGTAGGGCTAGAGTGAGTAAAGAGTTGGATAGAAACCTAAATAAGGTTGTAATATCTAATTTTAGTGGGAAAGGTTATGGTGATGCAGTAGAGAATTGGCTAAGTGAACTAGAATCATACTTTTCCTTGGTAGTTTTATCATCTATATCTAAAACTATGTTGGTAGTTGTGAACATGACTGAAGTAGCCCTAGATTGGTGGAAGTCCTATAAGAAAGAGCATAATTTTGAAGTTGTAGACCTCAAGTGGGAGGATTTCATTAAGGAGTTCAAAAATAGATTCTTAACCAAGCAATATTATGTGGAAATTTTTGAGATTTTTCTAATCTAAGGTAAGAAGTTATGTCAGTATGATATTATCATCAAAAGTATATTTAACTGCTAAAATATGGATCCCAATATAAAAGTAACAAAGAGATGAAGGTTAAAAAATTCATTATGGGATTGCATCCTAGGATCATGACGGTGGTGAATATGCACAACCCTATAGATCTTCCTACAACTTTTGATTTGGAACGGAAATAAGAAGCAAATCAAGAGACCAGAAAAACATACTTTAATTATCAAAAGCTATCTGAAAAGGAGAAAGATGAGCTTAGGAAGCGAAAGAGTGTTGGGTTTATAAAATAGAAAAAAGAGAAAAATAAGAAAACTAAAGAAGGAGATCATAATAGATAGGGAGGTAGAAATAGAGCTAACTTTTAGAGAAATAAGTTCAAGAGGGATGGCAAAGAGTTTTCCAAAAGAAAGGATCGAAAACTAGTGAATCAGGAGAAGACTAGGGAAACTGCACCTCATGGTAGAAATAATAATAATAATAGAGAAAACAGAGCTTCTCCAAGCAGATGTTACATGTGCCAAGGAGCTCATTTTGACAAAAAGTGCCCCCACAAAGCTAATCTTCATCAGAAAGCTCCAAAAGAAGCTATCCACAAAATATTTGTAGCAACAGGTAGTCTAATAATTTTTTTGATAAAGATGTGCATATTTTTATTGATAGTGGATCAACTGATAGTTTTATTTCCACTAGACTAGTGAGGGATATACCTTAAAGACCTAGGGTTTTGGCTAATGGTTGGAAGGTAGAGTATGGGTCAGGGAAACCTACCAAGTCAACCAATATCTATTTGACCTTCACATCATTTTACCACAAGGAAAAACCAATTGCCATTTGTATGTGGCACCTTTGCATACCTTTGACATAATACTTGGTGTTGACTGGTTAAAATCCTATAAGGCTCTTTTGAATTTTGAGGAAATATGGATAGAGTTTATGAATGAGTCTAATCAAAGGATTAGAATTCATTGTGACTGTGGTGAAACTAAGCCACATTTATTGACTACAATGTAGATAAAGAAAGTCATTAGGAAGAAAGGAATGGTTTTGGTAGTTAAAATGAATAATAAAGAGGAGACTAAAGTAGAATATAACCTCATCCAAAAGCATCTTGTATTTGGAGAATTCAAGGATGTGTTTTCGAAGGACCTCCTAGGGTTACCTCCCAAGAGAGAATCTAATTTTTCTATTGAGTTGTTACCTGGAGCTACACCTATTTCAAGGGCACCATATAGGATGACTCCTATTGAGCTACAAGACCTCAAAATACAACTTTAGGATTTGTTGGAAAAGGGGCTAATCAAGCCCAGTGTGTCACCATGGGGAGCTCCTATCTTATTTGTTAAGAAGAAGGGTAGAACCTTGAGGATGTGCATAGATTATTGGATGTTGAATAAGATTACTATAAAAAATATGTCTTCATTACCTAGAATTGATGATCTCTTTGATTAGATGAAAGGAGCAACCATATTCTCAAATATTGACCTACGTTCTGGTTATCATCAGTTAAGGATCCGAGAAGAAGACACTTCTAAAACAACTTTTAGAACTAGGTACAAACATTTTGAATTTATAGTCCTACCTTTTGGGCTAACTAACGCCCTAGCCGCATTCATGAATCTCATGAATAACATTTTTAGAGAGCAATTGTATAGGTTTGTGCTCATGTTTCTAGATGATATATTGATCTATTCTAGGAACAAGGAGGAACATGATCATCATATGAAAACTATACTTGAGATTCTTAGAAAGAATCAGTTATATGGAAAATTATCAAAGTGTTAATTTTACACTCTAAATGTATAGTATCTAGGGCATATTGTCTCTGTTGAGGGGATTGTAGTCGATCCCAATAAAATAGAAGCAATTATTGATTGGCCTACACATACCAATGTGACTGAGGTATGATGTTTTATGGGAATTTTAGGTTATTATAGGCAATTTGTCAGAGGTTTTCTCGAGAATTACCCAACCCATTACAAACCTTTAAAGGAAAGTTAAAGTTTTCAAATGGAAAGAGCAGTGTAAAGAGGCTTTTTGAATTCTAAAATAAATGGTGAAAATCACACCAATTTTACAATTATCTGATCCATAAGAAGTTTACAGTGTGTACTGATGCATCAATTGAAGGATTAGAAGGGGTTTTGACCCAAGATGATGCAGTTTTTGCCTTTGAATCAACGAAACATAAAAAGTATGAGGTGAATTATGCCACTCATGACTTGGAATTGGAAGTTGTTGTACATGCCCTTAATATTTAGAGGCACTATTTGTTGGGAAAGCCATTTGAATTGAAAACAAATCACCAGAGTCTATGGTATATATTTATTCAACCCTTATTGAATGCAAGACAATGACACTGGATGGAGTTTCTAGCTGAGTATGATTTTGGTATTGAGTATATTAAGGGTAAAGAAAATAAGGTCATTGATGCTTTGAGTAGGAGAGTACGTATTGTTGTAATGTCAAAATATCATTATGATATGTTAGATCAGATTAAATATTTGCAATAGAAAGATGAATTTTTCTAGTCAAATAATGCTTAAATTAAGCAAAAATTTGGAAAAGATACAGGCTTTGTATATAAATATGACTTGTTGTATTATAAGAATAGGTTGGTAGTTCCAAATATAGGTGGATTAAGAGAAATAATTCTTAAGGAGGCACACAATACTCCTTATTTGATGCATGTTGAAGGGGTAAATATGTGTGAAATCTTGAGAAAGGTTTACTATTGGCTAGGTATGAAAAAGGATAAAACTGATTATGTGGCTAGGTGCTTAGAGTACCAAAAAGTAAAAGTAGAACATCTGCATCCAATGGGTAGGCTATACCCACATGATATACCTATGTAGAAATGGTAGGTAGTTTCAATGGACTTTATAGTGGCTTGCCTAAAACAAGGTTTAGGCATGACGTAATATTGGTAGTTGTGGATAAGTTAACCAAGGTTGCATATTTTATACCTGGTAATGTACAAGATGATGCACCTGCTATAGTGAGAAAATTTTCTAGGGAACTGGTGAGACTACACTAATTTCTAGAAGTCATAATATCTGATAGATATTCTCACTTTACCTCTAAATTTTGGCAAGCTTTGCATGAAATATTGGGAACCAAATTGAATATTAGTACCACCTATTACCCTAAGATGGATGGGTAGACTGAGAGGGTGAATCAAGTATTAGAGGATATGTTAAGAATGTATTGCATGGATCAACATACAAAGTGGGAAGACTATTTATACCTAGTGGAGTTCACAATAATAGTTATCATGCATCACTAGGTATGGCACCTTTTGAAGCCCTATACAGAAGAAGATGTAGAACTCCATTATCTTGGAATAATTCAGAATATTGGGTAGTGATCAGACCGAAAACTATAAAATAAATGGAAGATCAATTGAAAATAATTTAGTAGAAGCTAAAGGATGCTATAGATCGCTAAAAGAGCTACACAGACCTCAAAATGACACTGAGAGAATATTCTATGGGAGATAGAGTGTTCTTAAGGGTGAAGCCAACTAAAAGTTCCATAAAATATTCTAAATCTAACTCAAGATATGTGGGTCCATTTGAAATTATAGGTAAGATAAACCTTATTGCATACAAACTTGCTCTACTGCCAAGCTTATCCAAAATCCATAATGTCTTCCATGTATCCCTCTTTAGGAAGTACATTTCTGATCCTACTCATGTTTTGGATTTTTCCAAATTGCAGATGATTGATCCACTAAAAATTGAAGTTTGACCTATTTGTGTACTTGGTTTTAGGACGAGGAACCTAAGGAAGAGAAATATAGAGAAATATCATATCCAATGGAACCACTACTCGAACAGAAATGCCATGTTGGAGAACATGCCAGATATGCAACAACAATTTCCTTATCTGTTTGAGTAGACATAGACATTTCAAAAACATTTTATATGATTTATGATGTATATACATATATGGATATGAGAAAGGATACTGAGTAGAGTAGCTTTGTGTATATTTTGGAATATTGAGTAGAGTAGCTTTGCTTATGTGATGATGTATATTTTGGTTTATTCATTGACATTTGGTTGAATGCAATATGGCATATTAAATGATTTAATTGCTTGTTCAAATCTGAATTATTTTTTATTCAAAAATGATTTTGATAAAGATAATAAAGTATGACTTATAAATTGATATGATTACTTTAGCATATGTGAAAAGTTATATTTGGATATATTCAATATGTTTGACCATACCATGAAACACTTGGACTATGTTTGTTTCTAGTGGACGAGGATGTAACAATCCTCCTCGTATGATCACTGATTGCAAATTAATTAATGAATTGCACTTACCTTTTCATATAGAGTGTGGTACTGCTGATACCATTGCGTATGTAGGATGAGGTATACGCTTTCGATAGACAGGGATGGTCGGTGGAAAAGGTAAGAGGGAAGTTATGATTCGACCTGTTAGTACATGGAAACTTATGAGGAATTGCATTTCATATAGGATATCATGAGTGGATTGCATTTCATGAATATTTTTTGTTTGAAAATGTTATGTTTGATGGTTTTCAAAGGGAATATAGCATAATCTCTTGTTTAGCAATGAAAGTGCTTAGAGGCATGGGAGTCAATGGATAATCAAAAATTACTTTATGTTTACTTGAGTAGTTTATAAATTCTTAAAAACATATATAATAATAATAACAATAATTAATAAATATTATATAAAATAAAAATATATAATAATGAAATAATAAATATAAGGTAGCATATTGTTTCATTGTTTTATTGGATTCTCTCTCTCCACTATATCTTATGTGTTAACGACAGACGTTGGAAGTGGAAGAATGGTGTGAAACTTCCATGATTGCTTTCCAACTTCCTTTGAGGTTCTCTTAAGGGAAAGAGAGGGAAATTGGGTGGAAGGGAGAATGTTATTTTTGTGGTTTTTTATCTAGCATTAAAAAAATATTGTGTGTGAGAATTTTTGAGGGGACTCTACATCTTTGTTCGGAAAAATAAGAACTAGGGAAGCTTGTAGTGTGTGCTTGAGATGGAATTACAAAGTCATTTATCATTTGTCAATCATGAAGTAGCTCTGGTTAGTTGTGCTTTATCTTTTAAAGTAAATAGTGTTAGTTTTAACTTTTGAATGGATTATCATTTTGGATTGTTTTTAGTCCTAGAAAAAATATAATTACTTTGAATGGTTGTTTATGATTATTACGTTTGCATATGTACTAGGTGATGCCTGCATGCTAGTTCTTTGTTAAATGGATGACCGTTCGGTTGCATTTGCTTATATATTACCTTCATTATATTTGGTTTTCCTTATGAGTGGAAATGGTTTATCATTGATGGGCAAAATTAAAGGAAATAATATAGCCCCATAGGTAAAATTTAGCTATAATGGATTATTATATACTTAAAGAGTCCTTGTATAAGTTTAGTAGACCTGTATTGACTTAGAGATGGAAGATCTCTTATTGTTGTCTTGTAACAAGTTCTATATTATTAAAGACGCATGTAGATCTTTTATGAAATGAAAATTTTGTTGTAACTTTATATTTTATTTCTTATCACTGTATGTGTTGTTTGAGTATGAACTAAACTGTTATAATGTGGAATAGTTGAGTTAAATATGGGAAAACAAAAACTATTAAAGTCGACAAAAGCTATATGATATTATAAGTACACAACATTACCTTTATTTTAATATTGTGACTCAAAACAGTTATCATAGGGAGATCATTAACATACTATCATATTTATGAAAAATAAAAAAACAAATTAAGTTGAAAACCTAGGTAGAAGGTTTGTATGATAAATAAAAATATTTTGCATGTTATAAGTAAATGATTTGCTCTCTACATTGGCCATGCATAGTAATATAAACATTCTTGTTTATATCCTTAGTTATTGTGAGATTGGAAATTCTTCCTAAAGGTAACACTTAACTAAAATCATGTTGGGTAAGCGAAAAATGGAATTTTATGATCAAATTCTCAAAGAAGAAAATCATAGAACAACAGTCTCATGCATGGTACTAGGAATAACAATAGCTTAATTTTTTTTCGATTGGCAACCGTGTAGAATATTTTACTGAGCAAGGTATTTAAAAATATATATAAGTAAACCAAAAGTCACACACACTCTTGTGGATTATTTGATTATATAATTATGGTTTATAATCTTATAAAACCCGAAAATCCTTAGATTTCCAAGTTATGATTATTCTTTGAATTGTTGTAACTTTATTTTATAAAGATGTGTTATTCTGGATACGAGATCTTTGTTGTGAAAGTTATCATAGATAGGGAATTATCTTTCACATGAGGTAAATAAGCCTTTTAGGGACCATGTCAAACAAGGGCTGTAATATAAACTTTAAAGTGTTGAAAACAACTTGTAGACACCAAAATCTAGCCACTTGTCCTTCATCCTAGCTTTCCTGCCATTTTTTGCCCATTATTTATATATATTTATTATATATATAATTTATATAATATTTTATATATATTTAATAAATATATATTTATATAAATAAATTAATCCTAGCCATCCGATTTCATTTAATCTCATCCATCCATTTACCTCAATCCATGCCACACCCTAAATTTAATATCTACCCTTAGATATGCTTTAATATCAACCACACGATTAGTGTCGTTGAAACCTTAGCATGCCCTAGGTCAGATTATAAATAAGAGCTATTTTGATGTCTTAATCCCTAAGTGATTGAATTCCTTGAGTCCCCTGAGGTTCCCTGAGCTTTCAAAGTGCCTTAGAGTTCCAACCTAGCCTTTGTGCCCTAACCCCACTCCATCCATCATATTCCCTATTCCCTCGCTTAGCACCACTGCCATCACATCCCTTGCCTTCATATGATCTTCTTCTACAGATCTTATCTGACTTCTTGAGTGCCCTGCTACTTTTTGCCACCATCTTGAGTGCCCTGCTACTCTTCGCCACAATCTTGAGAACCCTACTGCTCTCCACTACATTCTCGAGTACCTTGCTACACTTTGCAGACCTCTTGAGAACATGACTATGTTTTAGAGCTCTAGAAACATATCCAACCATCAACAGACAACAAGCAAGAGCAAGGTAAATCTATTTTGTTTTGTCATATTTCATATTGTTTAATTTTGTTCGTATTCATATTATTATAGCTAGGATTTTAGTTGTGATGTCTGAGGGCTCACATAGTGGAGCCCTCATTATTATTACTAATTCTCTGGTGTTTCTTTGTGTGCATATTAGATAGTATATCAGAAGCATTGGGTAGCTTATTAAGTTGGAGTGGCATGACATCGGATACGTAGAAGCCCACTCACACCTATTGGGAGCAAATATGCAACTGAAGGTACCACCATTTATTGTGGCTAGGGTTTCGAAGAACCCTAGTAATATTTGTAAAAATTGTATAAAAGAGGTTTCTTAAATCCATTATTGTAACAATGGAGTTTTTAGGCTCCCCTTATTTAATATAAATCTCATTTGTTATGTAATATCTAGTTTATTTGAATTCTGTTTCATTTAGCATTGTTTAGTGTCATGTTTTTAGCTCTACAAATGGTGATCATGGTGGGACCCTCTAAGAATTTCATGTTCTGATTTATCTTGAATTATAACTTGCTATTTGTTGTCTTATTTTGCAGATTTTTAGGAGTGCAAATCATGTGTTTTTCGCCTGTTAGGGTTTTTTAGGAGTTTCAAAAAATTGTAGGAGGTGCACAAACACACTGTGGCACTCTAGGATCATCTAGAAATACCTGGAGGTATTCCAGAAGCACCCTAGAGTATTTCAGAAGTTCCCATTTGTGTTTTATAGTGATTTAGATAAGATACGTAGGCTATCTAGTAAGTCCACTATCTAAAATCTAATTTTTTTGTTTTACGTAATTTGGGTTCTTTGATGTGTTTTTCAGATTCCAAGCATAAAATGAACAATCATTAAGTAATTTGGAAAAAAATCATTCTAGTTTTACATTTCAGATTTCTTTTTGCATCCATTCACACATTCTAGTTAGGATTTATGTTTCTGATGTATTCACAAATATAAAATGTTGCATTCTGATTGCATTTGAGTTGACAGTTGGTATAAATTAGAGCTGCATTTTAGAGTTAGAAGTACTTTCTTTTATCTATCTAAGTAGTAACATCATTAGGGTTCCAAGATTATTCATTCCATTGGGTGATTTCAAGCATAGGGGTGGATGAACCCTCCGGTTGTCTTTGATAGGGGGTCTTAAGTGGTGTACTTCACACCCTTTGGATAAATTGGCATTCTCTTGTTGGATTTTGAGTTATATTTATGAAATTAGTTGCTCCTAACATTGTTTATCCACATTAATAAATGGAAACCTTAAAAGGAAAAATTCACACACAATATGTTTCACTCAAAATAGTATTGGTTGGATTTCATCACCAACCATTTCTTGAGATTTGGTGATGGTGGCATTCATCTCCATCCACCAATATCTACCCATAGAAACCACATGATACCCCTGATCAAACTTGTTGGATTTCATCACCAACAAGAATCTCGTTGCCCTATCTTTGCCATAGTTTTTACCTTTGTTTCATTAAGTAATATTAGAAGATCAACACACACAAGAATAACACTTAAAATGAATACACATTAAAAGGATATAATCAATGAACAAGGTGAGCCACATTGGTTGAAACTTAGCATTGGTTATTTGTTTCCTTTTTGCTCCTTAAATATTTTAGTTTTGTGTTACATTTGATAGTTTAATCTGTATTTTGATTTATTTTATTATGGTATTAACTAGAAACTAAAAGAAAGCTATAATTCAAGATAACTTAATGGAACCTTCATCCATTTTCCCCACCACTTATGTGGTAGATTCCTTGAATGTGATACAGGAAAATTTATCTGTAGGTCTCTCACATTCCTTACCTTCCACAGCCTTCCATATGGCCATGCTCTAAGAGGAGTCAACCTCACCTACCATCGACAATCACATTATCCATATAGACATGGCAAGAGTAGAAGCTTTCATAAAGTCTTCTAGTTATGTCTTAGAGTCCATTCCCAATTCACCCAGACAGGATTCTACTTTATAGCAAGAGCCTATTTATTCCCAACCCCCATCCACATTCACCTAGGTGTATACTAACCCTATTTTTTATGCATCAGTTGCACCTTATTCCCATATTTCCATTCCCTAACCCTCATGTGCTCCTAGCACTTCATATATCACCACTTACACCAATCCCTTGTATGAAGTACATGTCAATGTTGCTTCACAGGTTACAGCCTCACAAGTTGCCATACCTAGTGTAACTTATCCCCAAGCTACATCTTCCATACCATCTACCTCCATACCCTTAGCCTCTGATAGAGAGATTAGTGAGGTATGGAAACACCTAAACAAATTTCTTAGATAGCATTAAAATGCTCAACAACAAGTACAGGTAAACCCTAATCCTTCACATAACTGTACTCAGATTGTCCTTGTTAATCAGGGTCCATCATGGGTACCATAATTTTTGTTGTTTCTATCTCTATTCCCCCACCAATCCACACCATAACCCATCCTATTCCCATTGACCAACATAGACATAACCCCCATCCATCAACCTCATTCCATAATTCTCCATATTTTCATCAGCAATCCTCCATTTATCAATTTCCATCCAATTCATCTAGCCATCATTACCAATCTCATAATCACTTAGTCACTCCACAATATTTCTCCACCCCATTACAAAATCATCAGTTAATTTAGGGCTTCCACATTCCTAAGGAAGACCCTCAAATTAAGGCCATGCAAAAACAAATAGATCAATTGATTCAATATACTCTTGGTTTTTCAAACTAGAAACCAACCTTACGCCAATTGATCAATCAACCAATTCATCCTTCGGTACCATCACTGCCATATTTGGAAGACTTTATGGTACCTAAGTTTAACAAATTTAAGGGAACTGAGGATCCCAAAGAATAGGTGAGCACTTTTATACATGCATATTTTAGAATTTAAAACAACAATGCTCTCATACTTTGAAATTTTCCTCAAACATTAGGAGGGGATGCCATAGAATGGTACAATCAATTGCCAATCCATAGTATCTATACTTTTGAGTAATTGATTGATCAATTCTTTGATCATTTTATCCTAAATGTTAAAAATATGATCTCATTGTCTGATGTCTATGCTTTGAGGCAACATGATGATGAATCTATTTACAATTTCAAAAACCATTGGAGGGTTGTCATCACTAAATTGCCATTCACCCTACCAATGGATGAGCTAATTAAGTTATTCACCAATATTTTCTTAAAACCTATCTTTTGGATGCTTTAACTATGAACTTATCAATAATTTGAAGAAGCTTTAGCTCAAGCTAATGTCATTGAGGATATCAAAATCCAAGAAGGACACTTAAGACTAAAAAAAAGGGAAAACAAAGGCCAATACAAGAGCAACCATTTAGGCCAACAAAAATCAACACAAGTTACCCTAGCCACCCAATCCAATCAAGTTAATCAAGTGGTCGTGAGCCAGTCGATAATGGCTCAATAACAACCTATGCAAAAAAAATTGCAATAAAGTG
Source organism: Wollemia nobilis (assembly GCA_028583015.1). Lineage (NCBI taxonomy): Eukaryota > Viridiplantae > Streptophyta > Pinopsida > Araucariales > Araucariaceae > Wollemia > Wollemia nobilis. Next base: position 325,905 of record JAQPPZ010017204.1, read on the forward strand.
CATATCATGTAGTCCCCTCGACAACACAAGCTCCAACAATGAAAAACATAGTGTCAACTATGGAACACCATCCTTGATGATATTTTGTCCGACAAAATCACCAATACACTCCTTTAGCTGAGTCATGCGCTTCCATTTTTAGAAGGTTGTATGAGATAAATAGACTTGCTTTTCTCGACATTAGACTGGATGATCTCGCCAAACATGGAAAACATTATCGAGAATATTTATTTTATCCTTATCATAGGAAAAATAGGCATGACATTAACAATTTTCATGTTTTTAAAGACATAGTCCAATATCTCATTGACTTAGGGGTGATCAAGCTTGATAATTCCCTCGCTCAACAAAACCAAAACCTTTGTATATTTCAAACACCACTTCCTCATCATGAGGAGGTGCAACCAAATGTAAGGGGGCTAACACCAAAACTCCTCCTAATCAAGTCAATCATGTACAACAATACCAAGGGTTTGTAGGGGCCATTCATGTGGTCACTAGAGGTCAAAGAAACAACCAAAAAAGGCAACCACCTCAAGAAAGTATGTCACAACCTTCTACATCACCACCCATTTAAGTTTCCCCCAATCCTTCATCACCCATCCATATCCCTAGTCAATCGAACCCTCCAAATCCACCCATCAATCATCCACCTTGACCAGTCATCTCATTGAGTACCTGTATGACTACAAGTCTAAAAATAGCTTTTGCTAAATTATCAATTTATGAGTTAATCCAACAATCTCCTCCACATCATGAGGCATTAATAGACATTTTGAAATCCATCTAATTGCAATCATAAGATCCTAATGCCTTCAACAACTTTATGGGGAGCATCCAAACATACATGGAGCCTTCCATCATATTCTATGACTTTGAGATTAAGCCAATATCATCGGAATTCGTAGACCCTCCATTGCATATAATGGCTCTAATTGACAAGAAACCTTTTAAAAGAGTGCTAATTGACATTGGTTCCTCTATCAACATCATTACCACATTCACTCTTCATCATTTGAACCTTCCTCCATCTCACATCACCAAGTCATCCTTCACCCTCAAAGCATTCAATGATGCTTTGTGTTCCATAGTTGGCACTGTTATTTTATCCATTGAATTAGGGGTAAAAACATTGCACACAATGTTTCACATATTGGAAGGATCCATGGCATACAATGTACTCCTTGGACAACCTTGAATGACAAAAATGAGATGTGTCCCTTCAATACTACATCAATGTTTGGAATATATTCATGAGGGATAGGTACATTGCATACTGGAGAACGTTGAGTTGTTTAAGTATTACAATTTCATTTCAAATCCCTATGAGTCCATGCTCCCTTCAACTCACATTTTTCTTTCACCATCATCCAATCCATCCACCACTTCACCAATCTCTTCACCCAAGGATACCATTCCTGAAGAGCTCCCTATCACCAAACCTCATCAAAATTCTACACCCCCATCATCATCATTATTGACTACATGCACTTGTGGTCATAGTGAGTCCACATCATCAACATCATTACCATCCAAATAATCACTATCCACTCAGCAACCTTCCCAATCCAATTCGTTGCCATCACCTAATGTTTTACAAGTTGAATTGATGGATTGTGAGATATCTCAATCTTCATCATTCCCTGAGTCATCATCCAACCGTAGTCTTGCCATGTCATCCCAAGTCAAGGTCCACCTCACTAATCCTAGTATTTGTGAATATGTGGTCCAAGACATCACTATCATGCCCCTCACCATACCTAGTTCTAAGGATTTTTGTCACCCATGTGACTCACCTTTAGCAATAGGAGTAGTATATAACATGGGTTTAGCTCCAAATAGCATAAATTTTGTATATGGGGAATTGAATCTTCATCAAATCCAGCTCCTATAGACAAACCCAAAGAACTGATTCTTGTCAATATTCCAAACATGTCTGGATTCCCATCTCAATATTTCCACATTGTCAATTGGCAAGTCCATGGCCTAGGATTGCATGAATAAGGAGTGCATCAACCTATCGATGTTCCATATCAAGATGTGCATGACCGTTCAGGTCTAGGTTACCACCCACTTTCCACCACCTCTTATTTTAAACAAGCCTTCCAAAGGCTTAATCTCAATTCAGGAGAAAAATCCCTCCATATCGATAATTTTGATGAGGAAATCTATGAAGAATTCAAACTTATATCGATAATTTTGGATGAATTTGAAGAAGAATCGGAGCCCAAAATTCCCCATTCTGAACAATATGAGTTTTATCTCAACATGTTCCCCATCCATGAGCCCATCCTTCTCTTGCTTCTTCCACAAGAGTGAGCCTTCCCTACCGGTTAACCACCACCTCCATTCCATTAAGCCATTCCATAAGCCAAACTTGTAACATATGTACATAACACAAAAATAGTGGTTTTCACCACAAACAATTTTTTTTATCAAAAATCAACAAAAATATTTTATTTCTTGGCATTGCATGTGTACATATCACTTAGAAAAATGCATTTATTTGTGTTTCTTATTGTTGTTCAGGTTAACCAATCCCTAAGCATCGATTATTAGGTTCCACCCATTCCATCCAACCTCATTCTCTTTGCCCATAAGTCAACATGAATCCTATTGATTTATTTACCCCACTCCGTAATCCATACGATCTCACTAAACCAATTCCAATCGACATAAGTCTCATTGATATGGACCATATGTCCTCACCTCCATCCTTTACCAAATTTATCTTGTCTAAGGAATTGTTATGGGCTTCTACCAACTACATTCCTCCATCCCACCCGCCTTCGCCTTCACCTTCACCTTTGTATCCTGAGGTTTTCTAGGCAGAAATAGATGAGGATAAGCCATAAGAGTTTGATGACATTTTAGATGACATTCATCTGATCCCTACGCCCCATTATCTTGAGGAAGGTTCTCACATGTCTATTGAAGATACTATCTATGTGGATCTTAGTTTAGACAAAAACAATCCCAAATTGTCAAGCTTGGAAAAATTTTATCACCCGATGAACAAGAGCAATTTATTACTCTCCTCAAGAAGAAAAAGGGTATATTTGCATATTCCTATAAATACATGCTTGGTCTCGATCCTAGTTTGGTTGTCCATAATCTCATCTTACAACCTTATGCTAAGCCAATCAAACAAAAACTTAGGAGAATGCATCCTACTATGGCCCTCTTGGTAAAAACAAAGCTTCAAAAAATCTTAGATGTGAACTTCATAGTTCCTATCGACTATCCTGAGTGGCTCTCAAACATGGTACCTATTCTTAAGCCTAACGGGGTGATATGCATATGCAATAACTTTCAAGATCTTAATAAAGCATATCCTAAGGATGATTTCCCCTCCCAAACATTGATACTCTTGTTGATACCTATGCTGGCCATGAAATGCTTTCACTCATGGATGATTTTTCAGGATACAACCAAATCCGAATAAATCCTGATGACCAACACAAAACAACATTCACTACACCTTGGAGAAATTTTTGTTACAAGGTGATGCCCTTTGGCCTCAAAAATATAGGTGCCACATATCAACATGCTATGACATAAATTTTCCATGACTACATGCATAATATTATCGAAGACTATGTGGATGATCTCTTGGCTAAATCTAAAACTCGACAAGAACACATTGGTGTATTGGAGAAATATTTTTACCAACTCCTAGAGAATAATGTAAGGTTGAATCCCAAGAAATATGTCTTTGTTATTACATCAGGAAAACTTCTAGGATTCATTATCTCCAAAAGAGGCATTGAGGTGGACCCTAATAAGGTCAAGGTCATCATGGAGATGCCTCCCCCAACTAACTTAAAGGAATTACATAGTTTACAAGGAAATATCCAATCAATCCATCATTTTATTGTGCAACATTTTGATAAATGTAGGTCATTTAATCACCTACTACAAAAGGGGGTGCCATTCTCTTGGATAGATGAATGTCAAAAATCCTTCGATTACATTAAGAAATACTTATCTTATCTGCTAGTCTTAGCTCCTCCTTGTTTGGGGGTCACATTTTATCTTTATATCTCCACAAAGGGCTTTGCATTAGGGACAATGCTTGCACAAAAGAATGAGGAAAATCGAGAGCAAGTTGTCTACTACATTAGTCGAACATTGGTAAGCTATGAAACTAGATACACTTATGTAGAAAAATTGTGCTTGGCAGTGGTTTTTACCACTAAGAAACTTTGACATTACATGCTTAGCCACACAACATATGTCATAGCTATATAAAATCCTCTACGTTACATGATATCCCGCACTTACAATAATACCTGCACCGCTAAATGGATAATGCTCCTTATTGATTTTAACTTGGAATTCATTATCCAAAAATCCATTAAAGGTCAGGTAATAGCTGATCAACTTATGGAAGCTCCACTACCTAGTGATCATCCTTTGATTATTGAGCTCCCAGATGATTCGATATTTTCTATCATTACGCAATAAGAATATATTATTCCGGAGGAATATTTTGATATCACACTATTCTTTAATGGTTCTAAGTGTGTGAAAGGTCAAGGTGTCAGAATCGTATTTCACACACCACAGGGGGTACCTATACCCTTGTCATTCAAACTCGATTTCCAATGCACAAACAACACTACAAAATATGAAGCCTTAATATTAGGTCTTCAATCAACTCTAGCCATGAGCATTAAGCATATTAGGATATTTTGTGATTCTCAACTTATCGTAAAGTAAATCAATGAAGAATACCAATGCAAAGAACCTACAATTAAGCTTTATCATGAAGTAGCAATGAAATTGCTCTCTAAGTTTGACTGGTATGAAATCAATAGCTTACCACATTCGACTAATAGATTTGTAGATGTGATGGCCTCTCTTGGATCATTGATCCCAAAAGACTCATTTGGAGAGGTACAACCCCTTATCATTTCAACAGTCTCTAAATATGCAATTTCTCGTGCTGAGTCAAAAGATGAAAATGATGTTTTCTTTATCCAATTGGATTCATATGAGCCTAGGTCAAGCCAAATAGTAGCCTTTATCAAGTTTGGAACACTCCCATATGACATTTATCGAACTACCAAATACACTTTCAAGCATAAGGTAGCTTGTTTCATTCTCTTGGGGGATGTGTTGTATAAACATGGTTATGATGGAGTCCTCCTTTGTTGTCTCGAGGCTAGTGAGGCTCAAAGAGCCATAGCTGAAGCCCATGATGGTACTTGTGGTGGTCATTTTAGTGGAATGGCCATTGCGAATCGTATTTTATGTATGGGTTATTATTGGACCACAATGGAACATGATTGTTGTACCTATATCAAATATTGCAAAAAGTGCCAAGAACATGCTAATCTAACTCATGTACCATCACAAGCTTTATAGCCTATTCAAAGACTTTGGCCCTTTTCACAAATGGGCCTAGATCTAATTGGTAAAATTTCACCTCCTCCAGGACAACATACATTCATTATCACAACCACTGAATACTTCACAAAGTGGGTTGAGACAATTCCTCTAACCAGCATGACAAGACCTAGAATCATGGATTTTATACTTCACCATATCATTTATTATTTTGGTATCCCCTCGAAAATCATTTCAAAAAATGGCAAGTATTTCAAAAACAAGGATGTTTGAGAACTTTGTGAGAAATATAATATTCAATATAGTTTCTCGACTCCTTATTACCCACAAGCAAATGGATAAGCTGAAGCTTCCAAAAAGACTTTAGTTTTTATTCTCAAGAAACTTGTCAAAGAAAATCATAGAGATTTGCACACACAAATTCCCTTGGCATTATGGGTATATCGAACAAGTATCTACACACCTACAGGGGCAATACCATTTCATTGGTCTATGGAGCCAAAGCAATCATGCCTCTTGAGCTCAATATCCCTTCCTTACAAATTTTTTTGTAGGAATTTATAGATGATGACACAGTTAGACAAGCACGTCTTGACCAACTCACACTTCTTGATGAGAGATGAGTCAATGCTCTAGAGCATTTATGAGTTTATCAGGACCGCCTCAAATATGCTTACAACACCAAAGTCCATCTACATGAATTCAAAATAGGAGATCTTATCCTTAAATAAAACCAACAAAATACCAATGCATTGCTACATCTTCATGATAAATTCACAACTAATTGGTTAGGTTCATACATTGTTACACAAAGAGTGTGTAATGGTACTTATAGGATTTCTAGTCTAGAGGGAGAGGAAGAACCCAAACCACTTAATGTTATACACTTGAGAGCATTCTATTCATGATTTTATTTCTATATATGTATATATGCATGGCCAATACACAAAAATATTTACATACATTTCATTCATAACATTGCATTTCACTTGCATCTACATTCCAAAAGCAATGCATTCACCCACATTTCATATTACATTTTATAAAATTGCATGTCATACATTGTAGTCACATCCACATTTCATATTTCATATTAGGGATCATTTATTAAAGTTCAAGATATTAATTGGTCCAACAAAACCCATGTTTCCTTAATCAGGGGCACCTTCACAAAGTCTTCCACACAATTCCACTAAGTCAAATTGCCATTCACACAAATCACACATTTACAAAACCTAGGTGTTTTTGGTCACTTAGCCACTCCTAGTGTTTTAGGCAACCCCCAAAACACATGTCAAGTTATTTTTAGGACCATTGGACATCTTCACTAAGAAAATCTTGAGTTTTGGGAATTGACTCCAAAACATTCTTGAACCAAACACAATTTCACACCTTAAAAACATCTTGTGTCAAAGAGAGATAACACCATACTTGGTATGAACCTCAAAGTGAAAAGGGTTATCCTTGCTAGTCCCATAATGCAACATAGTCAATAAAAATAGTGATTCTCACCACTATCACAATTCCAAAAATAAAATAAAGAGTGGAGAAAATCCCTAACAAAAACTCTAAATATTTTATATCACACACCACTAATCATTGGGTTGTAAGGATCGTACTACATTTCTAGTCAGACGGTTAGGTAGTCATCCATCGGAGCTATAGATGCTTGACTGGTATTGGAGTACGCTCATGCATGGCGACATGTCTCTTTTAAAAGAGACCTCTGATCGCACATAAGGATAAGCTAGCTTCTTGATTTCATCTGTAACAGGTTTACCCAATTTACTCAAGATGAGTTAATGAACTCACTTGCACACACACTGGTTCTTGATTGCCTCGAGTTATTACCATGCTCCTGATTCGGTAAATGAATTCACTACACACACATTTGGTCCTAGAGGAATTAGGTAGTTTTAGTGAGTTTTTTTGATACCACTAGTTTATCTGAGTCTCTACAAAAAAGTCAGTTTTCCATATCAACATCCATATCTTCTTCCATATCAACATCCATATATTATTCCATATCAAAATCCATATCTTCTTCCATGTCAACATCCATGTCATTTCATGAGCCATTATCCACCACATGCCACCAAGTTTGGTGCCCCTGATTACACAACAATGCTAAACATAGCCAAAGCAAAGATCTATACAATAAATGATCATTAGCATGCCATCTTGCATTAATCATCCATTTATTAGCATGCCATTTTCCTTAAATATTCATTGGATGAAACAAAATACTATGAACTTGAAAGAATTTGCTATGAATGTAAAGGTATTTTTAGAAATTGAAACATTAAACTTAGAAAAAAATACATTAAGAAATTTTTTGGCTTATTTTTTGTGGTGCAACCAAGTGAGTTGACTTGGGTTGTTACATTTAAGGTGCTATATCCCTTTTGTTTTAAGGAATGGAGAAGCATAAGACCTTTAATATAATATCTTATAGTTTTGTAGGTTGTGTTCGTAGAAGCTTTAATCAAACACATTAGATTATCAAGATGGGTCCATTCTTAATCTAAGGAGTTAAACCTTAAGTAGTAAACATATTACCCGCATGTTCAAAATGGAACTAATCAATGATTGTCGAACTTCCACTATTGATTTATGAACTGGAGGCCACTATATTTAATATTATATAGACTTTATTGGATGAAATAGTTTACTCTTAAATTCAATATCATTGAGTTTCATTTGATTTACTTTATCGAATAAAATAGTTTCTTTTTAAAAGTTGTTATCATAGTGAATGGAATGAATTTACTTTTAAATTTGATATCAATGATTAATTTCATTTGAAACAACAAGTTATGATAGTTAATCTGGTTTATGGGAATATATATATGTATGTATGTATGTATGTATGCAAACGAAGTGTTTATTTTTATTTTTTAAAAGGGGGTGAGATAATTAGGAGAACATTTAGGTGAATTTTCCTTGTGAAACCTTAAACCTAGAAAAAATGAAAATGACTTATTTATTGTTATTTAGAGAATAATTTAATAAGGAATTTTTAGGACTCTCATCTAATGTTCTAGTTGAATCTTTGATAAAATCGTAACCTTAACATTTGTTCATCAAGAAGGATGAACATCTATCTAAACATGTAACCCAATGCTAGTTGTGAAATATGTCTAAACTAGAGAATGACTAATCCTGATGGTATAGATTATGACAAGAAGGTGATAAGGGATGATATGGAATGTCTCCTCTAGGTAATTTCTCAGGAATTATAGTGATAGGTCCTTGCACTATTTTTGACTAGGAAGGGATTAGTATGACCAATAAACTAGTTTAATCCATGATGATTGGTATGGAACAATCTATCATGAGTTATAAATGGTCAAGTGTTACTAATTCTAGAGTCAGGGTAATGACATGACCCTAGCTAACTCCAGGTGAGTGGATAATTAGCTAGGCACTAGGCATATATACACTAACCCCTTTGCATTCTAAGTCTAGAACAAGCTGGCTAGTTAATCCAAGGTTCATCATGCTAAAGGATGGGGAGAGTATGCATCCACTCTCTAGGTTTTATGGACCCTAGAGGATAATTCTAGCCATGAATCTACACTCATTTTGGAACAAGTGGATGATAAATGAGAAAATAGACCCACAAAATAGCACCTTATACGATATTTAGCCAATCTCGTCCACTTGGGAATCATCTCCAACGATTTAAAAACCCAAATATGGCTTAATATACCTTGTAATAAATAAAATATTAGGTGAACATAAAACTAGAGAACTCAAAAAATTTTCCCTTAGGATGAGCTATGATAGTAAACTAAAAAAATTACCTTGTGAACTAATGAGCTAAAATGAGTGGTACAACTACGTGAGCAAACCTGGGTTGTTACATGTGGTATCAGAGTGAATAACATCCTTATCTTGGAGGACTTTGTATGTTGTGTTTTATAAATCTAAGCTAAACAATTAACATAGTTCCTTGGCCAACATGTCTAATGGTGCAATTATTACGAGGTGGATATTCTAGGAATCCCATGAGAATTGGGCAAGAAGAGTCCATGATTAGACCTCAAAAAGGACCACACATAGTGGGTAGAAAAGAAGGATCCCAAAAAAATAGGCAAATGAAACAACTTAATGAACCTCCAACAAATGAATCTACCAAGGAGGATGGAAGTATGGCTAAGGTAGTTCAATTGCTTCAAACACATGGAACAATAAAAAGAAGAAATGGAACAACAAAAGGTACATATGGTCCAACAACATGAGTTAATTATCTAACAATAAAAACTAATAGAAGACTTAACTAAGAGTAGGGAACCTGAAGGCAGACAAGAGGAAGCACCTAACGAGTCTATAGGAACTAGTAGAGTCCGAGTGGGAGTTGAATTGGCCAAGGACAAGAAAAATGTGAACATTTAAAAATTTGATTGTAGGGAGGATGGAGATGCTACAAAAAACTGGTTGAATGAATTTGAAACATACTTTTCCATGAAACTCATGTCATCCATATCTAGAACTAGGTGGGATATCCTTCATTTAGTAGGAATAACTTTTAATTGGTGGAAGACCTATTTAGTTGACCAATGTTTATTTGACCCTTACATTGCCATACCTAAAGGTAAAACCAATTGGCATCTATATGTAGCTCCCTTGCATACCTTTGATATCATTATTTGTGTATATTGGCTTAAAGCCCACAAAGCCCTCCTAAATATTTAAGATAGGTGGATAGAGTTCATAGATGAATCTAATTAGTGAATTAGGATTCATTGTGATCCTGGTTCCTTTAGACCATATTTTTTGACTACTATGCATGTCAAGAAAGCAATAAGAAAGAGATAAATGATATTTGTGGTCAAGATGAATAAAAAATAAGAAATCAAAGCTAATTCTAACCTATTCCAAAAGTATCCCATATTGAGTAGTTTTAGGGATGTTTTCTCTAAAGACTTGCTCGGTCTTCCTCCACAACAAGAATTTGATTTCTCCATTGAACTATTGCCTAGAGTTGCAGCAATTGTTAGGTCACCTTATAGGATGACCCCTATTGAGTTACAAGAGCTCAAGACACATCTTCAAGACCTATTAAAAAAGGGGTTTATCAATTTCAGTGTGTCACCATGGAGTGCTCCTATTCTCTTTATTAAGAAGAAAGATGGATCCTTAAGGTTGTGCATAGAATATCGAATGCTCAATAGGATTACCATAAAAAATAGGTATTCATTGCCTAGAATAGATTATATTTTTTATTAGTTGAAAGGACCTACTATCTTTTCAAAAATTTACCTTAGATCAGGATATCACCAACTAAGAATCTGTGAGGAAGACACTCACAAGACTGCATTCAGAACAAGGTATGGATACTATGAGTTCATTGTCCTACCTTTTGGTTTGACTAATACCCCAATTGATTTTATGAACCTCATGAACAATATTTTTTGAGAGCAGCTAGATCATTTTATGCTTGTATTTCATGATGACATACTAATCTATTCTCGAAACAAGGAAGAGCATGACCAACATATGAAAATTGTACTTGAGATTCTCAAGAAAAATCAGTTGTATGGAAAGCTATCAAAATATGAATTCTATACTCCTCAGGTACAATATTTGGGGTATATAGTGTTTATTGAAGTAATTGTTGTTGATCCCAAGAAAATTGAAGCTATTATCAATTATATTGCACCCACTAACATAACTAAAGTGTGAAGTTTTATAGGAATGGTAGGTTATTACAATTTTTTTGTAAGATGTTTTTCAAGAATTGCTCAACCCATAACAAATATCCAAAGAAAAGGGACGAATTTCATGTGGACTGGTCAGTGTGAAGAAGCTTTCCAAACTCTGAATGCGAGATTAATGACCTCACCAATTCTCAAGTTACTTGATCCTTCTAATAAATTCATAGTATACACTGATGCATCTATTGAGAGAGGAGAAGTTCTTACCTAGGCTAAAGCGGTCATTGCCTATGAATCATGAAAACATAAGAGGCATGAAGTAAACTATGCTACTCATGACATAGAGTTGGTAGCAAGTATACATGCTCTTAATATTTGAAGGTATTATTTACTTGGGAATCCTTTTAAACTCAAAATAGATCATCAAATTTTAAATTATATATTTACACAATCCTTTTTGAATGCCAAACAACGTCGGTGGATGGATTTTCTAGCAGAATATGATTTTGCCATCGAATACATCAAGGGTAAGAAAAATAAGGTAGTAGATGCCTTGAGTAGGATAGGACATATAGTTACTATGACACAATATCATTATGATTTGGTAGACCAAATTAGAGAATAGCAATAGAGGGATGATTTTTGTAAGAAATATCAAGCTCATATTGAGCAAGAACCTAGAAAGGACATGGGTTTTGTACTTAGAGATGATTTTCTATACTTCAAAAATAGATTGGTCATTCTAGAATTGGGTGGATTACAAGACTCTATCCTAAACGAGGCATATTACACTCCTTACTATGTGCACCCAGGATGGGTAAAAATATGGTAGAAATTGAGGAAGGCCTTTTATTGATCGGGAATGAAGAAGGATATTGACAACTTTGTGGCTAGGTGTTTGGAGTGTCAAAAGGTCAAAGTAGAACATTTACATCTAGTAAGACAATTGTACCCACATGATATTCCCACATAAAAATGGTAGGTTTTCTCAATGGACTTTGTGGTTGGTTTACCTAAGATTAGATTTTTACAAGATGCAATATTGGTAGTAGTGGAAAAATTAATCAAAGTTGCACACTTTATACCTAGAAATGTATAGGATGATACACCTTCCATCGTAAATAAATTTTCCAGAGAGATTGTTCGACTACATGGGTTTCCAAAGGCTATTATTTCATATAGGGATTTCTACTTTACATCAAAATTCTAGCATGTGTTACATCAAGCTTTGAGTACTAAACTCAACATCAATTTTGCTTATCACCCTAAAATGGATGGAAAAACTAAAATGGTGAATCAGGTCCTTGTTTTGAATGTATTGTATGGACCAACACACCAAATAGGAAGACTATATGTACCTAGTTGAGTTTACATACAAAAAACGTTATCATGCCTCACTATGTATGACCACATTTGAAGGTCTATATGGGAGAGGGTGTAAAAAAAAAAAAAAAAAAAAAAAAAAAAAAAAAAAAAAAAAAAAAAAAAAAAAAAAAAAAAAAAAAAAAAAAAAAAAAAAAAAAAAAAGAAAAAACAAAAAAGAAAAAAAAAATAAGACTCCTCTATCTTGGGATAATTCAAAGGATCGAGTAGTGATCAAGTTGGATACTTTAAAGGATATGGAGGAACAATTAAAAATAATTTACCAAAAACTCAAAGAGACCTCAGATCACCAAAAGAGCTATGCAAATATCAAGAGAACACCAAGGGAATTCTCTATAGGAGATAGAGTCTTATTAAGGGTGAAACCTACAAAGAGTTCCATTAAGTCTTCTAAGCTTGACCCTAGATTTGTGGGGCCATCTAAAATTATAGGTAAAATAATTCCTATTGCCTATAGACTTTCTCTACCACCTAGTTTATCAAAAATCCATGATGTCTTCCATGTGTTCCTTCGTAGGAAATAAATTTTTGATCCTACTCATATTTGGGATGTTTCTAACTTGCAGATATCAAGCCCCATGCACATTGAGGTCCTTCCAGTCAGGATACTTGGTTTCAAGACCAAGAGTTTGAGGAAAAGAAATATTGAATAATACAGGGTCCAGTGGGACTAGTACTCAGATAGAAATACCACATGGGAGAATATGGCTAATATGAAAATATAGTTTCCTTTCCTGTTTGAATGAACATGAACATTTTAATTACTATGTATATTTATGGATGTATATGTTATTATGTGTGAATGTATATATGGGATACTATGTAGAATTGTTTTGGAAACATGTTTTAATTGTTGTATAGATCTATGAATTAATGCAAATATGAAACATTGTGTGGAGTTATTTACATGAACATGTTTAAATATTGTATGATTTATGAATGGGTATATATTGATGGATTCATGAATGAATGCATATGTTTTAGATTGTATAAACATGCAATAAAAAATTGGGAATGTATTTATTTCTAGTGGGGGAGGATGTAACAACCCTCCTAGTAAAACTATTGTCTATAGATGAATTGATGAATTTAACCTATTTTTATTCCTAGAATGTGGTATTGTTGATGGTTGTTGTGCTTGTAGGATCAGGTAAACTTCTTCGGTGGGTAGAAAAAGGTTAATCAAAGAAGGTAATATGGGATATGATGATAGTGTGAAATAACACCATAGCTCGTGAGTACATGGAAGCTCACACAATTGCATTTCATATAGGAGCATATAGAATGTTTGACTTGCATTTTTGTGAATATTTTGGATTGTGTAAATAATATATATATATATATATATATCCTTTGCTTCTAAATAGTTGAAAATTTGAACTTTTGATGGCAATGAAAGTGCCTAGGGCATGAGAGCCAACCTCTATTAAATAATTTTGTGAATTAAATATTATTTGAATACCTATTTTTGAGTTTATAAAATAGTATGATATTAAAAAATAAAAAATGATAAAAATAAAATTAAATAAATATTAATTAATAGATATATTCAATTAAATGAAAATTTGAATAAAGTAAAAGTATCTTTATCATTAATAGGTAGAGTGGATGTCTAACCAAAGGATATCCTGAAGTGGAGTCGCATGTAGACCCACTTGTTTCAATCATTTCCTCGAACAAGAAAAATGAGAAAGAAGGTATGGAAGTTGTGGGGCATGTTTTTAGTTTTACACTTATATTTTGCATGGGCCAATCTGCATGATCTTATCTACATTTGACATCTTATTTGGAAATATCTTGAGAGTATTTTTTAGGAAGAAAGAAGAAAAGAGCATAAACAAATGAAGGTTTTCAAGCTAGGTCTCTTGTCGTTGAATGAATGTCTTTATATGATTTGACACATGCATTGTTTAAAAGAACTAGAAGAGCTAGAATAGATTGGTTATGCTATATATAGTTAATGGGAAATGGAAATACTATTTTATGTTATTAGAATGAATAGGATAAATTGCATGCTTCATTATTTAATGTATAGATGGTAATCCATCTGGATATGGTTGTATGTTTCTCTTTTTAACTGATTATATGGATTTTGGTTGTAAAAATGTTATAGCCTCAATTCCCTATTGATATCATAACTCTAAATTCATGCCTTTGGATTGATGTTAGCTGAATTACCCCTTGTTTGGTTGTGCATCATGAATGAAGGGAAAATTGTCTCCTCTGTGCATATTTGGTACCTAACAATCAATTTTATTTGTATTATCCATTGGGCATCTTATATTGCTAATAGTAGTGATGGGTAGTAATATCCATTGCCATGCCTCGTCTCAAGATTAGGATAGACAAAGGAGAGGAAGTATACTTTTATTTTAATTCTCTCATATGATGCATCATTAAATTGTTTAATTATGGCCGAGACAAATGGGGTGGAAGTTTTCCTAAAATACTTTTTTTTCAACTTATCAAACTTGTACCCATGCATTGTTTGTAAATAAAATTTTGTTATGGTGAAATGCATGCATGTTGAAGAACATAGTGTGGAATGAAAGCTCTTGTTTATTTCTATATGCATTATGGAAAATATGATGTATTTTTAGTACTTGGTAGTCATTTATATTCATAATAGCATGCATTGCATACATATCTGAGTCGTTTGATCCCTAATTGATGATGTTCTAAACCTTGCATACATATCTAGAAAAGATGTGTTTAATTATTTGAGAAAAAAAATTTGTTGGTTATTGTGTATGTTAGAACGTAATATTGTTGGCCATTGTATACTCGGAATAGGTCTGGGATATATAAAACCCTTTCGTATTTATTTTATTAAAATAAAATGTTTTTGAAATGCTCTTCTATGTTGGTTTTAAGATTTTTTGGGCCATTATTAAATATGATTATTTGTTGTGTGAAAGACATTGTATTTTGTTTTCCAAAAGAAAATTGTGTGTATTTTTTGTATGAGTTGGAGAACAAAATCTTGTTATGACTCGTAGTCAATGTGATAAATTAAAAATGATACCAAAACATAGTCAGTGATGTGAATATATGAAATCTGGAAAAGATAATGAAAATGAAACCTAGGACTATGTGTTTGGAATTCTAGTAATTTCAAAATTTGAATGGTTTACATGGTTCTGCTTGGCATATGTATGCATGTAGGATTGTAAACCTAGGCATATCATAAAATGTTGGGAGTTGTATCTGATCCCCTTAAATCAATGTTACTACCTTGGAGTCATTGGGATTCGATGCTAGGAGACTATAGTGAGGACTAGCTACCAAGTTTGGACCACTATTACATAGAGAGAAGTAAACTCAGATAAGAGAATGGTTGAAGCCATTAGTTGTTTAAATAAAGCTTTGTAGTGTGGGAAAAATCTAAATTTTGTGAAGTGTGAGATGCTCTGGAACTTGCAATGTTGTTGTAAGTTACCAAATGTGAATCTTACATTCTTTAGAGCATTCAATATATACTTTAAGTTGTTTTACAAAGTCCTTCATAAGTTATTTATTTATATGGTGATGAAAAATGGTAGTAATTTGTATTCACTTTGATATTTGGTTTTTATTAAGTGAGGAAGTGAAATACCTTTATTACCATAAAATATTTGGTTTAGCCCTAGTATAGTTGTAGACTAACTAAACTAAGGATGCAAAACTGCATATGTCATGTTTAAGATAGAAGCTATGATGGTTACACTACAAAGTGTATAATTATGCTTTCCTTCCAGAAATGTAAGTGAAATATTTATTTTGTGTTAAAGACATTAATTAAGGAACTATTGAACAAGTTCAATCTCAAACCTTAGTGATTCACAAAATTTATTGAAAACCTAACCTCTATTCAATTTTTTAAAAAAGGAAAAATGTAAAATGATTTCCCTATCCAACTATGTATTTGGACGTCACATGGAAGAGGTAATTTTTTTAGTTGATCATTTATTATCAATTGATTTTTAGCATTACAAAGTTGTAAGCGGTGTGGAAACTTCCAAATTTGCATTCGACCTTTAATTGGAATGAAATTTTTATAAACCTAGATGAATCTGCATTGATAAAGAAATATATATAAAAAAGAATTGTGTTCTTACATTTCTTCATTCACTAGCTCCGATAGTAATTGTATTGGAGATTCATGATACTTTTTTTTTTGTGGAAAATATCCCAAAAGGGATGCCACTTTCGGGTAAGACCCAAGGAGGCAGGGGTATCGGAGATTCATGATACTTATTAGCCCTTGGTTTGATGGAAAATATATGAAATTGACCAAGTCAAATGTAAGAATACTACCATGTTCTACGAACTGTCTTATTTATTTTTGTAAATGTATGTTTTAAAACTTTAGGCTATGGGAAGACCATACTTCTTTATATATATATATATGTGTGTGTGTGTGTGTGTGTGTGTGTGTGTGTGTGTGTGTGTGTGTGTGCGCGTGCGTGCGCATGCGCTTACACATTAGAATGTGAGTAGAAGATTTGCTACCCATTGTTTTCAATTAGCATAGCATAATATGATGGGTAATGTCATTATATTTAAATTCTCACAAAAATTATCTTGAAAAAAATGAATTATATGTAAAAGGGTGAATATTATCCTTAGAAGCTAACTTTATTATGGATTAAATGACAATGATTTACACTTATAAAAACTCTCAGAGTTTCTTAAAACATCGTGCTTATAGTGACAAGGAAAAATAAGTACTATTATAGTGTGGAGAGGAGTTACACTAAGGCCTAGATGGGAAAATGATAACATTAGTGAAAACCAACCCAAAGAAGTTAGATTATTTGTGGGCTAAGATTAGAGCAAACTAGTATAAGTAATAATGTTTAAATTCTTGGTGGAACTTCTTCGAACCTTTATGTGAAATTATGAAAAAGGTTGGTACTATACACCCAATGTTGTTGAGGTGTGGGTATGCACACGACGAGACTCGAGAGAAACATTTTTCTAACAAGAAAGGTTAAAATAAGAGACCTAGTCAGAAAAAGTAATGGGGGATGGTATGGGATGCCACCTCTAGGTTATTTCTCGAGAGTACAAGTGATAAGTCCTTGTACCATTAGGCTATAGGGACCGAGCTTGACAAATCATCTTGATCTGCCATGACATTTGGTATGGGATAACCGTCGTGAGCCATAATGGACAATGTGATCAAGACCAAGGTCAGGGTATTGACATGGCTCTAGCCAGTTCCAGAGATAATGGATAAATAACTAGACACTAGGCATATGTACGCTAACCCCTTGCATACAACTATTAGAACAAGTCAACTGGTTAGTTGAAGGTTCAATATGATAAGGGATGGGGAGAGTATGCATCCACCCTTTAGGTATTATGGGCCCTAAAGGATAACCCCAACTATTGTTTGACCCTCATGCCAGAATAAGAGGGTGATAAATGAGATAAGTCGAATCCACATAATGGCACCTTTTATGGGATTTGGCCAATCTCATCCACTTGGGTGGTTTTCTGCAGTATTCTTGAAACCCAAAAGTGGTTTGATATGTTTGTACTACTTAAAAATTTATGCTAAATATTCATTGGGTGAAACAAAAATGCTATGAACCTAAAAGAACTTATTAGTTTGAAAACAATAAATTTAAAAAATTATCTTGAGAAATCACTTGCCTTGTTTTTTTGTGGTGCAACTAGGTGAGTAGACTTGGTTTGTTATGTTTCTATATGGGGACTTCAAACCCAAATTCTCTTAATGTGATGATGATGAAATTGTAGCACTCTTTTATTGATTCTATGCAGACGATGATTTCATGCATTGAGGAGGTTCTGGAACTCATGAGCTAGTAGGTGATAGTTAACGAGTTCAAATATGAGAATAGGGTGAGCCCCAATGGATATAAATTTTGAGTGGTCTCTTTTATCCTAGTGGTTCTTTTTTTTGGCTTTGTTTTTATTCTTCGGACCTACTATCTATGTTGTTTACCCTTGATTGGGATTGTGGGTCTTTAGTTTATTTTGACTTTGTTTAGGTTCTTTTTTTCTAGGGTTGGTTTCTCTCTATGATTAGTTTATATTTGATGTTCTTTAGTATTTTATTTCTCTCGGATCCTCTTTTGTAGTTGGGGATTAGCTCATTTTTATAAAAAATTTGGAGGTCTTTTCAAAACTCCTTTCATCCACCATATTAAAAAAAATGGATGGGTTTATTGGAGACAACATGGATGGTTTGGTATGGGAACCATGTTGACAAAAGAGTAAAGCAATGTTTGAGCATGGTTAAGTTGGAGCTTTTCAACTTTACCATAGATGTAGAATTGTATGTGGCCCCTCTAGGATCATATGATATAATCATTAGGGTCAATTAGTTGTGGAAACATAAGACCAAGGTTGATTGCTATACTAAGGTGGTTGAATTTCTTAATGATAATGGTTATAGTACTATAATGGCTCTAATATAGCCATAATATATCTTTATTTTCATTAGCTTGGGACTTAGATTTAGATAGTCAATCCTTGAGAATTAGGTTTGGAGTTAATATTAATTTAATCTATAAATGGGAAGAGTTATGTGGTAGTTGGAATCATCTTTTATCTTCAAATTTGAGTCATGTTTACTACACATAAGAGACTTCACTCTCTTCAAGTGGCTATGAGACTTTGCCCACTCTAAGTGGCTAAGGATTTGCATTTATTTTAATTAAGGATTTGATTATTGGATATTTGATTTTTTTAGCAATTAGATCTAAATTACTATCATTATTCAGATATTTTATTTTTGTATTATTCGATTGCTACTACTATTGCTAAAATTCTTAAAGTTATTTCATAACAAGTGGTGTTAGAGAATCGATCTTGGCTCCCTATGGGATGAAAATTTGTAATAGAAGAGTGTTTAAACCACTCTAGAACCTTCAAAAAATATTATTGATGATTGGTAATTTTTTCATGAAGTTTTTTTTGTCCATCTCCTTTTTGAATTATTTTATAGGATATTGTGAGTTTTTTATTGTTACATCCTTGTCCGAAAGCTAATTTAAAAACAAAAAAAAAAAAAAAAAGTATCATGTGTCAAAAGACTCTTTTGGGAGACCTATACCATTGCAATCATCTCTTTGAAAGATTCAAAATAAGGAGTATTTCCAACAATAATTGTTTGAAAGGTGAGTTTCCTAGGACCCTTGTGAGTGACCTATCATTTTGGAATTATCTCTTCAAGTTGATAATAATAATATTTTTAACAACACTTTTTTTAGTAGTATTTCAAGTACTTTTTGAGTTTTTCAATTTCCCTTAGTGCGTGAATGAACCTACTACCACTAATATTATGTACGATTTAATGATTTATTACAATGCTCTATTAATTTAGAGGATGTTTGTATGAGTAGAAAGAAGTGCCAACCTATAAATCCTTGTAAGCATCACAAATAGTTCCTCAAATATCAATAGTTTTAACCAACATATTATTTCTTCCTTAAGTGCCATAGCTTCACCCCCACCCAATACCTTGGCTTATTCCTCTCTTCCTCCAAATTATCCTCCCCTGGTCATTCCTTTCACTACTCATCCAATTGGTAATCTTCTTCCCAATACTATTGACCCTAATCTATGTACATATCTTTTGAATCAAGAATAAATGATTACTGCCATTGTGAAGAACTTGAGTAATCAACATTATTTAATTATTTTTGTAGTCAATTACTTGGACAACATCAAAAAATTCCTACAAATATCAACTACTATACCTCCTCTTGTCCAAGGGTCACAAAAAACCATCGAGCAACAACCTCTAATCATCCATCAAGCACCAAATACTAGCATTATTTCATAGCCACCACCTAGTCATAGTCCTCTAGTTTTTAGTGCTTACAACCTAGGATTTACTTTTAATTTGGATTCCATGGAAGGAGGTACTTCTAATTTCCTTGGATGGCCTCATTATGTTACTATTCCTTAAATCATCATATCCACCTTTGAAGGTATCAACCCTCAAGTATGGTTGACCAAGATAGAAAGCCTAATCTACCTGCACCATGTTCCTAAAGTTGGTCATGTTATATTAGTAGCTACTAAGGTAGTAACCCAAGCTCATCAATGGTTGTTGTGATAGCTTCTCCAATATGGAGGTCCTCTTTTTTGACCTGAATTTAAAGAATAATTATTTTAAATATTTAACAAAGGATCTTCCACATCATATGTGGTCTATCTTATTCACACAAAGCAAATAGATATAGTCAAGTATTTCTCTGAGTTCACTAGTATTCTCACCTATACCCACCAATTAAATCTAATAGTGGTGGTCTTAGATTTTTACCATGGTCTTAAGGATAAAATTCAATAAGAAGAAAAAATGCTCAATTCCTATAATCTCGATGATTCTCAACACATAGATTTGATAGTAGAATAGAAGCTCCAAAATTCTAGTCCTCAATATAGAAATGACTTCAAATATTATTGTCCTTACCACAATATTGATAATTCCTAAGGATTTTCTATTTCAAATGTCATTTTCACCACCCCTATAATCAAGCCTATAAAGAATGTCATAAATCTCAAGGAGATGTTGAACATAGAAATATATGAAGATGAAGACTCATTATAGTAGGAGCAACTACTAGAATAAGATGAAGTGGAACATGAGGATGATACCATTACTCTCTTCTCACATGATTATGGGGATCAAGATCACCATACTATCAAGGTATAAAAATTTATTAAATGATAGTGTATCAATGTGTTGATTGATTGAGGTAGCACACATAACTTTGTAGATACCAAGACAACAAATTTCTTGGGCTTGTATATAAATACTTCAAATTAACATAAATTTTAAGTCTTAATTCTAAATGAGGGTATCACTCAGTATGTGGGTCAAATGGATAAATTTAACATCCAAATAGAGAATTATACTTGGGTGGGAAATAAATTTACCATGAACTTAGGTATTTTTGATGTTACTATTAATCTATAAAAATTATATATCAAGTCGATAGTGAAGAACACAAGCTTATACTGAGAGGGGGGTGAACAGTATAAGACCACTTTTTACTTTTCTTTCCCAAACAATATTATTCAATATAATCAATGGCAATATCAATAGCAGTAATCAAAGCAATGCATAAATCATCACACACAATAGAGACACCAATTTTACGTGGTTCACCCAATGTGGGCTACTCCACGGATAAAATATTTCACTAAAATTTTCTCAACAAATCTCTTGGGAATCCTTCCCTATTACAATGTTTATGGACCTCTTTCCAAAGGAGATGTCAATCCCCTAATCAAGTTCATGGATCTCTATCCATAGGAGAACTATTTCTAGGGTTTTGCTTAGTGGCAAATTTCGCAATTTAGCATGAATTTTTGGATTTCCAAAATGTCAATTTTGTGATTTTTGGGACCATAGAGGTCGGCCCGTTCGCCCAAAAATTTTAGGATCTAATTTTTTTAGGGTAAATTCACCCCATTGTCATAAGGTTTCCCGCCCAATTTTCACCCTAAATTTATTTAAAATAAGAAATATCCCACCCAAATCACCCCTTGTACCCCATTATATATAGCTAACCCTAACAATGACTCCCATACAATTACAACATTTTTTTGGATAGCGAGTGATACAAAGTAGAGTACTAACAAAACTAGAGTCCACGACTACCATAAGGTGACTAGAAGAAGGCGATTGGCAAAAGGCAACTAGCAGAAGGTGACTGGAAGAAGGTGACTGATAGAAGGCGACTAGTAGAAGGTGACTGATAGAAGGTGATTGGCAGAAGGCAACTAGTAGAAGGTGACTTAATGAAGGCGACTGACTGAAGGTGACTAATAGAAGGTGACTGGTAGAAGGTGACTGATAGAAGGTGACTCAGAAGGCGATTGATAGAAGGCGACTGGAAGAAGGTGACTGATAGAAGGCAAATGACAATAGGTGACTAGTAGAAGGTGATAGATAGAAGGTGACTGGTAGAAGGCGACTGGAAGAAGGTGACTCAATTTATTTGTATGCTTCTTTTACCATTAAATTTCATTTTTCATTTTATTAATGGACACTCAATAAGGAGGTTTATTCTACTTGCAAACAATATTCATGGGACAGTCACAGATTCTATTGTCTCTAGCAGTAGTTCTCTTTTATACCTGTTATTTTCATATTTAAAAATGATGTTCTTTGTTCATGTTATTCTTATATTCATACAGGTAAAAATTTCAACTACAGGTAGTGGAAAGAAGGGAGGAGAGTATTCCAATAAAAGGAGTATCCTCAAATACTTTCCTAATATTTCAAAACCCAATCTACCATCAACATCTACACAAACTGAAGGTATGAACACCTTTACTCACCAGTTAATTTTTTTTACTTTGTTAATTTTAAATATAATGTCCTCAATTCATAAAGAAGTGTGTTTTTTGGTTGATGGCTTTGTTCACTTTTATCTATAGAAAACACTAGTATGCTTTTAAATGCCATAGTGATAATGAATCTACTATTGAAACTAGAATTATCTCTATAGAAAACATTATTAACCCTGGTATTCCTCCACTTCCACATATCCACGATAATCAACAGTCCACACATGAAGATAATCTCAATCAAATCAAACAACAACATGAAGAGATTCCTGAATCTAACATGCCAAGTGGAAAAGAAACTAATAGTTCTTATGCAGTCCCTACTTCCGGAGAATATTCATCTAAAAAAAATAAACGTGCAAGGTTATCTAGGTGGACAATTAACAAATCATTTCAACCTGATTGGATATCAGAATTTCCATTTATTGAGCCAGTGCTTCCAGAGAATAGTAGTGATGATATAATAGAATTAAGATGTGTAATTTGTAGTTGGAAACATGAAAAGGAGCATAGATTGCAACTTAAGAAAGATACAGTAGAAAAACATTGTGGAAAGGTTTATATCAAAACAAAAGAAGGTGATCAAGCAACACAAAAAACTTATAGGTGGAAGGATGCATCAGAGTGTGCACATATGAGATATGCGGAAGAATATGATAAAGAAATGAAACAAAAGCAAACATTGGTTGAGAAAGGTGCAACGATTCAAGCCCAATTTCAAAAAATGAATAAGTTAACTTTAGCTTCAAAAAGTTTGTAGTTTGCTATTGTATTTTCTATTCTTAAGAAGGGTAGACCTATGTCTGATTTCATAGATTATAAATCTCTATTTCAACTAGCTAATGTGTAGAACTTACCCAACGCTCATTGGTTAGATCGAAGTGGTTGGAAAATGGCAAAATGTTTATCATTGGTTGAGCAGAATGACCTCAGAGAGAAAGTAAAAAAGGCAAAATTCATTTCACTTTCAATTGATGAGGTGACTATAGTTGAAAATACATCTTGGATTTGCATGCATGTTTACACATTGGAAAATCATTCAAGGCAACCTCATTTACTAGGAATACATAAAATGGTGGAAAATTGTAATGCAGAAAACATTTACAATGTTGTTGTAACTAGTTTAAAAGAAGAAGCAGGAATGAATGAAATTGAAATAGCCACTAAGTTAATATGTGTAGGAGCTAATGGTGCTTCTACAATGCAAGGATACAAGAATGGTCTTTGTGTTAGACTACAAACATCGGTTGCCCCATATTTGATCCCTATTCATTGCATGGCTCACAAAATGAATCTTGCATACAAAATTGTGGATATATTTACAAATGTTGCCAGAGTGGAAGAGCTTTTCCATGAAATTCATGAATATTTTTCATGTAGTCCAAAAATATTTTCATAGTTTCAATCATTTACACTAGGAGTTACCGAAGGTAAAAAATTGTTGAAAGATGTGGATACTAGGTGGATTTCAATGTATCTACCGGTATTAAGAGTTTTCAAAGAATATCAATCCTTGATAGGGTTTATGTATGCAAATCGTAGGGTGGTTGATAAGGCTAAAGATTTACTTTTTCGAATGAGTGACTTTGAAACTCTTCTCACATTGTGTGGAATTCTTCCAATGTTGGAAAAAATGAATACTTTGATCAAAATTGCACAAGAAAGATCGATTTATATTGTGGATTTCATCAGGGCAAGAATACAAATTTGCATGCATATTGATATGATGTATGCATCTGGTCAAAATTTTATGGATCCCTTGTTTGAGAGTTGGAGAGCATTAACAAGTGTGAATAGTCCTCGAAGCTTTTTGAAGTTCAATATTAATGATCATCTGTGTATTAATATTTATGGAAATGAAATACCTTTATATTGTTATGGTGTGCGATTGGATATAGCTACAAATGAAGTTGAGAAAATGCCCATAACCTACAATAGATTTCATGTGGTTGTGGATGATACAAAACTTAAACTAAAACAAATAGCAGAATCATTGACAAAAGAAATCAGAGACCGTTTTCAAAGAGATGAATTGCTAGAGGCTATGGGTGTGGTAAATCCAATGTTTTAGGATCCTTGTAATGAATACCAGATTATAAATTCTTTGTTCCTCAAATACATGGGCAGACTTGCTAGCCATTTTAGTCAAAGTGTTGTAGTCAATGACATTGAAATCAATGGCATTCTAAACAAAGATATTTTGACAAAACAATCCAACTATTTTGGAACAACAATGTCTACTCAAGTTTCACAACTCTCTAACCGTCATGAAGTAGGTTCTATTTCATGTTTGTGGAGAATATTACAACCAAGTACTATCTTAAAACATACTATGAGTGAATATTTTTATTTATATGAATTATGTCAAACGATGATTTTGGGATCCATGGAAGATGAAAGGGTGTTCAGTGCACTTTCATATATAAAATCTAAAGTTTAAAATAGGTTGGACAAAAATTTGGAGAATTTCTTGAGAGTATATGTGTCGGCCTATGAGGTGGAGGAGTTTCCTTACGAAAGAGCATTATCACATTGGAGTTCTTTGGTAGAGAGAAGAGGTGTAACGAATATTGATAATGATGAGGATGATGGTAACACTGGTCAGATTGTGATGACATAAATTTTGGGAATGAGTGCAGAACATTTTGTACAATATAAAAAGAGTTTGTTCCATATTCCAACATTATGATGCAAGGATTCATTCATTTGATTTTATTTCACATATTATCATTTGATTTGATTTCACATATCAGAATGAGAGGAAGCTATCATTTGATTTGATTTCACATATCAGAATGAAAGGATGTTTTCATTTGATTTAATTTGAGTTCACATGTTATTATTTGATTTGATTTCACATATCTGAATGAAAGGATGCTATCATTTGATTTGATTTCACATATCAGAATGAAAGGATCCTATCATTTGTTTTGATTTCACATATCAGAATGAAAGGATGTTATCATTTGTTTTGATTTGAGTTCACATGTTATTATTTGATTTGATTTCACATATTATCATTTGATTTGATTTCACATATCAGAATGAAAATTTCATGATAAACACAATAAACACAACAAAAAAAAAAAAAAAAAAAAAAAAAAATGTATCATTGTTTAATTTGAGTTCACATGTTATTATTTGATTTGATTTCACAATTACATTTGATTTGATTCACAAAGAATGAAAGGATGTTTTCATTTGATTTAATTTGATTCACATTAAGATTCACATATCAAATGAAAGATGCTATCATTTGATTTGATTTCACATGTTACATTATTTTTCTTGTAATATTTGTTATTCATGAAAGTAATTGCCTATGTTGTATTTTATAACATTTCAAATTAATTCATATAACATAAAATAACATCTTAATGCATTCACATAATTCAATATTACTTAATATATCAACACAAACAATCAAAACATAACAACATTCAAAACAAAGTTTTAAAAAGATAACACATATCAAACATAATTTCTTCCAATTCAAATTAAGAACAACAAACTTTTACATCATCATAAATAATCAAAACATACTCTCTTTCATTGAATTCAATATTTAAAGAAGATACCATTCATTCATTATTTACAATACATATCAAACATTATTTCTTCCACTTAAAATTTCCAATAGATAACATATTTTTTGAAAATAGTCATTCATTGTTTCAATTCTCAAAAAGGATACCATTCATTTACAATTTACAATATATATCAAACATTATTTCTTTTGGTTCAAATTACTTAATACATCAACACATATAATCCTAACATAACAACATTCAAAACAAAATTTCCAATAGATAACACATTTTTTGAAAATAGTCTCATTCATTGTTTCAATTCTCAAAAATGATACCATTCATTTGCAATTTACAAAACATATCAAACAATATTTCTTCCACTTAAAATTACTTAATGCATCAACACATAATCATAACATAGCAACATTCAAAACAAAATTGCAAATAGATAACATATTTTAGAAATAGTCTCATTCATTGTTTCAATTCTAAAAAATGATACCATTCATTTGCAATTTACAAAACATATCAAACATTATTTCTTCCACTTCAAATTACTTAATACATCAACACATATAATCTTAACATAACAACATTCAAAACAAAATTTCCAATAGATAAAACATTTTTTGACAATAGTCTCATTCATTGATTTCATTCATTGATTTCAATTCTAAAAAAGGATATCAAACATATCAAACAAAACATATCAAACATTATTTATTCCACTTCAAATTAAAACATAACAATAATTAAAAACAAAACTTCAAAATGATAATATGAATTTTTCAGAAATTGCCTCTAACATTGATTTCAATTTTCAAAAAAATACCAGTCTTAAATATTTATAAAAATATAAAGATATAAAGAGTTTTTGTTTCACTTGAAACCCAAAACAACAAAGATCTATTGTTTTTCAATGTTTCTTGAAGGTCCACCCACATCTACCTCAATATCCTTTTCTTCTAATGCCCTAGCCCTAACCAAACTTTCTATTGTAGTGTTGATCCCCGATAACAAGGCACTCTCTTCCTTCGTTGGATCTTCTTTGAAAGGTGCATTCAACTCCTTCTCCTTTTCTTTCAGTTTAGCCTCGAAATCCAGGCCCCCATATTTGATAACCTTATTTAGGTAATTATTTTCTCTAACCGTCTATTGTAACCTCTTCTTCAATTCAATAGCATTATTAATGCTAATTTTGGAAGTCTTGATCAAAACTTTCATGGCACTAACTTGTTGCTTTAGGTGCTAGAAATTAGACTACAAAATAGAAATTAAAAAAGGTTAATATTTATAAACAAAACATATTTAACAAAAAAAATATTTTTTAGTTAGATGTAGAACTTACATCAGTTGTAAGTCGTGTTGTTTTTGCAACTACTACTTTATTCTGATCAAGTGCCCATTCATTAAAATATTCTTGGGCTTCTACATTAAGGTTTTCCAAATGATTCATAACAATGACAAGAATTTCATCTCTATATGTAGACTCGGCCTCCATAGTGCCAGATTCAACTTTATGTAGCAAGGCATCGAGCTTTTGGGGCTCATTCTCCATCTTGAGAAACAACTCTTTTATTTTTGAAAAATTATTATATCGGCCATTGATGGATTTAATAAAAACCTTGGCCCGATATTCCCATTCCTTCAATTTATCAATATCCAAAAGAAGAGTATTATGAACTACAACTTTACATGCATCGACTAATAACACATTTTTAGAAACATTTAGGATATCATCTTCTATAACAGTATGGGTGATGACTTGCTATGGGGTGGAGGGGGAAACTTTAGTGGCATCTACATTGACATCATCTTCTTCTCCATAAATGCCCTCTTCATCCTCAAGAATATCACTTGCCTTTAAAGGGAAATTTTTAGGATTCATACCCTGATAAAGAAAGTCACAATCAAGAGTTCCCGAGGGCATTTGAGATGCACTCTCAACATTTGAAAAATTCTCCAAGGTTAATATCAGTACAACAAAATATTAGTGATGACACATTTTGTGTCTCTGTGCACTTCTTGCATTGTGAGGTGGCGGTGTGAGGAACGTTTTACCATGATATGATTGGTTCCTCATAGGTGGAACTAAAGTGGATGGACCTGAACTTGCTTTGTGGACTAACTTGTTGTTGTGTTGTATGGTTGTTGTGGTTGTGGTATGGTTGGAGGTAGATGGTGGAGCTATCCTTTTTACCTTTTGAATCTACGATGTCCCTCTATTAAATTTCAAACAAGAACATAAAATAAATCATTTGTAAATAACAATAGATTAAAAAATTTATTCAAAATATAATACGACTGAATCTACATTGATATTTCAACCATTTACCCTTTGTCTAAAAAATACGTAAAACACATTAAAAAACATAATTTTAAGTCAAAAAATAAATCATTTCAAAAATCTTTTTTGAACAAAGTAAGGTTACCTTGTGGGTTGGAGGTAACCTCTTCTACTAATAATTTTCTCAGTAAATGTGTCCGTGTATCTAAATCCGAATCATCGACCTCACATTTGTTGGGAGTCATTGGTAATGACTATGATTGATGTCGAATCAATACTTCCAATCCTAAATGCGCATCCCTCTTACTTGAAATGAGATGCTCTTCTCTATTTTAAAACAAAATTAGAGAATAAAAAGATAAAATTAAAAAAAAAACAAAGATATTTCAACAAATATGTTTATATCTCACCATCGAATGCCAATAGACAACAAACTAAGGTGAATGTAGTGGGAGGACTCTCTATTGAAGGTTGAAATAACTTCTAAAATAAACAAGAATAAAATTGTTGGTAGTCATTGTGCGATGTTAATTTTTGGGCACTCAAGGTCTCTTGTTGGAATTTGTAATTTCATATCAGCAATAGGTGCCCGCATTTATGTGTTTCCTTCCTTTAATGAAATTAAATTTATCTCAACATTAAATGTTTAGCCCCTTTTGGACTTAGAGAATTGATAGATTATTAGCATAAGGAGACATTTTTGGAATGAAACTATAAAAAAATATTTAATGTTAAATAAATAAATTTTTTATCTTTGTTTCGTGAAAATAGGTTTCTAGTGATTTTTCTCTTAACTTAGTTGTTCAGAAATCCAATACCTATTAGTCATCACATCGAGGTTTAACAAAAAAACAATTTTTTTATCAAGATCAAATATGACACTATGGTTGTAAAGAAATGATCCTTGCATCAAAACTTTGTTCTAGGCATCTTCAAAAAGTCCAACATGTAAATCCACTAGGAATATCTATCGAGTGTTGAAAATACTCTTGATATTAGGGCAAAGTGTACTTGAAATGAACTTTGGATGGAAAGGAGGAACAACTAACCATCTCTAAAAATAGAAAACACTAGCAAACCTTATAAATGATGCCAAAATCTCTCTAAAACACTCTAAAAATGTTCCAAAATGACTAAAATTTCTTGAAACGCTCTAAATGCTCTAAAACACATGGAAAATCCCTAAAAATGTAGAAAAAGATTTTAAAGTTGCTGGAAAACTAAAATGACCTACAAATGAATTTATATTTTTTGCATGGAAGGAGTTAACACATGAACGACACATGGAAAAAGGGAGGACATGTGGCACCATATTATTTACGCTTATGGTAGTCACCTTGTTCCACTCACCATCTTCCAGTCGCCTTATGCCACTCACCATATGTCAATTACCTTGTACCACTTGCCATTTATCAGTCACCTTACACCACTCACCATATATCAGTCACCATGTGCCACTCACCTTCTACCTCACCTAGTGCCACTCACATTTTACCACTCACCATATGCTAGTCACCATGTGCCACTCACCATTTGTTAGTCACCATGTGCCAGTCACCTTCTGTCAGTCACCTTCTACCAATCACCTTCTTCTAGTCACATTCTACCAATCGCCTTGTGATAGTCACCTTCTGCTAGTCACCTTCTACCATCACCTTCTACCAATCACCTTCTTCCAGTCACCTTGTGTTAGTCCCCTTGTGTTAGACGCCTTTTGCTAGTCACCTTTTTTCCAGTTACCTTGTGATAGTCGCCTTGTGTTAGTTGCCTTTGGCCAGTCGCCTTCTACAAGTCACCTTCTGCTAGTTTCCTTCTTCCAATCACCTTCTGCTAGTTGCCTTATATCAGTCACCTTGTGTCAGTCACCTTATTCTAGTCACCTTCTACCAATCGCCATATATCAGTCACCTTCTTTCAGTCACCTTATGTCGATCACCTTCTGCCATCACCTTGTGTCAATCGCCTTCTACCATTCGCCTTCTTTCAGTCGCCTTCTTCTAGTTGCCTTATGTCAGTCACCTTCTATCAGTTACCTTCTTCCAGTTGCCTTCTACTAGTCGCCTTTTGATAATTTTGTTGATACTTGTAGTTGAAAAAAAAATCGCGATGTTTTGAAAAAAATTCTTTAAAAATTTGAAAAATTTGCCCCATAGTTTATATAGTTTTCATGTTGATTCACCTCGATTTGATAAATACTTTTTTGGTACTACCCCTTATGCATAACCATGACTATTTCCCCTCATATGGTTCATAGATATCTATCCATAAGATAACTCCTTCTCCTCTGATTTGGATGGTGATCCCTTAGAAGACTACTACCTCCACTACACTAGCTTGTGGATCTCTCTCCACTAAAGATATTTATCCTCACTCAGAAGACCTTTATCCTCACTACCATGGCTAATGGATCTCTATCCACTGGAGACTACTATCCTCTACTTTGTCACCTCCAAATATTGCTCTCAGTTCTGCTCAATCTCTATCTCAAATATGTACTAAACACTACCCTTCAGTCTAGCACAAATATTCTCATAAGTTTATCTCTAGTCTGGTATAAATTTACCCTTAAATATGTACCAAAATCTATTTCTTCTATGGCATAAATATATCCTCAAATCTACACCATACTCTATCCTTAAATCTATCCTCAAGCCTTAACACAAAGCTTGATCCAATCACAAATCAACTCTGCTTAGATCTATCTCAAGCCTTAAATCAAAGCTTGAACAAATCAATCAATTAATTATGTTCTCAAGTCTTCTGAAAGACTTACCTCAAATATATCCACAAGTGCTCTCAAGAACTTGCTCAATTTGCTCAATAAGTCTTCACAAAGACTTACCTCAAATCTGTCCAGCAAGTCCTCTCTAGAACTTATCCATTCTTCTCAACAAGTCTTCACCAAGACTTGCCTCAAATCTGTCCAAAAATTCCTCTCTAGAACTTGTCCATTCGTCTCAACAAGTCCTCATCAAGACTTACCTCAAATCTGTCCAACAAGTCCTCTCTAGAACTTGTCCAATATTCTCAACAAGTCTTCACCAAGACTTTCCTCAAATCTTCTTGTAATATTTCATAAAATCTCACAAAAATCTATCCTTAAGCTTTCACAAAAGCTCACTCAACTCTGTACTTAAGTCCCCTCTAGGACTTACTCAAATTTTCTCACAAGCTTTCACAAAAGCTTGCTTCATTCTATCCTTAAGTCCCCTCTAGGACTTACTCAAAATAGTCCACTAGATTTCACAAAATCTTATTCAAATCAATTGCAAAACTTGCATACACAACTCAACTTAATATTTTAGAAACCTCTTCAATCACACAAACAAGTTTCACTAAAAATCTTATTTAACCATAGAAGCATATAGAGAATGGTAAGAGAATCAATATATTTCACACTCACAAATCACTCTATCACTTTCAAACTCACTTTCAAATCAATTCAAAAATAAAGGATAATTTATTTTACAAATCTTGAACTATCACTCCAATACTTTCAATCAATAATACTCAACCAACTTCACTCAATCATTCACTCAATGAAACACAACTTTCTTACAATTCCTAACCAGGTGTTTCACTATACTTCTTAACAACTCACACTATGGAACTCAAACCTTGACTCAATATGATTTCAAATTCTTATAACAATAATACTCATGTTCTTTCACAAACCCTAGCTCAAGATAGTTCTTAATCTCACAGAACAATGATACTCATGATATTTCATAAACTTTAGTTCAAGATAGTTCTCAATGTCACATAACAATGATACTCATGATATTTCTCAAACCCTAGTTCAATATAGTTCTCAACTTCACATAGCAATTATACTCATGTTCTTTTATCACTCACAAATCATGCACATGAACACTCACTCAAATATTTCCAATAATGCTTATCAAACAATCCTTTTCACTCCAACTTTGCAAATCACAACATTCAATCCAACAATATTTCACTCATAAGGAAGATGTGCCCATACATTTTTTTTTATGAAGATATGTCTTCAAAACCTATCTTAATCACAATCAAATCTTCTTTGTCAATTTTAGGTTTAGGTAGCAATAATCTATTTCAAAATCTCCACACTAATATTTTCCCAATAATTGTTTCACCATACAAAAAATAACAAGTCTCAAATAGACCTTATAATCTCCAATATTTAAAAATATAGGTTAAAAATTTTATTATATCAAAACATACACAATAATTCCCTTTATGCACCTTATTTCTCCTCTCAAAATAATTAACACAATGTAGCTTTATGTCAAAATATAGAATACATTTTCCCTTGCATACCTTATCATTACTACCTTATAAAATAAATTCTAACCACAAAAAAATTAAAATAAAATATTTTAATTTTCTTATGCCTTATATCTCCCTTAACAAACTCTCAAACTTCCTTTTAAATCTCATGACACCCTTTAATGCAAATTTCTGAATATTAAAAAACTTTTGAAAATTTAAATCATGAAATGCATACCTTTATTTTTACCTCTGCCCAAAAAGTACTTTCTATGAAATTCGAACACACAACCTTGCCTTTCCAACACCCTAGCCCAAAGCTAGGCCACCGGTTGGGCTACACACCCACACGAAAACCAAGGGTGCATGAACTCCCTTTTAACCCTTGTCTCCTCTCACCGTGAGCGCAAATGAAAAGTGATTTCCCTTGCAAAAACACATAAGTGTGAATTGAACCCACGACCTTGCCCACACAAAATTCTAGCTTGGCCTCAACTGCCACCTGCACTAACGACACCAGTGGAACTTCTTGCCACATCGCTTGCACTTGAATCCTTGTCTTGCCTCTAACACTTAACACGTGAATTCCTCTTCTTCCTTAGAAAAGTAGTGCATAAAATATTTCACATAGCATAGCATTCGAATATCATATGATCGGGGGAAAAAATGAAGATTATTTTCCCTATAAATATATTTTCTTTTTGTCCTTACACATCGGCTTAATATTTGAATTTTGAAATTTGAATTTAAATTTAATATTAAATTTAAAATCTTTGGCACCCAATATTTATTTAAATTAAAATTTTAACCATAGGTTAAAATATTTTAATTTAAATAAATTAAATTAAATCCTTTGTGAGCTGCATAATGGGTCTTTTCATGGATAGATTATTTTTAATAAATCCTTAGACCTCATTTTCTTCACCTCACCATTTTGCTCAAAAATATTATAATATTAAATATTATAATATTATTATTTTAATTTAAAATTGCTTCTCCTTCCTTGGGTCTTCAATATTTTAGGCCTTTTAGGCATATAATATTAAAAATAAATATTATATCCTATTCCTTTTAAAACCTTTCTTGCCTTTGGAAAAACCACCTGATGAAATTAATGATGATGAAACTGAAACAACAATATCTTGACATCAATGACAACAAAACTACTCAAAATTTCCAACAATATCCCCCTTTGTCATTGATGGCAACCCCTTTTTTATGGCAATCCTTTTTCCTTAATCATTATTTTTTTTCAAAATTTGCTCCCCTTCAGAAATTGCTCCCCCTAACTGAATACTCTCCCCATAACTCAAATCTCTCCCCCTTTGTCATCAATGGCAAAGGGCCACCTATGGGGCTTGGGGCTAAAGATAAGACTCTTAGCTCAGCCCCCTCCCCACCTCCTCTCCTTGATGTGGTTAATTTTGGGGTGGGATTATTTCTACTCCCAGCATACACTGCTCTTTTCCTTTGTCCACCTTCTTCCTCAAATGATCCTTTTGATTCCTCTGAATATTCCTGTTCCTACTTGTCTTTGGAAATTATGCTCTACACCACTTAGTAATATGCCCAACATTATTGCACTTATAACACTTAATATTGTGATTCCTTGAAGGTGCAAATGTCATGAACCCTGGTGAAGCCATATCCATTCCTGTCATGAACCCTGTAACTAACTACCTTATGACCAAACTAATTACAAGAGTGATAATGATGCACCTTATCGAAGCCATAACTTGTGAACCGTACGCCCGTTGGCCTTGAAATTTAATAGGTGGTTTTGTGTGTGTGTTCTGCATCAGGTAAATATTTGATTGGCATGACTCTCCAAAAAAGTGTTTTCGAGACCTAACTCCTCCATCTAGTGTCCCAAAATTAGCTTTTAGAATAGGTTCCCAAGTTTTTTGGGTTTTTTTGGTTGTTAGAAGTTTATTATATTTTGTTATACCTTAATTTGAGACCTAATATTTTAAATTAAGGTTTGTTATTGTAAGAGGGATGTGTGAACCGAATTTGGGCACAATCTGACTCATTTCTATTTTTAGAAGTTTTTAGAAAGAACTATTTTTAGTAGTTTTAGAAAAAAAAATGTTTTTAGGGTTTCTTTGGTTTTCATTTACTATATGATGGATTGTAATCTTTTGTAGAGGGGGTGTGAATTCAGGAATGAGAAGAATATCAATTTGTAGTTTTCTTCCATTATTGCATTTGTGTTATGTGATTGAAGTCCATTTTGTTGGTCTCTTGTAGCTGAGTTTACATCATTTGGTATCAGAGCAAGTTGGATCTTGTTGGGAGGAGAAAAAAGAAGAGAAGAAAAAATAAAATGAGAGGATAGCAAAGAGGCTTCAAAAAAAAAAAAAATCGGCACTCTATGTAGTGCTTGTAGAAGGTTTGTAAAACCATAGAGACAAAAATTGATACTCTATGTAAGTGCTTGTAGGAGGATTTTTTTATGTAAAAGCCTCAGAGAAAGAGATTGACACTTTGTGTAGTGCTTCGAAGGTTTTAAAACCTTAGAGAAAAAATTGGCACTTTGTGTAAGTGCTTGTAGGATTTTTATATAAAACCTAAAGAGACACTACAAAAAACAAAAAAAAATGGCACTCTATGTAGTACTTGAAGGAGGTTTTTTTTCATTAAAAAACCTAAGGAAAATTGGCACTTTGTGTAGTGTTTGCAAGAGATTTGTTATTTTAAAACCTCAAAGGAATAAATTGGCACTATGTGTAGTGCTTGCAGAGGTTTGAGATTAAAAACTCAAAGGAATTGGTACTTTGAGAGTACTTGTAGATGTGTGACACTCTATGGAGAGCGATTATGATTTGATCAGGAACTCCAGAGCAGTTCTTTTCACCAAAGGAGAATGATCGAGCCTATATTTAGAGTGTTTTTTAAAAAGAAGTTTTAAAGTAGTTTTTATTACTCAAAATGGAATATTTGAGCATATAATTTTGAAAATGATAATTACTAAAAAGCAAATTTTTATGAAAAATAATTTGTCAAAAATAGTAATTTTTATTTTTAAAGTTTTAAGCCTTAGGTTTTTCTTTTAGGGCTTCAAGTTTTAGGGTTTTCTTTTAAATTCTTTGGGGTATATATTCCCTTGGTATTGCATTGTGAAGTGTCCGAATGGAAAATAATTATTTACTAGTTTATTTCCATGTACATTTTTGTGAATGGAGGGTTTTAATGATTATTTTAATTTATTGTAGTTTTTATGTAAATGAGGGTTTTACATATTATTTTATCCATAGTTTTTATGTAATGGAGGTATTTATGAGGAATTTGATGGCCTCTTCCACATCTATAACAAATAAGGAGCTTTCATGGACTAGCTACCTTTATAGGAAGTTCATAAGAACAATGTATACTACCCCTTAACAAGTCACAAGGGAAAAGTTTGTTGGACTACCAACATAGAGTTTAACTCTTAAGAAGAAAGTGTCAACCCTATTCTAGTGTTACAATTTTAGTAAGGTGTTTGAGGTTGATTGTGATCCCATTTGTTGGGATTGGTGGTGTCTTAGTCAGACCACATAGCATTTTTAGTGAGAAGTGAATGATGCAAAAATTATTCTCATATGATGTGGAATTTTATGCAATTGTGCAAGCATTCAACATTGAACTACTAACCAAATTTGGTTGTTACATCATGAGAATTGAGGTATGTAAATTCTCAAAGTTAATAGCATGCCAAATGGGTTTCATTTTTGCAAGTATACATTTGTCCAAACACAAGTCGAAAACAATGTTTGATGCATAGTAGAGATCTTTTGTTACACTATGGAGATGAAGTGATAGGATTTTATGGGATTAAATATGTATGAATCATGAATTTTGAAATATTGCAACTCAAAAGTCACAGTCCCTACTATTTTAAAGTATTTTTTAAAGTTACTTGTTTAAGGGTAATTATTATGCATTTCCAATGGCTCTATAGAGAAACATCTTGAGATTACATAGTGGGGTATGTCATTTAGAGTAGCCAACTACCACTCTTGTGAGAGTACTATTAAAGTAAAAGACTAATCAAGTTTTCTCTAAATGAATAGTCAAATGGCTAACCATACCAAAAACAGTTGTATATGCCACTACCAGTTCCTACAAGACCATGGACCGATATGAGTATGGATTTTGTGTTGGGGTTACCCAAGACATAAAGGGGTAAGGATTCAATTTTTGTTGTGGTAGATAAATTTTAAAAAATGGTGCATTTAATTACTTGCGAGAAAACTAAAGATGCAACTAGGACTACAGTCTTATTCTTTGATGAAATTGTGTGGTTGCATGGTGTTCCAAATACTATTACTTCTGATAGGGATACTAATTTCTTGAGTCACTTTTGGAGGACATTATGGAAAAAGTTGAACATCAGGCTATAGTTTAGTAGTGCTTACCACCCACAGACAAATAGGCAAATAGATGTAGTGAACAGAAGCTTTGGAAACCTCTTACGATGCATAGTGGGAGAAAAACCAAAACAATTGCATTTAGCCTTGTCACAAGCCAAATTTGCATACAACAGTTCAATGAACAGATCGACAGGTAAATATCCTTTTCAAATTATTTATGGTCAAAATCCTAGAGGTGTATTATATTTGGTTGAGTTACCAATTGGGGAACAAGTTAGTGATGATGCAGAAGCATTTGTTGAGCATATCCAAAAAGTGCAAGAGTTAGTGATGGAAAAAATACAGAGTAGTAATGCTCACTACAAAGAGTCTACTGATGCACACAGAAGGGTGAAAGTGTTTGAAGAGGGTGATATTGTCATGGTTCATCTTAGGAAATAAATATTTCCTAAGGGGACGTATAAAAAATTGAAACTTAAGAAAATTGGGCCATGTAGGATATTGAATAAGATCAATGATAATGCCTATAAAGTGGAGCTACCTGATGAATTTGATATTTCACCCATTTTTTATTTTTTTGATTTATTTCAGTATCTTGGTACATCCAAGGATGGTGAATTATAGAAGACAGTAAATTGGGCACGACAGATGCCTAAGAAGAAAAAAGATAGAGTTACACAGGTGCTCGATAATAAGGTGATCACCATCAGAAATGGGAGCTACAAAAAATTCTTGGTTCAATGGGAAGGATTACCATAGTCGGATAACACTTGGGTTTCAGAGTCAAAGCTAAAGAAAATTGATAACCAGAAGCTACAAGATTTCAATTCAATTGAACTCATAGGAGCTGAGTTCTTTTTCACTAGAGGAGAATGATGCACCTTGTCGGAGCCATAACTTGTGAACCGTACGCCCATTGGCCTTGAAATTTAACAAGTGGTTTTGTGTGTGTTCTACATCAGGCAAATATTTTATTGTCATGACTCTCTAAAAAAAGTGTTTTTAGGACCTAACTCCTCCATTAGTGTCCCAAAATTAGCTTTTAGAATAGGTTCCCAAGTTTTTTGGATTTTTTTGGTTGTTAGAAGTTTATTATATTTTGTTATACCTTAATTTGAGACCTAATATTTTAAAGTAAGGTTTTTTATTGTAAGAGGGATGTGTGCACCGAATTTGGGCACAATCCGACTCATTTCTATTTTTAGAAGTTTTTAGAAAGAAGATCTATGTTTAGTAGTTTTAGAAAAAAGATGTTTTTAGGGTTTCTTTGGTTTTCGAATACTATATGATGGATTATAATATTTTGTAATTTAGGAATGAGAAGAATATCAATTTGTAGTTTTCTTCCATTATTGCATTTGTGTTATGTGATTGGAGTCCATTTTGTTGGTCTCTTATAGCTGAGTTTACACCAGACAATACCCTTGAAAGAGATACCCACTTCTAAAATTTCTATTGCTGAAACCATGTCCCTGTCTTTCACGTGTCCTGCACTGCATAGCCTTGTGTCCAAACCTGTGACATGAGAAGCAACATCCATTGAAGAAATATTGCCTTGACCCCATTGGTCTCTTAGTCTCTTCTTTCTTGTGATATTTCCTGTTGCATTTATTCCTTATTTGTGCATTGTTCCTTTCCTTGTTGAACTTTCTATTTTCCAATTTATCCTCAGAAGTCTCACTTTCTCTTATACTCTCTTCTTCTGAAGCTTCTTCTTATTTGGAGCTTGATATTGACTCCTCTCCTTTTCCTCTATGTTCTTCTTCAAAACCAAGTCCTCTTTCATTTGATGAAGATCTTTGTACCTTGATAATCTTATCCAAGGGCTTTGAGCTTCTTTGAAATCTGTGTAGCTTGTATTTAGACTCTTTTACTTCCTTCCGTAGTGAAGCTACCTCATGCTCTAATATTTTACATTCTAAAACCTTTACCTCTAACTTCTCTTTAAATCTCCTTGTCTTAGTTATTGAGTTGGTTAGATCTTCTATAACCTTTCCTTTCTCTTCATCATATTCTTGAAATTGAAGCTTGAGTTTTGAGTTCTGCTTTCCTACCTTTCTTAATTCCTTAAGAGTAGAAATAAGCTCACCCTCAATATTAACTTCTCCTTCCTATGATTCTACCTTTATTCCTTTGTCTTTAAAATCATATTCATTCCTTTCTGATTCATTTCCACTAGGAGCACTTTCTTCTTCTTCTATTGCCATAAGAAGACTTTCTTCTTCTGGTCCTTAAAGATCATCTTCATATTCATCTTCACTGAAACTGAACCCATTCCTTGTACAACTATCTTCAATATGACCAAAGTTACCACACCTAAAACACTTGAGAATTAATGGTTCTCTTTTTACCTTTTTCTTAACATCTTATTTTTCTACTATCAGAAATAGAATTTTTTCTTCTTCATTATATGAAGACCTTTCATCACTATCACTTGAACTCTTACCTATCTTGTCTACATAGAAACTCTTTTTATGCCTTTGGAAAAACTTCTTTTCATGCTTTTTTTGTCCATACCTATTTTTCCTTTGGTACCTTGATTTTTCTGCTTCCCTGTTCTTATGATCTTGTTTCTCTTCATCATTGTTATTTCTAGCTTCTGTGCAATTAGATGCATAGTGACCATATTTACCATAATTGAAACACTTAAATGAATTTTTACCTTTGTGCTTTCTTGTGTCCTTATTCCTTCTACCATAGTTTACTTCTTCATCACTAGATGACTCATTAATTGAATCTGACTTCTTACCCTTTATATTTTTTATAACTTTGAAAGTTGCTTCTTCCTGGGGATAGATTCCTCTTTTATTCTCATCTCAAAAGCTATGAGAGTTCCATGTAGCTCATCCCTAGTCAAATTTTCAATATCTCTTGTTTCTTCTATGGTTGAAATATTTTCACTATACCTCTTAGGAAGTGACCTTCAAACATTTTAACAAACATCTGATTCTTCCACTTTAAATCCAAGTCCTTGCATGGAGTTAACAACTTCATCCACATGGAGTAAGTATGCAGCAATATCTTCCTCATCCTTCATCTTCAAGTCTTCAAATATTTTCTTGTGATTTTGCAATTTTATCATCTTGACCTTTTTGTCTCCCTCATATATTTTCTACAAATTTTCTCAAATATATTTTGCTTATGTGCAATGCATAACTTTTACAAACTATGATGCACATAAACCACTTAAGATTCCATTAATTACCTTTGAATTATTCAGTTGTAGGAGCTTACCATATTTATCTATAGGTGGAGTAGTTGGTGGTGTGTACCCATCCTCAACTGCTTGCCATATATCATTTCCTTGTGCCATTAGATAAATATTCATTCTTATACTCCAAAATGCATAATTATTTCCATCGAACAATGGTACCTTATTTCCTAAATATCCACTCTCAGAATCCATCTATGTTCCTGACAACTTTTCCTTCAAGATGTTAAACTCTTTTGAAAGAACCCACTCTGATACCAATTGAAGAACACAAGCTTATACTGAGAGGGGGGTGAACAATATAAGATCACTTTTTACTTTTCTTTCCCATACAATATTATTCAATATAATCAATGACAATATCAATAACAGTAATCAAAGCAATGCATAAATCATCACACATAATAGAGACACCAATTTTATGTGGTTCACCCAATGTGGGCTACTCCACGGAGAAAATATTTCACTAAAATTTTCTCAACCAATATCTTGGGAATCCTTCCCTATTACAATGTTTATGGACCTCTATCCAAAGGATATGCCAATCCCCTAATCAAGTTCATGGATATCTATCCATAGGAGAACTCTTTCCCCTTAGCTAGTTTGTGGATCTCTATCCATAGGAGAACTCCTTCTCCTCTACTATGGCTGGTGATCCCTTAGAAGACTACTACCTCAACTACACTAGTTTGTGGATATCTCTCCACTAAAGACCTTTGTCCTCACTTATAAGACCTCTGTCCTCACTACCCTGGCTAATGGATATCTATCCACTAGAGACTATTATCCTCTACTCTATCACCTTCAAAGCTTGATCTTAGCTCTACTCAATATCTATCTCAAATCTTCACTAAACATTGTCCTTCGATCTAGCACAAATCTTCTCACAAGTCTATCTCTGGTCTTGCATAAATCTACCCTCAAATATGCACCAAACTTTTTCTCTACAATGGTACAAATCTATCCTCAAATATGCACCATACTTTGTCCTTAAATTTATCCTCAAGACTTAACACAAATATTGATCCAATTACAAATCAACTCTGCTTAGATCTATCTCAAGCCTTATCTCAAAGCTTGAACAAATAAATCAATTAAATATGCTCTCAAGTCTTCTCAAAGACTTACCTCAAATCTATCCACAAGTCCTCTCAAGAACTTGCTCAATTTTCTCAACAAGTCTTCACCAATACTTACCTTAAATCTATCCAACAAGTCCTCTCTAGAACTTTTCCAATATGCTCAATAAGTCTTCACCAAGACTTACCTCAAATCTATCCAACAAGTCCTCTCTAGAACTTGTCTAATCGCTCAACAAGTCTTCACCAAGACTTACCTCAAATTTTCTTGTAATATTTCATAAAATCTCACACAAATCTATCCTTAAGCTTTCACAAAAGCTCACTCAACTTTGTTCTTAAGTCCTCTTTAGGACTTACTCAAATCTGCTCACAAGATTTCACAAAATATTACTTCATTCTGTCCTTAAGTCCCCTCTAGGACTTACTCAAAATAGTCCACTAGCTTTCATAAAAGCTTATTCAAATCAATTGCAAAACATGCATACACAACTCAACTTAATCTTTCAGAAACCTCTTCAATCACATAAACAATTTTCACTCAAAATATTGTTTAACCATAGAAGCATATAGAGAATGGTAAGAGACTCAATATGTTTCACACTCACAAATCACTCTATCACTTTCAAACTTACTTTCAAATCAATTCAGAAATAAAGTATAATTTTTTTTACAAATATTGAACTATCACTCCAATAATCATGTTCTCAACTTCACATATCAATGATACTCATGTTCTTTTATCACTCATAAATCATGCACATGAACACTCACTCAAATATTTCTAATAATGCTTATAAAACAATCCTTTTCACTCCAACTTTGCATATCACAACATTCAATCCAATAATATTTCACTCATAAGGAAGATGTGCCCATATCTTTTGTTTTGATGAAGATATATCTTCAAAACCTGTCTTAATCACAATCAGATCTTCTTTACCAATTTTAGGGTTAGGTAGCAATAATCTATTTCAAAATCTCCACACTAATATTTTCCCAATAATTGCTTCACCATACAAAAAATAACAAGTCTCAAATACACCTTATAATCTGCAATCTTTCATAATATAGGTTAACCATTTTACTATATCAAAACATACACAATAATTCCCTTTATACACTTTATTTCTCCTCTCAAAATAATTAACACAATGTATATTTATCTCAAAATACAAAATACAATTTCCTTTGCATACCTTATCACTCCTACCTTATAAAATAAATTCTAACCACCAAATAATTAAAATAAAATATTTTAATTTTCTTATGCCTTATATCTCCCTTAACAAACTCTCAAACTTCCTTTTAGATCTCATGAAACCCTTTAATGCAAATTTCCAAATATCAAAAAACCTTTGAAAATTTAAATCATGAAATGCATACCTTTATTTTTAAATCTGCCCAAAAAGTGCTTTCGGAAAAATTTGAACACACAACCTTACCTTTCCAACACCCTAGCCCAAAGCTAGGCCACTGGTTGGGCTACGCATCCACACAAAAACCAAGGGTGCATGAACTCCCTTTTAACCCTTGTCTCCTCTCACTATGATGAAAAGCAATTTCCCTTGCAAAAATACAACATGAATCGAACCCATCACCTTGCCCACACAATGTTCTAGCTTGGCCTCAACTGCCACCTATGCTAACGATGCCGATGGAACTTCTTGCCATGTCACTTGCACTTGAACCCTTGTATTACCTATAACACTTAACACGTGAATTCCTCTTCTTCCTTAGCAAAGCAACACATAAAATATTTCACATAGCATACCATTCAAATATCATATGATCGGGGGAGAAAATGAAGATTATTTCTCCTATAAATATATTTTCTTTTTGTCCTTACACGTTGACTCAACATTCAAGTTTTGAAATTTGAATTTAAATTAATTATTATATTTAAAACCATTGGCACCCAATATTTATTTAAATTAAAATTTTAACCATAGGTTAAAATATGTTAATTTAAATAAATTAAATTAAATCCTTTTCAAGCTGCATAATGGGTCTTTTCAAGGATAGAATATTTTTTAAAAATCCTTGGACCTCATTTTCTTCACCTCACCATTTTGCTCGAAAATATTATAATATTATAATATTATTATTTTAATTTAAACATGCTTCTCCTTCCTTGGATCTTCAACCTTTTAGGCCTTTTAGGCATATAATATTAAAAATAAATATTATATCCTATTCCTTTTAAAACCTTTCTTTCCTTTGGAAAAACCTCTTGATGATATTAATGATGAAAAAACTGAAACAACAATCTCTTGACATCAATGACAACAAAACTACTCCGAATTTCTAATAGATAGATAATGGAAGGGTCATTTATCTCCAATAATCTAACCCCCTCGCTCCAAGGTGGTTAGTTCATATAGCATGAAAAATATAAGGATGTTCAACCATTGGAGTTATCTCTTCTAGCTCCTCCTTTGGATTTATAGAATATTATGGATTACTATGAGGAGCTTCTTTCTTTCTCTAGCTTAGACTAA
The DNA here is from genome assembly GCA_028583015.1 of Wollemia nobilis. NCBI lineage: Eukaryota > Viridiplantae > Streptophyta > Pinopsida > Araucariales > Araucariaceae > Wollemia > Wollemia nobilis. The sequence continues at coordinate 369,831 of JAQPPZ010017204.1, forward strand.
TTTTTTCTCGTAGCCAAAGTTTGACACAAATACTATTGGTTTCTCTTTCCTTCTTACTTTTGGTTTCAAATGTTGAAGTATCTTTGAAAGGATTATGTAATCTTTTAAACTTTTTCTTTAACATGTTCTCTTGAAATATTTGTAATGTTGTAAACAACTTCAATGGGTTATTTAAAATTTCTTTAAAAATTTCTTTTCCAACACCTTTCAAAAAAAACTTTAATGGATTATTTTAATTTTTCTTCAAACTTTTTTTCAATGCCTTTCAAAAAAGGTTTCTTTGTAATTTTCAAAAGGAACTTCAAATAGCTTCCTTTTTTTGTAATATTATGGATCTTTTATAGCTTCTTTTTTCTATAACTTTTGATGAGATACAATGACTTCCTCTCTTACCTTAATTTTTCCTAGTAGTTTACTTTCAGGCTTTAGCCATTGATAATGGTTTTCCACCTTGATATCCATTTATCCTACCATAGAATTTTACTTCATGGTGACAAATGTATATAGGGTAATTTTTATCCTTGAAGCTACTTTACTTCAAAATTCAAACTTTCCCTTTAAATAGAGTGCTCTTTTGATTATCTTTGTAAAGCAAGAGATTTATTAGAAGGAGAATTATTTCTTTCTTCAACCTGCTTTGAATGAATGTATTATAGTAGTCAAGGGTATTAAGTACATAAAATGTCTAATTTAGGCATAGTAGACTATCAAACAAACTTGCTACTATTTATTCCTATATCACATACATATACTTTGTGAGGGGTGACTATACCACTTAACTTTTCACATAGTTTATGATGCAATAGCTCTTAACATAAACATATATGATTGCTAAAATAATTTTTGAAAAAAACCTAAAATTAAAAAAATTACTAACTTTATTTACAACTAAAATTTATACTCTTCTTAACCACATAAATAATAAAAATCAAGTGAAAATGATTGATTTAATACAAACATAATACATATATGAGATTAAATCATAGGTTAAAAGAATATGAAATTATTGTTATAAATGTGTAATATTTCTTAAAAGAGAAATAATGAAACTACTTCTTATCTATATATTCTTATATTGAAAATAGACTTTTTGATATGGCCACATACCTATGACAACTGCCTTGCGTGAATAACCCATAGCCTAATCATCATCCTAAAACAAAGATAACCTATGATCATTAATTTATTTCTTCAGATGAAGCAAGCTATCTGATACACGCTCAAAAAGACACTCGTATATGAGCTCCCTCTTCTGCAGGTGTGGGAAGGTAAATTCGTCTTCCTCCATGTAAAAAAACTGCATTGCCCTTACCGTGTTAAATATCAGTTTCCTGCACTTATCTGACACATCTTTATTGTTAACTAGATGCCAATTCAATTCCACCAAGGCATTTTGCATGAGACTATGAACGTGGTTCAAAGCTGCTTTATCTGAAATTTCAGGATGTTCCTTTTTATAGCTTTGAACAACAATCATCTTACCTAGTGCTTCTTTTTCCTACATTATTAGGAATCATTCATGCATTAAAAAATATTAGGTTTCATTATCGGTTTCACTTGAAAAGTCTAGTTTTTAATATAGGATTATATAGATAAGTAAGTAGTTTCATTACTTCTCTTTTAAGAATTACCACAAATTTATAACAATTATTTCATAGTCTTCTAAATTATAATTTAATCTCATTTATGTGTTAAATTTGTGTTAAATTATTTTTTAGTTGAGTTTAATTATTTATATTGTTAAAAAGAGTACAAATTTTAGTTTTAAATATTTATTGTAAGTAACTTATTTACCATGTAATTGGGGATTTTTTTTTAATTCTAGGTTTTTTAAAAAACAATTTTAATAATCATATATGTTTATGTTAGGAGCTATGACATCATAGACCATGTGAAAAGTTGAGTGGTATAACTATTCATCATAAAGTACATGCATATGATATAGGAACAAATAGTTGTAAGTTTATTTGAGGGTTTGTTATTCTAGATTAGGCATTTTATGTACTAAAATACCCTTCACTACCATAACACTTTCATTCAAAGCATTGAAATAAAACACGTGGTATCAAAGCAGGTTGAAGAAACAAAGTATTCTCCTTCTAATCCCTCTCTAGATTCGACACAAAGATAGCCAAAAGAGAACTTTGTTTAAAGGAGAAGTTTGATGTTTGAAGAAAAGTAGTTTCAAGGGTAAAAATTACCCTATATAAATTTGTCACCATGAAGCAAAATTCCATGGTAGAATAAAAGGATATCAGGGTGGAAAATCCTTGTCAAAGAAAAAAGCCTAAAAGTAAACAACTAGGCTAAATTAAGGTAAGAGAGTAAGTCATCGTAGCTCATCAAAAGTTATTAAAAAATGAAATTTCTAAAATCTCCTTAATATTTCAAAGAAGGAATCTATTTGAAGCTCCTTTTGAAAAATGGTAGAATAAAAGGATATCAGGGTGGAAAACCCTTGTCAAAGGCAAAAGCCTAAAAGTAAACAACTAGGCCAAATTAAGGCAAGAGAGGAAGTCATTGTAGCTCCTCAAAAGTTGTTAAAAAAATAAATCTATAAAATCTCCTTAATATTGCAAATAAGGAATCTATTTGAAGCTCCTTTTGAAAATTACAAAGAAGCCTTTTTGAAAGAAAATGAAAAAAATATTTGAAGGTAAATTGAAACAACCCACTTAAGTAATTTTTTTAAAGGCGTTGGAAAATAAAGTTTAAAGTAAAATTGAAATAGCCCATTGAATCTAATTCACAACATTATGTTAGATTATATTACATTATTTGGTACATGCCAATGTACCACCTTGGGTACATTTTTAGATTAGGAGTTTATCTTAAATTAATATTTGAGTGGTTACTTCATGCAATGTAATAAATGCACAAGTGTTAGAATGTACAATGATGTAAATGTACATGTAGTCCACATGTACATGAGTCATAGGATAGGTAGATGAAAAGTTATGGGGAGAGTAAAGGCCAAGGAACATATATTCCTATATATAGGTCTTTGAGAGTATGAGTAGAGTGTGAGAGGAATGATATCAAGATAGAGAGTAGTAAGTAGGTACAATGTAGTTCTTCACTAAAAATTTTGGAGTGTTCAAGTCCTCCATTATATTACATTGTACTATTTTTGTGAGCTTTTATTAATGACATATTATTGAGTTATTGCAAAAGTTTATCATATAGTTTTCTTGCATATTATAGTGTTATTATCATATAGTTATCATAGATTACTTATTTTACATCTTGTGGTTGCATTTCCTTTAATATACATCCTCAAAAGCTAACAGTGGTATCAAATCCATGGTAGATCAGTAAGAAATGGAGAGACATCCGCAAGAGAGATTGAGAGGAGATCAAACATCTTATTTTTAGAATTTTTTAAAATTATAATTGGCTAGATTCTTTCCATAGATTTGTAAAAAAACTCATGAAGACTAGGACTCATGATTGATTTCACTAGATTGACAAATCAACTAGTAAAGATTCAATAATATTTAGAGTTTCTTACATTATAGTCCTAATGCTTTGTTGCAAAAAAAGAAGATTCAAAGAAATTTGAGAAGCTTCCTACAAAGATCTAGGAAGAATATCTTCTTTGGAATCAATCCAGTACTTTAAGCAACAAATATAAGATTGAAGATTTGGAGGCCTAAGGAGAAGATCCCATTGCAAGATTGCAAATATGTAGATTGTAGAAGAGAGAAAAAGGCTAAAGGAGCTTTATTGTAAATTGAAGAAGAAGAGACTCTATAGAAGAGTCTAGGAGAATATTGGAGGTTGGTGATATTCGTTGAAGATTGAAGACTAAAGATTGTAGATTGAAGGAAGAGAAAATAGCTCAAGAAGTTGAAGAGACCCATAAGAGGTCCCATTGAAGAAGTTTGAATTTTGGAAGATTAATATAGAGAAGGACTATCAAAATTCCTGTTTCAGAATTCAAAAGTAGTAGATTTTAAAAGCAGTAGATTTCAGAGATCCAAGAGAGATATATCATTGCAAAGCTTCCATAGTTTAAGATTGAAGGAAAGGTCTCATTGAGAAGATTAGAGAAGTTGCAAAAATTTGAATACCCTAGAGAAGAGGTCTCAAGGAAGGAGAAGGCTAGGAAAGCCTCATTACAAAATTAGAAGAAGTCCATTGAAGGAGTTTCTAGGAGAAATTATTGGAGAAATTTACTAGCAAGAAGGAGTTCTTGATAAAGGAGGTTTTGGGACAATTGTCACCATCTGACAACAAGCCCAAAAGGAGAAGAATTTGGTAAGGATTTTTCCAAATTTTGGAGGAGAATGGTGAATACCTCAAGAAAATAAAAATACTTATAAGAAGGCCATTAGGTAGGCCAATATTGAAGTCGAAATTCGATAAAGTGGTTGAAGGAGAAATTAGTTAGAAAAGCCACCATATTTGAGAGATTTGGAGATTGACATTGAAGGCATGAAGGTTATTTTAGATAAATGAGTTTGATGATTTTATATAAAGAGAAATAAAGAATCTAATCATTGAATTTTGAATGAGAAGAAGGTTCTTATTACATAGAGAAGAAAGAATACTTGTGTGGAGAAGAACAAACTCTCAAAATATAAAGTAGTGTTAACATAACACCAAACCTAAGTCCAACAAACAAAGATAAGAAACCAAGGAAAGAACTTCATCATTATCAAGACCATAAAAAGAAATTAATAGTTAAAATAGTGCATGAGACGAATGCTCATCCATATTTAGCAAAACAAAATGTAATTAGGGAAGAAGAAAAATAGAATATTTGAATAGGTAAAAATTCTATGTTTCAATCAAACGACCTCAAGGCAAAGGTTATAAAGCAAGAACAAGGTAAAATGAGAGGGAGGAAGAGAAAGTATTATTGTAAGAAAATAAAGAAATTAAATAGCCTTGCTACCTTCTCTGCCATGGATGTTATTGTATCATCCAAGTAGAATCAGACTGGCATAGCCCTTGGAACCATCTAAGAAGAAAATTAGAAACTTGTGGATGAAGCACATCATCTAAATTTGCACATGTGATCATAGTCACTATGCTATAAATGCAGATATAAAAGTAGACAAGAAAATAATCAAGCATAAAAGTGCAAACACCAAAGTAGAAATGAAACATAGAAGAAAAATATAGACATCAAAGTAGACATGAAAGCAGATGTGAAACATAAATATCAAAGTGGACAAAAAATGAAAGCACTCTAAGGATATAGAATTCTCACTCAAGGTGACTAAACAACGAATTCATCTAGGAAAGCAAGAAGGGCATCAAAATGATTGCTTTGATCAAAAAAGAAGAAAATAATTATCATTAATCATTTGTAGATGTATTGCATAATAAATTTTAAGGTGCAATCAAAGGTTTCAAAAAGGTATTAAGAAATCAAGATGACCCATTTCCCAAAGGAAAGATCACACATAAGTGAACAAAAATTTTTTTATGTTGGTTAAGGAAACAAAAGGTATATCATGGCTTTTTAAGCCTTAATACTATCAAAAATATCACAAATTAAATATCACAAGATCAAATATAATATAGCTACAATACAATAAGGTCAAGATAATTATATGAGTAGAATAATATGAGCAAATTAATATGTAGACTAGGTCTTATAATAACATAATTAACATTCAATAATGAATAGAAAAATGAATGTAATAGCTGTTATAATTTCACAATAATAGATATGCAAAGTATTACATAAAATATGAAGAGAAGAGTGGAAATCATTAATTTATTCCAAGGATCAAATCTGTATAAATAGCAGAGTTGATCATTGAGAGTCGTTGGATTACAACAACTCATCAGACCTGATGAAGACACCATTGAGAGTTCTCCTGACACATGGAGGAGTGGAAACTCAAGTCTCTATCCTAGTGGAACTTAAGAGAATATTCTCCTATTCTAACACCCCCCTTAAGTGATACTAGGGGTGAATTGTACAAATGAGTCCTGGAAACAAGGCCTGATGAGGTACTCATGTACAATGACTTCTTTTGAAGAGATGGTAAAATCCAATGGAAAAAACCATCAATCAAAAGGAAGTTAGAGGCCTCTTCGTATGGAAAATATTGTCCTCCTAATACAATAGATAGTTGGTAAAAAACCCCTATGGGGAAAAACCAACTATGAGAAGAAGAGATGCATGTCTTCGTATGGAAAAGATTGTCCTCTTTAACAAGAAAGAAAGATGAGTCCCGGAAACTTGGCCTGATTAGGTACTCATATAATATAGTTGGTGAAAAAACCCCTATGGGGAAAAACCAACTATGAGAGGCTTGTCTTCGTATGGCGAATATTGTCCTCTTTATACAAGAAATAAAGATGAGTCCTAGAAACTTGGTCTGATTAGGTACTCATTTACATAATATTTTTGGTGAAAAAAACCCTATGGGGAAAAACCAAAAATGAGAGGCTTGTCTTCATATGGCGAAGATTGTCCTCTTTATACAAGAAATAAAGATGAGTCCCGACAACTTGGCCTGATTAGGTACTCATATACAATAAATAGTTAGTGAATAAAACCCTGTGGGGAAAAACCTACTATTATAAGAAGAGAGGCTTGTCTTCGTATGGTGAAGATTATCCTCATAAAAGCAATCAATGCAGTTGTGTAAATCCAAGCTTATATCACAACTGAAGGTAACATGGAGAAGGAAATGACTTGGTGAAGATATCTGCAATTTGATTCTCAGTTGGAATATATTCCAAGTGTATGTCCCTACTCTGAATATGTTGCCTTATGAAGTACATGTGTATCTCAATGTGCTTGGTTCACTGATGTTCAACTAGATTTTGTGCAATATGAATTATGCTTTGATTGTCATACCAAATAGTTATAGGCTTCTCATGGGTGAAACCAAATTCTCTTAGAATTTGACAAAGCCAAAGAGCTTCCTGACTAGCAAAAACTAATGCCCTGTATTCTGCCTCTATAGAAGATAGAGATATTGCTTGTTGTTTCTTGCATAACCAGACTATTGGTGAAGAACCAAGGAAAAATACATAGCCTGAGGTGAAACATATGTCTTCTACTGAACCTTCCCAATCTGAATCTGTGTAGCCAATAATATCTATTGATTTTCCCTTGTAGAAGAGCCCAAAGTGAGTAGTGCCTTGCAAGTAACGGAGGATCATTTTTGTTGTTTGCCAATGACTGAAGTGAGGTTTATGAGAGAATATGGATATGAGGCCAACTACAAATGAGATATCTATGCGAGTATGAGTAAGGTATAGCAAACTCCCTACAAGATGACGGTATAGAGTTGCATCACATAGAGGGGATGAGGTTTTTAGAGAACTACTTGGGTGGAAAGGATCTTGATGTTGCTTTCCAAGAGCACATCCAGGAAAAAATCCATCACTAGAAGAGACTTGGGGTAATCCTATAACCATATCATGGGTGCTCAAATCCTTTAGGTAGTTGTAACTAAGATGACCAAACCTTTCATACCATATTTGACTTTTAAGATCACCATGAGCCATAAAACAGGAGGTTCCTTCTAGATTTTGAAAACCTTTAAAGTGAAAAATATGAGAGTTATGATCAATATTCCCTTTGGCTATAATATAATGGGTATCTTGAAAATATCTTATCTCAACTCCTATTGGAGAGAAGAGAACAATTTTCCCATTTCCATAAGTACAAATCTGATAGACGGATAGGAGATTGGTAGCAATGTCTGGAACATAGAGAACATTGTTTATGGAGCCACCATCAATGGTTATATCCCCTTTTCCTTTGACAGGGATGAAGGAAGAGTCACCCACTTCTATGCTATAGTTAGAGCTAGAGGAGATAGAAGAGAAAGACTTATCTAAAGGAGTCATGTGATGAGTAGCTCCAGAATCTAGGACCCAATAATTAGAGGAAGAATTGGAAGTTTTTTCTTGAACATTAAGGGCTTTTCCTATTTGCTTTTTATTTTCTATCTTTTGATCCTTCATAGTTGCCTCTAGTTGTTGTAATATTTTGCAGCATTTGTTAGCAGAGTGACCATTATTTTTACAATGAGTACAGGTTATGGGAGTCTTTTCCTTATTTTTGAATTTTTCTTTAGAAGAGGTGGAGGCTACTAAGGCTTTTGAAGAAGAGGAAGAAGAAGATATTTCATATCTAGTAAGTTTGGTTTCTTCCCTAGTTAATCTATCACAAAATTCTTCTAAAGAAGGCATTTTAAAGGTTGCACCAAGAGCATCTTTGGTAGATATAAAGGTGGTAGAAAATTTTTTAAAAACACCATTTAGCTTAGAAAGGATTAGATAAATGCATTCTTCTTCAGTCTTAGTCTTCCCACTGCCTTTGTATTGAGTGAAGACTTCTTTGAACTTAGTGAGGAAGTCAACAATACTACTAAAATATTCAAGAGACAAAGATGTTAGTTCATCTTCTAGTTGCATTGATCTCATCTTATCTACTTTCCCAAATAAGGTCTTTAGTTTCTCCCAACTTTCATGAGGAGTTTTGCAATCTTTAATATGAAACCACAAACTTCCATGAACATTAGAGCTAATAATACCCATTGTTTCGTGTATTTTTCCTTTATGAACAAAAATTTCATATTCTTTATCAAATTCTGGTTGCTTTTCTTCTAACAAATGAGTAAGACCTTTTTGAGAGATAAGATTTAAAATTTTAGGTTTCCAAGTGTGAAAGTTATGAGGGGTGAGAGGTTCAATTGAGTTCATATTTTTTTAACACAAAAGAAAAGTTTGAAGTTATAATTTACCAATATATCCCCCCTTAGAACTTCAAATTTTATTAATGTAAATGTTTGAAGGGAAAAAATGAAGCTTTTCAATATACTAAAACTCAATATACCCGCCCTAACGAGAGGGAAACTATAAGTAAATTGAGGTTCGAATATTGTTTTCTTGAGAAATACCAAGTCCTTTTAGTTCCTCTCAATACCCGCCCTTACTTGAGGGAAACTATAAGTATAAAGAAGAATTTGTCAAGGGTTGTAGGCTTGAAATGCAGAGAGTTCAACCAGTTTATAATTTTGGATTTTCTCAAAACTTGCCCTTACTAGAGGGAAACTATAAGTGAGAGAGATATCCAAAAAAAATAAATGGATGAATGAAAAATATATGCCAGGCCTTTATACCAAGTACCTCCAAAAACCCACCCTTACGTGAGGGAAACTATAAGTTTTTAGTGGTAATGATACATGGAACGTAGGCAAATATATTTTGAGGAAGAAGACTTAAACTTTTATGTTTAGGAAATCTTTAGAAAAAATAATGTGTTTAAAGTGAAGAGATTAACACATTAATGTTTAATTATGATCAGAATTCTATAATAGAATTTTATAACACCTTTAGAGAAGAAGAAAAGGTGAGATATTCCTTTTTTTAAATATTAATTTGAATAAAATAATAATATTAAAGGAGAAGAAAGAATATATGAGAAATTCAAAAAATAACTAGAACTCCTTTGGAAAATTATTAATTAAACAATAACAATATTATAAGAAGATAAATAGAAGGTAGATTTTCCTCAAATAATGATAAACAACATAGGTGTAAATTATTAATTAGAGAGTGTAAGCATAGAAAATAAAAAAATTAAAATTGCAATCATTACACCTCTATTAAATTAAATACCTAAAAGAAAAAAAACTTGAGGAAAATATAGATAAAAATATGCACCCCACCTTCAAGAGACACAAATGTGCATTATTTTGCACATAACCCCCCCCCAAAAAAAGTCTTTTATATTATGGTTACAATATGACTACGACTTATCAAAGGGCCCCTCTTTTTAAAAAAATATGAAAAAGGCTTTGAGAAGGAGTCAGATTTATACTTCAAAATCAAAGTGTATTTAACCTTTACAAAATAAAAGAATGAGGATTTAAATAAAGCCCCACGGCTCTGAGAAAATAATGCGTCCAAAACAAACCAAAAGTCGAGAGCTCCTTTCCTTAACGCGTTGTTGGGTCAAACCAGGCAAAGAAAAATAGTAGAAAGGAGGTCTTCATTTTTCAAAGGATGATCCAAGGGTGCCGAGTAACCGATGAGGCCACCTGCATAGAAAATATTAAAGAAACCAGAGAGCTTAAAAATAACAAATTTTATCTCTATGTAGATATTGACTGTGTGGAAGAGGAAGACGTCTACCACTGGAGGAAAATAGTAGGAGGGATATTCCGAGGACGTCATGAGATGCCACCTATGCAGATAGGGTTTAAAGATCTAGAGAAAAAAAATAAAAAAAAAACCAAAAAAAATATTTTTTTTTTATATCTCTGGTGCCCTAGGCGAGAGCTCGGAAGGGTCACCGAGGGGAACAATATAGATGAGCGCTACCTCTAAAAAAACTCTTGTAGAACACGTTAGATACCTCTAAAAATTGTCCTGCAGAACACTTCATAAAAAATAGAAGCTACCTAAAAAAAAACTCTCCTGCAGAACACGTTAGAAGCCTCTAAAAAAAATCTCCTGTAGAACACGTAAAAAAAATGCTTAACCTTAGACGAATCACAAAATTAGATACTCAAACCAGAGATGAAGAAAATAGCAGAACAAGTGTGAATCTCCTTTGCGGTGAAGAGTATAAATGGAGAAGATACCAGTGCCAGATATGCTTTCACCCAGTGATAAGAGTATAAATGGAGAAGAGTTGTTAGGCCTTTGCAACACAAATAACTTGATTATTTGCAATGGGATGAACAAATGGAAAAATTCATAAAAGTATACATGCAAAACATATAAGGGAAAAAGTGTAATAGACTATGTAATATGCTCTCAAAATTACATACCAAAAATAGAGGAGCTAGAAGTGGAAGATTCTCCAGTGGAACTTAAGTCAGATCACAACCCAATTGTTATAAAACTTCGAATTAATGGAGAAAAACCAAGGGAAAAACACTTGCAAGGCAATCAAAATAAATATCCTCACAAGGGAAACATTCTCTTAACAGATGAAAATCGACAAAAAAATTTAGCAGTATTAACTAACAAGTTATAGGAAAAGGAAGAACTACCTCATAGTAGCAGAGATTACAGTAAGAGTGAATGCTTAATGCATATTATCCAAGAAGCTCTAAACAAATTCAAGAGAGCTAAACCTAAAAATAAATAAAGGAATAGCTTCCCAACCAACCCATGGTTCGATGAAGATTGCAAAAAATCACGAAGATTACTAAAGGAACCAATGGGTAAAACAAGAGCAAACATAAAATTATATGAGAAACTAGTAAGGGAAAAAAAGAAGAATACACTAGAACAAGGAGGAAATAATTGATTTACTTAGGAAAGCATGAACCAAAGAAATTTTGGAAGGAACTAAGCTTCAAAATGATGCAAACTAAAAATAACATAACAACTAATCAGTGGTTGGAGTATTCAAAACAATTATATCAGCATAGTAACCAGTAGGAGACACCTCCTACTATCATTTTCAAGAAAGAACTTTTCACAAATGAAGACATTATTCAAGAGATAAGAAATTTAGCAACTGGTAAAGCCCGTGATATAGACAATATTTAGGTAGATCATATAAAATGGAGGGTAGATATCTTGACACCACAGATCAAAGAAATTATCAATGAGGTCATACAAAATGGCTTCCCTACCGAGTGGACAACTAGTGTGACCATTCCTTTGTTTAAAAGTGGAGATGTAAATAATACCTCAAACTATCGAACTATCATGATCAACCCTCTCTTTGCAAAGTTGTTTGGGAGTATGATAGAGTGTAGGATCAGCATATGGGTAGAAGAACAGGGAAAGAGAGCAAAGGGGCAAGCAGGGTTTAGGCCAAACACTCAACTATTGATCAATGCATCATGCTCAAACACATAGTGGAAAAAATATGGGATAAAAAAGAGGAGGATTTTTGTTGTTTTGTAGACTTCAAAAAGGCATTTGACACAATGCCAAGAAAAAAATTATGGAGTAGAATGGGAGGGCTAGAGGTTACAATTCACTATAGGGCAACAATTCACAGACTATATGAACATGTAAAGGTTAAACTCATAACACAGGAAGGGTTATATGAATGTTTTGATAGTGACATAGGTGTCAAACAAGGTTTCCTTCTATCTCCGAACTTATTTGGGTTGCACATTGACAAGTTAGAAGAATGAATAAACAAATTTTGAGGAGAGGGTGTGCACTTAGCTAAATATGTGGTAAAACTCCTCATGATGTAATTCTTGTGGCCAAAACAGCCAAAGATCTATAAGATCACCTTCGATATCTAGAAATATTTTTTGAGGAAGTTGGGATGCAGGTGAACACAAGCAAAACAAAAATTATGATTTTTTAATCAAAAAAGAAGAAGCAACAACTCAAATTTCAATTTGCAGGATAACCGCTTGAGGTAGTAGTAGAATAAAAATACCTAGGTATAGACTTTCATGACAAACTTAATTGGAATACATGTAGGATGAAAAGAAATCAAAGTGGTTGGAGAGCACAATATGCACTTCAAAATAGGTGTAGGAATGTCGAGTTGTGGGACTGGAAGACCACCAAGAACTTGTTTGGCCTACTTGTTACACCGGTTTTGTTGTATGGTTGTGAGGTGAGGGCTAGTGGCACAATAAATGCAAAATGGAGGCAAATAGAAAGGATTCAAAAATATTTAATCACAAATTTTCTCAAAATTAAGGCCACAACCCCTTATGAAATTATTCTAGCTGAAACTGGAATGTTCCCTTTAGAAGCAATTGCTATGACCAAGTTGTTATGTTACTTGAAAAAAATAGAAAACATGAAAAATGACAGATGTCCTAGAGCGGCTAGGGACGAAGAGTTGCATAGGCAGAAGAATACATGATGAAAAAAAATAAGAAATGGATGAAACGTTGGGAAATCAACATATTTGAATGCCCAAATGTCAATAAAGACAAACAATTATGTGAATGAAAAGTTCTGAAGTGAAATGTGGAAAAATACAAGCAGGAAAATTCAATATTATATTGCAAAGTTTAACCCAACGCATGACCACAAATAAAAAGCGTATATAGGTTCTGAAATCAAGTGGAAGGAAAAAATCTTCATTGCTCAGATAAGGACTAGCTCTCATAGGCTTATATGTGAAACAGGGAGATGGACAACGCCCAAAAGACAATGGGAAGAAAGGATATGCACTCTATGCAACACAGGGGCAGTAGAGATAGAGGAACACTTCATCTATAAATACCCGAGTTTTTCATATATCCGTGTGGAAAATACAAAGAAACACTTGGGAATGGGTTTATGACAGAGTTATTTGAAGACAATAAAATAAAAAAAGTTGAGGAATTGCTAACCCAAATCAGCATGAGAAGGAACAACCTTATCAAAGATATTAAATATCATATGATATGACTTGAGAAATTGTATTTCCATATTTGAGGTCCCATAGACCATATTTGGGTCTCACGGATGTAATTAAAATCTTTCATTTCATTTCAACAGCCATTCAGAAGGATGTATGTTTGAATATTATTTATTTATTGGTGAGCCTTGCAGCGGTTTCCATATCACACCATGTTACCATTAACGATAAGGTGGGTGTGTTGGAAGCCTTCCACCCTCCAGCTACGGTGACAGTTACTAAAAATTATGATTATACCTAATTCATCTATGTAACCAAAAAAAAAATTTTGAATCTTGGTTTTTTTTAAATGATTGATTTAATACCATTTTTATTTTAAAAATAAAATTAAACTTTATAAATATCTATGTCATTTTTCCTTTTAAAAAAAATTAAACTTTACAAATATCTATATAATTAGATATATGAAACACATAATAAATAAATTCATTGTATGTGTCTTGTGATAATCTTATTTAGAAGTCAAACCAAAAAAACATAAAATATATAATAAATAAAATTTATTATTAAAATTTTATTCACTTTGGACAAAATTATTTACAAAATTAAAAAAAAAATTAAATTGGTTTCCCACATGGATCATTGGACAAGGTTATTGATATAGTGTTAACCACAAGAGTGGATTTTTTTAGAATGAATTTTATGCATCTAATTGGTTGGTGTGTGGGTAGTGAATGTAATCCCACCACCAACATAATAATAAAAAATCATAATTAAATTTTTAAATGTTATTATTAAAATTTTGTGAAGCATGTTAATTTTGTATGAAAGTATTTTAAGATGGTTTATTTTAAAGAGTGATTATAGGTTTATGATGAATTTTTTGGATGTGTACATTAAATTATATATTATGAATGGTTTTTTTTCTGTGTATGTGCATTAATATATGAATTTAACTAGGGTAATGAGAAGCATGTCATCTTCTAAATTGTGTGAATGCAAAGTATTATTTAAAATGTGATAGTTGCATGTATAAAGAGAAGGTATGGAGGGAAAATAAATGCTTCATAAGTGAAAAAGACAATATTTGTTTATCTAGGATAGTGTAGTGGTTAAGGATTTGGATTTTCTTTTGTGAGGACCAAGGTTCAAACCACAATGTACCCAAAAGGGGATAGGTTGACTTGTAGCGATAAAGTGCTTACCGATAGGATGTCCTAGTTTGATGCCCTAGACAATCGGGGTCATATTGGTTGTCTTTCCTAATAGACTTTCTAAAAAAGAAAGACAATATTTGGCTTCATATTGACTATGTCTTTCCTAATAGGCTTTCTAAAAAAGAAAGACAATATTTGGCTGGTAAATAATTAATGTGACATTTGTGTGGTAAAATGGTCCATCCACATCACCTCAAGTCATATAAATTTTTAAAATCATGTCATAATACTTTAAAGTGTGTGGATGGTGGATCTTTAAAATGTGATAGTTAGAAGGTATGGAGGAAAACCAAGTGCTTTATAAGTAAAAAAGACAATATTTGGTTGGCCAAGAAGTAATGTGTCATTTGTATGGTGAAATGGTCAATTCACATCACATCAAGTCATATGCATTTTTAAAAGCAAGTATTAAGACTCTAAAGTGTGTAGGTGATGGATATTTTTTGTATTTATGATTTTTATCTTTGTGGCATCTATTGAGTAGAAGTATGTATGTCAAAAAGTATTTAGGTTGTGTTGCATTGTAAACAAAGTGCTTTATTGAATATTAAATAATATATACTCTATAATGTGTGTCAATCTTCCCATATCTTATCCATGTTAAGATCAGAGTGGAAATGATTTTATGTATGAGGTGCCTAGCCTTTAAGATCACATACCTTGTTTACATATTATAATGTTGTTAGAAATTTTTCTATGGGGATGTATGATGATACTATGTATAGGAAAGTAAATTCCATTGCATTAAGTTAGATAAAGACACGATATGTTTATGATGGCATGATAGAATGAGAGTGGTTAATGGAAGGAGATGTGTTGAAATAGGTCTTAGTTTTGTGATACATCAAATGAGTTAAATGAGTGTTATGTTTTATTTAATATGATGTGTATGGGTGCATGATCAAATAGTCAAGATGAATGGTGATTTAACATTGTTCATGGTAAAAAATATTGGGCGTTGTTTATGTCCAATATTATAATATTTCATATAAGGAGCAACTATTTCTAATTTTAATCCTTAATTGTATTTACCAAACTAAGAATATCAACTTTATATTATGATTTCAATACATGTAAAGTACTATATGAAATAATGTTATGTTAATAAAATATTTGCATGGTATTTTCCAATAAAATAAATATGAAATATGAGTATCTTAAAACCATAGGTACAATCTCGAGGAAGTTTGTAATTACATTTTTTAGTGTAGGAGCTTCACTAAACTAAATTATGTAATTGCTACTATCTTTGAATTTGAAATCTTAGTTGTAAAATGATATAGATATTTAAAGATAAATACGTTTGATCTATGAGCTATCCAAAAAGTTGGGCATCTTCCTGTTGAAAATGATGTTTGAGACCTATCTATTAAAAACCTCAAGAAACCTCAACCAAAGTGAATGTCCATGCATTATTTGATGTAACGACCCTCCTCGCACAATCATTGATTATAAATTAATTAATGAATTGCACTTGCCTTTTCCTATAGAGCATGGTACTACTGATGTCCATTATGTATGTAGGACCAGGTATACAATTTTGATAGACAAGGTTGGTCGGTGGAAAAGGTAAGAAGGAAGTGATGATTCGGCTCGTGAGTACATGGAAACTCACGAGGAATTTTATTTCATATAGGATATCATGAGTGGATTGCATTTTGTGAATGTCTTTTTTGGAAAGGTTATGTTTGATGGTTGTCAAAGGGAATATTGCATAATATCTAGTTTGACAATGAAAGTGCTTAGAGGCATGGGAGCCAATGGATAATTGAAAATTGCTTGATGTTTGCTTGAGTGGTTTACAAATGATTAAAAATATATATAATAATAATAAAAATAATTAATAAATATTATATAAAATAAAAATATATATAATAATGAAATAATAAACATAAGGTAGCATATTTTTTCGTTGTTTTATTAGATTATCTCTCTCCATTATATCTTATGTTTTAATGATGAACATTGGAAGTGGAAGAACAGTGTGAAACTTCCATGATTGCTTTCCAACTTTCTCTGAGGTTCTCTCAAGGGAAAGATAAGGAAATTGGGTGGAAGGAAGAATGTTATTTTTGTGGTTTTTGATCTGGCATCAAATAAAAAATATTATGTGCAAGAATTTTTGAGGGGACTCTGCATCTTGGTTAGGAAAAAAAAAAATTGGGGAAGCTTTTTGTGTGTGCTTGAGATGGAATTACAAATTCATTTGTCATTTTTCAATCACAAAGTAGCTCATATTAGCTATGCTTTATCTTTTAAAGTAAATAGTGTTAGATTTAAATTTTTAATGGATTGTTGTTCTGGATTGTTTTTAGTCCTAGAAAAATATAAGTTCTATGAATGATTTTTTGTGATTATTGCATTTGCATCTATACTGGGTGAGGCCTACATGTCAGTTCTTTGTTAAATGGATGACCATTTGGTTGCATTTGATTATATGTTACCTTTTATTGTATTTTATTTTACTTATGATTAGATATGGTTTATCATTGAGGGGAAAAGTGAATGGAAAGAATATAGCCCTACAAGTATAGTTCATCTATAGTGGATTATTATATCCTTAAAGAGTCCTTGTATAAGTTAAGAAAACCTATATTTACTTAGATATGGAAGATATTTTATTGTTGTATGAATATCGAGAGGGGATTTATTGAGCTTATCTTAAGTATATTTATAAAAAATATAACTTTTTCTCATGACTATCTGTTCATTTTTCTTCGACTGTAGCAATTTATGATATCACATTTGGGAATATTGATTATAGTCAGTCTACTTGTTTGTTTAAATTGTTTTTTTGAATGAAGAATGAACCATGCAAATGGGAATATAAATTTATGATTGTGTCTCTTTTATTAAAGGAATGTGGTGATTTTCTATGTGAATTGTGTGAATGCATTCTAAAAAGCATATAGTATGCATGGCTCATTATTTAATGGTCGTATATGATCCCATTAGTCATGACATATCCTTGGAAGGTTGTTGTGGTCGATGGGAAAAAAGACTGTGTGGACAACAATGTCGTATTTGGAGATAGGGTAGATAATTCTATATGAATCATCATGGATGACCAAAGATATTTGAAACTAGATGTCCAACCAAACATGTAACATAAATTCTAGTTGAATACCTTTATTGTCTTTAGTTGAACTAGGTCAAATTTTTGTCATGATACCACTCTGAGTTGTATATGAAAAATAATAATTTAATTGTTCAGGATAATAGCATATCAGTCCTTAGACCTAAAGTGTAGTAAGCTATCCAATGATTTTATGGATATTTATTTTAACAAGTTCTATATTATTAAAGAAGCATGGATATCTTTTACAAAATGAAAAGTTTGTTGTAACAATGTATTTTATTTTTATCATTGTATGTGTTGTTCGGATATGAACTAAAATATTATAATGTGGAATAGTTGAGTTAAATTTGAAAAAACAAAAACTATTAAAGTTGACATAAGCTATATGACATTATAAGTACACAACATTACCTTTATTTTAATATTGTGACTCAAACACAACGATAGGGAGAGATTTAACGTACTCTCATATTTATGAAAAAAAAGAAATAAGTTGAGTTCAAAACCTGGGTAGAAGGTTTGTATGATAAATACAAATATTTTACTTGTTAAAAGTAAATGATTTTCTCTGTACACTGGCCATGCATAGTAATATAAACATTATTGTTTATATATTGATTTATTGTAAGAATGAGACTGTAAATTATTCCTAATTTTCCCTTTGCCCCAGACAGGTAACATTGAACTAAAACCGTATTAGGTGAGCCAAAAAAATGAAATTCTATGACCAAATTCTCAAAGAAGAAAATCATAGAACGATAGTCTCATGCATGGTACTAGGAATAACAATAGCTTAAATTTATTTTTTCTTGGTAACCATGTAGAATTATTGACTGAGCAAGTTATTTAAAATTTATATTAATAAACTAAAATCCACACATACTCTTGTGTACTGTTTGATTATATAATTATCGTTTATAATATTATGAAACCTGGAAACCCTTAGATTGCCAAGTTATGATTATTCTTTGAATTGTTGTAACTTTGTTTAATAAAGATGTGTTATTCTGGATACAAGACCTTTGTTGTGAAAGTTATCATAGATTAGGAATTTATCTTTCACATGAGTTAAATAAGCCTTTTAGGGACCATGTCGAACAAGGGTTGTAATATAAACTTTAAAGTGTTGAAAAAAACCATTATGAATTACATTTAGAATAGTTTAAAATTTGTCTATTCAATATTGATTAGAATTTATTAAATATTTTTAGTTGGCTTGGTATGTAAATTCTAGAAAAGCATGAATGAGGCTAATTAACCAATATTAGGAAGAAAACATAAGTGAAAATTGTTATTGTATATGTGAGGATGGATTATAAATATTGAGGATGAAAGGTAACCTTACCTTAATAATTCTCTTTTATTTAGTGGAATTGAATTACTCTTGTTTGGGAAAATTAGGTAAAGATAAAATTGTAAATTTGACCTTACCCTGGTAAGAATATTGTCCTTATTCATAGGGAAGGTTTATTGATGTATTGATACACCCAATGTTGTTGAGGTGTAGGTATACACAACATGACTTGAGAGAAACTATAGTCTAACAAAATTAGTCAAAAACTAGAGACATGATTAGAACTTGGAACAAGGGGTGGTATGGAAGCTACCTCTAGGTTGCTACCCAAGAAGTACTACGATAAATTCTATTTTCATTTGGCTTAGCTAATTCAACCACAATATTTGGTATGAAATAAATGATCGTGATTCATAATGGGCATGAGTGATCAAGTCAAAGGTTAGGGTATTGACATGGCTCTAGCTGACTCTAGGTAGTGGACAATCATCTAGACATTGGGTATATGTACACTAACCCCCTTACATACCGTTATTAGAATAAGTCAAATGATTATTGAAGGTTCGATATGATAAGGGATGGGGGATTATGTTTCCACTCTTTAGGTGTTATTGATAACCCTAATCATGGATCGATCCTCATGCTAGAACTAGAGGATGTTAAATTAGGTAAGTCGACACCACATAATGGCATATTTTATGAGATTTGGTCAATCTCATCCACTTGGGTGGCTGTCTATAGCAGTCATGAACCCAAAAGTAGTTTGATATACATGTACTCATTAAAAAATTATATGTCAAAGATTCATTGGATGAAATAAAATGCTATGAACCTAAAAGCATTTGCTATGAATGTGAAGGTATTTTTAGAAATTGAAACATTAAATTTAGAAAAAAAAAGTACACTGAGAAATTGCTTGGCTTGTTTTTATGGTGCAACCAGGTGAGTAGACTTGGGTTGTTACATATGGTATAAGAGTAGAAGAGAAATTACGTTATAGAAATCTAATAAAATAATTTTTTTAGATCAATACAAACCTATATATTAACTTACTTCTTTCACCTATAGGTCAAATGGAACAGATTCTACAGGGTGGGTCTTCAAGAAATCTTACGGGAAGCAAGGAGGAAGAGGCCACTAAAAGACCTATTAGGAAACAAATAATAAGAACAAGGAGAGAATATCCTCAACATGAAAGAAGGATGAAATGGTTGAATGAACCTCCATCAAATGAGTCTGGTAGGGAGGAAATAAACCTTGCAAAAGTTGTGAAATTATTACAAACTCATGTGGAGCAGTAAAGAGAAGAAATGGTCCAACAAAAAACTCACATGGAAAAACAATACAATTTGATTGTTCAACAAAAAAAAGTCATAGAAGAATAAGTAGGGTAGAGGAAGTACCTAGTGAACCTGCAAGATCCAGTATGGGTAGGGCTAGAGTGAGTAAAGAGTTGGATAGAAACCTAAAGAAGGTTGTAATATCTAAGTTTAGTGGGAAAGGTTATGGTGATGCAGTAGAGAATTGGCCAAGTGAACTAGAATCATACTTTTCCTTGGTAGTTTTATCATATGTATCTAAATCTATGTTGGTAGTTGTGAACATGACTAAAATAGCCCTAGATTGGTGGAAGTCCTATAAGAAAGAGCATAATTTTGAAGTTGTAGACCTCAAGTGGGAGGATTTCATTAAGGAGTTCAAAAATAGATTCTTAACCAAGCAATATTATGTGGAAATTTTTGAGATTTTTCTAATCTAAGGTAAGAAGTTATGTCAGTACGATATTATCATCAAAAGTATATTTAACTGCTAAAATATGGATCCCAATATAAAAGTAACAAAGAGATGAAGGTTAAAAAATTCATTATGGGATTGCATCCTAGGATCATGATGGTGGTGAATATGCACAACCCTATAGATCTTCCTACAACTTTTGATTTGGAACAGAAAGAAGAAGCAAATCAAGAGACAAGAAAAACATACTTTAATTATCAAAAGCTATCTGAAAAGGAGAAATATGAGCTTAGGAAGTGAAAGAGTGTTGGGTTTATAAAATAGGAAAAAGAGAAACATAAGAAAACTAAATAAGGAGATCATAATAGATAGGGAGGTATAAATAGAGCTAACTTTTAGATAAATAATTTCAAGAGGGATGGCAAAGAGTTTTCCAAAAGAAAGGATCGAAAACTAGTGAATCGGGAGAAGACTAGGGAAACTGCACCTCATGGTAAAAATAGTAATAATAATAATAATAATAGATAAAACAGAGCTTCTCCAAGCAGATGTTACATGTGCCAAGGAGCTCATTTTGACAAAAAGTGCCCCCACAAAGCTAATCTTCATCAGAAAGCTCCAAAAGAAGCTATCCACAAAATATTTGTAGCAACAGGTAGTCTAATAATTTTTTTGATAAAGATGTGCATATTTTTATTGATAGTGGATCAACTGATAGTTTTATTTCCACTAGACTAGTGAGGGATATACCTTAAAGACCTAGGATTTTTGCTAATGGTTGGAAGGTAGAGTATGGGTCAGGGAAACCTACCAAGTCAACCAATATCTATTTGACCTTCACATCATTTTACCACAAGGAAAAACCAATTGCCATTTGTATGTGGCACCTTTGCATACCTTTGACATAATACTTGGTGTTGACTAGTTAAAATCCTATAAAGATTTTTTGAATTTTGAGGAAATATGGATATATTTTATGAATGAGTCTAATCAAAGGATTAGAATTCATTGTGACTGTGGTGAAACTAAGCCACATTTATTGACTACAATGTAGATAAAGAAAGTCATTAGGAAGAAAGGAATGGTTTTGGTAGTTAAAATTAATAATAAAGAGGAGACTAAATTAGAATATAACCTCATCCAAAAGCATCTTGTATTTGGAGAATTCAAGGATGTGTTTTCGAAGGACCTCCTAGGGTTACCTCCCAAGAGAGAATCTGATTTTTCTATTGAGTTGTTACCTAGAGCTACACCTATTTCAAGGGCACCATATAGGATGACTCCTATTGAGCTACAAGACCTCAAAATACAACTTTAGGATTTGTTTTAAAAGGGGCTAATCAAGCCCAGTGTGTCACCATGGGGAGATCCTATATTATTTGTTAAGAAGAAGGGCAAAACCTTGATGATGTGCATAGATTATTGGATGTTGAAAAATATTACTATAAAAAAATATGTCTTCATTACCTAGAATTGATGATCTCTTTGGTTAGCTAAAATGAGCAACCATATTCTCAAATATTGACCTATGTTCTGGTTATCATTAGTTAAGGATCCTAGAATAAGACACTTCTCAAAAAACTTTTAGAACTAGGTACAGACATTTTGAATTTACAGTCCTACCTTTTGGGCTAACTAACGCCCTAGCAACATTCATGAATCTCATGAATAACATTTTTAGAGAGAAATTGGATAGGTTTGTGCTCATGTTTCTAGATGATATATTGATCTATTCTAGGAACAAGGAGGAACATGATCATCATATGAAAACTATACTTGAGATTCTTAGAAAGAATCAGTTATATGGAAAATTATCAAAGTGTTAATTTTACACTCTAAATGTATAGTATCTAGGGCATATTGTCTTTTTTGATGGGATTGTAGTCGATCCCAATAAAATAGAAGCAATTATTGACTGGCCTACACATACCAATGTGACTTAGGTACATTTGTTTATGGGAATTTTAGGTTATTATAGGCAATTTGTCAAAGGTTTTCTCGAGAATTACCCAAACCCTTACAAACCTTTAAAGGAAAGTTAAAGTTTTCAAATGGAAAAATCAATGTAAAGAGGCTTTTTGAATTATAAAATAAATGGTGAAAATCACACCAATTTTACAATTATATGATCCATAATAAGTTTACAGTGTGTATTGATTCATCAATTGAAGGATTAGAAGGGTTTTTTACCTAAGATGATGCAGTTTTTGCCTTTGAATCAACAAAAATTAAAAAGTATGAGGTGAATTATGCCACTCATGGATTGGAATTGGAAGTTGGTGTACATGCCCTTAATATTTAGAGACCTTATTTGTTGGAAAATCCATTTGAATTGAAAACAAATCACTAGAGTCTAAGGTATATATTTATTCAACCCTTATTGAATGCAAGACAACGACACTGGATGGAGTTTCTAGTTGAGTATGATTTTGGTATTGAGTATATTAAGGGTAAATAAAATAAGGTCATTGATGCTTTGAGTAGGATAGTACGTATTGTTGTAATGTCAAAATATCATTATGATCTGTTAGATCAGATTAAATATTTGCAATAGAAAGATGAATTTTTCTAGTCAAATAATGTTTAAATTAAGCAAAAATTTGGAAAAGATATAGGCCTTGTATATAAATATGACTTGTTGTATTATAAAAATAGGTTGGTAGTTCCAAATATAGGTGGATTAAGAGAAATAATTCTTAAGGAGGCACACAATACTCCTTATTTGATGCATGCTGAAGGGGTAAATATGTGTGAAAGCTTGAGAAAGGTTTACTATTGGCTAGGTATGAAAAAGGATAAAATTGATTATGTGGCTAGGTGCTTAGAGTACCAAAAAGTAAAATCAGAACATCTGCATCCAACAGGTAGGCTATACCCACATGATATACCTATGTAGAAATGGTAGGTAGTTTCAATGGACTTTATAGTGGCTTGCCTAAAACAAGGTTTAGGCATGATGTAATATTGGTAGTTGTGGATAAGTTAACCAAGGTTGCATATTTTATACCTAGTAATGTACAATATGATGCACCTGCTATAGTGAGAAAATTTGCTAGGGAAGTGGTGAGACTACACTAATTTCTAGAAGTCATAATATCTTATAGATATTCTCACTTTACATCTAAATTTTGGTAAGCTTTTCATGAAATATTGGGAACCAAATTGAATATTAGTACCACCTATTACCCTAAGATGGATGGGTAGACTGAGAGGGTGAATCAAGTATTAGAGGATATGTTAAGAATGTATTGCATGGATCAACATACAAAGTGGGAAGACTATTTATACCTAGTGGAGTTCACAATAATAGTTATCATGCATCACTAGGTATGTCACCTTTTGAATCCCTATACAAAAGAAGAGGTAGAACTCCATTATCTTGGAAAAATTCAGAATATTGGGTAGTGATCAGATCGAAAACTATAAAAGAAATGGAAGATCAATTGTAAATAATTCAGTAGAAGCTAAAGGATGCTATAGATCGCTAAAAGAGCTACACAAACCTCAAAATTACACTGAGAGAATATTCCATGTGAGAGAGAGAGTTCTTAAGGGTGAAGCCAACTAAAATTTCCATAAAATCTTCTAAATCTAACTCAAGATATGTGGGTCCATTTGAAATTATAGGTAAGATAAACCTTATTGCATACAAACTTGCTCTACTGCCAAGCTTATCCAAAATCCATAATGTCTTCCATGTATCCCTCTTTAGGAAGTACATTTCTGATCCTACTCATGTTTTGGATTTTTCCAAATTGCAGATGATTGATCCACTAAAAATTGAAGTTTGACCTATTTGTGTACTTGGTTTTAGGACGAGGAACCTAAGGAAGAGAAATATAGAGAAATATCAGATCCAATGGAACCACTACTCAAATAGAAATGCCATGTTGGAGAACATGCCAGATATGCAACAACAATTTCCTTATCTGTTTGAGTAGACATAGACATTTCAAAAACATTTTATATGATTTATGATGTATATACATATATGGATATGAGAAAGGATATTGAGTAGAGTAGCTTTGTGTATATTTTGGAATATTGAGTAGAGTAGCTTTTCTTATGTGATGATGTATATTTTGGTTTATTCATTGACATTTGGTTGAATGCAATATGGCATATTAAATGATTTAATTGCTTGTTCAAATTTGAATTATTTTTTATTCAAAAATGATTTTGATAAAGATAATAAAGTATGAATTATAAATTCATATGATTACTTTAGCATATGTGAAAAGTTATATTTGGATATATTCAATATGTTTGACCATACCATGAAACACTTGGACTATGTTTGTTTCTAGTGGATGAGGATGTAACAATCCTCCTCGTATGATCACTTATTGCAAATTAATTAATGAATTGCACTTACCTTTTCATATAGACTGTGGTACTGATGATAGCATTGTATATGTAGGATGAGGTATACGCTTTCGATAGATAGGGATGGTCGATGGAAAAGGTAAGAGGGAAGTTATGATTTGACCTATTAGTACATGGAAACTTACGAGGAATTGCATTTCATATAGGATATCATGAGTGGATTGCATTTCCTATATATTTTTTGTTTGAAAAGGTTATGTTTGATGGTTGTCAAAGGGAATATAGCATAATCTCTTATTTAGCAATGAAAGTGCTTAGAGGCATGGGAGTCAATGGATAATCAAAATTTACTTTATGTTTACTTGAGTAGTTTATAAATTCTTAAAAACATATATAATAATAATAATAACAATAATTAATAAATATTATATAAAATAAAAATATATAATAAAGAAATAATAAATATAAGGTAGCATATTGTTTCATTGCTTTATTTCATTCTCTCTCTCCACTATATCTTATGTGTTAACGACAGACATTGGAAGTGGAAGAATGGTGTGAAAATTCCATGATTGCTTTCCAACTTCCTTTGATGTTCTCTTAAGGGAAAGAGAGGGAAATTGGGTGGAAGGGAGAATGTTATTTTTGTGGTTTTTTATCTAGCATTAAAAAATATTGTGTGTGAGAATTTTTGAGGGGACTCCACATATTTTTTTGGAAAAAGAAGAACTAGAGAAGCTTGTAGTATGTGCTTGAGATGGAGTTACAAATTCATTTGTCATTTGTCAATCATGAAGTAGCTCAGGTTAGTTGTGCTTTATCTTTTAAAGAAAATAGTGTTAGTTTTAACTTTTGAATGGATTATCATTTTGGATTTTTTTTAGTCCTAGAAAAAATATAATTACTTTGAATGGTTATTTATGATTATTATGTTTGCATATGTACTAGATGATGCCTGCATGCCAGTTATTTGTTAAATGGATGACCGTTCGGTTGCATTTGCTTATATATTACCTTCATTATATTTGATTTTCCTTATGAGTGGAAATGGTTTATCTTTGATGGGCAAAATAAAAGTAAATAATATAGCCCTATAGGTAAAATTTAGCTGTAATGGATTATTATATACTTAAAGAGTCCTTGTATAAGTTTAGTAGACTTGTATTGACTTAGATATGGAAGATCTCTTATTGTTGTCTTGTAACAAGTTCTATATTATTAAAGACACATGTAGATATTTTATGAAATGAAAAGTTTGTTGTAAATTTTATTTTATTTCTTATCACTATATGTGTTGTTTGAGTATGAACTAAACTGTTATAATGTGGAATAGTTGAGTTAAATATGGGAAAACAAAAACT
Source organism: Wollemia nobilis (assembly GCA_028583015.1). Classification (NCBI taxonomy): domain Eukaryota; kingdom Viridiplantae; phylum Streptophyta; class Pinopsida; order Araucariales; family Araucariaceae; genus Wollemia; species Wollemia nobilis. The sequence continues at coordinate 396,109 of JAQPPZ010017204.1, forward strand.
ATTAAAGTCGACAAAAGCTATATGATATTAGAAGTACACAAAATTACCTTTATTTTAATATTGTAACTCAAAACAATTATCATAGGGAGATCATTAACATACTATCATATTTATGAAAAATAAAAAAATAAATTAAGTTGAAAACCTAGGTAGAAGGTTTGTATGATAAATAAAAATATTTTGCATGTTATAAGTAAATGATTTGCTCTCTACATTGGCCATGCATAGTAATATAAACATTCTTGTTTATATCCTTAGTTATTGTGAGATTGGAAATTCTTCCTAAAGGTAACACTTAACTAAAATCATGTTGGGTAAGCGAAAAATGGAATTTTATGATCAAATTCTCAAAGAAGAAAATCATAGAACAACAATCTCATGCATGGTACTAGGAATAAAAATAGCTTAATTTTTTATCAATTGGCAACCATGTAGAATATTTTACTGAGCAAGGTATTTAAAAAAATATATAAGTAAACCAAAAGTCAAACACACTCTTGTGGATTATTTTATTATATAATTATGGTTTATAATCTTATAAAACCCGAAAATCCTTAGATTTCCAAGTTATGATTATTATTTGAATTTTTGTAACTCTATTTAATAAAGATGTGTTATTTTGGATACAAGATCTTTGTTGTGAAAGTTATCATAGATAGGCAATTATCTTTCACATGAGGTAAATTAGCTTTTTAGGGACCATGTCAAACAAGGGCTGTAATATAAACTTTAAAGTGTTGAAAATAACTTGTAGACACCAAAATATAGCCACTTGTCCTTCATCCTAGCTTTCCTGCCATTTTTTGCCCATTATTTATATATATTTATTATATATATAATTTAATAATATTTTATATATATTTAATAAATATATTTATATAAATAAATTAATCTTAGCCATCCAATTTCATTTAATCTCATCCATCCATTTACCTCAATCCATGCCACACCCTAAATTTAATATCTACCCTTAGATATGCTTTAATATCAACCACATGATTAGTGTCAATTGAAACATTAGCATACCCTAGGTTGGATTATAAATAAGAGCTATTATGATGTCTTAATCCCTAAGTGATTGAATTCCTTGATCCCCTAAGCTTCCCTAATCTTTCAAAGTGCCTTAGAGTTCCAAACTAGCCTTTGTGCCCTAACCCCACTCCATCCATCATACTCCCTATTCCCTCACTTAGAACCACTGCCATCACATCCCTTGCCTTCATATGATATGCTTCTATAGATCTTATCTGACTTCCTGAGTGCCCTGCTACTTTTTGCCATCGTCTTGAGTGCCCTGCTACTCTTCGCCATAATCATGGGAACCCTACTATTCTCCACTATATTCTCGAGTACCTTGCTACACTTTGCAGACCTCTTGAGAACATGACTATGTTTTAGAGCTCTAGAAACATATCCAACCATCAATAGACAACAAGAAAGAGCGAGGTAAATCTATTTTTTTTTGTCATATTTCATATTGTTTAATTTTGTTCGTATTCATATTATTATAGCTTGGATTTTAGTTGTGATGTCTGAGGGCTCACATAGTGGAGCCCTCATTATTATTACTAATTCTCTGGTGTTTATTTGTGTGCATATTAGATAGTATATCAGAAGCATTGGATATATTATTAAGCTGGAGTGGCATGACATCAGATATGCAGAAGCCCACTCATACCTATTGGGAGCAAATATGCAACTGAAGGTACCACCATTTATTGTGGCTAGGGTTTCGAAGAACCCTAGAAATATTTATAAAAATTGTATAAAAGGGGTTTTTTAAATCCATTATTGTAATAATGGAGTTTTTAGGCTCCCCTTATTGAATATAAATCTCATTTGTTATGTAATATCTAGTTTATTTGAATTCTATTTCATTTAGCATTGTTTAGTGTCGTGTTTTTAGCTCTACAAATGGTGATCGTGGTGGGACCCTCTAAGAATTTCATTTTCTGATTTATATTGAATTATAACTTGCTATTTGTTGTCTTATTTTGCATATTTTTAGGAGTGCAAATCATGTGTTTTTCGCCTATTAGGGTTTTTGACAAGTTGCAAAAAATCACAGGAGGTGCACAAACACACTGTGGCACTCCAGGATCATCTATAAATATCTAGAGGTATTCCAGAAGCACCCTAGAGTATTTTAGAAGTGCCCATTTGTGTTTTATAGTGATTTAGATAAGATACATAAGCTATCCAATAAGTCCACTATCTAAAATCTATTTTTTTTGTTTTACGTAATTTGGGTTCTTTGATGTGTTTTTCAGATTCCAAGCATAAAATGAACAATCATTAAGTAATTTGGACAAAAAAAATCATTCTAGTTTTACATTTTAGATTTCTTTTTGCGTCCATTCACACATTCTAATTAGGATTTATGTTTATTATGTATTCATAAATATAAAATGTTGCATTCTGATTGCATTTGACTTGATAATTGGTATAAATTAGAGTTGCATTTTAGAGTTAGAAGCACTTTCTTTTTTCTCTCTAAGTAGTAACATCATTAGGGTTCCAATATTATTCATTCCATTGGGTGATTTCAAGAATAGGTGTGGATGAACCCTCCAGTTGTCTTTGATAGGGGGTCTTAAGTGGTGTACTTCACACCCTTTGGATAAATTGGCATTCTCTTGTTGTCTTTTGAGTTATATTTATGAAATGAGTTGCTCCTAACATTATTTTTCCACATAGGTCTAAGGTGTAGACCAATTGGTTCACCCAAACCCCATAAGGGGGCGGAGGTCCAAGGTTCAAATCTCGGGCCTCGTCGGATTGAACGCTTGTCCCTTTCCTAGTGCTTTTAATGGCATAAAAGGTTTAAAATGATTGTGGCATGGTGGTTATAGGGGTGGACTGCATGAAGATCTGTGTGGCGGCTTCTAGGGCGGACAATGTAGAATACTGTAGCGGCCATAAAATCTGGACAGCCTGCCCAGATTTTTTGCGGCTACCGATTCCACCATGTAAATTCAAAAAAAAAAAAACATTATTTGTCCACATTAATAAATTGAAACCTTAAAATGAAAAATTCACACACAATATGTTTCACTCAAAATAGTACTAGTTGGATTTGATCACCAACCATTTATTGAGATTTGGTGATGGTGGCATTCATCTCCATCCACCAATCTCTACCCATAGAAACCACATGATACCCCTGATCAAACTTGTTGGATTTCATCACCAATAAGAATTTTGTTCCCCTATATTTGCCATAGTATTTACCTTTGTTTCATTAATTAAGATTAGAATATCAACACACACAATAATAACACTTAAAATGAATACACATTAAAAGGATATAATCAATAAACAAAGTGAGACACACTGGTTGAAACTTAGCATTGGTTATTTGTTTCCTTTTTGCTCCTTAAATATTTTATTTTTGTGTTACATTTGATAGTTTAATATGTATTTTGATTTATTATCTTATGGTATTAACTAGAAACTAAAATAAAGCTATAATTCAAGATAAATTAATGGAACCTTCATCTATTTCCCCCACCACTTATGTGGTAGATTCCTTGAATGTGATACAGAAAATTTATCTATAGGTCTCTCACATTCCTTACCTTCCACAACCTTCCATATGGCCATGTTATAAGAGGAGTCAACCTCACCTACCATCGACAATCACATTATCCATATAGACATGGCAAGATTAGAAGCTTTCATAAATTCTTCTAGTTATGTCTTAGAGTCCATTCCCAATTCACCTAGACAATATTTTACTTTATAGCAAGAGCCTATTTATTCCCAACCCCCATCCACATTCACCTAGGTGTATACTAACCCTATTTTTTATGCATCAGTTGCACCTTCTTCCCATATTTTAATTCCCTAACCCTCATGTGATCCTAGCACTTAATATATCACAACTTACACCAATCCCTTGTATGAAGTACATGTCAATGTTGCTTCATAAGTTATAGCCTCGCAAGTTGCCATACCTAGTGTAACTTATCACCAAGCTACATCTTCCATGCCATCTACCTCCATATACTTATCTTATAATAGAGAGATTAGTGAGGTATGGAAACACCTAAAAAAATTTCTTAGATGGCATTAAAATGCTCAACAACAAGTATAGGTAAACCCTAATCCTTCACATAACTGTACTCAAATTTTCCTTGTTAATCAGGGTCCATCATGGGTACCATAATTTTTATTGTTTCCATCTCTATTCCCCCACCAATCCATACCATCACCCATCCTATTCCACCTGGACAACATAGACATAACCCCCATCCATCAACCTCATTCCATAATTCTCCATATTTTCATCAGCAATCCTCCATTTATCAATTTCCATCCAATTCATCTAGCCATCATTACCAATCTCATAATCACTTAGTCACTCCACAATATTTCTCCACCACATTACAAAATCATCAGTTAATTTAGGGCTTCCACATTCCTAGGGAAGACCCTCGAATTAAGGCCATGCAAAAACAAATAGATCAATTGATTCAATATACTCTTGGTTTTTCAAACTAGAAATCAACCTTACGCCAATTGATCAATCAACAAATTCATCCTTTGGTACCATAACTACCATATTTGGAAGACTTTACGGTACCTAAGTTTAACAAATTTAAGGTAACTGAGGATCCCAAAGGATAGGTGAGCACTTTTATACATGCATATTTTAGAATTTAAAACAACGATGCTCTCATATTTTGAGATTTTCCTCAAACATTAGGAGGGGATGCCATAGAATGGTACAATCAATTGCCAATCCATAGTATCTATACTTTTGAGTAATTTATTGATCAATTCTTTTATCATTTTATCCTAAATGTTAAAAATATGATCTCATTGTCTGATGTCTATGATTTGAGGCAACATGATGATGAATCTATTTACAATTTCAAAAACCATTGGAGGGTTGTCATCACTAAATTTCCATTCACCCTAACAATGGATAAGTTAATTAAGTTATTCACCAAGATTTTCTTAAAACCTATCTTTTGTATGCTTGAACTATGAACTTATCAATAATTTGAATAAGCTTTAGCTCAAGCTAATGTTATTGAGGATATAAAAATCCAAGAAGGTACACTTAAGCCTAAAAATAAAAATGGCAAAACAAAGGCCAATACAAGAGCAACTATTTAGGACAACTAAAATCAACACAGGTTACCCTAGCCACCCAATCCAATCAAGTTAATCAAGTGGTCATGAGCCAGTCGATAATGGCTCAATAACAACCTATGCAAAAAAAATTGCAATAAAGTGCATATCATGTAGTCACCTCGACAACACAAGATCCAACAATGAAAAACACAATGTCAACTATGGAACACCATCCTTTATGATAGTTTGTCTGAAAAAATAATCAATACACTCCTTTAGCTGAGTCATGTGCTTCCCTTTTTAGAAGGTTGTATGAGATAAATAGACTTGCTTTTCTCGACATTAGACTGGATGATCTCGCAAAACATGGAAAACATTATCGAGAATATTTATTTTATTTTTATCATAGGAAAAACATGCATGACATTAAAAATTTTCATATTTTTAAAGACATAGTCCAATACCTCACTGAATTAGGGGTAATCAAGCTTGATAATTCCCTCGCTCAACAAAACCAAAACCTTTGTATATTTCAACACCACTTCCTCGTCACGAGGAGGTGCAACCAAATGTAAGGGGGGCTAACACCAAAACTCCTCCTAATCAATTCAATCATGTACAATAATACTAAGGGTTTATAGGGGCCATTCATGTGGTGACTAGAGGTCAAAGAAACAATGAAAAAAGGCAACCACCTCAAGAAAGTATGTCACAAAATTCTACATCACCACCCATTTAAGTTTCCCCTAATCCTTCATCACCCATCCATATCCCTACTGAATAGAACCCTTAAAATCCACCCATCGATCGTCTACCTTGACCAGTCATCTCATTGAGTACCTGTATGACTACAAGTCTAAAAATAGCTTTTCCTAAATTATCAATTTATGAGTTAATCCAACAATCTCCTCCATATCATGAGGCATTAATAGACATTTTTAAATCCATCAAATTGCAATCATAATATCCTAATGCCTTCAAAAAATTAATGGGTAGCAAGCAAACATACATAGAGCCTTCCATCATATTCTATGACTTTGAGATTAAGCCAATATCATCAGAATCTACAGACCTTCCATTGCATATAATGTCTCTAATTGACAAGAAATATTTTAAAAGAGTGATAATTGACATTGGTTCCTCTATCAACATCATTACCACATTCACTCTTCATCATTTGAACCTTCCTCCATCTCACATCACCAAGTCATCCTTCATCCTCAAAGCATTTAATGATGCTTTGTGTTCCACAGTTTCCACTGTTATTTTATCCATTGAATTAGGGGTAAAAACATTGCACACAATGTTTCACATCTTGGAAGGATCCATGACATACATTGTACTCCTTGGAAAATATTAAATGATGAAAATGAGATGTGTCCCTTCAATACTACATCAATGTTTGGAATATATTCATGAGGGATAGGTACATTGCATACTGGAGAACGTCGAGTTGTTTAAGTATTACAATTTTATTTCAAATCCCTATGATTCCATGCTCCCTTCCACTCACATTTTTATTTTTCCATCATCCAATCCATCCACCACTTCACCAATCTCTTCACCCAAGGAAACCATTCCTGAAAATCTCCCTATCACCAACCCTCATCAAAATTCTACACCCCCATAATCATCATTATTGAAAACATGTACTTGTGGTCATAGTGATTCCACATCATCAACATCATTACCATCCAAATAATCACTATCCACTCATCTACCTTCCTAATCCAATTTGTTGTCATCACCTAATGTTTTACAAGTTGAATTGATGGACTGTGAGATATCTCAATCTTCATAATTCCCTGAGTCATCATCCGACCGTAGTCTTGCCATGTCATCCCAAGTCAAGATCCCCCTCACTAATCTTTCTATTGGTGAATATGTGGTTCAATACATCACTATCATGCCCCTCACCATACCTAGTTCTAAGGATTTTGGTCACCCATGTGACTCACCTTTAGCAATAGGAGTAGTATATAACATGGGTTTAGCTCCAAATAACATAAATTTTGTATATGGGGAATTGAATATTCATCAAATCCATCTCCTATAGACAAACCCAAAGAACTAATTATTTCCAATATTCCAAACTTGTTTGGATTCTCATCTCAATATTTCCACATTGTCAATTGGCAAGTCCATGGCCTAAGATTGCATGAATGAGAAGTGCATCAACCTATCGATATTCCATATCAATATGTGCATGACCTTTCAGGTCTAGGTTACCATCCACTTTCCACCATCTCTTATTTTAATCAATCCTTCCAAAGTCTTAATCTCAATTCAGGAGAAAAATCCCTCCATACCGATAATTTTGATGAGGAAATCTATGAATAATTCAAACTTATATCTATAATTTTGGATGATTTTGAAGAGAAATCGAAGCCCAACATTCCCCATTATGAACAATACGAGTTTTATCTCAACATGTTCTCCATCCATGATCCCATCCTTCTCTTGCTTCTTCCACAAGAGCAAGCCTTCCATACTGGTTAACCACCACCTCCATTCCATTAAGCCATTCCATAATCCAAACTTGTAACATATGTAAATAACACAAAAAATAGTGGTTCTCACCACAAACAATTTTTTTTATCAAAAATCAACAAAAATATTTTATTTCTTGGTATTGCATGTGTACATATCACTTAGAAAAATGCATTTATTTGTGTTTCTTATTTTTTTTCAGGTTAACCAATCCCTAAGCATCGATTATTAGGTTCCACCCATTCCATCCAACCTCATTCTCTTTGCCCATAAGTCAACATGAATCCTATTGATTTATTTACCCCACTCTGTAATCCATACGATCTCACTAAACCAATTCCAATCAACATAAGTCTCATTGATATGGACCAAATGTCCTCACCTCCATACTTTACCAAATTTATCTTGTCTAAGGAATTGTTATGGGCTTTTGCCAGCTAAATCCCTCCATCCCACCCACCTTCACCTTCACCTTCACCTTTGTATCCTGAGGTTTTCTAGGTAGAAATATATGAGGATAAGCCATAAGAGTTTGATGACATTTTAAATGACATTCATCTTATCCATATGCCCCATTATCTTGAGGAATGTTATCACATGTCTATTGAAGATACTATCTATGTGGTTCTTAGTTTATACAAAAACAATCCCAAATTGTCAAGCTTGGAAAATATTTATCACCCGATGAACAAGAGCAACTTATTACTCTCCTCAAGAAGAAAAAGGGTATATTTGTATATTCCTATAAATACATGCCTGGTCGCAATCCTAGTTTTATTATCCATAATCTCATCTTACAGCCTTATGCTAAGTCAGTCAAACAAAAACTTAGGAGAATGCATCCTAATGTGGCCCTCTTGGTAAAAACAAAGCTTAATTTTTTTTTATATGTGAACTTCATAGTTCCTATCGACTATCCTGAGTGGCTCTCAAACATGGTACCTATTCTTAAGCCTAACGGGGTGATATGCATATGCAATAACTTTCAAGATCTTAATAAAGCATATCCTAAGGATGATTTCCCCTCCCAAACATTGATACTCTTGTTGATACCTATGCTGGCCATGAAATGCTTTCACTCATGGATGATTTTTCAAGATACAATCAAATCTGAATAAATCCTGATGACTAGCACAAAACAACATTCACTACACCTTGGAGAATTTTTTGTTACAAGGTGATGCCCTTTGGCCTCAAAAATATAGGTACCACATATCAACATGCTATGACATAAATTTTCCATGACTACATGCATAATATTATCGAAGACTATGTGGATGATCTCTTGGCTAAATATAAAACTTGACAAGAACACATTGGTGTATTGGAGAAAGATTTTTACCAACTCCTAGAGAATAATGTGAGGTTGAATCCCAAGAAATATGTCTTTGTTGTTACATCAGGAAAAATTCTAGGATTCATTGTCTCCAAAATATGCATTGAGGTGGACCCTAATAAGGTCAAGGTCATCATGGATATGCCTCCCCCAACTAACTTAAATTAATTACATAGTTTACAAGGAAATATCCAATCAATCCATCATTTTATTGTGCAACATTTTGATAAATGTAGGTCATTTAATCACCTACTACAAAAGGGGGTGCCATTCTATTGGATAGATGAATGTCAAAAAGCATTTTATTACATTAATAAATACTTATCTTATCTACTAGTATTAGCTTCTCCTTGTTTGGGGGTCACATTTTATATTTATATCTCCATAGAGGGCTTTGCATTAGGGACAATGCTTGCACAAAAGAATGAGGAAAATCGAGAGCAAGTTGTCTACTACATTAAGAGAACATTGGTAAGCTACAAAACTAGATATGCTTATGTAAAAAAAATGTGTTTGGAAGTGGTTTTTACCACTAAGAAACTTTGACATTACATGCTTAGCCACACAACATATGTCATAGCTATATAAAATCCTCTGCATTACATGATATCCTGCACTTACAATAATACCTACACCGCTAAGTGGATAATGCTCCTTATTTATTTTAACTTGGAATTCATTATCCAAAAATCCATTAAAGTTCAAGTAATAGTTGATCAACTTATGGAAGCTCCACTACCTAGTGATCATCCTTTGATTATTGAGCTCCTAGATGATTCGATATTTGCTATCATTACGCAATAGGAATATATTATTCTGGAGGAATATTTTGATATCACACTATTCTTTAATGGTTCTAAGTGTGTGAAAGGTCAAGCTATCAGAATCGTATTTCACACACCATAGGGGTTACCTATACCCTTGTCATTCAAAATTGATTTCCAATGCACAAAAAACACTGTAAAATATGAAGCCTTAATATTAGGTCTTAAATCAACTCTAGCCATGAGCATTAACCATATTAGGTTATTTTGTGATTCTCAACTTATCGTAAAGTAAATCGATGAAGAATACCAATGCAAAGAACCTACAATTAAGCTTTATCATGAAGTAGCAATGAAATTACTCTCTAAGTTTGACTGGTATGAAATCAATAGATTACCACATTCAACTAATAAATTTCTAGATGTGATGGCCTCTCTTGGATAATTGATCCCAAAAGACTAATTTGGAGAGGTACAACCCTTATCATTTCAATAGTCCCTAAATATACAATTTCTCGTGTTGAGTCAAAAGATGAAAATGATGTTTTATTTATCCAATTGGATTCATATGAGCCTAGGTCAAGCCAAATATGATGCAGGAGCATCCGGTGGCAGTAGAGAAATTGTGCATCAACAAAAAAAAATTTCTAAGTGTTTGCCTTGGTGTCGTGATATCGCGACAGGAAAAGGTGTCGTGATATCACGACATGTCGCGTTTTCGTGACTTAGGGAGGAGAGAGAATGCACAGAGGAGAAATATTGCGATTTCACGACATGTCATGAAATCACGATCGAAGCAGGTGAGGGAAGGTGCCCGAAGAAAATGTCATGATTTCACGACATGTCATGAAATCACAACCAAATTAGGAAAGAGAAGACGCAGATCAAAAATGTCGTGATTTCGTGACATGTCACAAAATCGTGACCAGAAGGTGAGAAGAGGCATAGAGAGAGAAAAGTGTCATGATATCATGACATGTCACATTATCACGACCAGAGGATGAGAGAAAGCGCAAAGGAGGAAAAGTGTCATGATATCGTGACATGTCGCATTTTCGTGACCAGAAGACAAGAGGAGGCATAGAGGAGAAAAATGTTGCGATATTGTGACATGTCACGTTTTCACGAATCACAAATGAGGGAGAAAGCATCCAAGAAAATTCATGATTTTGTGACATGTCGTGAAATCATGACCGAAAAAAGGGAGACAAGGCGTCCGAAGAAAATTTCATTATTTCGCGACATGTCGCGAAATCATGATCGAAGAAGATAGGAGACAGCCAGAGGAGAAAATGTCATGATTTCATGACATGTCACAAAATCATGATTGAAAGTAGACAAGGAAGGCTAGAGAAGAAAATGTCATGATTTCGCGACATGTCACGAAATCACGACCGAATGAGCAGAAAGAAACCAAGGAAGGAAACTGTCACGATATTGCGACATGTCACGATTTCGTGACCCGAAGCAGAAAGCGAAGGTAGAAGGCAAAGCTATCATGATATCATGACATGTCATGATTTCATGAGCCGAAGCAGAGAGTGAAGGCGAAAGGCTAAGCTGTCGCGATATCACGACATGTCACGATTTCACGACCCGAAGTAGAGAAAGAAAGAAGAAAGGAAAAATTTCATGATATCGTGACATGTCACGATTTCATGACCCAAAGAGGCGAGAAGGAAGTAGAAGGGAAGAATGTCATGATATCATGACATGTCATGATTTCATGACCCGAGAGGCGAGGAGGAAGAAAAAGAAAAATGTCACGATATCGCGACATGTCACAATATCGCGACATGTCGCGATATCATGACCCAAAGGAGAAGGAGACAACAAGGAAGAAAAATGTCGCGATATCATGACCTAAAGGAGAAGAAGGTGGCAAGAAATAAAAATGTCATGATATCACAACCTGAAGGAGAAGAAGGTGGCAAGAAAGAAAAATGTCATGATATCGCAACATGTCATGATATTGCGACCCGAAGGAAAGGAAATGCAGTGAGGAGAAAAATGTCATGATATCACATGTCACAAAATCGTGACCTGAAGGAAAGGAGACGCAGTGAGGAGGAAAATGTCACAATATCATGACCTGACTAAGAGGAAGGGCAGCAGGGAGAAAATATCGTGATATCGTGACATGTCGTGATTTCGTGACCCGAGTAAGAGGAAGGGCAACAAGGAGGAAATTGTCACGAAATCATGACATGTCACGATTTCATGACCCAAGGGAAAAGAAGGCAACAATGAGGAGAAATGTTGTGATATCGTGACATACTACTGGTTCTCTATTCAAGAAAGCCTACATTACTAGACAGTGTTTTCCGAGGTGATTAGGGCCTCATTAGTGCATGATTTCTTGCCCGATAAGTTTGCTGAGCATGGCGACCACTCGACTACTGTGCCCAAAGGTCAAAGATGTTCAGATGGCTCATGAATGTGTGTTTTTATGACTGACCCAGTGTTAGTTGCCAGTGAAGATAAAATATGAAAGGTTTAGTCAGAAAAATGGATTGGGAGATCGTATTCTTCTTGGGAGCGCAGGAAGATCATTGAACATGAGGCAGCTTGCATCAGAAATAGAAAACTATGCCTGCGGGCTAGTGTTGTAAATTGATTTTTTATAAAGAAATAGAAGATTGAATTTTTGAAATTCATTGTCCCCATCAAGTGGTATCAGAGTAGGAGTTCTTGAGTGTGTGAGCAGATCGTCGAAAGTGAGGCAGCTTGCACCAGGATCTATGGAAGGGTTGTGAGAAGAGAGTGAAATAGAATGCCTCGATGAAGAAACCATGGTGGTGGGAGAAACTTGGTGCCAGAAAAATATTTTAGGGCTCTACAGAGGCAAGTTCAGGCCTTGCAAGAGGAGTTGCATAGAGGACTTAAACCCAGAGGAGAAGAAGGAAGTGAAGATAAAGTTGATGAAGAAGAGGACCAGTTTGAGCAAGAAGAAGAGGATGTAGATCCTGCACAATCCAAGTTATATAGAGCCATCTATCATATTGGAAAGAAACCAAAGATGGAGGTTTCTTCATATTCTAGAAATCTTGATCCAGAGGAGTTGATTGACTGGATCAATGATTTGGAAGAATACTTTGAGTATGAGGAGGTTGAAGATCTTGATAGGGTTAGATTTTCTAAGACCAAGCTAAAGGGTCATGCTAGCATATGGTGGAAGGGAGTACAACTAGAAAGAAATAGAAGAGGAAAGGAGAGAATAACCATATGGGATAGAATGGTAGAGAAGTTGAAGAGACAGTTCCTCCCAGATGACTATGAGATGGATCTGCTAAAAAAAATGCAAGGTTTGAAGCAGGAAAGCAAGCCTATTAAAGAATACACATAAGATTTTTATAAGATCTCCATCAAAACTAGCCATTCAGAGGCTAATAAGGATAAGGTGGTACATCAATGGGTTGAGAGCAAGTATTCAAGAGGAGTTAAGTTTGGTCAGAATGACCACCATAGAGGATGCTTACCAGTTTGCTCTGAGGGTTGAAGAGAAGTTGAATAGAAGGTTTGAGGGTAAGCAAGAGGAAGAGGTCATGGAGAAAGGACTGGTGGAAAAAAATATGGAGGAAGAGATGAGAAGAAAGAAGAAGCTAGCATCAGTCAGGCCCAGAAGGGAGATAATTATTACAGACCCCATGATCAGAAAAATGGCTACCCAAGAGGAAGAGGTAGATCTGGACATGGGTATGGAAGAGGAGGATTTCATGGAACCTGTTTCCACTATGGCGAAGAAGGACATCGAGCATTTGAGTGTCCACAACACCAAGAAAGGATGAATAAGAGACCTGAGGGTCCTACCAGAGCTGCTATAGCAGATGAAGGAGCTGAATCAGAACATTCTAAGGAGGTAGAGAGAGGAGAAGTGATGTTCACAAGGAGAACCTTGTTGAATGAGGATAAAAGATCAGACCAGAGGAGGAGCCTGTTCTGCACAATATGCAAGAGTTTGGGTAAGGACTATAATGTGATTATAGCTAATGGTAGTACTAATAACTTGGTCTCTGAAGAAATGGTTACTAAGTTATATCTAGAGAGGATGGGACACCCGCATCCATACCAAATTGCATGGTTGCGAAAGGACCATAGGACATTGGTCAGTGAACAGTCCTTGGTCAAATTTAATATTAGGAATTACTATGATGAGGTCTTGTGTGACATCCTGCCTATGGATGCTTGCCATTTGTTGTTGGGGAGGCCATGGCAGTTTGATCAATGTGCAGTACATGATGGTCATGTAAACACCTACTATGTGATGAAGAATGGAGTGCACCATAATTTGAAGCCCTTGAAGGAGGTGGAATAAAAGGTATGTAGCAGCACTAGAATCTATTTGCTGAAGGGGATGGATGAAAATAGGTTGTTGATAACAATGAGGGTGGAGGTTGAAGAGGTTGAAGACTTTGCAAGTTGTGATAAGGTGACAGAATAGCATAGAATTGAAGGTCACTTCTCAATCCACCCCAATTGTCTGATGTAGGAGCATCCGGTGGCAGCAGAGCAATTGCGCATCAACAAAAAAAAAATTCTAAGTGTTTGCCTTGGTGTCATGATATCGTGATTGGAAAATGTGTCACGATATCATGACATGTCACATTTTCGTGACTCAAGGAGGAGAGAGAAGGCACAGAGGAGAAATGACACGATTTCACGACATGCCATGAAATCATGATCGAAGCAGGTGAGGGAAGGTGTCCAAATAAAATGTCACAATTTTGTGACATGTCATGAAATCATGACCAAATCATGAGAGAGAAGACACGGAGAAAAAATGTCATGATTTCATGACCAAAAGACAAGAGGAGGCACAGAGGAGAAAAATGTCACGATATCGCGACATGTCGCATTTTCATGACCAGAAGACAAGAGGAGGCACAGAGGAGAAAAATGTCGTGATATCACGACATGTCACATTTTTATGACTCAAGAAGGAGGGAGAAGGCATCCAAGAAAAATGTCATGATTTCGTGACATGTCACGAAATCATGACCAAAACAGGGGAGACAGGGCGTCCGGAGAAAATGTCACGATTTTGCGACATGTCGCGAAATCACGACCAAAGAAGACAGGAGACGGCCAGAGGAGAAAATGTCACGATAATGCGACATGTCACAAAATCGCGATTGAAAGTAGACAAGGAAGGCCAAAGAAGAAAATGTCATGATTTCGTGACATGTCATGAAATTGCAACCAAACGAGCAGAAAGAAACCAAGGAAGGAAACTGTCACGATATCGTGACATGTCACGATTTCGTGACTTGAAGCAGAAAGCGAATGCAAAAGGCAAAGCTATCATGATATCATGACATGTCATGATTTCATGACCCAAATCAAAGAGCGAAGGCAGAAGGCTAAGCTATCGTGATATCATGACATGTAACGATTTTGCAACCCGAAGCAGAGAAAGAAAGAAGAAAGGAAAAATGTCATGATATCATGACATGTTGCGATTTCGTGACCCAAAGAGGTGAGAAGGAAGCAAAAGGGAATAATGTCACGATATCGCAACATGTCACAATTTTGCGACCCGAGAGGCGAGGAGGAAGAAGAAAGAAAAATGTCATGATATCACGACATGTCACGATATCGCGACCCAAAGGAGAAGGAGACAGCAAGGAAGAAAAATGTCACAATATCGTGACCCGAAGGAGAAGATGGTGGCAAGAAAGAAATATGTCACGATATCGCGACCCGAAGGAGAATAAGGTGGCAAGAAAGAAAAATGTCACGATATCACGACATGTCACGATATCACGACCCAAAGGAAAGAAAAGGCAACGAGGAGGAAAATGTCGTGATATCGTGACATGTCACGAAATCATGACCCAAAGGAAAGGAGAGGCAACGAGGAGGAAAATGTCATGATATCGCGACATGTCGCGATATCGTGACCCAACTAAGAGGAAGGGTAGTAGGGAGGAAAATGTCACGATATCACGACATGTCATGATTTCGTGACCTGACTAAGAGGAAGGGCAGCAGGGAGGAAATTGTCACAATATCACGACATGTCACGATTTCATGACCCAAGGGAAAAGAAGGCAAAAAGGAGGAGAAATGTCACGATATCATGACATACTGTTGGTTCTCTGTTTGAGAAAGCCCGTATTCCTAGATGGTGTTTCTTGAGGCGGTCAGGGCCTCATTAGTGCATGATTGCTTGCTCGATAAGTTTGTTGAGCATGGCGGCCACTCGACTGCTGTGCCCAGAGGTTAGAGATGTTCAGATGGCTCATGAATGCATGTTTCCATGACTGACCCGATGTTAGTTGCCAGTGAAGATAAAATATGAAAGGTTCAGTAAAAAAAAGGGTGGAGGAGCCAATTTTTGGGATTGGGAGATCGTATTCTTCCTAGGAGTGTAGGCAGATCACCGAACATGAGGCAGCTTGCATCAAAAATAGAAAACTACGCCTGTGGGCTAGTGTTGTAAATTGATTTTCGATAAAGAAATAGAAGATTGGATTTTTGAAATTCGGTGTCCCCATCAAAATAGTAGCCTTTATCAAGTTTGGAACACTCCCATATGACATTTATTGAACTACCAAATACACTTTCAAGCATAAGGTATCTTGTTTCATTCTCTTGGGGGATGTGTTGTATAAACATGGTTATGATGGAGTCCTCCTTTGTTGTCTCAAGGCTATTGAGGTTCAAAGAGCCATATATGAAGACCATGATGGTAATTTTGGTGGTCATTTTAGTGGAATGGCCATTGTGAATCATATTTTATGTATGGGTTATTATTGTACCACAATGAAACATGATTGTTGTACCTATATCAAATATTAAAAAATGTGCCAAGAACATGCTAAAAGAGGGAATATTTCCATAAACCCAATCACCTATCTTAGCCAAATATTTTATGATAGCTACTAGGCTATCAACTAGAGCTCAAGGTGATAAATCATCGATGATTATCCCTTTCATAAATGCATGCCTATATGAAGGTATTTATCCATGTTATCTCTGAGTACCTTAATCATCATTTCCTCTGATATTTGGTACCCTCATTTTTGGTGGGTGATTATGCCTGTTCCACCTATGAGTGTACCTAATCTTGCACACTTGGTAATATGTTAGTGATAACACGCCCTTATAAATAAACTAAACATCATATAGTTGGTTCAATTTTTCAAACTAGGTATCACCACATCATAGGTTAATACATTATTTTCTTTGTGCCATAAAGTTAGCTAGGGAGGGTCATGAAATCCTCCTCTACTACAATTAAAAATCATACTTGATGTTTCTAGTTTTCCTTTTATTTTTAAAAAAAAGTAAAAATTATTACATCATATAGATTCAAACAAAAAGTAAAAATATTTTTGCATAACCTCCACTTTCTCTCAAGTGGCATTCTTCTTAGAGAACTGGTCCCACTGGACCTTAAACTATTTGAGAGTCTGGTTTTGTAGATATTTATAAAAAAAATCAAGAAAATTTACTAATAGTACTTCAATGGCCTCTGGATTTGCCATCTACAATTTAGAAATATCCCACACATGTTCAAGATCAACAACATATTTTCTAAGCAAGGATATGTGGAAGATGTCATTGAATTTGGATAGATTAGGTGGTAATGCAAGTCAGTATGCAACTGAACTAATATTTTCTATGATATCAAAGGGCACAACAAAATGTGGATCCAACTTCATGGATTTGATAGCACTTTTCTTTGGATCAACCCTCAAGAATACCTTATCTCCAATAGAATACTCTCTTGGAGTCCTTTTTAGATCTGCATAACTCTTCGACCTATCCACAAATTCTTTAATCCTTTGCTTAATTTCCTTTAGTTGATCTTCCATTACCCTAACCATTTATGGCCCAATCACAACTTGATCCATAGGTTGTCCCAAGACAATGGTGTTCTAGAATTTTGCCCACACAAGGCATAAAAATATGTCATTCCTAGCGAGGAGTGATGTACATTATTATAGACAAAATCTACCAAAGGTAGACAATCTTCCCATTAAGATTTGTGATCCATGCAATAAATGTAGAGCATATCTTCCAAAAATTGGTTTACCCGCTCCACTTGGCCATCAATTTTAGGGTGGTATGTTGAACTCGTATTCAATTTCATACCAACTACACTATCAAGGGATTTCTAAAATTTAGAAGTGAATTTGGAGTCTCTATCTAAGATAATTACCTTAGGAAATCCATACAATCGGAATACCTCTTTGATAAATCTGTTGGTCACTACCTGAGCATCATCCTTGGTATTTCCTGGTATGAAGTGGATAACCTTAGTTAATTTTTTGACCACTACAAATATGGCATCATGTTGATACCGATTCCAAATGGTAGAATCGTAAACTCATAATGCCCATACCTAGTCTTAAATATCATTTTATGAGTTTCTTCCTCACAAATCCTTAGCTAGTGATACCCTGACCTCAGATCGATCTTATAAAATACCTTGGAATCCTTTAATTGATCAAATAAATCTTCAATCCTAGGTAACAGATATCGATTCTTGATTATAGCCTTATTTAGAATCTTGTAATCAATACACAATCTTAGTGAATCATCCTTATTTTTTACAAGCAAAATTGGTGTGCCCCATGATGTGACACTTGGTTCTATCAAACCCTTCTCCAATAATCCTTGTAATTGAACCTTTAGTTCTTGTATTTTAGTAGAATTCATCCTATATGAGGATCTATGAATAGGTTTGACTCCCATCATAAGTTCAATTGTGAAGTCAAATTCCCATACATGAGGTAGTTCAGGTAGGTCCTTTATAAATATATCCTAAAAATATTATAAAATTGGATGTTGTCTTAGTATTTTTCCTTTCTCATGGTCCTCTACTTCATTAATTTTTACCACAAACACTATTCCTCCTCTATTAAGGTCCTTTTTCAATTGCATAGCGGACAACATCTGATGTTCAAATGCACCTTATTTTCTATGAATTTTTAGTCTCTTTATGCCTTCTTTTGAATACTCAATCCATCGATATTGAAAATTGACTAAGGCTTTATGAGCCTCTAGCCAATCCACCCTAGGACCACATAAAAGGCATGTAGGGGAGATACATATAAACAACATTCTGTAGTCCCTTTAGATAGAGTAAATTTTTCCATAGGATAAAATTGGTTCATCGAGAAGGCCTACCCAGAACCATACTCAACCTTCCACCCTTGAGCCACATATCCAAGCCTTTCCAACACAATCCTTGCTAGACTAGACAAAATAAAATTGTTAGTGGCTCCACTATCTATAAAAATATTTACTTTCTTATAGAAGGATTTTAACTATAAAAGGAACCTTTGCTTTATGTGAAATTATTGATTTAGGTGTAGGCCTCCCTCTTCTAGTCTTAGGTGGCATATTAACCTGATTCCATCCAAAAAAGAATATTAAATTACAATTTCATATTAAGATGTATCTCTAATTGATATATAATACAAAGTTCTCTTGCTATATGTGTTAAAAACCTAACTAGGGTAATATCCCATACTAAGATGTGTCATTGATACTGAATTCCTTACTAAGGCATCCTAAAATCCACTCTATGTTGGGGTTTATATCCGTCAAATTCTAGAAAATAGGGTATTCTAGATCATCCTAGCTTTAGCCCTTTTATTAAGTAACCCTTCATTGGATACATCTAATTACCTTTAGCACACATAGAGGCTTTATACCTTCGTACCTAGAGCTCTGATACCAAGTGTAATGACCCAAAAACACACAAACAAAAATTCAAAAATAGAAATATTTTTTTCCTAAGGAGAGGGATACATGAACCCTTCATGAAACCCTAATCCAACTAGAATTTACCTAAAGTTTCAATCCCATAAGTTTTCCTAGAAGTTACATCTCACAAAGTACCCTATCACAAGTTTATTTGTGTAGGTGCACCATGTGTCACTACAGATAAGCCCATTTATCTCATCAATATTGATGAGCTAGACCTATCACCCTCATTCCATTGAAGGTATACACACATCTCCATACTATACAAAAATCATTATATATAGGTGTGCTACGAGTATTACAAGTTAAGCTATCTATCTCATCTCCACGATGAGCTATCTTAACATAAATGTAATATCTTCACAACTTAGTCCTTTATCTCTCTAAGGATGTCTCAATTCCTTTATGTCTCCTATGTTCATCCTAAGGGGTTCTCAATTCTCTTAGGTTACCTATGTTCATTCTAAGGGGTTCTTAATTCCATTAGGTCACCTCTGATTTCACCGTAGAACTCTACTCTTAGATTCCTAATAACAAGCAACCAAAAAATAATGAAATTAAAAACTAAAACAAAAAAGAGTAATCGCTAAACATCCAAAAAATAAAGAATGACTAACACTAAAATATAATCAGATACATAATATAACCAAGTACAAAAATAAAGTAAAAGTACCTTCACTAAACCAATAAGTATTTATCACATTAAATATTTAATGGTAAATCCTTCTTACTTTAAATAATATTACATTAACTGCATTGGGGATATCCCCCTAAAATTCTAGTCTATTTGATCATAAGTAAATAAACATAAGATACAATTACCTATATTTTATTTCCATTTAACTCCTTGCTTCTCCTTGCTTCCAATTGGCTCTTTGAGGGTAGTATGGGATCATGATACTCATGGTTCAAGATAGACATGCCTTTAAATGCATCTATTTATTCACTTTGCAAAATTGCAACTATACAAAATTCAATTAAGTTTCTAACCATCTAATGCATAATGGATATTATAAAAGATCCTTTACTTATATTTCACCTACCCAGTTCCCTTAGAGAGTCATCCAAAATGTACTACTTAGATCAAGGTTTAACTTTAATCAAATTTATTCATGTCTTAAAGCATTAAAGTTCCATACCTTTAACCTTTAAAATAATCTCTTTCATTTTCATTCCCTAAATCAGATCCCCATAACTTCAATTCAATGAATAAATCTACATCCCTTTTAATTTATAAATTTTCAAACAACCAATTACTATTTAAAGCACTAAATTCCCATACCTTTAATATTTAAAACAATCTCTTTCATTACCTAAATTTAAGCCCCATAACTTCAATTCAAAGAATAAATCTACATAATTTTTAATTCATAAATTTCTAATCAACCAATTACTATTTAAAGCACTAAATTCCCATACCTTTAATATTTAAAACAATCATTCTTTCATTCCCTAAATTTAAGCCCCATAACTTCAATTCAATGAATAAATCTACATCCTTTTTAATTCACAAATTTCCAATCAACCAATTACTATTTAAAGCACTAAAGTCCCATACCTTTAATCTTTAAAACAATCTCTTTCATTCCCTAAATTGAAGCCCCATAACTTCAATTCAATGAATAAATCTACTTCCTTTTTAATTGAAAACTCCTAAGATAATCAACATTAATCAAAGGGTTCCTTTTCAATTAAAATCCTTCAATAATTTCATATAAATCAAAGGTTCCTTTATAATTAAAAGCCTTCAATAATTTCATATAAATCAAAGGTTCCTTTCTAATTAAAAGCCTTGAATAATTTCACATAAAGCAAAGGTTCCTTTCTAATTAAAATCTTTCTATAATTTCATATAAATCAAGGGTTCCTTTCTAATTAAAATCCTTCAATAATTTAATGTAAATCAAAGGTTCCTTTCTAATTAAAAGCCTTCAATAATTTCACATAAATCAAAGGTTCCTTTTATAATTAAAAGCCTTCTATAATTTCATATAAATCAAAGGGTCCTTTTAATTAAAACCCTTCATTATATTCCACATAAAACAAAGGTTCCTTTTAATTAAAACCCTTCATTATATTCCACATAAAACAAAGGTTCCTTTTAATTAAAACCCTTCATTATATTCCACATAAAACAAAGGTTCCTTTTAATTAAAACCCTTCATTATATTCCACATAAAACAAAGGTTCCATTTAAATAAATTACATAGCACCTTTCTAAGTCAAGGTCTACAACCAAAGGCCAATACCTTCCATGGCGGATGAACAACCTCTACAAAACCTAGCGTTCATGCAAAACAAAACCAGAAACTATGCTTTTACTTATATCGCAATAGAGTTCCCACAAAGACGGATGGTCTTATGCTACCAATGACATTTTCTAAAACCTAGCCATTTCTCTAAACACAGGAGGTTTTCCCATAGGTGGTTCTCCCAAATGCAACGCCCTTCCTTAGAGTATGAGTGGTTCTCACACTGTGACAAACATCTCTAAAAAAATAGAGTTCCAACTCTTGGAGCACAACGCCCTCAAATACCCTACATTCTCAACTTCCACAATTATATTAGACATGTAGTGCCCTCGAGCACTCACAACTCTCCCTTTGGCATATCATGGCCTTTGAACATGCACAATGCTCACCATTTAACATAGTGGCTTATCTAAATGCACATTACTCACCATTAAATGCAATGGCTTCTCTAAAGCACAACACTCACCATTTAACATAATGGCTTATCTAAATTCACAATGCTCACCATTTAACACAGTGGCTTCTCTAAATGCACATCGCTCAACATTAAACATAGTGGCTTATCTAAACCACAAAACTCACCATTAAACATAGTGGCTTCTCTAAATGCACAATGCTCACCATTAAACACAGTGGCTTCTCTAAAGCACAACGCTCACCATTAAACATAGTGGCTTCTCTAAATGCACAACGCTCACCATTAAACACAATGGCTTCTCTAAAGCACAATGCTCACCATTAAACACAGTGGCTTCTCTAAATGCACAACACTCACCATTTAACATAGTGGCTTATCTAAATGCACAATGCTCACCATTTAACATAGTGGCTTCTCTAAATGCACAACGCTCACCATTAAATACATTGGCTTATCTAAATGCACAATGCTCACCATTAAACACACACTAGCTTCCTAATGCACAATGCTCACTCTAGACTTAGACGTAGGTGTTTCCAATCCCTTCCCATGGACTTTCATGCTATAGGAAGATAGAACTAGGGGAGCATAACCAAGTTTTTCACCATATCAATGCAAGTAAAAATGGATTTAAAGTTTCAAGCACTCCAACCTTAATACTTCTATGGAGATGGAAATTTTGTGATGTCTGGCTGCCTCTCCTCCTTGCTTGCAATACGTTCTTCTATTTTCCTCGATCCCTAGTCTACATCTCCTATATGTTTCCTTTGTTGTCCATCCTCCCGTCCTTCTCTTCCCTCTTCCTTCTCTCCTTTTTCCTCCCTTCCTCCTTACGTGCCTCCCTACTCCAGGTGGCCCATCCACCATCCTTCTCAAACCTTGAGCCCTACCTCAAGCCTCCTTCCTTCAATGCTTCATCCCCTATCCTTTGGCGACAATGGATTTATTTTCCCATAATTTCCACCTTTGGAAATTAGTAGCCCCATAGACTATTTTCATAGGTTTCACTATATAGGGGAAAGGGAATAATTACATTTTTAAAATGAAGGATGGTACGTTTTAAATAAAATATCATTCACATGATATTTATCAACTATAAAATATATTTCTTTTATTTAAACAATTTCATTATTATTTTTTAAGTAAAATAAAAGATATCTATTTCTTTTAAAATAGATTTTATCTTATTATTTCAATTAATTAAAATATTTTAATGAATTTTCCATT
This sequence comes from Wollemia nobilis, assembly GCA_028583015.1. Classification (NCBI taxonomy): domain Eukaryota; kingdom Viridiplantae; phylum Streptophyta; class Pinopsida; order Araucariales; family Araucariaceae; genus Wollemia; species Wollemia nobilis. The sequence continues at coordinate 419,398 of JAQPPZ010017204.1, forward strand.
ATCATTAAAATAAACACTTTTAATTAATTCAAAAGAAATATCATTTGTTAATTGCAATGAAGTCTACCAATGAGATCCATAGTCAAACATTATTTAATTAAAACCTCATTAATTAATTTCAAGGAATCTTTATTCGACATATACATTTAATTTGCTTTCCTTCATAATAATGATGATCTACTTAAACTTCAACATGATAGTTTAATTTTGGCATTCACATACATTTTGTAGTTGTTCTCCTATAGAAAACTCAACATTAAGCTACCCAAGCCATGATGCAGTAGAAAGCAAATACATTTATAAAACAACAAATAGGGTACCTTTACATAAACCCAATCACCTATCTTAACCAGAGATTTTATGATAGCTACTAGGCTATAAACTAAAGCTCAAGGTTATTAGTCATCAATGATTATCCATTTCATCAATGCATACCTATATGAAGGTCTCTATCCATGTTACCTCTGGGTACCTTAATCATTATTTCCCTTGATATTTTTTACCCTCATTTTTGGTGGGTTATTTTGCTCGTTCCAACTATGAGTGTACCTGATCCTACACAATTGGCAATATGTTAATGAAAACATACCCTTATAAATCAACTAAACATCATATAGTTGATTTAATATTTCAAACTAGGTATCACCACATCATAGGTTAATACATTGTTTTCTTTGTGTCATAAAGTCAGCTAGGGAGGGTCATGAAAACCATTATATAGGAGAACTATCCCTCACCAAAGGGATTCATTCTTCCTCTTCTCCATACTATCAATGAATAATATTCCTTGTGAAAACTTACGTATGACTTGGGATAATTGTCTCAAGCATCATTATAAAATTACTCATTTACAAGGTGTATATGGTTTGGTGATTGATTTTCATCTTCCCAAATGTATTGAGTGCTTGGTTTGCTTCTAATTATCTTAGATTAATGGTATTTTTCTGTCTCATATTGTTGTGTAGGTCATCCATAAGTTTCCCTCTACACTATTGTAATCAATAAGAGATAGAAATTATAAACATTCATTAAACATCATACATTTGAAAAAATATACTAATCAAAGATTTTCCATTACTTGATCAATTTCCAAAACATATATCACTTAATATTTGTTAGATATGAATATTTTATCTCTAATTTAAAAATCTAGTAATCAAATACATAAAATATTACAAATCATGGTTGATTTTACATAAATTGTTTCAGCCCTGCATAATTACATTGGATCTATATCAATACAAACTTATACATGATGAACATTGCAATAGTCTTCAAAAAGTGTTATTCAGATATTCTTTTGAATGTATCGAGTTCTTCATGGTTGGAAGATATGATAGTGAAGGTATCAAGACAACTCGGATGCAAAGTATACCAAATGCAATACAAGCAAGCCATGCAATCATGCATCACACATTTACCAAATGTATATCACATATAGAGAAATCACCAAGCATGAATTTCAATTTCATCCATATTTAATATTTCCATAACAAGGATTAATTCTTAATCCCACCCATCATTCTTTTGGATTACCACCAAACATAAGGAAGAGTCCCATACCTCTTTCCAAAGAATGGACACCAATCCATTTCTTCCCAAAACTAGAAAATATTCCATCCTTCTAGTTGAGATATATTTATTTATAAAATTCCTCAAACACATAATAGTTTACTGTTTGTTTTCTAGAATTATACAAAGACTATGATTTCACTTGTTCATTCTACTTGTCTATCTAATAGACCTCAAATCATAGTTGTTTATTTTTCTTATTTTATAATCCATTCAAATTTACTTAAATAAAACCAATATTTACAAATCTATTTGATTTCTAATCTGTTTTTTTAATCATTCCAAAAAATAAAGGAAATTGCATTAATTTTAAAACCATTCAAATTTTAATAAAGAAAAATTTATATTTACAAATCTAAATGATTTCAATCTGACTTTTCAATCATTTCAAAAATAAAGAAAATTGCTTTAAATTTAAAGCCATTCAAATTTTAATAAAGCAAAACCAATATTTACAATAACAAGTGCATTAGATCTATAAAACAAATGCAACTTATAAGATACAAATAAATTTCCTTAATTAACTAATTGACTACAAATATGAAAAGCTATAATCTTTCTACATAATTTAGTTATGCTTCCTTGCATTGTTTCCATAATATAGAATAACCATTCACTATATTGTAAGGAAGATGAAACCATTAAATAACTTCAAGAACTAAATAACTTTCCTAAGCATGCAATAGTTCCTCAAAACATCCATTATGTCATTGGATTCTGCATATGTTAAAACTATTACATTATTTTCATACTTAATGACAGAACATGGGCACCAGATTTCTCATGATGGACAATAAATTTATCTCTGTGCCTGCCACTTGTTGGCTAGATATGTAGGGTTTGGTTGAAGATTTTTATCCAACAAAGCAGATGGACCTGGGTTGCTTTAATATGTAGTTTTCGATGGTAGAGATTCAAATTTACATAATGAATTCCCATGTAGCTTTTTTTATCCAATGAAATGGAATAAAGAACTAGATTTAAGATAACTTAAATTGGCATTACATGATTAGCTATCATTCTCCATTTGGTCAATATTTTCTGAATGATATTATTAGTTCAAATGGTAGGGACAATTAAGTATAACTTGAATACAAATCGTAGGCATTGGATTTCAAACATCATAAAAGTGGTAGAATGACCCTAAAAATTTAGGATTTAAACTATGTTGGATGTCCATCAATTTTAAAAGAACATACAAAATTTTATAGAGGTCAAATTGAAATCACCTAGGAACATAGAAAAATATCCAACAATGATTGACCAATTAATCCAAATAAGGGTTCATTTTTTACAATAGAGTGGGTTTTTGACAAACACAAAACGCGTGCTATACATATGGTTTTATTGGGTTGGATAATACTCTCACTCAACTAGTGATTTGATCAATATCAAAGTACAAATAAAAGTTTTGAGCTAGGAATTCCATATTGTCATGCATTAAACCATTTTCTTGTTAGTAACACTCATCACCAAAGGAGAGGATGGTGTATTGGACTAAGGACAGTCTAATAAAAACTATGATAACCAAAATCAACCATGTAAAATTCGATAACTTTAGATAGGGTTTATAATACATAATGAAATTATCATGAAGGTCCATCAATTACAAAACCAAATAGTCAATATATGTTGCTCTTAATAGATGGTCTAATTAAGAAAACCCAGTTCTTGTCTAATATAAAGATATATGTAGAGAAAATAAAGGAAATGCATGTGTCATTTTAAATGAAAGGATGACCTTTTTGACTCAAGCATACAAGATAAAATGTAGGCCATAGAAATAGTGGTTTTACCAATACATGACTGAAATCATAAGCTAATCCATTATATATATCAGCATGCACAAGAACACAATTTTCCATAAATCGTAGGTCCATTTATTTTCATATTTGAATTTTACTAACAAGAACAAAACTAATCAATGTTCAACATAATTTGCCCAGAACACGCATTGAAAGAGAATCAACCAATTAAAGTAAAATATACAAACATGTATGATTTTATTTTACTTTATACTAGACAAACATTAAGATAGATTATAGTGGCCAGACACAACCTTGAATTCTCCAACAGTTGAATGCTTCCCTTGTGCTTCCCTCTTCTTTCTCCTCTAGCCTAATCTTCTCACATAACATAACATGCCTCTTTTTCTCAATCTCAATGGTAATTTATAACTCTCTTTCTTCTTAGACAAGAAATATGTTTCTAAATATTTTATTTACCTTATTTTTCTCACCCCATGTGAAGGTTTCCTTTAATATATATTATTTTAATGGAAAGGGAATCCATAGAGATAAGAGAAGAATTGTATCCACCATTTCAACCTTCCCAAAGTGTAGGAAAGATTGATTATTTAATTATAAAAGGTAGTTTTTTTTCATGTTTTGGTCCAATCAAAATTGAGCAAGTTCATAAAAAAAACAAACTACCTAATTTCCTTCTAAAGTATGATCAACTAGATCGAATAAGAATGTTTAAAAAAATAAATCTTTTACTTTAGAAATTGCTCAAATTAAGATTTCACTAAATCATAATAAATTGCATGATATTTTTTTCAATATATATATGTATATATTTTAGAGTAATTTGTAAAATGCAAAATATTATTTAATGTGCATTTTCAAGTAAAATTCAATTAACCAAACTCATGCAAATCAATTGTGAAATCACACAAAAGGCATACAAGAACTCGATGTATGTGCTTAGTATCCTCCTGTTGAGTGGTATTTTCACCCAATTGTGAAAGTACACTCTCCCTTAGGATTTGGATTCCAAATCCCCTCTTGCAAAGAAGTTAAACAAACAACTTCTCCAAGGTCTCCGCTATATTAGCATTTGCATATGTGCATTAGTAATCTCAAATAAAGATATTCAATTTAAATGCTTGGAACACCTTAGTGATTGCAAGTAACTATAAACAAGGGGCAATGTTGGTTTATTTTACCATGAAACTTTAGTGATTGTTCATTGAACCAAAATAAATCAAATGTGAGTTGGCCCTCATATGACCATGATGTAGTGCTTTAATTCCTTTTATCTTGATGGTTTTAAAATAGATTTTATCTTGCATTAAATCCAAATATGGCTTCTTATCATGAAGATGAATATAGTCTTCAATGTGATCAATAACTATCCTTTGGAAAAAGGTTTAAAAAAAAAAAAAATTTAAAAACAAAAAAAAAGGCTTCTAAATGTCACTTTAACTTATCCCTCTTAAATGAAATCAAATTTTCATCAAGATGAACAATTAAGTGCTTTGAGGAAAAGACCTTCAATGTAATACTCAAATTACCCCTCTTTCGTAAAATTAGAATTTTTATGAAGAAAGGGTAATTTTAGGCTCAAAATGGAAATTTGTGAAAATGCCATAAAACATAACTCCTTCAATGAAATTGGAATTTTCATGAAGGGAATGTCATCATAGGCCCATGAGTGCAAAACAAAACTGGAAAAATGAAATTTGACCTTAAAATGGAAATTTTCTATTTTCGGATTTTTAAAATCTGTAACAAAACAACAACTTCGATGAATTTTTAAAAATACTAAACAACTCCGAAAATGAAATTTCAAAGTGCGTATTGGAAGTCTGAACTATAACCTACGCAATGGTGAAATTATTTTTAGATTTTGAAAATTTTTTAATGTTTATTTTAATGCCTGAAAATAAGAAAAAATTCTGAAATTAAAATTTTTGAAAACAGAAAATTAAAAATTTGCATCAAAATAATTGCTGAAAATGCAGCAATGCAAAAGCTCCTTCAGTTTGATAGCACCCCATCCTGCAAAACCGAATACGTGAGAGTTTCGTACATGCAACCTAGCCTATTTGACCTGCAAAACAAACACAATCAAAGTAAACTAGGTGCTGGCTCCTAGGGTTTAAAATAGTTTCCAGATTGCAGACATTCACATGAAATGACCCAAAACAATGGCATAAATTTCACATACAAATCTGAAATTTGGAAGGAGAAACATAAAACAATTAAAATGGAGCATGCAGAAAATTTCTCATTCTTTCTTGCTAACAAGGCCTGAAATTTCTGAAGAGAGGCTTTCACATTCAAATTATATTCCAAGTTTACATATCAAAATCTGTCGCCATTTGGCCATGCCAAAAGTTCCAGTCCCAGTTCTTCATCTTTCAATCTAGTATTTGAAATATTACAAACAACCCTTCGTTTCTTGTCCTCGCATGACTTTTCGTTTTTTTCTTTTTGACTGTTCGTGTTTCATTTCCTTTCATTTGGTTTTGTACGCAGGACTTTGCAGCAATTTTACTGTCCTTTCTTTTGCTTTAATGGGGCATCTCATTCAACCTATAAATGCTTTCCGTTTCCATTAAGTCTTTATCATCATTAAGACGTAACACTTAAATGCATGGCTAGCATTTGTCTCTATTTAAATTAATGGCTTAACCTTATATGCTGCATGCGCCTGTTCCTTATAATTCGTCGACCATACTGGCCGTTTCCATAGCAGAAGCATTCTGCTTCCCCCTTTGATTTGACCAGCTATCAAATGAAGACCAGAAATATTGCTACACATGGCAGCCTCAAATAAACATATCACATGGGAAGGATTCTTGTTACTACTGTTCGATGTATCCCACTAAGACCTATTGAATGTCGTCGCTGCTCTCCGTGGTTACCGTTGAACCTGTCGTCACCGATTCCTTCTCGACGTCGATGGATACATCCTTACCGGGAAACAACTCCCTGTCCAACCTCTGCTCGACTATCTTTGCCTCCGTCTATTTGCAAATCTCACCATGCCTGCTTCCCACACAATTTGACCAGACTCTGACTTCCCTAGCGATTACAAGCTTCAAACTTGCACCAATTCAAGCGCTGTCAAACCTTACCATGCCTGCCATGGTCAAGTTACTCCACATACTTTCGCTATTACTTTAGCCAATGTGTCAATGAATGGCCGCCCATTATTTGGTGCCTCTGTTGTGGTATTCTATCCATATTCATCTGACAAAACGACCCACTGTGTAATCTGCCGAATACTTGGAGATATGTGCTTGGTAGTGTTAGCTCACCGCCATCATGCCTGCGTTTCTTTCCTGCCCTACGCGGTGAATTTCGTCGCTCGACCCGTTGTCGTAAGTTCCTGTGGGCTACTACATTCTCTTTAGAACCTAGTACACATAACATTGTAACTTCGCCCGAAACTGCTCCACGTCCACATCTTTCGCAAGGTTTTCGAGATGGTATATCGGCTCCGTGGTTCCTTCCTTTCACTGCGAGACCTGCACTTTAGACAAACAACGAAGTTAAGAAAAATTACCTTTTAAAAATAAACTTCCTTATAACATGTCTTTGCCTAAAACGTGCATCACCTTTATTAAAAACAAAGCAAAATCCTTTTCTATACTTTCATTAAAACCAAAAGCAAAGGCTTTATATATATATATATATATAAAATTTTACCTTTCCTTTTATTATTATTTTTTTTACTTTTCATTTTAAACTTTCACATAAAAGCTAACACATGACAAAAAAAATTGTCAACAAAAATGAACAAATAAAAGTTGTCGACAATAAAATATTGTCGACAAGAAAAAGTTGTCGACAAGAAAATATCGTCGACAAGAAAAAGTTGTCGACAAGAAAAAGTTGTCGACAATAAAATATCATCGACAAGAAAATATTGCCAACAAGAACCGACAACAATTGCAAAACCTACGACAAAACGAAGGATTAGACACTAAAAATGAAATGCCAACACCCGGATATCAAAACGAAAAGGTGGGTCCCCAATTTTGGGGTGTGTTGTGGATCAGCCACAACAAATGGCGACTCTGCTGTCAAATGCTCCTGAGCATTTTGGTGAGAACCCAACCTGAAATATACAAGCTTAGATACAAGCGTTAGCGCATAAAGATAAACAAATACCGAAAGATCAAAAATACATGCAACATCAGAATCATAAGTATCAGCTCGGTGTGTGCAATGTGTTTTCATTCCCTACCGTTTGAACTTGATCAACATTCCATTGTCAGTTTTACTTATGATTTGTATGCAAGGCTATGAATGATTGATGCATGATGAAGATACTAGAGATGTAACAACCTGCTTTATAAATGCTCAAACCTTTTTATATCATGGACAAACATATTAAAGATGTCAAACCCTCTTAGGACCAAATATATGTATACTGAATTAATTTTACTAGATCCCAAAGTTGGTTATGTGTCACTACCATCTTGAACCCATGTGCAAGTGTAAGTGAAATCAGAACTTTGGGGAATAGGATTCCCAACCTAAGCGAGATGGGAATTTAACCCTATCCTTACTATTCCGATTTGGAGTTCATTACCTCATCTTGAACAAAATAATTTAACCTGTTATGGATGAAATGGTCAGGCTAGTCTATCCATATGAGCAATCAGTGGTCTTGCTTTTAGGCAAGACATGTTGCCACGCATGAGCATACTTAACCCCATAATCCATGACTTGGCTTCATTCATTCTTTTTCTTTTATTTCTTGGACCTTTGGGATGACTACCCATCCTTTGCAGAGGACACGTAGTACAATCCTTCCAATCCAAGATTGAGATGAAATGGGAAAAATTAGTTTTAATTTTATTACTTGGACCTTTGGGATGACTACCCATCCTTTGCAGAGGACATGTAGTACGATCCTTCCAATCCAAGCTTTATGATGAAATGGGAAAAATGGAAGCTTTGGGGAATCGGATTCTCAACCTAAGCGAGATGAGAATTAAGTCCTATCCTTACTACTCCATGTAGGTCAAATCATAGCTTTGGGGAGTTGGATCCTCAACCTAAGTTCGATGAGGATTTAACCCTATCCTTACTACTCTGGTTTTAGGCTTTAAGCTTTTATGGGAGTGGTAAAAACCACTTTTTCAAGGATTATGTTGCATGATAGGACAAACATGAAATATTCTTTTCACCTCACCTTTTCATCCAAGTATGGTTTTGACCATTTTGCTCAAGATTCTTTTAATGTGCATGGAATGTGCTTGGTTCAAGATAGTTTGGGCAGCAGTTCCCAACCTTAGGATCCTTTTAATATATGTTATGTAATAATCCTAAGAGGATTCAACACCTTCTCAATAATTGCCCATGGAATGAAAATGTAACCGAGATGACATGTATATGCAATGAGGAATGAGATATGAATGCACTGCTTCTTTTGAAATAACTGACAACTTCATGCATCACAAGATTCAAACGATATTATTTAAATGTTTGTGTTACTTGTGGAGCTTTCTACAACACAATTCCAATGTTTCATATTCTCCCGATCTTAGGCATAAGTTGACATCTCAAATTTATCAAAACATGTCAAATAAAATCAAACACACGACTTAAATCCTAATCCAAATAGCAATCCCAAAATGAAACTTGAAAACACAAACCAAAACCAAAATCAAAATATAATACAAGATGATGCAAAGCTTGGATTATCACTTTCCTGGATCCCAAACATGATTAGAACATTTCAAAAGACATATGTCACAATACACATGCCAAATGTTGTAGGAATCCAACCACAATAAGATCATACCAAGCAATGCAACAAATTTCAACTTCCCTCTCTCACCCCACCAATTAAATTTAGTTCCATTAGTATTCATATAGGTGAGATTCAAAATTTTAAATTGATCAGACAATGATTGATTTTCAATTTTATCATGTCTATTCTTTAAAGTGCAAATTTCATCATTCCATTCATAATTTAGAAGTAGGCTTTCCTTTTCAAATGTGAGATATTGCAAACAAGAGCCTATTTCTAAAAGTCTTGAATTCAAAATATTTTTCAAGATTTTAAAGCAATCCAAATCAATCAAGACTTGACAAACATCACCAAGATTTGACATTTCATCATTAATGACATTAGCATCCAAAGGGACATCATGTAATCCGTCACTTGAAATTTTGGTAGCTACTACCAAAGGTAAAGATTTCACCTTGTCATCCATACTCAACCCATCATGGTTAGAATTTACCACAACTTGATGAGTGTTAGTAGCTTTTTCTTCTTCCTCATTGTCTTCTTCATCATCCAACACCTGTTCAAAAACACCAAAGTTAGGCACCCAATCAAACATGCATCCATCTTTTTCAAAACAAGAGCCTAATTTTTCAAGATATGTGTCACGTGACACCTTTCCATGATCAATGGCTTGAGTTGCCTCAAAATTCATATTTTCATTAGGATCATCAACAGTATCAAACCCACACCACTTAGGTTTTGTAATTTCATGATTTTGAGATGGCATAGACATTGTAGAAACAATAGGTGGATCAAGATTTTCTATTTCTTGCCCCTCAAGGGGAACAAAAACAATTGATTCTCCTTCTTGATCCATGGTAGTAAAATCATTATCCTTCTCCAACCTTTGATGAGATTCCAACCCTTCTTCCAAAACATTCTTAGATTGTACAGGACTTGTAATATCCTCATATGAAAGGGCAATTGTATCATCCTGCATATCAATAGGCACACAAATTTCATTAGAAGGTTTGGAGTGAGCATACTCTTCCCAAGAATCATAATGATCATCTTTCAAAATCAAATTGTGATGCTCAACTATTTCTTCTTCATATTTTAATTCATCAACATGTTTCTCATCAAATTTATCTTCACCTTCCTTAGATGGTTCAATTACTTCCAAAATTGGGTTATTGCTTGTATTCAAATTGATAAGGCTATCATAATCCACATGTGTAACCCATGATTCAATTTTATCACAATTTGGAAGGTGTGGATCCTCTTGGTCATCATTTTCAACAATGTCATCCGAAACAGATTCATCCTCATAGAATTCATCTTTTGGTGAGTCAAGGGTTTCCAATTTGTCACATGTTTCAATACTAGTTGGATCTAGTACTCCTCCCTTGCCTAAAATCATATTCTTATGAAAATCATTAAAATTGATTTTAGAAATATCCTTTGAATCAAGATGAGTATTTTGAAGTTGATTCATACTTAAGAAAGATGGTTGATCTTGCATAGTAGGTTGAGGATTTTGAAATTGATTGAAGCTTGGGAATGATTGTTGATTCTGAAATTGATTCACACTTGAATTTGGTTGAGGTGGATAAATCATTGGGTGGGTAAAGGAAGTATTAAATGATTGAAGATTACATGATCCAAAACCCACACCATAATTTTGACAACTCAATTGTTGCTCAATTGCCATTGCTTGAGTATAGGCTTGAGACAAAGATGTGATTAGGGGCATCCCTCGCAAATATGTGGAAATGAGTGGGTCAAGAGCATTGACATATATTTGGAGAGCCACTTCTTCTTGCAAAACATAACATGTCACTAATTGAGCATATAATCCAAAGAACCTTTCAGAAAATGACTTCACATTTTCACTTGGTCCTTTTTTGATGGTGAAAAATTGCTCATACATGCGGATTGGGTCAACTTGCTTTTTGTTGAATTGATTAAGAAATGTTGCCTCTAATTGAGCCCAAGAAGTGATAGACCCTAAAGGTAGACTTGTAAACCAATCATATGCCACTTTGTCCAAGGTGTAAGGGAACATTTTACAAACAACATCATCATACCAAATTGTTAAGTGATTCACAACAAATTTGAATGCTTGAATATGTTCTCGTGCAGTATTTGTCCCATTAGACAAAAATCGAGGAAGACATCTCTCAAAACCGACGGGCAAATAATGTTGAACTCCTGGTATGTTCAATGGGCTACCTGTCATCCATGGTGAAAACATAGCCATTAGTGAATCTTAAAGAATATAACTTTAATACCCAAAAATTTTATTTATTTATTTTTTAACATCAAATCAAATCCCATTATTCCTGTATGAACAATCAAAGCGTTAGAACAATGCATAGCAATTCATGTCCTCCTTTTAACAGTACAAAGTTGTATTATTAAAAGAGGGCTAAAGATAATAATCAATAGGGCATGAAATATTCAAAATTTAAATCCCTATAGCATTTAAATCATACTGAAATAAACCTATTCAGGCCCTCCTTCTAGCGCCAAAATGTTGAGTGGTATTTTCACCCAATTGTGAAAGTACACTCTCCCTTAGGATTTGGATTCCAAATCCCCTCTTGCAAAGAAGTTAAACAAACAACTTCTCCAAGGTCTCCGTTATATTAGCATTTGCATATGTGCATTAGTAATCTCAAATAAAGATATTCAATTTAAATGCTTGGAACACCTTAGTGATTGCAAGTAACTGTAAACAAGGGGCAATGTTGGTTTATTTTACCATGAAACTTTAGTGATTGTTCATTGAACCAAAATAAATCAAATGTGAGTTGGCCCTCATATGACCACGATGTAGTGCTTTAATTCCTTTTATCTTGATGGTTTTAAAATAGATTTTATCTTGCATTAAATCCTCAATGATGAATAGGGTCTTCACATGTAGCTTCAAAATGTCACTTTAACTTATCCCTCTTAAATGAAATCAAATTTTCATCAAGATGAACAATTAAGTGCTTTAAGGAAAAGACCTTCAATGTAATACTCAAATTACCCCTCTTTCGTAAAATTAGAATTTTTATGAAGAAAGGGTAATTTTAGGCCCAAAATGGAAATTTGTGAAAATGCCATAAAACATAACTCCTTCAATGAAATTGGAATTTCCATGAAGGGAATGTCATCATAGGCTCATGAGTGCAAAACAAAGCTGGAAAAATGAAATTTGACCTTAAAATGGAAATTTTCTATTTTCGGATTTTTAAAATCTGTAACAAAACAACAACTTCGATGAATTTTTAAAAATACTAAACAACTCCGAAAATGAAATTTCAAAGTGCGTATTGGAAGTCTGAACTATAACCTACGCAATGGTGAAATTATTTTTAGATTTTGAAATTTTTTTAATGTTTATTTTAATGCCTGAAAATAAGAAAAAGTTCTGAAATTAAAATTTTTGAAAACAGAAAATTAAAAATTTGCATCAAAATAATTGCTGAAAATGCAGCAATGCAAAAGCTCCTTCAGTTTGATAGCACCCCGTCCTGCAAAACCGAATACGTGAGAGTTTCATACATGCAACCTAGCCTATTTGACCTGCAAAACAAACACAATCAAAGTAAACTAGGTGCTGGCTCCTAGGGTTTAAAATAATTTCCAGATTGCAGACATTCACATGAAATAACCCAAAAACAATGGCATAAATTTCACATACAAATCTGAAATTTGGAAGGAGAAACATAAAACAATTAAAATGGAGCATGCAGAAAATTTCTCATTCTTTCTTGCTAACAAGGCCTGAAATTTCTGAAGAGAAGCTTTGGCATTCAAATTATATTCCAAGTTTTACATATCAAAATCTGCCGCCATTTGGCCATGCCAAAAGTTCCAGTCCCAGTTCTTCATCTTTCAATCTAGTATTTGAAATATTACAAACAACCCTTCGTTTCTTGTCCTCGCATGACTTTTCGTTTTTTTCTTTTTGACTGTTCGTGTTTCATTTTCTTTCATTTGGTTTTGTACGCAGTACTTTGCAGTAATTTTACTGTCCTTTCTTTTGCTTTAATGGGGCATCTCATTCAACCTATAAATGCTTTTCATTTCCATTAAGTCTTTATCATCATTAAGACGTAACACTTAAATGCATGGCTAGCATTTGTCTCTATTTAAATTAATGGCTTAACCTTATATGCTGCATGCGCCTGTTCCTTATAATTTGTCGACCATACCGGCTATTTCCATAGCAGAAGCATTCTGCTTCCCCCTTTGATTTGACCAACTATCAAATGAAGACCAAAAATATTGCTACACATGGCAGCCTCAAATAAACATATCACATGGGAAGGATTCTTGTTACTACTGTTCGATGTATCCCACTAAGACCTATTGAATGTCGTCGCTGCTCTCCGTGGTTACCGTTGAACCTGTCGTCACCGATTCCTTCTCGACATCGATGGATACATCCTTACCAGGAAACAACTCCCTGTCCAACCTCTGCTCGACTATCTTTGCCTCCGTCTATTTGCAAATCTCAACATGCCTGCTTCCCACACAATTTGACCAGACTCTGACTTCCCTAGCGATTACAAGCTTCAAACTTGCACCAATTCAAGCACTGCCGAACCTTACCATGCCTGCCATGATCAAGTTACTCCGCCTACTTTCGTTGTTACTTTAGCCAATGTGTCAATGAATGGCCGCCCATTATTGGGTGCCTCTGTTGTGGTATTCTGTCCATATTCATCTGAAAAAATGAACCACTATGTAATCTGCCGAATACTTGGAGATTTGTGCTTGGTAGTGTTAGCTCATCGCCATCATGCCTGTGTTTCTTTCCTGCCCTGCGTGGCGAATGTCGTCGCTTGACCTGTTGTCGTAAGTTCCTGTGGGCTACTACGTTCTCTTTAGAACCTAATACACATATAACATTGTAACTTCACCTGAAACTACTCCACATCCACATCTTTCGCAAGGTTATCGAGATGGTATATCGGCTCCGTAGTTCCTTTCACTGCGAGACCTACAGTTTAGACGAACAACGAAGTTAAGAAAAATTACCTTTTAAAAATAAATTTCCTTATAACATGTCTTTGCCTAAAACGTGCATCACTTTTATTAAAAAAAAACAAAGCAAAATCCTTTTCTATACTTTCATTAAAACCAAAAGTAAAGGCTTTATATATATATATATATATATATATATAATTTTACCTTTCTTTTTATTATTATTTTTTTACTTTTCATTTTAAACTTTCACATAAAAGCTAACACAGAATTAACCATAAAAATCAGCAACAACAATGACGAAAAAAAATTGTCAACAAAAATAAATAAATAAAAGTTGTCGACGATAAAATATCGTCGACAAGAAAAAGTTGTCGACAAGAAAATATCGTCAACAAGAAAAAGTTGTCGACAAGAAAATATTGTCGACAAGAAAAAGTTGTCGACAATTAAATATCGTCGACAAGAAAATACTGCCAACAATAACCGACAACAATTGCAAAACCTACGACAAAACAAAGGATTAGACGCTAAAAATGAAATGCCAACACCCGGATATCAAAACGAAAAGGTGGGTCCCCAATTTTGGGGTGTGTTGTGGATTAGCCACAACACCTCCATCATTGTTCTTCCTTTGATTTGGTGGGACTTTTAGAGTAATACTCAAGTAATACCGCCATTAGGGAGGTAACTAGTGATGATAGGAATATGAGATTTACCTGTTGAGTTGTCATAGTCATCATTTCCCTTATCATATCTTGGTGGTTAGTCTTCTACCTACAAGAATAAATGTTCCTGCAATCACGGCATGCAACATCATTTTATTTTGACAAATACAATGCAAATATATTAAGAAATAAAACTAGCTATCATTACACAAATAACATCTTAAAAATAGTCCTCCAAGGTGGTATGTGACATACTCCCCCCCTTAAATTAAACATAGTCCTCTGTGTTTTCCTGCATTATTACATAATAATCAATAAAATATAGTTAATGCATAGTTTCCACTTTATATAAGTGTTCCATAGTTCAACTTGTATTATTAAATAACATTATTAAATAAATAAGGAAAGTGTATTTTCATATCTTCCACTTTTTTCTAAGTGGAATTATTTTCAAAATATCGATCCCATTGGACCTTACACTGATCAATATTACCCTTCCTCATAGTCTTGGAATGAAATTCCAAGATCTTCATAGGTATCACTTCAATTTTTTTTGGATCTGCCATCTGCAAATTAGAAACATCTAACACATGATCAGGATCAACAATATATCTCCTAAGTAGGGATACATGAAAAGTATTATGGATATTTGATAGGTTAGGTGGTAATTCAAGCCGATAGGCTACAAGACTTATCTTCTTCATAATCTCAAATGGACCAACAAATCTAGGATCCAATTTTTTTGATTTAATGACACTCTTCTTAGGTTTTACTCTTAGAAACACTCTATCACCTATATATAATTCTCTAGGTGTTCTTTTCAAATCTTTATAACTCTTCTATCTATTTTTGGGTTCCTTTAGCCTTTGATAGATTATTCTTAGTTGCTCTTCCATTATTTTAACCATTTATTGTCCAATGACAACTTGATCCTTGGGATTGTCCTATGATAATGGAGTTCTGCACCATCTACCATACAAAGCTTTGAAAGGGGTCATCTTCAAGGAAGAATGATAGTTATTATTATAATAAAACTCAACCAAAACCAAATAGTCTTCCCAACGAGACTTCTGGTCCATGCAAAACATACGTAACATATATTTCAAAACATGGTTAACCCTTTCTATCTATCCATCCATTTTAGGATGATATGTAGAACTGATATTCAAAGTTGTACCAATTGCATGATGGAGAGCTTGCCAGAACTCAAAAGTAAACCTAGAATCCTTGTCAGAGATAATCATCTCTGAAAATCCTTAAAACCTAAAAAATTATTTTGCAAATTTATTGGCAATAACTACATAATCATATGTAGTACATCCTAGCATAAAATGTGCAACCTTAGTGAGTTTATCAACTATAAAAAAAATTGGATCATGATGATATTTTATCTTTGTAAAACCAACAATAAAATCCATTGATATTACTTGCCATTTGTGAGTGGGTATGGCAAGTGAAAATAATTTTTCTACCGGATGATAATGTTTAGCTTTCACCTTCTGACACTATAAAAATCATGCCACAAAATCAGTGATATCTTTCTTCATGCCCGATCAGTAAAAGGTCTTTTTCATATTTTCCCTCATCTTGGCTCCTCTAGGATGATTAGAATAAGGATAATTATGAGATTTACGCATGATCAATATCCTCAAATCACCCATTTTAGGTATGACTACTCGATATCTAAAGCATAAAAAGTCCATATTTCATACTATAATATTGGATTTTATTCAATTTTTGCTCTATATTAACCCAAATTTCTCTACATTCAAGATCTTGACACTACATCTTTCTGAATTGCCCCATTAAATCCACATGACTACGAGTCAATGCAGCTATGTGCTTCCTCCTACTTAAGGCATCAATGACTTTATTTTATTGTTGTTTTATATACCCAAATACCAAAATAATATTCTTCTAAGAACTCTATCCACCTTATTTATCTAGCATTTAGTAATGGTTGAGTGAAGGTATACTTCAAACTCTGGTGATTGGTTATTAACTCAAATGGTATACCAACTAGATAATATTACTAAATTTTCAAGGCATGCACAACTATAGCAAGTTCTAAATCATGAGTAGCATAGTTAACTTCATGCTTTTTGAGTTTCCTAGACTCATATGCTACTACAAAACCATATTGGGATAGGAATCCTTCTAACCCTTCCAAAAAGGTATCAATGCAAACTAGAAAATTTCTTGTGGGATATAGAATCTTCATAATAGGATCTGAGGTTAGATTCTATTTAAGCATATTTAAATTCTTCTTCACACTTTTCTATCCATTTAAAATCCTTCTCTTTCTTTTGAAGGTTGGTTATTAGATAAGCAATATTAGAGTAGTATTTAACATACCTCTTATAATATCCTTATAAACCCATGAAGCTTGTTACTTCTATCATATTTGTTGGACATGGCCAATTCAAAATGGCTTTTATTTTATTTGTATAAACAACGATCCCATCCGCTAATATAATATGCCTTAAGTAATGCACTTGTGGAACATAGAATTCACATTTAGAAAAATTCTCGTAGAGTTGGTTCTTCCTTGAAATTTCTAGCACTATCCTCAAGTGCTTATCATGTTCCTCTCTATTATGATAATAAATCAAAATGCCATCCAATAATATCAACATAAATTGATCAAACTACTTTCTAAACACACTATTCATCAATTTCATGAAATTTTTTGGTGCATTAGTCAATCCAAATGGTAGGACTATAAATTAATAGTGACCATATCTAGTATTGAATACGGTTTTATGTTTGTCTTCTTCTTGGATTTTTAGTTGATGATATATGGATTTTAGATCAATATTTGTGAAAATAGTGGCATCTTTTAGTTGATAAAATAAATCTTCTATCCTTGGCAATGGATATCATTTCTTAGTAGTTGGCTTGTTTAGCATTCTATAATCTATGCATAGCCTTAAAGAACCATATTTCTTATTCACAAATAAAATAGGTGATACACTTGGTTTTATCAACCCTTTTTATAGCAACTCTTGAAGTTGCACTTTCAATTACTACAACTTGATGGGGTTCATTCTATAAGGAGCTCTATGGATAGACTCAATACCTGGTATCAATTCTATGGTGAAATCAAATTCATGTTTAGGCGGTAATCTAGGTATCTCATCAACAAAAACATCATGAAATTCATGCAATAGTGGAAATTTTCCAATAATTTCTTCCTTTGGAATTTTCTCTTTTTCTTTGAGTTTAACTACACAAACCATTCCTCATTTCTTAATAGTTTTCTTCAGTTGCATTGCTAAAATTATCATTGATCAAAATTCTCTTGGTTCACTATACATCCTTTACCTTTCATTGTCTTCGTTGGTAAACTTAATCCATCTCTCCTAGAAATTTACCAAGGCTTCATGAGACTTCAACCAATCTATTCCCAGGATGATGTCAAAAGCATGTAGGGGTGCTACATACAAATACCATCTAGTAAAAACATTGGGTAGGGTAATTTGAGTTGAGAAAAAACATTGATTAACATTATAAGTTTACCTTGATCCATACTCAACCTTCCACCCTTATGCCAAATACCTTGGATTTTCTAGCATATCCCTTACTAGATTACTATAAATAAAACTATCGGTAGCCCCACTATAAATTAAAATGCTAACTTCTTTATCAAAAATTTTACCATTTAGTATCAAAGGTGTAGCTTGTCCATCCAAGTTTTGTGTTTTTTTTGTTGCATAGATCTTGTAATTTGGCTTGTTAGAGCTAGTGCTTGTACATTGTGGGTAGTTAATGGTAAAACGTGAACCTCCACACTTGAGGAACTTTATCCTTGAGTTTGAATCTCCTTTTTGAACTTGTTTTCCTATATCCACTACTTGTAATGGAACTCACTACTTAGGAGCCTAGAAATCCCTATTTTTGTTAGAGTAATTATTATTATTTTGGTGAAATTATTTCTTGAAATTATTCTTACCATCATTTTTGTGCTTCTCAAATTTTGGATTTCCTTTGTTCTTATAATTTAATCCATTATCCCACTTTCTATTTTTCTAAAACTTTTATCTTTTGTTTGACCATTTTTTAGAACTATTATGAGTTTCATTAGTAGTCTGAGTAGACTTTGTACTTCAAGCCATATCATAAGCTTCCTGTATAGTATTATGAACATGTATGCTTATCCTATCTTTGATCCAAGGCTTCATTTATAGGATAAAATTGTGTATTATTATCTCATTATTTTGATTATAGGATGACACATATTTAAGGAGTCTCACAAATGGTTCATAGTATTCATCAATAGATCTTGATCCTTGTTGAAATACGAAGAATTCCTTAAATTTATTCAAATAAAATTACTTTGTAAGGAATCTATCCTTAAAATCTTCCACAAAAATTTCCCACTTCAACTTATTAGATGAGATATTATGTTCATATTTATAAGCATTCCACCATTCAATTCTTATTCCTCCCAGATGAGAAAGAGCAAATGCCATTTTAGTTCTAGAGTAGTAGTTTCTTATGGAGAAATGAAGTTCCAGTTCATCTAACCATGACTCAGCTGCATATTCTCCTCCTTTTCCTATGAACTTAGTCACTTTAATTTGATTTATGTCATTGACCATTTATTTCTTCATACGTGTCTTGTTTTCATGCTCTTCGAGATCTTCATACCCTCTAATTTCAACCTCTAGAGTTTCCATCTCTTTATTGTTGATGTTGTGATGTTGTGAATTTATAGCTTGCAAAATCTATTGAATTTGATCTTACATTATGGAAACTATGGCAGTAAAGCTCTCTATATCTTTATATAAATTTCTAGAACTTTCTCCTATATGTCTGGCTTTAGGACTATCAAGACTAGCTTGTTGCAAGGTTCCTTCCTTCTTACTTCTCAAGCTTGTTACCATGTTTACCTAGAGTAAAAATTTATATTAATTATCACTAGTTTTTGTAGTTTAAATTATAGATATCTATATTTCATCATAATTTCTCAAGTAATCTATTACTACTAGGTTCATTCCCTAGTTCAATCATCTAACTATTGTTGTTCATACACAGTCGATAATAAGGAGTAAGTAAGTCAAAAGACATAGATGTTGAGTAATTTTCCCAAAAGAGTCTAAGTTACACTACTTAAAACCCATATAAAGAGAGTTCTCTTAGCTCTTCCACTTTCGAATGACTATGGATCTATTCATGGGGGGTAAGAACATATGTTTGAGTTGTTTTTTTTCATGCCCAAATATTTTTTTAAGCTATATATAGCTAGAATCTACTAGTTATCCTAGGCTATGATACCAACTGTAATAACCCCAATTGTTACTTACTCATCCACTATTTTTTTTTTTACATATTTTCATCTTTGACCACCTTTCAATGAGTTAAGAATATAATAATGATCTAAGATGAGAATACCCCAAATGAGAAGTAAGCAATCCGAGCCACAATAGATTAATTCAAAGTCACATTTAAGTAGAAGCACCAACTTCTATAATTCATTCAAATCCATTCACAAATAGGAGCACCAACTCCTACAATTCCATCATACCATCACCAAGTGGTTATGAGGATAATACAATGGCTATGTCCAACATGTCATCACCAAATGGCATAAGGACATCTCAATGGTAATACCATTATTTAGGAGAACTATCCCTCACCAAAGGGATTCATTCCTCCTCTTCTCCATACTATCAATGAAGACTAGTAAATAGGAGAAATCATTAATCTATTATTCCTCGTGAAAACTTACGTATGACTTGGGATAATTGTCTTAAGCATCATTATAAAAATTACTCATTTACAAGGTGTAGATGGTTTGGTGATTGATTGTCATCTTCCCAAATGTATTGAGTGCTTGGTTTGCTTCTAATTATATTATATTAATGGTATTGTTATATCTCATATTGTTGTGTAGGTCATCCATAAGTTTCCCTCTACACCATTGTAATCAATAAGAGATAGAAATTATAAACATTCATTAAACATCATACATTTGACAAAATATACTAATCAAAGAATTTCCATTACTTGATCAATTTCCAAAATATATATCACTTAACATTTGCTAGAGGTGAATATTATAATATGAAGACTATATCTAATTTACAAATCTAGTAATCAAATACATAAAATATTACAAATCATGATTGATTTTACATAAATTGTTTCAACGTTGCATAATTACATTTGATCTATATCAATACAAGCTTATACATGATGAACATTGCAATAGTCTTCAAAAAGTGTTATCCAACTCTTCTTTTGAATGTCTCAAGTTCTTCATAGTTGGAAGAGATGATAGTGAAGGGATCAGGACAACTCAGATGCAAAGTATACCAAATGCAATACAAGAAAGCCATGCAATCATGCATCACACCTTTCTCAAATGTATATCACATATGAAGAAATCACCAAGCATGAATTTTAATTTCATCCATATTTAATATTTCTATAACAAGGATTAATTTTTAATCCCATCCGTATTTCATTTGAATTACCACCAAACATAAGGAAGAGTCCCATACCTCTTTCCAAAGAATGGACACCAATCCATTTCTTCCCAAAAATAGAAAATATTCCATCCTTATAATTGAGATATATTTATTTATAAAATTCCTCAAACACATAATAGTTTACTGTTTATTTTCTATAATTATACAAAGACTATGGTTTCACTTGTTCATTCTACTTGCCTATCTAATAGACCGCAAATCATAATTGTTTTTTTTCTTATTTTATAATCCATTCAAATTTACTTAAATAAAAGCATTATTTACAAGTCTATTTGATTTCCAATCTATTTTTTCAATCATTCCAAAAAATAAAGGAAATTGATTTAATTTTAAAACCATTCAAATTTTAATAAAGAAAAACTAATATTTACAAATCTAAATGATTTCAATCTGATTTTTCAATCATTCTAAAAATAAATGAAATTGCTTTAATTTTAAAGCCATTCAAATTTTAATAAAGCAAAAAAAATATTTACAATAATAAGTGCATTAGATCTATAAAACACATACAACTTATAAGATACAAATATAGTTCCTAAATTAACTAATTAACTAAAAATATAAAATCTATAATATTTCTACATAATTTAGTTATGCATGCTTCCTTGCATTGTTTCCATAATCCATAATAACCATTCATTATATTGTAAGGAAGATGAAACCATTAACTAAATTTAAGAACTAAATAACTTTCCTAAGCATGCAATAGTTCCTCACAACATCCATTATATCATAGGACTCTACCTATGTTAAAACTATTACATTATAATCATACTTATGGATAGAACATGGGTGTCGGAGTTCTTGTGATGGATAAGAAATTTAGCTCTGTGCCTACCACTTGTCGATTATTTATGTAGGATTTGGTTGAATATTTCTATCCAATGAAGCAAATGGACCTAGGTGCTTTAATTTTTAGCTATCGATGAAAGAGACTCAAATTTACATAATGAATTCCCGTGCAACTTTGTTTATCCAAAGAAATGGAAAAAAAGAACTATATTTAAGACAACTTAAATTGGTGTTACGTGATTAGCTATCATTCTCCATTTGGTCAATGTTTTTTGAATGATATAATCAGTTCTAATGATAGGGACAACCTAGGATATCTTGACTACAAACCGTAGCATTGGATTTCAAATGTTATAATAGTGGTAGAATGATCCTAGAAATATTTGTACTTAAACTGTGTTAGATGTACATCAATTTTAAAATAACATACAAAATTTTATACATATCAAATCGGTGTCACCTAGGAATATAGAAAAAGACCCAACAGTGATTGACCACTTAATCCAAATAAGGATTTATTTTTGACAACAGAGTGGGTGTCTGGCAAACTCAAAACTTGTGCTATATATCTAGTTTGATTGGGTTGAATAATACTCTCACTCAGCTAGTGATTTGATCAATATCAAAATACAAATAAAAATTTTGAGCTAGGGATTCCTTATTTTCATGCATTAAACCACTATCTTGTTAGTAACACTCATCACTAGAGGAGAGGACGACATAATGGAATAAGAACTATCTAATATACACTACGATAACAAAAATCAACTGTGTCAAATCTAATAGCTTTAGATAGGGTTTCTAATATAGAATCAAATTATCATGAAGGGTTATCCATTACAGAACAAAATAGTAAATATCTATCACTCTTAATATATGGTTTAAGCAAACCCAGTGCTAGTCTAGTATAAATATATTAGTAGAGAAAACAAAAGCAATGCATGTGTCATTTTAAAGAAAAGGATGACCTTTTCATATCAAGCATCCAAGATAAAATTTAGGCCATATGAATAGTTGTTTTACCAATACATGATTGAAATCATAAGCTAAGACATTCTATATATCGGCATGCACAAGAACACAAGTGTCCATAAATCATAGGTCCATTTATTTTTATATTCAAATTTTATTAACAAGAACAAAACTAATCAATGTTCAACATAATTTGCTCATAAAACGCATAAAAAGAGAGTTAACCAATTACAGTAAAATATACAAACATGTATAATTTCATTTTATTATATACTGGACAAACATTAAGATAGATTATAGTGGCCAAACCTAACCTAAAATTCTCCAGTAGTTGAATGTTTCCCTTGTGTTTCCCTCTTCTCTATCCTCTAGCCTAATATTATCACATCACATAACATACCTCTTTTTCTCAGTGTCAATGGTAATTTATAGCTCTCTTCATTCTTATACAAGAAATATGTTTCTAAATATTTTATTTACTTTCTTTTTATCACCCCATGTGAAGGTTTCCTTTATTATATATTATTTTAATGAAAATGGAATCCATAGAGATAAGAGAATAATTGTATCCGTCATTTCAACCTTCCCAAAGTAGCCATGTGTAGGAAATATTGATTATTTAATTCTACAAGGTAGCATGTTTTGGTCCAATCAAAATTGAGCAAGTTCATTAAAAAAACAAAATACCTAATTTCCTTCTAAAATAGGATCAACTAGATCAAATAAGCATGCTCAAAAAAATAAATATTTTACTTTAGAAATTTCTCAAATTAAGATTTCACTAAATAATAATAAATTGCATGATATTATTTTCAATATATATATATATATATATATATATATATATATATATATATATATATATATATATATATATATATATATATATATATATATATATATATATTAGAGTAATTTGTAAAATGTAAAATATTATTTAATATGCATTTTCAAGTAAAATTCAATTAACCAAACTCATGCAAATCAATTGTGAAATCACACAAAAGGCATACAAGCACTCGATGCATGTGCTCAGTATCCCCCATCACCATTTTTCCTTTGATTGGGTGGGACTTTTAGAGTAATACTCAAGTAACACCGCCATCATAGAGGTAACTAGTGATGATAGGAATATGAGCTTTACCTATTGAGTTGTCATAGTCATCATTTCACTTCTCATATCTTGGTGGTTAGTCTTCCACCTACAAGAATAAATGTTCCTGCAATCAAGCAATGTAGCATCATTTTCTTTTGATAAATACAATGTAAATATATTAAGCATTAAAACCAGCTATCATTACACAAATAACATATTAAAAATAGTCCTCCAATGTGGAATGTGACAAATGGATCCTTTGGGACAGGTTTTTGCTTAGTGGCGAATTTCGCAATTTAGCATGAATTTTTGGATTTCCAAAATGTCAATTTTGCGATTTTTGGGACCATAGAGGTCGGCCCGTTCGCCCAAAAATTTTGGGATCTAATTTTTTTTAGGGTAAATTCGCCCCGTTGTCATAAGGTTTCCCACCCAATTTTTGCCCTAAATTTATTTAAAATAAGAAATATCCTGCCCAAATCGCCCCTTGTACCCCATTATATATAGCTAACCCTGACAACGACTCCCATACAATTACAACATTTTTTTTGGATAGCGAGCGATACAAAGTAGAGTACTGACAAAACCAGAGTCCACGACTGCTACAAGGTGACTAGCAGAAGATGACTGGTAGAAGGCGATTGACAGAAGGTGACTAGTGGAAGGCAACTGACAGAAGGCAAATGGAAAAAGGTGACTAACAAAAGGTGATCAGAGAAGGTGACTGACAAAATGTGACTGGTAGAAGCTGATTGACAAAAGACAACTTGCATAAGGTGACTGACAGAAGGTGACTAACAGAAGGCAACTGGTAGAAGGTGACTAGCAGAAGGTAACTGGAAAAAGGTGACTGATAGAAGGTGACTGATAGAAGGTGACTGACAGAAGGCAACTGGCAGAAGGTGACTACCAGAAGGTGATTGATAGAAGGTGACTGGAAAAATGCAACTAGGAGAGGTGAATGACTGAAGGTGACTGATAGAAGGTGACTAATAGAAGGTGACTAATATAAGGCAACTAACAGAAGGTGACTGATAGAAGGTGACTGGTAGAAGGCTACTGATAGAAGGCGACTGACAGTAGGCAACTAACAGAAGGTGACTGGAAGAAGATGACTAGCAGAAGGCGACTGACAGAAGGTGACTGGAAGAAGGTGACTCAATTTATCCATATGCTTCTTTTACCATTAAATTTCATTTTTCATTTTATTAATGGACACTCAATAAGGAGGTTTATTCTACCTACGAACAATATTCATGGGACAGTCATAGATTCTATTGTCTCTAGCAGTAGTTCTCTTTTATACCTATTATTTTCATATTTAAAAATGATGTTCTTTGTTCATGTTATTCTTCTATTCATACAAGTAAAAATGTCAACTACAGGCAGTGGAAAGAAGGGAGGAGAGTCTTCCAATAAAAGGAGTATCCTCAAATACTTTCCTAATATTTCAAAACCCAGTCTGCCATCAACATCTGCACAAACTGAAGGTATGAACACCTTTACTCACTAGTTAATTTTTTTACTTTGTTAATTTTAAATATAATGTCCTCAATTCATAAAGAAGTGTGTTTTTTGGTTGATGGCTTTGTTCACTTTTATCTATAGAAAACACTAGTATGCTTTTAAATGCCATAGTGATAATGAATCTACTATTGACACTAGAATTATCTCTACAGAAAACATTGTTAACCCTGGTATTCCTCCACTTCCACATATCCACGATAATCAACAGTCCACACATGAAGATAATCTCAATCAAATCGAACAACAACATGAAGAGATTCCTGAATCTAACATGCCAAGTGGAAAAGAAACTAATAGTTCTTATGCAGTCCCTACTTTCGGAGAATCTTCATCTAAAAAAAATAAACGTGCAAGGTTATCTAGGTGGACAATTAACAGATCATTTCAGCCTGATTGGATATCAGAATTTCCATTTATTGAGCCAATGCTGCCAGAGAATAGTAGTGATGATATAACAGAATTAAGATGCATAATTTGTAGTTGGAAACATGGAAAGGAGCATAGATTGCAACTTAAGAAAGATACAGTAGAAAAACATTGTGGAAAGGTTTATATCAAAACAAAAGAAGGTGATCGAGCAACACAAAAAACTTATAGGTGGAAGGATGCATTAGAGTGTGCACATATGAGATATGTGGAAGAATATGATAAAGAAATGAAACAAAAGCAAACATTGGTTGAGAAAGGTGCAACGATTCAAGCCCAATTTCAAAAAATGAATAAGTTAACTTTAGCTTCAAAAAGTTTGTAGTTTGTTGTTGTATTTTCTATTCTTAAGAAGGGTAGACCTATGTCTGATTTCATAGATTATAAATCTCTATTTCGACTAGCTAATGTGTAGAACTTACCCAACGCTCATTGGTCAGATCGAAGTGGTTGGGAAATGGCAAAATGTCTGTCATTGGTTGAGCAGAATGACCTCAGAGAGAAAGTAAAAAAGGCAAAATTCATTTCACTTTCAATTGATGAGGTGACTATAGTTGACAATACATCTTGGATTTGCATGCATGTTTACACATTGGAAAATCATTCAAGGCAACCTCATTTACTAGGAATACGCAAAATGGTGGAAAATTGTAATGCAGAAAACATTTACAATGTTGTTGTAACTAGTTTAAAAGAAGAAGTAGGAATGAATGAAATTGAAATAGCCACTAAGTTAATATGTGTAGGAGCTGATGGTGCTGCTACAATGCAAGGACACAAGAATGGTCTTTGTGTTAGACTACAAACATCGGTTGCCCCATATTTGATCCCTATTCATTGCATGGCTCACAGAATGAATCTTGCATACAAAATTGTGGATACATTTACAAATGTTGCCAGAGTGGAAGAGCTTGTCCATGAAATTCATGAATATTTTTCACGTAGTCCAAAAATATTTTTAGAGTTTCAACAGTTTGCACTAGGAGTTACCGAAGGTAAAAAATTGTTGAAAGATGTGGATACTAGGTGGATTTCGATGTATCTACCGACATTAAGAGTTTTCAAAGAATATCAATCCTTGATAGGGTTTATGTATGCAAATCGTAGGGTGGTTGATAAGGCTAAAGATTTACTTTTTTGAATGAGTGACTTTGAAACTCTTCTCACATTGTGTGGAATTCTTCCAATGTTGGAAAAAATGAATACTTTGATCAAAATTGCACAAGAAAGATCGATTTATATTGTGGATTTCATCAGGGCGAGAATACAAATTTGCATGCATATTGATATGATGTATGCATCTGGTCAAAATTTTATGGATCCCTTGTTTGAGAGTTGGAGAGCATTAACAAGTGTGAATAGTCCTCGGAGCTTTTTGAAGTTCAATATTAACGATCATCTGTGTATTAATGTCCATGGAAATGAAATACCTTTATATTGTTATGGTGTGCGATTGGATATAGCTACAAATGAAGTTGAGAAAATGCCCATAACCTACAATAGATTTCATGTGGTTGTGGATGATACAAAACTTAAACTAAAACAAATAGCAGAATCATTGACAAAAGAAATCGGAGACCGTTTTCAAAGAGATGAATTGCTAGAGGCTATGGGTGTGGTAAATCCAATGTTTTGGGATCCTTGTAATGAATACCAGATTATAAATTCTTTGTTCCTCAAATACATGGGCAGACTTGTCTGGCCATTTTAGTCAAAGTGTTGTAGTCAATGGCATTGAAATCAATGGCATTCTGAACAAAGATCTTTTGACAAAACAATCCAACTATTTTGGAACAACAATGTCTGCTCAAGTTTCACAACTCTCTAACCATCATGAAGCAGGTTCTATTTCACGTTTGTGGAGAATATTACAACCAAGTACTATCTTAAAACATACTATGAGTGAATATTTTCATTTATATGAATTATGTCAAACGATGATTTTGGGATCCATGGAAGATGAAAGGGTGTTCAGTGCACTTTCATATATAAAATCTAAAGTTCGAAATAGGTTGGACAAAAATTTGGAGAATTGCTTGAGAGTATATGTGTCGGCCTATGAGGTGGAGGAGTTTCCTTACGAAAGAGCATTGTCACATTGGAGTTCTTTGGCAGAGAGAAGAGGTGTAACGAATATTGATAATGATGAGGATGATGGTAACACTGGTCAGATTGTGACGACAAAAATTTTGGGAATGAGTGCAGAACATTTTGTACAATCTGAAAAGAGTTTGTTCCAGACTTCCAACATTATGATGCAAGGATGCATTCATTTGATTTTATTTCACATATTATCATTTGATTTGATTTCACATATCGGAATGAGAGGAAGCTATCATTTGATTTGATTTCACATATCAAAGAGAATTTGATTTCACATATCAGAATGAAAGGATGTTTTCATTTGATTTAATTTGAGTTCACATGTTATTATTTGATTTGATTTCACATATCTGAATGAAAGGATGCTATCATTTGATTTGATTTCACATATCAGAATGAAAGGATGCTATCATTTGTTTTGATTTCACATATCAGAATGAAAGGATGTTATCATTTGTTTTGATTTGAGTTCACATGTTATTATTTGATTTGATTTCACATATTATCATTTGATTTGATTTCACATATCAGAATGAAAGGATGTTTTCATTTGATTTAATTTGAGTTCACATGTTATTATTTGATTTGATTTCACATATCTGAATGAAAGGATGCTATCATTTGATTTGATTTCACATGTTACATTATTTTTCTTGTAATATTTGTTATTCGTGAAAGTAATTGCCTATGCTGTATTTTTTGACATTTCAAATTAATTCATATAACATAAAAGAACATCTTACTTCATTCACATAATTCAATATTACTTAATATATCAACACAAACAATCAAAACATAACAACATTCAAAACAAAGTTTTAAAAAGATAACACATATCAAACATTATTTCTTCCACTTCAAATTAAGAACAACAAACTTTTACATCATCATAAATAATCAAAACATACTCTCTTTCATTGAATTCAATATTTAAAGAAGATACCATTCATTCATTATTTACAATACATATCAAACATTATTTCTTCCACTTAAAATTTCCAATAGATAACATATTTTTTGGAAATAGTCATTCATTGTTTCAATTCTCAAAAAGGATACCATTCATTTACAATTTACAATATATATCAAACATTATTTCTTTCGGTTCAAATTACTTAATACATCAACACATATAATCCTAACATAACAACATTCAAAACAAAATTTCCAATAGATAACACATTTTTCGAAAATAGTCTCATTCATTGTTTCAATTCTCAAAAATGATACCATTCATTTGCAATTTACAAAACATATCAAACAGTATTTCTTCCACTTAAAATTACTTAATGCATCAACACATAATCATAACATAGCAACATTCAAAACAAAATTGCAAATAGATAACATATTTTTCAGAAATAGTCTCATTCATTGTTTCAATTCTAAAAAATGATACCATTCATTTGCAATTTACAAAACATATCAAACATTATTTCTTCCACTTCAAATTACTTAATACATCAACACATATAATCTTAACATAACAACATTGAAAACAAAATTTCCAATAGATAAAACATTTTTTGACAATAGTCTCATTCATTGATTTTTGACAATAGTCTCATTCATTGATTTCAATTCTCAAAAAGGATATCAAACATATCAAACAAAACATATCAAACATTATTTATTCCACTTCAAATTAAAACATAACAATAATTAAAAACAAAACTTCAAAATGATAATATGAATTTTTCAGAAATTGCCTCTAACATTGATTTCAATTTTCAAAAAAATACCAATCTTAAATATTTATAAAAATATAAAGATATAAAGAGTTTTTGTTTCACTTGAAACCCAACACAACAAAGATCTATTGTTTTTCAATGTTTCCTGAAGGTCCACCCACATCTACCTCAATATCCTTTTCTTCTAATGCCCCAACCCTAACCAAACTTTTTGTTGTAGTGTTGATCCCCGATAACAAGGCACTCTCTTCCTTCGTTGGATCTTCTTTGAAAGGTGCATTCAACTCCTTCTCCTTTTCTTTCAGTTTAGCCTCGACATCCAGGCCCCCATATTTGATAACCTTCTTTAGGTAATTATTTTCTCTAACCATCTGTTGTAACCTCTTCTTCAATTCAATAGCATTATTAATGCTAATTTTGGCAGTCTTGATCAAAAATTTCATGGCACTGACTTGTTGCTTTAGGTGCTGGAAATTAGACTACAAAATAGAAATAAAAAAAGGTTAATATTTATAAACAAAACATATTTAACAAAAAAAATATTTTTTAGTTAGATGTAGAACTTACATCAGCTGTAAGTCGTGTTGTTTCTGCAACTGCTACTTTGTTTTGATCAAGTGCCCATTCATTGAAATATGCTTGGGCTTCTGCATTGAGGTTTTCCAAATGATTCATAACAATGGCAAGAATTTCATCTCTATATGTAGACTCGACCTCCATAGTGCCAGATTCAACTTTATGTAGCAAGGCATCGAGCTTTTGGGGCTCATTCTCCATCTTGAGAAACAACTCTTTTCTTTTTGAAAAATTCTTATATCGGCCATTGATGGCTTTAATCAAAACCTTGGCTCGATATTCCCATTCCTTCAATTTATCAATATCCGAAAGAAGAGTATTATGAACTACAACTTTACATGCATCGACTAATAACACATTTTCAGAAATATTTAGGATATCATCTTCTATAATAGTACGGGCGATGACTTGTTGTGCGGTGGAGGGGGAAACTTCGGTGGCATCTACATTGACATCATCTTCTTCTCCATCAATGCCCTCTTCATCCTCAAGAATATCACTTGCCTTTAAAGGGAAATTTTTAGGATTCATACCCTGATAAAGAAAGTCACAATCAAGAGTTCCCGAGGGCATTTGAGATGCACTCTCAACATTTGAAAAATTCTCCAAGGTTAATATCGGTACAATAGAAATATTAGATGATGACACATTTTGTGTCTCTGTAGCACTTCTTGCATTGTGAGGTGGTGGTGTGAGGAACGTTTTACCATGCATGCATGATTGGTTCCTCGTAGGTGGAACCTGAAGTGGATGGACCTGAACTTGCTTTGGGTGGACCTGAACCTATTGTGGTTGTGGTTGTGGCTGTGGCTATGGTTGTGGTTGTGGTTGTGGTTGTGGTCATGGAGGGTCAGATGGTGGAGCCATCATTTTTTTTAGCCTTTTGAATCTACGAGGTCCCTCTATTAAATTTCACACAAGAACATAAAATAAATCATTTGTAAATAACAATAGCATTAAAAAATATTTATTCAAAATATACATACCTGACTCAGACTCTGCAGCCATTGATGTTTCAACCATTTGCCCTTTGTCTGAAAAATACGTAAAACACATTTAAAAAACATAATTTTAAGTCAAAAAATAAATCATTTAAAAAAGTATTTTTGAACAATGCAGAGTAAGGTTACCTTGTGGGTTGGAGGTAACCTCTTCTACGTCGACTATAACTGTTTCTCCAGTAAAAGGTGTCATAGGTGTATGCTGAATCCGACCATCATCAGACCTCACATGTTTGTTGGGAGTCATTGGTGATGACTGTGATTGCATGTCAGAATCAGTAGATACTTCCAGAATCCTAAATGCGGCATCCCTCTTACTTGAAGACTGAGATGCTCTTTTCTATTTTCAAAACAAAATTAGAGAATAAAAAGATAAAATTAAAAAAAGAAAATAAAGATATTTCAACAAATATTTTTACCTGTATCTCACCATCAGACATGCCAATAGACAACAAACTGGGGTGCAATGCAGTGGGAGGACTGCTCTGTTGAAGGTTGAAATAAGCTTCCTGAAATAAACAAAGAATAAAATTGTTGGTAGTCACTGTGTAAGCAGATGCTTGAATTTTTTGGGCACTCAAAAGGTCGTGCTTCAGGCGGTTGGAAATGTGCGTGCACCAGTCAAATTTACCACCATCAATACAATGAAGCAATAAAGAAAGTGCCCAAAAAGGCATTTCTGTAGGTCACCCCTGCAGAATAAGCCTTGCCTAAAAAAATTCAATGCAAGCATATAGAAATTTGTCTCCAACATTTGAAATGTTTAAGCCCCTTTTGGACTTAGAAGAATTGACTGAAAAAAGAGAACATTATTAGAAAAAAAAAAATAAAACAAGGAGAACATTTTTAGAGAAATGAAACTATAGCAGAACAATATTTAATGTTAAATTAAAAATAAATTTTCAAATTATACCTTTCAGATTGTCAGGATGAACAACGTAAAGGTTTCCTAGGGTGGATTTATCATCGTCGATTAAGGCGTATTGGTTGTTCACCAGTACACCATCCAAAAATGGTAGCCCTGTTAGTCGCTGCACATCGAAGGGTTTAACCAAAAAAACAATTTCATTGTTATCCACATGGATCGAAATAGTGCACACGTCATGGTTGTAACAAGAAATGATCCATTGCATCAACTGAACGTTAATGTTCAACTGAGGCATCTTCAACACACCAGCAAGTCCAATGATGTAAATCCACTAGGAATCTCTATCAGGAGTGTTGAAAATGCTCTTGAGATTGGGGCAGAAGGTGTACTTGAAATGAACTTTGGATGGAAGAGGGGAGGAACAACTAGCCATCTCTGAAAAGCAAGAAAACGCTGGCAAAACCTTATAAAAATGATGCCAAAATGCACTAAAATTGCTTGGAAATGCTCTAAAAATGCTATGGAAAATGCCTTGAAAATGTTGGAAAAAGGTTTTAAAGTTGCTCTGGGAAAAGCTGCAAATGACCCTACAAATGACCCTACAAATGAATTTATAGATTTTCTGCATGGCAAGAGTTAACGCATGAATGACACATGGTAGAAGGGAGGACACATGGTGCCATATTATTTATGGTTATGGTAGTCGCCTTGTTCCACTCACCATCTGCCAGTTGCCTTGTGCCACTCACCATCTATCAGTCGCCTTGCACCACTCGCCATCTGTCAGTCACCTTGCACCACTCACCATCTATCAATCACCATGTGCCACTCACCTTCTACCAGTCGCCTAGTGCCACTCACCTTTTACCACTCACCATCTGCCAGTCGCCATGTGCCACTCACCATTTATCAGTCACCATGTGCTAGTCGCATTCTACCAATTGCCTTCTGCTAGTCACCTTCTACTAGTCGCCTTCTACCAGATGCCTTGTGTCAGTCACATTTTTTCAGTCACCTTATGCCAGTCACCTTCTGCCAGTCACCTTCTACTAGTCACCTTGTGGTAGTCCCCTTGTGTTAGATGCCTTCTTCCAGTCACCTTTTTACTAGTCACCTTGTGACAGTCGCCTTGTGTCAATCACCTTTGACCAGTCATCTTCTACCAGTCGCCTTCTATCAGTCACCTTGTGTTAGTTGCATTCTATTAGTTGCCTTCTACTAGTTGCCTTCTGTTAGTCACCTTGTGTTAGTTGCATTATGCTAGTCGCATTTTGCCAATCACCTTCTGCCAGTCGCCTTGTGTTAGTCACCTTCTACCAGACACCTTGTGGCAGTCGCCTTTTGCCAGTCGCCTTTTTCCAGTCACCTTGTGTCAGTCGCCTTGTGTCAGTCACCTTCTACCAGTCACCTTCTATCAGTCGCCTTTTGTCAGTCGCATTCTGCCAGTCGCTTTCTACCAGTCACCTTCTAATAATTTTGTTGATACTTGTAGTTGAAAAAAAAAATCGCCATGTTTTGAAAAAATTTCTTCAAAATTTTGAAAAATTTGCCCCACAGTTTATATAGTTTTCACGTTGATTCGCCTCGATTTGATAAATACTTTTTTGGTACTACCCCTTATGCATAACCATGACATTCATATCAATTATAAATAACCACCCAAGATGAAGCTTAATTTATCCCTCGGACTCCATTAGACACAAAGGAAACTCTTAAAAAATATCCTATCCTAGAATGTCTATCTTTGACTTCTTTGATCCAATCTACATCCTCACCAAATAAATGGTTACAATATGAAAATAACAAGAATAAATTATCCATGAAGAAGCAAACTCATCTCCAAATATTTTTATTCCTATAAAATGGAAGAGAGGAAAAACGTAATCTAAGGAATTGTCTCTACCACTTTTAAATGGAGCTCTTGAAAGTGTTCCAGCAAAACCAAAAGAGGCTCCTCCAAGAATATAATTAGTATCCATTCTATTCCATTCCACTTCTATTCCAAAAACCCTATCTCTAAGTGGTCCTTCTTTTTATCCTCCTATATCTTTAGTCCCAACCAATACTTTACTATTTACCACCTATAAACCTACTCAAGCCATAATAGATTCCATACCATCCTCTATAATTGAGTCTATATCTATCACATTTGCTCTATTGAGCCGATCAACCTCCCTATACTTTCTAAATTGCTTACCTTTTCCTTTATAAATTCATCTACTAGCATCTAGTGTGAAACTTATCACTTCCATTTTTGAGCTACTATTGAATATCATTAGACCCAAATAAACATCCAAAAATGCAACCAACAAGGAGTGTTCTAGTGGATAGGACTAAAACCACTTAGTTAAGATCCACATATGCCCTACAAAATATTGTATTGGTTATGGTCCATTTTTTACCTATCATGTCCAAGGTAGAGGGTAAGATGTTAATCTAGGATTACTAGGTATCTATCATTGAGATCAGCTTCAAGGATGTTAGGCTAGAGGATATAGTTGATATTTCCATGTAGATGAACAACTTAGTAAGTCATGAATATGTGACTTAGGCAAGAAAGATAACAACGAAGGAAAAATAGTTGGATAAGATAATAATACACTCAAAGCCTCTCAAACTGAAAATAAAATAACAAAATCTTAGATAACCCATATTATGACTCAGTTAGAAGGGACTTAGGTAGCATGGAATAAAAAAAATAAGGTCTTAAACCTAGAACAAGGGGCAAGTAGTGTTGAAAAAATATCTTCCATTACTCAAGTGCTATGGGATGGAATCATCCATATGGCCAAATTCATATTATTAATACTTGAGTATATCCAATCAATTGCCATCCAAAACTCCAAGATTGACAACGAGATCAATTGTCTTACAAGAACTATTGACATATGGTTATAGGAGACACAAGAATTTAAGGTTTTATTAGCTTTAACTAGCCATAAATAATGGTTAATTATAGGAATTACTAACTAGGACATGATAACTCATAGAATCACTAAGGTCCTAGTAATAGAACAAGTTACCCAATGATGTAAATATAAGATCAATTCTCTAACCTAGAGAGTAGGATATTGAAGAGAGTGCATGTCCTCTCTATTACTAATAGATTTTCTTTCCTCTCATGATCCTAATGGTGAAATCCTACTTGATCAATAATTTTTGTAGTGGTTGGGTGAAGGTATGAACATCAAGATTCCATAGAATACCTCTATTAATAAAAATGTTACCAAGGTTATGAAACTCATAGTCAAGCTCAAAATATGCATTTGTAATACCATAATAAAATTCATCCTATTCATCCTAGAATATCCTTGGGATATAAAAAAGTATCACTTGTAGCTCACCCAACAAATACTACCTTCTATAGAGGAGTGGGGGGAAGTTATAGAAGTGATAAACAGGCTTAAGTCCTAACTCCATCTCCCAATGAATAAGGATACTATATTATAGGTTTTTTATCTCCAAAAATATGGATATCCCTTGTAGGCCTCCATAAGTATAGTAAATTTTCAAAACATAAATAATCTAGTGATAAGTGCATACTCGAACTAGAATTTTGGAATAGGGGTAGTGTAACAGAAAAGTGAAATTAAAGCAATCATGTTTCCAAAGGGATCTTAACTGAATTTCCTCTATAAAAGTTTGATGATCAGACCATTAAAGCAATAGGTAAATGAAAATATAGCAATGAATAGTATTTTGTTGACATATCAAAGACCACATAACCCCATTGTTCATTGCATTTTTAAGCCTTAATATTAATGTCAAATCATAGGATAATTATTTACAAGAAAAAATATATGATAGTTGTAGCATAATGAGACCAATTATTAATGTTACAAAGATAACATGAGACAAATAACACACGTGCACATGCACACACACACAC
Source organism: Wollemia nobilis (assembly GCA_028583015.1). Classification (NCBI taxonomy): domain Eukaryota; kingdom Viridiplantae; phylum Streptophyta; class Pinopsida; order Araucariales; family Araucariaceae; genus Wollemia; species Wollemia nobilis. The sequence goes on from JAQPPZ010017204.1 coordinate 455,526, forward strand.
ACACACACACACACACACACACACACACACACACATATCAAGGCTAATAATATATCAAATAATATTCATTAATAAGCAACAATTATGAATGTAATAGCCTAAATCATACAATATAACAAAAATTAAAATATTAGTTGCTCAAATGTATGCAAAATTTATTACTCCTCTTATAAATATATAATAAAACTCTCTTACAATGATAAGTAACTCACTATGCTTTCCTTGTTCTCTCTGATTACTATATATGTTATATACCTCTCTATGGATTAATATATAGTCATTATAGTATGACTCTTTGGTTACTTGACTCTTCCTTTCCATATGCCAAGTCTTATGACTCTTGGTTTCTCTACTTCACACTTGCATACACATGACTCTATCTTGTATGCACACATGAACATGACTCTTTCTAATATAATAACACATGTGCACACTTGTTTTTGTTGAAAGCACCCCAAATGAGATGCCACTTTTGGGTAAGTCTCAAGGGGTATGGGTATCTATTCCACCAAAAATACCTAGGGATCACACCTGTCTTGCCCCCTTTGACACACTCAATGAGCATACCTAATAAAACAAAAATAAGAACACACAAACAATGAAACACAAATAAACACAAAAAATATAACAATGAAAAAAAAAATCAAAATACAACAACAACAAAAAAACACAAAATAAACAAAAACAACATAAAAATATATTAAAAAAATAAACAATAATAAAATATAAAATGCACAAAAACAATAAAACAACAAACAAACACACAAAAAAAGTACAAAACATAAAAAACAACAAAAACACCAAAAAAATACACAAAACACAAAAATACAGCAAAAATATAAAAACAACAAAAACAACACAAAAAAAACCAAAATAAAAAAGAACAAATTATTTCAAAACACACACACACACCAAAAAACTCAAAAAAAAAAAAAAAATTTATCACAACTTTGGACTTTCTAGACCAAAATACTTTTTAGGCAAAGATTCAACAAAGGAAGCATAAGGAATATTTATTTGAGCTAGGGAACTAGAATACCTTGATTGAACCAAAGAGAAGCAAAAAGGAACTAGGTACCTCTAGTCCTGGATCCATCCATAGAAAGGAAAGAAATAATATTTTCCCTTATTTTCAAAGCCCACCATCTAGGAGGGTGGTCATAGTAAGTAATATCACCTTTGTGCAATGACCAATTAGCTAAAGCATCAACATCCTTGTTTTGTTTTATGACCACATGACTGTATTCAGCTTTCAAAAATCCCATATGGATTAGTTGAATTTTCTCAACAATTAATTTTATTCTCTAATCAACCTTATGATTCTTAGAAGGAGTCTTTCAGTATAATAATCATGACTTGAGAGTCAGGTTCAACTAGCACCTTTTTCCATATAACCTTAGCAGCCTATTGAAGTTCTTTGACGATACCATACCCTCAACAAGGTTATTGGAAAGAATATCCAAATTCTTAGAAAAAGTGAAAACCAAGGAACCATATAAAATTCTATCAATTCCTCCCATACTAGCCTTTCCAAGGTTTGCTCTAGAGGTTCTATTAGTATTGAATTTTCTAAGATCCTTAGGAGGAGGCTACTAATTACTTGTTGTATCCATATTGCGATGACTAACTATAAGCAAAAACAAGACAAAACCAAGAAAATAATAGAAAACAAGTAAGTACAATAAAATAATTGATTTTATATTGAATACAGTGGATCCTTAGTCTCCTTTTACAATAATTTACCCCGAGTGTTCAAAGGTCTGTTTACAATGCTTTGCTTGCTTTCTTAGATTACAATAGGCAAAATAGGGACAATACCTTTGTGCAATTCAAATGGATGTGGGTGTCTCTAATATTCTCTACTACAACCAGATTGGTGGATGGGCTTCAACTATCCGCATGAACCATCCTTACATATCTTACCATAACTTGTTTCTTTAATACATAAGCTAACGAACAAAGGGAATTAGTAGCACCTATTTATATGCATAAAAAAACTATAATAAACCCTAATTATAATTCCTATAGACTATAAAGCAATGCATAAGAAACAAAGAGAACAAAAACATAATACCTTTTTTATTACCTAACATGATCAATGTCTATCACTAGTTGAAAGTGATCTTGAGCAAACATGGGGCCACATTTAAGGCTAGCTAAATGCAAAAGTTATATTTGTGCCAATGTAGGGTTATGTTTTTGTTGTGTAAATTTCATACCATGTTTGTGTCTGAGAGATAGAACTGATAGGGTTCAATCTAGGACCTTAAGGAATTGATCTCCATGAGCATTGATGACCCCCTATAGTGATTTTGATAAAGTGATGGTATGATTTACATCCTATTTTGGGTGATAAAGTGATGATATATTTATATTATTATGAGGGTTTTAGAAATAAGGATAGGTGGTAAGTTATGACTACCAAGTGTTAGGGACCAGGTACCCACCTATCCTGGGCAGTTGCAGTGAGTCACTAGGAGTGTCTCACTTAACTAGAGAGGTGTTGCATATGGGTAGGTGAAAGTGGATTTAGTTGTGTGAGAAGTGGCAAAGGGATGGGTAGTTATGGTTAGGAAATATGTCATGTGGGGACACAGGGTATCCTAGGGGGGTTTTCTAGATTTTTATAAAATCTAGAAAATAGGATAATGTGCAAGAATTATATTTCTAAGTCAAACATTAGACATAATTTTACTATGCAGATTCATAATGTGTTATGTGAATGTGTATTTTTTTGCAACTAACTATATTTTAATATCTATAGATGTTCCTTTTTGTACCACATCGTGCCAAGCACAATGCAGTACAAAAAAAGATACAACTGGTTTATCGGATGGAGAAATTGACTTCTTTTTTTTGTTGCCCCAATAGAAGGATTGAATGAATTTTGAATTTTTTTGTTTTGACTTACCCTCTCAAGTGGTGAATGTATGAAGAATGATGAAAGGGATGTGATTTGTTGTATTTAGTTGTCCAAAACAAAAATTTGGTTGGTTACCCCAAGTTTAGATTGGATATGCATTTTTAAAACTTTGCTCTTGGCAAAATTAAGTGTATTTTTATTGTGGTAGATGGACTAAAAAATGTGGGTGTGCATGTGATTCTAGAATATTTGGAGGTAGAATTTGTATCTATGCATTTATTGCAGTCATTGCATCCATATTCCTATATTGGTATGGTGCATACCGATTTTAGATATTTTTGCTTGTACCCTTGTGAAGAAGGTTTTATAATAGCTTTGAGCAAAGTTTCTTGAACACAATTGCATTCCAAATTTGAGTTACCAAATCAAATTAATTTAGGATAAGATGAGTTGGTATGATGTGAATATACATTTGATGATGTAATTTGATGGTTTTTTTATGTTTTTTTATGTTTTGGTGATGCTTGAAGGGGTGATTTGAGTTTTTTTTGCTTCTAAGACTGATTTTATGTTTTGTTTTTGAACAAGTGTCCTTATGGTGATACACCCATCCTACCAAATTGTATGTATAACTAATCACTACAACCACCAACTGAGTGGAGTAAAATACTAGATAAAATGTTTTCTTAAGAAATTATACTAGCTAATCTATGGATGGAAAACAAATTCTAAGCTATTGCAAGAAAGAAAATGATATTCTATATGCTGACTAGAGGGGTTTGGTGCCTTTGGAGCCTTTTGAATTGAAAGTACCAAAGAGGGGTGTGTTTCCTTTGGAGAATTTTGAATTGAATTGACCAAAGTAATGTCTCCTTTGGATATTTTTAAATTTAATTAACCAAAGGGGTGTCTCCTTTGGAGATTTTTGAATTGAAATTTGACCAAAGTAGTTGGGTTCTTTTAGAGCATTTTGAAATGATTTTACCAAAGGGGCATCTCCTTTGGATATTTTTGAATTGAATTGAAAAAAGGGACATCTCCTTTGGAGAATTTTGAATTGAATTCATGAAAGGAGTATCTCCTTTGGAACCTTTTGGATTGAAAGTGACCAAAGGATTTTGGTTCCTTTAGAGCCTTTTGCATTGAAAGTGACCAAAGGATTTTGGTTCCTTTGGAGCCTTTTGAATTGAAAGTGACCAAAGGAGTTTGGTTTTCTTAGAGCCTTTTGGATTAAAAGTAACCAAAGTATTTTGGTTCCTTTGGATCCTTTTGGATTTAAAGTGACCAAAGTAGTTTGGTTTCTTTGGATTTTTTTTGGATTGAAAGTGACCAAAAGAGTTTTGTTCATTTGGAACCTTTTGGAGTTTGGTATGCATGTGATGATACAAATGTATTATGAATGAATGCTATCGGTGATGATGTATGCAAATGGATGAATGGTTTTGCCTCATTAATTGTCATTCAAAGAGGTTATGGACCATTGTTTATCAGACTTTGTATTTATTTCTTAATCAGGGGTACCAACATCTAATTCTAAGAAGGTGAAGTGGCCTATAACATCTATATGGTAATGTGACTATGATATGGTATGGAATCTCACTTGTGACATTATTTGGCTTAGGAATAAAGAATCTAGAGTTGTTTTCTAAATACTCAAACATCCTAGTGATCTCAAATAGACTCATCTATTATCTCACAAATCCATAAGATGCTAAAGGTTTCCTAGTAGTGTTAAATTTCTCAAGGACCAACTGTATGTGCAATTAATGTTCATTGATCATCATGATCCAGGGTAGACTAATCATTTTGTAACTTATTCCAATAATCTAGCTCATCCAAAAGTGTAAATAGGTTTGTACAAAATAATGTTTCTAATGTGACAAATATGTCACCACACGAAGGGCATACTCCATTGCCAACGAGCATATATAGCCCTAATGGAGATAGGCCTACAATCCTCTAAAATTACTCCACTACCAGCTAGGTTTCTATATCCCTAATTGAGACATCTAAAATCACATGGATCCATTATAAATGAATGTCAATGATCTGATTTTTTTCTTTTTTTTTCTTTTTTTGGATCTATTATTATGTGCATGATAGGATGAGCAAGGGAAATTTTTTACTTTATGGGAATAGCTACACATGATTTTGTTGTTCAAATATAAAAAAAGTGATTAGTGTGTGATAATGCATGTGTCCCAAGAGGAAACTTAATTTATATAGGAACAACCTGTACCACCTAAAAACTGGTTGACATTCAATGGAGGTTGCTTGAAACACTAGGAGTGGTTGAGTGACTAAAAACACCTAGATATTATTCAAACCAGATACTACCTATGAAATAAGGTGTTATGGTATTTTATTGTAATAAATTTTGACATGTTTTTTAATGGTGGAATGAGACTAATGCTAGACCGAAGGTGACCTTGATTAATTTAAGAAGACCCAATGGACTAAAAATTATCCAAACTAATATGATGATAACCAATACAAGTGACATGCATGAATGTAGATGATAGGGATACATAAATGCAATGTATAAGGATATGATAATGGAATGTATATGAGTTATAGATGCATGAATGGATGTCCAAAATGCAATGTGAATAATTAAGCTAAATTTTTTAATTTATTTTTTATTTTATTTATTTATTTATTTTGTTATTTTTCCATGTATATATGTACATATTTCACACTAAGTTTGCCAAGGTAGCTCTAGTGAGTCAACTAGTGCATCGAGTTGCTCAACCAGTGCATTGGGTTGCTCATGTAGGAAGAGGAGACAAAATATGGGTTGATAGATAGGAAAAATGCAAATGTAAAACTCATCATCATTAGTGAAGAGCACAATGGGGACTGACTCTTATTTGGAGCTATCAGAGGTAACTGAGAGTACATAATATTTCTTATCAAAGTCTTCCTCAGAGTTGTCATTTAAAATAGAGTTTATCATGGAAATATATGGTCGTATTTTCAAAAAAACCTTATGCAAAAGAGGTACAAAATTAGGGTCTATATATTCATCCTCACTATCATCGCTCTCTTCATCGTCCTCACCATCCTCTTAAAGACCTATGGTGAGTTTTTGAAATTATTCCTCAAAATAGGTGATAGAGTATAGTGGTATGTATCCTAAGCTAGAGTGATCATGCACCTCTTGATAGTGAGGTTCAACAATATCATGAATGGTCTATTCATATCATCCTAGACCATATCCCTACCAATTAAGCTGATAAAAATATTGCATTGGAAAATCTATATTAGACATATATTTAGTGTTAGCATAAAATCATTGCTTGGGTTCATCAGGAGGAGGTGAATTGGATGAAGAATCAACTCCCCCATACACAAAGCTAATTTGATTTGGCATTGAACCCATGTAATATATCGCACCTATAGCTAAAGCTAGGTCATGTAGGTGATCATAATATCTAATATTTTTGATGCTATGTGGGGTTATTATGATGTTCTAGACTATGTACTCAACAATACTTGGGTTGGTGAGATGGACTAAAACTTGGTTGGATAGGGATATGGGTGATGCGGGTGCCAAGATGGATGCTCTAAGAGAGACATGTGGCTCAGATGGGAAAGGTGGAGGAAGGTGTAGATAAGAAAGGTGGTCAATAGGTTGAGGCTTAAGATAATATGGGGTGATGATGGGTTCTAGCTAAAATGGATTGGGTGGTTGACTTTGTGATTTAGAGGTTTACCTCCTGTGTGATGTTTGAAGGGGTGACAAGTTGATTGTTTGGTTGATTTGGTGGAATGAGACTTTATGGAGGTGAATATTGATTTACGAGATGATTTTATGTGATTAAAAAATGATATGAGGTTGATGTGGAGGAATGATTTGGAGGAATCATTTGGGACGTGGATGTATAATAAACTATGGAAAAATCTTCCTAAATGGGTGCTTTTGATGATGTGTTACGATGTGTTGGTGATGGGTTGAGCAGTGGACTTTGAGAAGTGAAGGTTTGTCCCACCTACATGAATTTTGAATGATTGAATTTAATAATTTCCATTACTACCTCATTATATGGTAGGGATTGTTGTATTAGCTCATAAATTTCAAGTGGTAATATTAGGCTATGTGTTGGCCAACTCCTCATTGTGATTGTTTGTCTAGGTGAATGACTTGGAAGATGGATTATTTGATATGTATGAGCTTCCTATTGTAGAGGTACACTTGTTGATGGTGTCATAGGAGAGAGTACCACATTTTTTGGTTTGTTTTATTACTATGTATAGTTCATGTTTATTTGATCTTGGGTAACTATATAGATATCACCCATAAAACCTTGATGTTTTTGAACATGGTTGAATTAGTTTTGGAGAATTATAGAATTTGATGTCCCTATTGCCTAATGTGTTGCCTCATAATGAGGAAGTAATAATTGATAGATACCAAGGTTCTAAAAATTTTGTACCAAAGGATTGTCAATATTGATGGACCCCTTTTAAAGCATGTCTTGCATTATATCCTTAAATAAATAGCAATTATTTATGTTGTGACATTTCTATCTATGGTAGGTGTAGTACTGATACTTCTTAAAGTTCCTAACATGTGGTCTAGTTGGATATTCTAGTTCTATCTCCAGTAGGGTAATTACTTGTGCATCATACAACCTTTGAAAAATGGATGATAGTGGCTTAGGTAATGGGATGTAGTTGTGGGATGGTTGAGTGTACTGTTGGTGCTAACAATTGTCAACATGTGGAGCTTGGTTTTGTAGCTATTATGTGGGTGGAACCACTTGATATGTTGATTTTTGTGATTGTTGTTGTTGTGGGGGTTATTGAAGTTGGACTTGATATTGACTCACTACTTGATTTACTTGGCTAGATTGACAAGTTCTAATGGTTTCCCATTTGATGCTTATTCTACCATTCTTTATTTTTCAAATTTATATCACCCTCTTATATTTTGATTTCTTTGATTACCTAAGCTTGGGTGAGAGATTCTTTGAATGTTCTATCCTACTATAATTGTATTAGCAAGGAAATTGGTTTTAAGCAACTCCTTGTGAACATTCTTGTTAATTCCACCATGGGAAGGGAGAATATAAATTTTGTAATAACTACCCTCCAATGGTTTACAAAATCATAAAATGACTCATATTTGAATTATCATAGGTTGAACAAGTCAATTAATCTGGTTTTATTTATAATATTTAGAGAGAAGCACTCCAAGAATTGGTCCCATAATTTATCAAAAGTAAAAATATTTGGTGTGGTAAATAGTTGTACCATTCTAGAGCATATCCCTTAAATTTTTGAGGGAATATTCAAAACATTAAGGATTTATTATCTTGTATTCTAAATCATGTGGTTATGAACCCACTTACATGATCTCTAGGATCCTTGTCCTCTTTAAACATGTCAAACTTTAGTAATTCAAAATTTGTAGGGTATGGTAGCGATGATATCGAAGGATGAATAGGGTTATTGACAAACTATCACAATGTGGGTTTTTGATATAATATTTTGGGTGTTTACATAGCTAGGTTGTCAATCTAGTTTTGTAAAAATTAAAATTTAGGGTCTTCAAATGGTGACAGAAAACCCTCATTTTCTTGATGTGTGGTGTTAGTTGGAATTTGGTGGTGATGAATATTATGTTGATGATGGTTTTGGAATGTTTGATGCTGATGAAATTATTGTTGGTGAGGATAGGGAGGGATGATGTTTTGGAGTGGATTAGTGGTTATGGTGATGGTTGGCAGCCAAGATACCCATGATGCATATTGCATGAAGAAAGTATTTTGGTGTGATATGGGTAATCGTTTGAAATTTTTTATTTGTGATTGTTGTTATGATAGATGGTGGGTGTTTTGATTAGAATTATTCATGAACAATTGTTGTAGGTTTTGAAAATATTGATATATGGTAATCACAAATTTGGATTGCATGATTGCATGGGGTGGATGATTGAGCCTAATTAGTGGTAGCAATATGAGTGGATGTTAGTGGATGGTAGGTGGTGAAGGATATCACAATCGAATGAGGAATGTTTTATTGAATGGGATCAACACATGATGATGTGTATGGAAGTGATGTGGGTATCTTAAAAGTAGTTTTAACTTGTAATTCATAGAGGGGGTTAGAAAAAATGATGTTTTGGGTGGATGGGATGGAGATGTATGATTTGGATGATGATGGTTGATTTTGATTCATGTATGTGGATAAAAAAGGGGGTTAATTAAGAGATTATTGGCTTGTGAAACATCCCATTTCTCAATCCCATCAATAGCTGGAGCATGGTAAGCTTGAGATAGAATGATCCATAGATGTTGGTGGTTAGTTTTGAGCTAAATATTTGGTTTGACTCTAATTCATTACCATAAGTTGGGGGCGATATGAGTTAATGAATGCGTGGGTATGTGTTTAAAAATATTATGTGAATAAAATTTAAAAAAACACACAATCAAACAAATGTTTCTATGTTTCTTTTTTTTTGCAGTTTTGATATATATATATATATGTATTATTTATTTTTTTGAATTATATTGGTTTTTATGTGTTTTATGTAAATACTAGGCCTAGAAAAATATGAAGGGTAGGAGGTGGAATGAACTCTAAAAATGTGTGTTCAAACTCACCCTTGTGATGAAGGATGAATCATGAATGGATAAAAATTATTTCTAGATGAAGGCTTGGTGATGGGTGTAACCTAGGTAATAAAATTACCTCCCACAGGAGGTCACACTATCTAAGCCTTGCTACTAGTTGAAATGCAACATTTTATTTACACTTAGGCATGAATTGTGCAATAAAAACAACTATAACATACTAATTATTTATCCCTGTAGCTAAAGTACATCTAACCTAGTGATCACCCTAAGTTATCCTCAAGAGTGACTAGTCACTTGATGATGAAGTCCAAGTGGCTATCATACTAACTATGGATTATTTCTAGGGCTCTACTAGTTTTTTGTGATGAATTATGACATGTTTATAAGGTTTTCCTCATAATTTTCATATAATTATGTAGAATGATGATTCATGCAAGTGTGTGTGTGGTTTTGTTTTGGTTTTGTGAGGTTTTTGCGATGTTTTGTAAAGAAAATCTAATCTAATTTCACCCAAAATGCAAATTAGGATGAAATTATAATTCAATACCTACAAATTCAAAATAGACACATAAAAAACATAATACAACACTAAAAAACAATAGAACAAGAAAAATCCTAGGTTAAAATGCAAATAGAATGCTAAACACCTAAATAGCCACTATAGGATCCAATGCTAGAAAAATATTTTCAAGCCATTTTGAGGTATTGGATGAAGGTTTTGGGCACCAAAATGGTCTAACAATTCTCAAGACATATAGTTTCTCACTCCAATGCAATCTAAGTTAAGATATTTTTTATGATACCTGATAGATCTTAAATAGAAACCCAAAGCTCTATTTGTGGACTCGAAAGGCTCATGTTTATTTTTATGACCTATTGGTCCAAAATTTTCCTATGATTAATTATTGCACCCAAGTCATGGCCAAAATTGAAAGACCAAGAAAGCCACGAGACTTTAATGACTCAATCTCCAAAGAATGTTGGCTCCTGTGAGGTTATGACTTGCTAAAACTAAGGTGAAGGGAGTTAAGAGTGTTGAAAGAGATGTAAATATAACTAATGCTAGAACATTGAATGGTACATATTAGAAAACAACAACAAGATGAAAAAATATTATGAATAGAACAACCTTTAAAATATGCAGAATATAAAAATAGTTACATTAAAAAATTGTTACAATAGCACACCAAATGACCAATATGATAGAATATCATGCATTATCATTGGATCAAAATATAATAGAATGTTTGATTCCCAAATGTAAGCTAATAATCCATGCATGTGAATAGGTAGTGGATGTGAACTCAAAATATGGTCTATCTATTGTTCTTAAATATTTCTTGCCATCATTGATTTTGTAATAGTTGTGTCAGACTAGAACCACTTTTAGAAGATTCAATTTGTAGTAACTTTATGACAACCATGATAGAGGAACATGTCATGATGTCACATCATTTCTTGTCTTTGGACTCTCCTAGTTTGTGTGATAGTGAAACAACTGGTCATGATATTGTGACTCTCTTACTACTTGGGGGTTCCTTTTCTCCTAAAGTCGTAAAACTAGAACATGTTACATTATCATTGGACCCCTTCATATTTCTTATCTTAAAACCTTGGTGATGGTGAAACTGGAACAAGTCATTATTTTGTGACATCATTTACTTTTGGACCTTATTAGGTCTTGGAGATCATAAAACATCAACGAGCCATGATGCCATGTTGATTGCTTGCCTTATGTATTTCTAAATATTCGTGGCCTTGACAGAGGGACAAGTTGAGATTTCATGACACATTCTCTTCTAAAACTTCTAGCACCTTTGCAATCTTGATATTCAAGCAAGTTGAGATTTTACAACATGTTAAAAAATGAAGGTCCTTCAGGTTTTTTTGGTCATGATATTCAATACATCGAGATTTTACACCTATCCTCTATACTTCAAAAATATTTCAAAGGTTCATCGCCTTATTTATCCTGATATAGTCATTTTGAACTATATTATTGGTGCCTCCTAGGGTATTTTTCTCACAAAATTTGAATAACCTGGAGCCTTATTTTTTGGGTAATAAATGTTTAAAAAAATGATAGATTAGGCATGATGGATGAATGCATGTTTTGAAACAAAGAGGTAAATGAATGATGTGGAATGGGGAAATGATGAATGGAATGGCAAAAAAAAATGAAAGGGAGCTTTTGGGATTGGAAAAGGCTCTCTTATTCACCCCTTTGATTCTCAAGGACTTCTTCTACTTTGCTCCCTCCTTACTCTTAATATTCTTCTTTCTTCAAATCACCTCCTACTTATTTATCTATTTTATCTATAGAAAAGGCTCTCTTATTCACCCCTTTGATTCTCAAGGACTTCTTCTACTTTGCTCCCTCCTTACTCTTAATATTCTTCTTTCTTCAAATCACCTCCTACTTATTTATCTATTTTATATTCAACCCTTTCTTTTGTCTCCTTCCTCATATCTTCCTTCATTTTGGCTCTATTCTTGACATTTTGGACTTGTATTGTTTTTGTGATTTCATTATAGGCTTGGTAAGCCAACTCTCAAGTTTCATCATTAGGGTTTGAAGACTTTGTGAACTACCAGCAGATGAATTGTAACTCAGTATTCATCATAGGATAAATTATTAGATCTTAAAATTAGTTCATGCAAACATGATTTAATCTAAGGTTCTACACTAGTGTAAAAATGAGCTCCTACTACATAGGTTCTAGCCACTCATTTATGTCAGATTCATCCTTTAAGGTTGCTTTTAGGGTATATTTGAGCTCTTCTTCTCCTAATATGCTAGAATATTCACTCCAAAATCTTGGGAATCCATGTTTGTTGACCAGGCTTAGATGTTTTAGTATATCTTTGGATTCAACCTTGATCTTGTAAATGTGCTACCAACCATGAGTCATAAGCTTATACCTTTTGATGAAATATTAGATAGCTATCTTTGCATATAACCATATTTTGTTAGGGATCCTATTTGCTACCCTTTCATACCCACTCTTTGATAGAGCTTCGATATTTATTGCTATAGTCAATATCAATTGCATGAAGTATTTAGACCCCTTAAATTCATATTCTAAGACCTACAACACTTATCTCTCTTCTTCCAAGGATAACAAAACTAGAAATAATTAACAATATGTCTTCAAATATCTTCTTCTTCACTTGTTTGTATTTTTCCTTTAAGAAGCCAATGACCTTGGTCTTCTTGTCTTGGAGCTACTGTTGAAGACCTTTGATTTGTTCAAATTAGAGCTTGATTTTTCTTAGTGGTATATTCAACTTCCTTTTTGTACTTAGCCATATCTTGAAAATTTTTTTACCACTTCTTAACCTCATTCTTTAGAGCCTTCTCAATAGTTTTTTACTCATTTAGTGTTGCTTCAAGCTCTTTGATAGTCTCTTTAGTCCTAGTGAACTTCTCCTTAAAGTATTCCCTATGTAGGTAAATAGTTCCCAGATGGGCCTGAGCCATTCCCCACCATCCTCCATTCAAATATGAGTAATATATTTTGTTATCACCTCAACCTAGTAATCTTCTATGGTCATATCTCCTTTGGGATTTTTGACCAATGACATGATTTTCATCTTCATCCGTTGTATGGTGGTGGGGTATAGTGTAACCATTTCTTGAGGATGGGCATAATTTTTGGAGTCTTGGGTACATTGAGTATTCCAACATTCATAGGTATTTTTGTTAGTCTTCTTGATCTTCTTGATATTGGATACAATGGTATGGGTCTCAATATATGAGGTCAAAATTGACTACAATAGAGGGAAATGCATAATAGGAGAAAATGGGATTATCACAAGGGTATAATCTATACTTTTGGGAGCTATGATGAACATGGCTAGAGAGGCAATAGAAGTATTAGGGTGTGATGGGGTATTAGCCATTTTGATTAGGATGGATGTAATAGGTGATGAAGATGAAGGCTGAGGAGATGGAAATGGTGGTTCAATTGGAGGCTACAAAGTTGGATATGGGGGTATCTCTTTTGAAATAGAAAGGAAGGAAGAATTTTCTATGGAAGGAGGAGGAATAGAAGAATATGGAGGGAGATAAGTCATACCTAGTACCATTTGTGGTATCTAAGCTTGCTCATCAATATATCTTGTAGGCAATGGCTACTCCACTACTTCTTCATACTCAAAGGTAGCTAAGTATTATTTTCAAAGTAGCTACTCTATATTTTTAATCTATTTTGGGATAACTTATTTTTCTACAAAATCTCCTTGTTTATTTCTCTTCTATATCTTTTCCCTTTCAAATGCACTTTTGGTTTTACTTTTATTCAAAATGAGAGAGACATTGTCAAATTTAGTCTTTGAGTTATGTTGTTGATATTGCAACTATGTTACCCTAACCAGGGAAGGATTTGTACCACCATGTGGTATGAACTTCAAAGTGGTTGATTTGAGGTCTTTGTCTTTAAACCTCTTTGATTCTAGAGCTAACCATCTTGTAATTGTCTATACTTGGATAGGTTCAGTCATTCCTTGATCATGTTTTCCAATACCTTATCCTTTGTAACCTATGCTTTGCATTATCAGGGATTATTTTGCATACTTTTTCAAATTCTCTTGTGTAGGGGTGTACATAGTAGCTTTACCTTTTAACAAAATGGGGGCTTCACTTCCAACACTTTTTTGCTTGACCTAAGTTATTGCTTTCCCCTTACCGTTATTTGCTTCCTTCTATGTGTTTGTGGAAGCATATCCTTCTCTCTAGGTGCTGCATAAGCTCAAGGTAATTTTATTTCAAATGGTTTCTACCCAAGTTTTATGGTATGCATCATACCTAGTAGAGAACTCATCATCACTCTTGAGACCATACCTCAAATATGAATCAATTTGGAACCTCATGACCCACCATGAATGAATTTTAGGCTTGATCCATCTAGGACCCTTTTTATGCATTCTTTGAATGGTTTTTCATTTAGAGAATATTTCTCATTAATTTTGAAGTCATAGTACACCAATTGTTCATATAAATTTTTCCATGGAGTAAATGGTTTCATCTCTTCTACATACCACTTGATTTCTTCATCTTTCTCATTATTTCTTTGTTGTTTTATATGCTTTCTTGATCTCTTTTAGAATGGTTTGATTGGACCACCATTGAGGATAAAGAGCATTTCTATAAATTTTTCATCTAGGTCATACCTCCATTATTGTGGCAATTCTACTAATCCTAGGTTTCTCAAGGCCTAAGCAATATTTTCATGGTGCCCTTTTTAAAAAATAGTTATAACTTCAAACTAAAAGGGTAGAGTGCAAGTTACTTTCCTTCCTATTACTATACCATGTTTAAAAATGATGTAATCAATCTATTTGCAATAATCCATCATGAATATTCAATTTGTGACATAATGATGAAGCAAAAAGGGCTTCCCAATGAACCCATATAATCTGATAACTACTCCCTAAGTTAAAATAAAATAGTCTCCTTCCTCTATATGTAGGTTCTGCAAAACACTCCTACCCTTTGGGGATAACCTACTCATTTATCCATATATTATTTTCAAGGTGGATCCCAAAAATTCCTTGTTGAAGTTATAATAGGTCTCGAAGGTAGAGAGCATAGTGGTCCATGAATACACTGGTAGTCTGATTCCATTATAATTTTTGTCTACTATAGGTATGAAAGAAATATTATGCCATAAAATAGAAAAATACCCAAGCTAATTGAGAATAATATTTGAAGGAGACTAGGGTGCCCTTCTTCATTTTAGAAAATTGCTTATGAATTTGCTTGTGGAGGAATCATAGCCAATCGAAGAGAAGGGGCTTTGTGCTTTGCTATGTAATAGGAGTGTCATAAAATGTAGGGTTAGAGATGCATTGGGCTATGATAATTTTCTAGACATGGAATTTTTTATCTGAAGGTAACCCAACTATTACCACCAACATAGAAAAGAGCTCTAGTCTCTTGAAATAAAAATTGGAATGGGAGTACTTGGTAAATTTTCCCTTGTAGGTGGATTTTCAACTGCAACTCTAAGAAGATTTTTATCACATTAGTTAGGTGTAATATTTTTCTTGGTCACTAAGGTCAAAAGTTTTCGACTTTAGAGTGGGAGCGAAGCTCATGGTGATGGTAGCTATGTAAATTTCTGGACTGAGAGTGAAGAGGACTGTCCCTTGTGTATTTTGGATAATATTTTTCTTAGGGTAATAAAAATTAGCTATGGAATATACGAGCTAAGGGCAGTGATGGATGAGAGTGTAGATATATGAAGAAAGCATTGAATGAAAAGAGAAAGTACTAGGACATGATGGGGTAATACCTATGGAAATCCTATTTTCGATGTCCATTCTAATTTTCTCAATGCTCTTCCATGTGACCACTATATCTGAATTATCACATCCTTGTATTAAATATTCATGTATTTCTCATCTTCTATCTACATTACTACATCAATTACTGATGATGAAGCTACCATTATGGTGTTTTTTTTTCTTCAATGCTGGTGTACTAAAAATTCCTTTCAAAAATACTCAAGCAAGAGGGAACACTCAACTGCAGAGAGGCTACTTCATAAAATATTTTGATAAAAATGGAGAGAAAATAGGGTTTATTTCACCATATATATAGCTCACATGAGAATTAGGGCAACATACAATATATTCATTGGGTGGCCACTCGATTAATGAATCACTGGATATGTCATTTCTAATTCCATTCATGTGCCACCTATCTTTAGAAAATTTATAATTCTCCCTATATTAATGACATCACACTTCATAAAACTTTCTTGAAATTCATAAATAGCTTTCCCACTCTTATTGTGTGATTGTGGTTTTTGAATATTTTATCATGAAACACCGACTTATTATGAAATCACATCATTTTTTTATTTTTAGTAGGTCTTCATTAAACGTTGTCGTGATACTAGGACATGTCGTGAAATCATAATATTATGATAGAAACATGTAAAATACATATGATACATAAAAATACAACAAGTATTAATCATCAGTGAAAGTATATTTTCAAATGGAAATAATTTGTAGACACCAAAATCTAGCCACTTGTCATCCATCCATGTTTCCCAATCCCCACCATCCATTATATATATATATATATATATATTTGTTAATATATATTTAAATATTAATATTTTATATTATATATATATATATATATATATAATATATATATATATATATATATGAATTAATCCTAGCCATCCATCATGTTTTAATCTTAGCCATCCATCCACCTTAATCCATGCCACTTACCCAGATTTAATCTCCACCCTTCCTCATGTTTTAATCTCGGCCACTCAAATTGTGTCGTCGAAACCCTAACATGTCTAAGGGAAGATTATAAAGAGGAGTCATTTTGATGACTCAACCCCTAACTATTTTGAGTCTTGAGTTTCTTGAGTTTCCAAAGTCCTCATGCCCTAAGATCTTAAGCATCCTCATAATCATTTTTTTCCACCATTGCTCCCTATCACCTCACTCACATTGACCACCACCTTTCCCTTGTGAACAATATAGGGTTCTACAACATTACCCTTAGCCCTCAAACACCCTCCAAAGCTTCCCAAATACCCTCCCAAGCTTCCAAAGCACCTCTAGATGTTTTTGGTCATCACCGAGCACTCGTAGGCATTTTCATCATCTAGATCTATAGCCCTACGACCCTCGAGTACCATTAGGACATATGCATAACCATTATCTGCATTATTGATGAAGAAAAAAATAGTAGGTTAGCATTTTTTGACAAGGTAAAAATTTTGCACTTTACATTTTTATGCTTTGTTTACAACTTTCATTACAATATTAGGGTTTAGTGATTTTATTTCTGAGGGTCTCATGTAATGGAGCCCTCATAGATATTACTAATCCTTATTATTTTTTAGCTATGTGTAGGTGTAAGAACAACATTCATTGAAAGCTATTGAAGCTCGGGTGGCCCTACATAGGATACACAAGCCCACCCACAAACTTATTGGGATCAAATCAAGCATGAAGACACCACCATTATTTTTAACTAAGGTTTTAGAGAACCCTAGTACATGTAACAATTGTATCAAAATAAATAAGCATTGTAAAACCCCACATTTGGGGTATATTGATTATAATACTTGATATCCACTAACAATAATAAAATAGTTCATTTGTATTATGCAATCATTTGTGTTACTTTGCTTATTTATCATTTCATAGTTTATATTTGGTGTTGCTTGATTTTTGTATTCACAAATGGTGATCACGATGGGACCCAAAAAGGGTTATATATGCTAAATTATCTTATCACTAACTTGCTATTTTTTATTTTTATTTTGTAGGTTTTCAAAAATTAGATCACGCAAATTCTATAGAACTAGGGTTTTTGAAGAGTTGCAAAAGTTGACCAAAAGTTGTGTAGATGCCCTACGATGCTCGAGGGATGCCCTACAATGTTCAAAAAATACCCTAGTGCATTTTAGAGGCTCTAAGAGGTGTTTTATAGAGTGGGAAAAGGATACATAGGCTTTTCTATAAGTCTACTTCAAAACCCTAACCCCTCTACTTCATTTTTTTACGTTTTTATAGATAAAGTGATAAAAAGAACATCAATCAATTTCTATTAAAAACAATCATATTACATTTACATTTTAGGCACTTAGCATAGTATTTAATCCACATTTATTCACACATTCACTATACATTCACATTTCAAATTATAATTTCATTGCTTTTTGGTGTGTTGTACTCAAAATTATACATAGCTATTTTCATATGAAGTGATAATTGCATAAAATAGTTTACATTATAGGGTTAAAAATATCTCTTTTACTTGTCTAAGTAGGAACAATATCAGAATACTCAAATTACTCCCACATTTGGTGATTCAAGGTGGAAGAGTAGGTGAACCCTCCACTATTTAGAATGGGTCTTAAGCGATGTACCCTACATTCTTTTGAGGAACTTAATATTTCTATTTTTGGCTTCTGATTTAGACCTATAAAATTGGTTATTTTTGACATTGTATGTACACATTAGAAAACATAAAACTTTAAAATGAATCACACACAACACGTTTCACATTAAACAATAATGAGTTGGATTTCATCACCAACCATTGCTTGAGATTTGGTGATGGTGGGCTTCATCTCCATCCATCAATATCTACCCTTAGCCACCATAGGATACCCATGAGCAAAATTTCTAGACTTCATCACTAGAAAGAATCTCATTTCCAGCCAAGCCATAGATTTCACCCTTCATAATTCAGATTAGCACATCCAAAACACACAAAACAAAAAAATCATTAAAAATGAGATAAAAAAGGAGGTAAGACACATCTATTGCAAAAACATAGGATTGAGTTTCTTTACTTGATTTTGTGAAGTTTCATTTGCATTACTTTCTTGCACATTGCACATATTTGATTCATTAGCTTATGGTGTTAACTAGAAATCAAACAAAAGTATTGAATCAAATTTCCATCCACCAAAACACTTCATCCATGGATTGTTCATCATCCTTCCCCACCACTTCTATGGTCAACCCCACTAGTGTGATACAGACAAGTTATTCAGATTTTTTTGTGGGTCCCTCACACATCTTATTTTTTCATAGAGCCATCCACACAGCCATTCCACAAATAGAACCATCTTCACCTACCATTGACCACAACATAACCCATATAGACATGGCCAAAGTGGAAGCTTTTTATAGATCCACTAACTATGTCTTAGAACCAATCCATAGCTCACCTAGGCATGATCCTTCTTTTCAATAGGAACTTACCTCTTCCCAGCCTTCTAGCCTTACCTAGGTGTATAACAACCCTCTTTTTGAGGTGTCAATTACACCTTCTCATCATTTGTCCATCCCTCAATAGTCAGGTGCTCCTAGCACTTCCATACCATCTTCATACACCACTACCTATGGCAACCCTTTGTATGAAGCACATGTCAATGTTGCTTCACAAATGCTAACATCCACCTCATCCAATATCACCCATCCAATTGTAATTCCTATTGCAACTTATCCCCCACCTACATCATCCATTCCATCCACATCCATACCATCTACCTCAGATATGGAAATACATGAAGCATGGGAACACCTTAACAAATTGCTTAAGAAGTGATAGAATGCTCAACAACAAGTTCAGGTGGTCAATCCTAAGCCTCAACCTATTTCCACTCAACCCACCTTTGTCACCCAAAGTCCATCATGGGTACCACAATATTCTATGGTTTCCATCCCCACACCACCATCAACTCATACCCATGCCATTCCCATAAATCATCATATTCATAGCCCTCACACATCATCTCCATTTCAACATTCACCATCATTTCTTCACCAACCTCAACATCATCAATTTCAATCCACTCCACCAAATCATCATCATCTCATCACACCCCAACATATCAACACTCCACCTTCACAAAATCATCAAGTAATTCAGGGTTTCCACATACCTAGGGAAGACCCTAGAATCCAAGCCATGCAATAACAGATTGATAATCTGATGCAACATACTCCTGGTATGATGAACCAGAAACCAATGCTTAGGTAATTGATCAATCAACCAATCCATTTTTTGGTACCATCACTACCATATCTGACAGACTTCACAGTACCAAAATTTGATAAATTTAAAGGGACTGAGGACCCTAGAGAACATGTGAGCACATTTATCCATTCATGTTTTAGAATCCAAAGTAATGATGCTCTAATGCTTCAAAATTTTCCTCAAACATTGGGGGAGATGTTGTAGAATGGTACAACCATTTGCCTCACCATAGTATTTATACTTTTGAGCAATTGGTTGATCAATTTCTTGAAATATTTTCCCTTAATGTTAGAAATAAGGTCTCATTATCTAAAATATATGGTCTAAAACAATATGATGATGAGTCAGTATATGATTTTGGCAACCGTTGGAGGGTCATTATTACCAAACTACCATTCTCCCTCCCAATGGAAGAGCTTACTAGACTATTTACTAAGAGTTGCTTAAAACCCATCTCTTGGTTGTTACAATTACAACAATATTGATCATTTGAGGAAGCTCTTGCCCAGGCTAGCATCATTGAGGAAATAAAAATCCAAGAAGGTGTACTTAAGCCTAAAAAGAAAGAATGGTAGAGTAAGGGCCAATATAAAGGTAACTATTCTAGCCAAACCAAATCAAATCAGGCTAACCAAGCCAACCAAGCTAATCAAGTTAATCAAGTGGTCATGAGCCAATCGATAATGGCTCAACAACAACCTATGCAACAACAACCATAACAAATTGCATATCATGTGGTTCCCTCACCATCTCAATCAAGTCAAAACATAGTGCCAACTATGGAAAACCACCCACGTCGACAATCTATTTGACAAAACCATTAGTACACTCCATTAGCCGAATCATATGCTTCCATATTCCACTAGTTGTATGACACCAACCAACTTGCCTTGCCTGAAGTCAAACCAGATGATCCCACCAAGCATAGTAAACACTATAGGGAACATTTATTTTACCCTTATCATAGGCAAAATGGGTATGATATAAATAGTTACTTCAACTTTAAAGATATAGTGCAAGATCTCATTGACTTAGGGGCCATCAAGCTTGATAGTCCCTTAGCTCAACAGAATCAAAACCTTGGTATTTATCAAACACCACTTCCTCATCATGAGGAGGTGCAACCAACAATAAGAGGGTCTAACACCAAGACTCCTCCAAATCAAGTCAATCATGTGCAACAATACCAAGGTTTTGTGGGTGCTATTCATGTAGTCACCCGAGGTCAACAATGCACTAACCAACAAAATGCACAACAACAACCTGTTCAACCACCCATAGCACCACAGGCAAGTGTGTCTCCTCAACCTACCACATCATCATCACCCATCCAAATTTCCACCAATCCTTCTCCACCAATCCATATTCCAAGCCATCCAAATCCACCCATTCATCCCATCAATCACCCCCAAAGGCCAATCATCTCCTTGAGTAGCCAGTTAACTACTAGCCTAAAAATAGCTTCAGCAAAACTATCTATATATGAGCTCATTCAACAATCTCCTCCACATCATGAGGCATTAATGGATATTTTAAAGTCCATTGAACTTCAATCCCAAGATCCTAATGCCTTTAAAAATTTTATGGGGAGTATCCAAACATGTATGGAGCCTTCCATCACATTCTATGATTTTGAGATCAAACCAATATCATCAAAATCGGTGGATCCTCCATTGCATATTATGGCTCAAATTGATAGGAAGCCATTTAAACGAGTTTTAATTGATATCGGCTCCTCCATCAACATCATCACCACATCATCCTTCATCATCTCAATCTTCCACCATCCCATATCACCAAATCCACTTTCACCTTGAAAGCATTTAACGATGCTCTCTACTCTACAGTTGGCACTATCATTTTACCCATTGAAGTGGGGGTCAAAATATTGCATACCATGTTTCACATCTTGGAAGGATCCATGGCATATAATGTACTCCTTGGATGACCTTGGATGAGGGAAATGAGATGTGTCCCTTCTATACTCCATCAATGCTTGAAATATGTACATGAGGGACAAGTTCATTGCATACCGATGGATGTTGAACCATTCAAGTATTGCAATTTCATTTCAAACCCCTATGAATCCATGTTGCCTTCCACTCATATTTTTCTCACATCATCAACCACCTCATCAACCACACAATCCACATCTTCATCAAAATCTCCCATTCCTGAGGAGCTCCCCATCACCACTTCACATCAAGCATCCACTTCCATACCCCCATCTTCATCACCATTGACTACATGCACATGTGGTCAAACTCAATCCACATCAGCCACATCATCAACATCATCACCTTCCACAATTCTTCCTTCCACATCATCATTACCCATCCAACAATCACCACAACCAAATCCATCTCCATCCACATCAGCCAATGTCTCACAAGTCGAATTGATAGATTGTGAGATACCATCCCAGTCCACACCTCTCCCATTCTCCAAGCCATCAGCCAACCATGAGCTTTTCACATCCACATCCAATCCATCCACCTCCACATCATCCCAAGTCAAGGTCCACCTCACTAATCCTGGTATTGGTGAATATGTGGTCCAAGACATCATAGTCACACCACTCAACATTCAAACTGCTAAGGATTACGATCACCCACATGACCCACCCTTATCTATAGGAGTGGTATATAACATGGGTTCAACACCTAATAGCATAAATTTTGTGTATGGGGGGATTGATTCATCATCCAATCTATCTCCCCTAGAAGAACCCAAGCAACCAACACCTACCAATATACAACATATGTCAGGTTTTCCATCCTGATATTTTCACATAGTTAATTGGCAAGGACATGGCCTAGGATGACATGAATAAGGAATGCATGAAATTATTGATGTTTCATATCGAGAAGTGCATGACCATTCAGGTTTAGGCTATCATCCACTTTCATCCACTTCTTCTCTTGAACAAGCCTTTCAAAGTTTACATTTGAATTTAGGAGAAGATATCCATCACATCGATGAATCTGAAGATGAAATCTATGAAGAATTTGATCTTATATCAATAGCTTCTGATGAATCTGAAGGAGGAATCAGAACCCATCATTCCACACACTGAACAAGATGAGTTTTACCTCAAAATGTTCCCCATCCATCAACCCATCATTCACTTGCTTCTTCCACAAGAGCGAGTTGAACCAACCGGTGAACCACCACCTCCACTTCATTAATCCACATCACCGACCAATTTTGTAATATATGTACATAATTAAAAAAATCAAAAAAAATTAAAATAAAATAAAAAATCATTTGCATTGCATATACATGGATTTTTACCAATTGCATTTATTTGTGTTGCTTGTTGTTGTTCAGGTTCCCAGAGTTCTAGCATCGGTTCTAGAAAATAGGATCCATCCATCCATTCACCTTTGCCAACCATCCATTTTCCCTTAAGTCAACATGAATCCTATTGACTTATTCACCCCACTCCATAATCCATACGATTTGGCAAAGCCAATTCCAATTGACATGAGCCTTATTGATATGGACCGGATTTCCTCACCACCATCCTTTTTTAAGTTTGTCCTATCCGAGGAATTATTAAGGGCTTCAACCAACTACATTCCTCCATCACACCTCCACCTTCACCTTCACCTTCACCTTCAGATCCTGAGGTTTTCTAGGTAGACATAGATGAGGTTAAGTCAGAAGAGTTTGATGACATCATAGATGACATTCATCTGATCCCAATACCCCATCAACTTGAGGAAGGTTCTCACATGTCCATTGAAGATACTATCGATGTGAACCTTAGTTCAGATGCAGACAATCCCCAAATTGTCAAACTTGGTAAAATTTTATCCATAGATGAACAAGAGCAATTAATTGCTCTCCTCAAGAAGAAGAAGGATATTTTTGCATGGTCCTACAAAGACATGCCTGGCCTTGACCCTAACTTGGTTGTCCATAATCTCACCTTGCATTTTGATGCTAAGTCGATCAAACAAAAACTGAGAAGGATGCATCCTACCATGGCCCTCATAGTCAAAGAAGAGCTTCAAAAACTTTTAGATGTGGGTTTCATTATCCCCATTGACTATCCTGAGTGGCTCTCAAACATGGTACCCATTCGTAAGCCTAACGGGGTGATACACATTTGCACTGATTTTTGAGATCTTAACAAAGCGTGTCCTAAGGATGATTTTCCTCTTCCAAACATTGATACTCTTGTCGACACTTACGCTGGCCATGAAATGCTTTCTCTAATGGATGATTTTTTAGGATACAACCAAATTCGAATAAATCTTGATGACCAACACAAAACAACATTCACTACACCTTGGGGAACTTTTTGTTACAAGGTGATGCCCTTTGGCCTCAAAAATGTAGGTGCCACTTATCAACATGCCATGACATACATCTTCCATGATTACATGCATAAGATCATCAAATATTATGTGGATGATCTCTTGGAAAAATCTAAAACTCGACAAGAGCACATTGGTGTATTGGAAAAAGTCTTTGATCGACTTCTAGAGCATAATGTAAGGTTGAACCCCAAAAAGTGTGTCTTTGGTGTTACCTCTAGAAAACTACTAGGATTCATTATCTCCAAAAGAGGCATTGAGGTGGACCCAAACAAATTCAAGGCCATCATGGAGATGCCTCCCCCAACAAACTTAAAGGAATTGCATAGTTTACAAGGAAATATTCAATCAATCCATCATTTCATTGCACAAATTTTTGATAAATGCAGGCCATTCAATCACCTACTACAAAAGGGGGTGACATTTTCATGGATAGATGAATTCCAAAAATCCTTTGATGACATTAAGAAATACCTAGCTTCTCCACCAGTCTTAGATCCTCCTCATCTAAGGGTCCCCTTCCATATTTATGTTTCAGCAATGGACTTTGCATTAGGGACAATGCTTGCACAAAAGAATGAAGATAATCAAGAGCAAGTTGTCTATTACATTAGTCGAACATTGGTAAGCTATGAAACCAGATATGCTTACATGGAAAAATTATGCTTAGAAGTGGTTTTTACCACTAAGAAACTTAGACATTACATGCTTAGTCACACCACATATGTCATAGCTAGAGAAAATCCTCTACGTTATATGATATCTCGCACTTACAATAACACCCACACCGCTAAATGGATAATGCTTCTCACTGAATTTGATCTTGAGTTCATTAGCCAAAAATCCATTAAAGGTCAGGTCATAGCCGATCAGCTTGTGGAAGCTCCACTTCCTAGTGATCAACCCTTGATTATTGAGCTCCCAGATGATTCGGTATTCACTATCACTGAACAAGAAGAAGATGTCATTCTAGAGGAAGATGTTGATATCACACTATTCTTTGATGGTTCTAAGTGCAAAAAAGGTCAAGGTGTTGGAGTCATGTTTCATACACCCTAGGGGGTGCCTATCCCCTTATCATTCAAACTAGACTTCCAATGCACAAACAACAATGCAGAGTATGAAGCCTTAATCTTAGGTCTTCAAGCAGCTATAGCTATGGGCATAAAGTGTATCAAGATATTTGGTGATTCTCAACTTGTTGTTAGACAAATCAATGGAGAATACCAATGCAAAGAACCTACCATAAAACTTTATCATGAAGTAGCAATGTCATTGCTCTCTAAGTTTGATTGGTATGAAATTGATAGTTTGCCATGTTTGACTAATAGATTTGTAGATGTGATGGCCTCTCTTGGATCATTGATTCCAAAGGACTCCTTAGGAGAGGTACAACCACTCATTATCACAATGATCTCTAAATCTACAATTGTCCATGCTGAATCTAAGGATGAAAAGGATGTTTGCTTTATCCATTCGAAGCCATATGAGCCTTGGTCAAACCAAATAATAGCCTTTCTCAAGTTTGGAACACTCCCATAAGATATGTCATGGACTGCTAAATGCACTTTCAAGAAAAAGGTAGCTCATTTTACTCTCTTGGGGGACGTGTTGTATAGATGTGGTTATGATGGAATTCTCCTTCATTGTCTCGAGTTTGTAGAGGCACAAAGAGCCATAGCTGAAGCTCATGATGGTACTTGTGGTGGTCATTTTAGTGGAATGGCCATTGCAAAGTGTATTCTATGCATGGGTTACTATTGGCCCACCATGGAATGATATTGTTGCACTTATGTCAAGCATTGTAAGCAATGTCAAGAGCATGCTAATTTAACTCATGTACCATCACAAGCATTACAGCCTATTCAAAGCCTTTGGCCCTTTTCACAATGGGGTCTTGATTTGATTGGAAAAATCTCACCTCCTTCCTTGAGACAACATACATTCATCATCACAACCATTGAATACTTCACAAAGTGGGTTGAGGCAATTCCTCTAACTAGTATGATAGGACCAAGAATTGTGGAGTTTATACTTCATCATATCATTTATCATTTTGGTATTCCCTCAAAAATCATCTCTGAAAATGGTAAGTCTTTCAAGAACAAGGATGTTCGAGCACTTTGTGAGAAATATAATATCCAACATAGTTTCTTGACTCCTTATTACCCATAAGAAAATGGACAAGCTGAGGCTACCAACAAGACCTTAATTGCTATTCTCAAGAAACTAGTCAAAAAAAATCATAGAGATTGGCATACTCAAATCCCCTTGGCATTATGGGCTTATCAAACAAGCATCCACATGCCTACTAGGGCAACACCATTTTCATTGGTCTATGGAGCCAAAGCAATCATGCCTCTTGAGCTTGAGATCCCCTCCTTGCAAATTTCATTGTAGGAATTCATAGATGATGACATTGCTAGACAAGCACATCTTGACCAACTCACACTTCTTGATGAGAGGTGAGTCAATGCTTTGGAGCATTTACGAGTTTATCAAGACCACCTAAAGCGTGCTTACAATGCCAAAGTTCATCTACATGAATTCCAAGTAGGAGATCTTGTTCTTAAAGAGAATCAACAAAACACCAATGCATTGTCGCATCTTCATGATAAATTCATGGCTAATTGGTTAGGTCCATACATTGTTACTCAAAAAGTGGGTAAAGGAACTTATAGGCTTGCCAGTCTAGAGGGAGTTGAAGAGCCTGAACCACTTAATGTTATACACTTGAGAGCATTCTATGCTTAATGTGATTTATATATATATATATATACATATATAGCTATTACACAAAAACAATTGCATTTCACACATTGCATTTCACACATTGCATTGCACACATTTTATTTCACACATTTCATTTCACAAATTACATTTCATACATTACATTCACTACCATTCACATTTCATATTAGGGATCATTTATTCAATTTAGATATTAATTGGTCCAATAAAGTCATGTTGCCTTAATCAGGGGCACCTTCAAAACATCATCCATTTCATTACATCATTCCATAAAGCCAAATTATCATTTGCAAAGCCACATGTCCATAATTCCTAGGTGTTTTTGGTCACTCAACCACTCCTAGTGTTTTAAGCAAACCACAAATACATGTCAAGTTTTCTTTAGGACCAAGACACATTTTCACTAAGAAAATCTTGAGTTCTGGGAATTGACTCCAAAATATTCTTGAACCAAACACAATCACACATCTTAAAAACATCTTGTGTCAAAGAGGGATAACACCATACTTGGGTTGTACCTCAAAGTGAAAAGGGTATTCCTTGCTTGTCCCATCATGCACATAGTCCAAAAAAATAGTGGTTTTCACTACTATCACAATTTCAAAATAAAAGAAAGAGTAGGGTAAAACCCCTAAAAACTCTAAATATTTTACACATCACACACCACAGATCCTCAAGTTGTAAGGATAGTACTACATTTCTAATCAGATGGTTAGGTAGTCATCCCCAAAACTTAGAGATCAAATTCTTGGACTATGGAGCTAATCTCCACTAGAGGCTATAGACGCTTGACTAGCAGTGGAGTACACTCATGCATGGTGACACATCTCTTTTAAAGAGACCTCTAACCACACATAAGGACAAGCTAGCTTCTTGGTCTTCTCCATAATAGGTTTCACCCCAATTTACTCAAGATGGGTTAATGAACTCACTTGCACACACATTGGTTCTTGATTACCTCGAGTCATTACCATGCTCATGATTCAGTAAATGAATTCATTGCACACACATTTGGTCTTAGAGAAATTAGGCAGTATTTAGTGAGTTTGTTTGATATCACTAGTATGTCTGAGTCTCTGCAAAATAGTTAGTTTTCCATATCAACATCCATATCTTCTTCCATATCAACATCCATATCTTCTTCCATGTCAACATCCATGTCTTCTTCCATGTCAACATCATTTCATGAGTCATCCATTTCACATGCCACCAGTTTGGTGCCCCTGATTAAACAACAATGCTAAACATGGCCAAGAAAAATCTAAACTATGAATGATCATTAGAACATTTGCATTCATACACATTATCATTGCATTAATCATCCATATACACATGCATCCACACAAAATAATTCACACAAAATATAACACAAAAGTATATATATATATATATATATATATATAATATTCACATATACAATGAATGCCCAAAGGCTAGATACAATGGAGCACCAAGGCTCATATACAAAAAGTGCATCTAAGCACTAGCTAATGCCTATGAGAGGACCCATATGACCTCGAAGGAGCCCTAGACCTAGAGCTATGCCTAGACTCACTATGCCTAATAGACCTAGATATGGATGAGGAGGGTGGATCTAGAAGCCCAATATTGTGCTCCATCAATCGATCCTCCAAAAAATGGATATATCCATCCTAAGCCTGAAGGTATAGTACATCATGTCTCTATAATGATGATCCCTCTCAAGTAGCTCTACCTAGAGCCTCATGATCCTATCCTTACCTCCACCTACAACCATCATGTGCCTCTAGCTCCACCCATAGTTGAGCTATCTCTGCATCTCGAGATGCTATAACTACATCCCGAGCTACTACCATCGCATCCCGCTCTACCACCAACTACTCTAGCCTCACCCAATCCTCCTCACTTCAACCAAGAGGTCCATCCAAAACCTCCTCCATGTCATCCCTACCATCTCCATCACCTCCAATCTCTAGAGCCTCCTCTATTATATCCCTAGCCCACCTCCTTTGACTACTAGATCGAAGGTGCCTATGATGCTTAGGAGCCTCATCAACCTCCTTGGCCTCTATCCCATCCCCATTCCTCCCATCTACTACCAGACTCGATACCCATGGTGGTTATGTAGTGAACCATGCATCATACTCCATAGTAGTCCCCACATCATCCACATTAAGGAGATCCATCTCCTCATCATCCTCATAGGTCATCCTCCATGCCTCAGCACAAGGTAGACCCATCTCATCCCGATGATGCCTATAGAGCATTGGTACCTCAAGAACTCCCTACCTCAATCCAAACTACCTCAACACCCATGAGAACTAGATCAGCTCCACCTCACTCATGCCTCCCAACCACCCACCTAGCCTACCAAACCCACCATAGCTGCTCCCCATCACCTATCCACATGGCATCCTACCATGGCCTCCATATCACCTAAGTTGATGTCAATCTAACCCACAGATCCCTATACCACTAACTCATCCAAATAGGATGACTTAATTACACCTCCTCTACCACTAGCCACCTCATAGCATAAGGCTACTCCCTATCCCATGCTATAGTAGGTAAGCCCAATGGCCGAGCCACACTGAAGTGCTCCCAACCCCAACACTATAGTAGCAAACTACACCCTAGATCCTTTTGCCTCCACCTCCTCACCTCATATAACTCCTGGTACAACTACACCAATAAAGTAGGAGCCCATGCATACACCCAAGGTGTAGTGATCATATCACACACCAGCCCGATCAGGTTCCATGGGAACCGATAACAAGTGTTATTCGGGGCCACTATGTTGGCCAACACAAACATCACCAAAGTGGGTAGGGCATCCAAATTCTTGTCCACATACATGGACAAGTATGATATCCCTCCACCCATCACATCCACATCTTGCCACCCATCTCCAAACATGTGGCTCATCTCATATCCCTTATCATGTCCAACCTTGACACGTAATCCCTCCACTGGTAACTTGAGGATGTGATATACATCCTCAAGTGTCACTGTCATCTCTCTAGTAGGGAGCTGAAAGGTCCCCCTATCTAGATCCCATATCTCTACCAAGGTAGAGAGATACCCCTCATCCACCCTCACCACATCAATCCAAGCTGCCCCCACTAGCCCCACATCCTCCAACCAATTCCACTCATCCTCCTACAATGCCTTCCTCACCCCAGGGATGAGAGGTGAGAACCGATGTCGAGCCTCCAAAATATTCAGCTGCAACACAACACAAAGCATTAATGTCAAATACATTGCATAATTTAAAAAAAAGAAAAAAACAATTTTTTTTGCACAAAATAAAGAGCTTCAAAGGCACTTACCTTAGCAAAATGCACATCTACTCCTACTACCACATCCACACCCTCCATCACCATAGCTTCTACAACACTTCACTTCACTCACTCACTCACTCCACTCCACTCCACTCCCCTAAACATAACTTCTAAAATTTGCAAATGCAATAATGAATATGATTTCCCTTCTATAAGCTATTTATAGCTATTTTAAGTACATTGAAATACCCATGGGTGCTCCCAAGTGCATTGAAATGCATCCCTACATTTGGAGAACGGTAAACTTTGGTCGATGTTTACACATGTGGTAGATGCTATCGATGTTTAGTATCAAAATTGATAAAAGACCAAAATGATCCAAAAAGGTAGCTTACCTCCACAAATATTTCCAAATTGCATCCATACATCACTTTCATCATAATATCATGTTTTGTGAAAGACCAAACTGATTTGGATGCATAATTTTTGTTTGCACCCAAAAGGCGCAAAATTGCTTATCAATGTTCAAAATGCTTCAAAATGGTCCAAATTTTCACAAAATGACCATAATCATCATTCTCATCATCAAATATTCATTTCCACATCATTTTCATGCATCAATCATCACATTTGCATATTTTCCAAGTTCACATACAAATTCAAGTGAACCTTGTATCTAGTGGTCTATTCTATCTCCTTGGTGATTGCAATGATTGGTATCCATGCAATTTGGTAAGATGAGTAAATCACCATAAGGACACTTGGCCATTTTCATCATCCAATATCTCATTGTTCAAAAACAAAATCACTTTTGGTACCTCACCTTTTAGAGTGAGACTATGCCAAGACCAATTTGCTCAACAGTTATCATTGATGGCCTTGTTCGTGGGGCTTGAAACATGGATAAATCATACTACATCATTTCCTCTACATATAGTCATCATGAACAAGAATTCCTAGGTATGTCATTTGGAAAATATCCTCAGCAATCAGCCAACCCTCTAAGGTTGACTCTTTTTATTTTGTTATATTTTCATCACTTTGCATTTCAATGACGCCAAAAGGCAATTTCTTCAACAACATGGAATCACCCCAAACTTGGGGCAACCACATTTGACTTTTATTTTCCCACAATGGGATACATCTTACATGATCATGGCATCTACACTTGGAAAAAAACCCTTTTCTCTATTGGGGCAAAAATAGAATCAATCACTTGCATTTATCAACAACCCCCTTTCTCCATTGGGGCAAAAATGGAATCATTTTACATCATTCATATCATCCTTTTACATCATTCATATCATCATACATCACACATTCATAATTACACCATTCATTTATACATTCATTTGAACAAATCTATCAATTGGCTCATGAGATTCATTCTTCACTCATTCGCCAATTGAGGGGGTAAGCTACACAATCAAAATTCTTTTGTCTTCAAGTTCATCTTCGCATTCCAATGAAAGAAAGTTGCTTCTTCATAAGGCCAAACCAGGTGTCTCGTATTTTTGCACCACATTGT
Source organism: Wollemia nobilis (assembly GCA_028583015.1). NCBI lineage: Eukaryota > Viridiplantae > Streptophyta > Pinopsida > Araucariales > Araucariaceae > Wollemia > Wollemia nobilis. The sequence continues at coordinate 487,368 of JAQPPZ010017204.1, forward strand.
GTTTCATGCAACACGGTACAAAAAGGGGCATCTGTAGACACCAAAATCTAGCCACTTGTCATCCATCCATGTTTCCAAATCCCCACCATCCATTATATATTATTTATATATATTTGTTTAATATATATTTAAATATTAATATTTTATATATTATATTTATATAAATAATATATATATAATATATATATATATTTATATGAATTAATCCCAGCCATCCATCATGTTTTAATCTTAGCCATCCATCCACCTTAATCCATGCCACTTACCCAAATTTAATCTCCACCCTTCCTCATGTTTTAATCTCGGCCACACAAATTGTGTCGTTGAAACCCTAACATGTCTAAGGGAATATTATAAAGAGGAGTCATTTTGATGACTCAACCCCTAAGTCTTCTAAGTCCTAAGTTCCTTGAGTTTCCAAAGTCCTCATTCCCTACACTCTTAAGCATCCTCACCATCATTTTCGTCTATCATCACTCCTTATAACCTTGTCAATTAGATATGGTTTTGTGGTATTTACTTCAGCCCTCAAACACCCTCAAGAGATTCCTAAATGACCTCCCAAGCTTCCAGAGTACTGATGCAGGAGCATCCAACAGCAAAAGAGCAATATTGCATCAAACTAATTTTTTCTAAGTATTTGTGTTTTCAAAGGAGGGAACCAAGGTGGGCAGAAGTCCGTCGTGATATCACGACGTCAAGAGAAGGAACCAAAGAAAGGCGGAAATCGGTCACGATATCACGATGTCACGATGTCGCAACAACAAACGAAGACCGAGACAAAGGCAAAAATCGGTCACGATATCACGACGTCGCGATATTGCGACGTCACAATGTCGCGACGACAAACGGAGACTGAGACAAAGGCAAAAATTGGTCGTGATATCGCAACGTCGCGATGTTGCGACAACAAAAGGAGACCGAGACAAAGGCGAAAATCAGTCGCGACGTCGCGATGTCGTGACGTCACGATGTCGTGACAACAAAAGGAGACCGAGACAAAGGCGGAAATGGTCGCAATATCGTGACATGTCATGATATCGTGACACAAACTGAGACAAGGGGCTCGCAGGTGGAAATGGTCACGATATCGTGACATGTGATATCGTGACACAAACCGAGACAAGGGGCTCACAGGCAAAAATGGTCGTGATATCGCGACTGGTTGAAGGCAAATCAAAAATGGACATGTGGACGGTCACGCGCATGGGAAAAGAGATAGCGGTCACAGATAAATAGTCTGACAAAATAGCAGTTGCAGGTGAAGGGCCTATTAAATGCATGCTTTCATGGCAGATTAGGGAGTTGGCTAATTACGAAAGGAAAATTGAAGTGCAGTGCATGATGGTCATGCAAATACGTACTCCTTGATGAAAGATGGAGTGCGCCACAAATTAAAGCCATTATAGGCAGTGGACGAGAAGGTGTGCAGCAGTGCCAGAATTTGTCTGGTAGAAGGCAAAAAATATTTTTTCCAGGAGACGGGGTTTAAGCAAGCTACATAGGTAGGTGCACGTTTGGAGCTATTACAAGAAACAGGGACCGAATAGCATAGAAGTGAAGGTCACTTCTCCATTTACCCCAGGTGTCTGATGTAGGAGCATCCGGCAGCAACAGAGCAATCTTGCATCAAACTAATTTTTTCTAAGTATTTGTGTTTTCAAAGGAGGGAACCAAGGTGGGCAGAAGTTCGTCACGATATCGCGACGTCGTGATATCGTGATGTCGCAATATCACGACGTCAAGAGAAGGAACAAAAGAAAGGCAGAAATCGGTCATGATATCGCGACGTCATGATATCGCGACGTCACGATGTTGTGACAACAAACGGAGACCGAGACAAAGGCAAAAATCGGTTGTGATATCGCGACGTCGCGATGTCAAGATGACAAATGGAGACCGATACAAAGGCAAAAATCGGTCACGATACCATGACATCGCGATGTCGCGACAACAAAAGGAGACCGAGACAAAGGCAAATCGGTCACAATATCATGACGTCGTGATGTCACGACAACAAAAGGAGACCGAGACAAAGACGAAAATGGTCACGAGATCGCGACATGTCATGATATCGTGACCAAAACTGATACAAGGGGCTCGCAGACAAAAATGGTCACGATATAATGACATGTCGTGATATCACGACACAAACTGAGACAAGGGGCTCACAGGCAAAAATGGTCACGATATCATGACATGTCGTGATATCGCTACCGGTTGAAGGCAAATAAAAAATGGACACATGGACGACCATGCGCACGGGAAAAGAGATAGCGGTCACAGATAAATAGTCTGACAAAACAACGATTGCAGTTGAAGGTCCTATTAAATGCATGCTTTCATGGCGGATTAGGGAGTTGGCTAATTACGAAAGGAAAATTGAAGACTCGACGGGGGAAGCCGATTTTGTAGGTTTTTGGTTTAATGTTTCGAGCAGGTGGGTCATTAATGACCTAGAGGGCCGAGACCTCGATAAAAACTTAGAAATTGTAATAGATCGGGTGGTGGATTGGAAGGTCGGGGAGATAGAGTGTGCGTGGGAAATACCAGGGGAGCTCTGGTTATTGTAAGCCTGCGGGCTATTTATCTAGTTATTGTAAGCCTGATATCAGATTAACCGAAGAAACTTTGGAATTTATGTGTGATTGACTTTCCCGTCCCCTGTCAAGTACCTCTAGGTGTTTTTGGTCATCACTGAGCAGTGTGGGCATTTTTTGTGCTAGTTCTACAACCCTATTACCCTTGGGTGTTGTTAGGGCATCTACGTAATTACTCTTTGCATTAGCGATGAAGATAGAAAAAATAGGTTAGAATTGATTGATATGATAAATAGTTTTGTGCACTTTACATTTTTGTGCTTTGTTTACAACTTTCATTGCAACATTAGGGTTTAGTGATTTTATTTTTGAGGGTCTCATGTAGTGGAGCCCTCATAAAAATTACTGATCCTTGTTATTTTTTGTTGTGTAGTTATAATAACAACATTCATTAATAGTTGTTTAAGCTAAAGTAGCCTTGCATAGGATACCAAAATCTCACCCACTACCTTATTGGGATCAAATCATGCACAAAAATACCACCATTATTTTTAATTGGGGATTTAGAGAACCCTAGTACATGTAACAATTGTATCAAAAGAAATAAGCATTACAAAATCCCATATTTGGAGTATATTAATTTTAATACATGAGATACACTGACAATTATAAAAGAGTTTAATTGTATTGTGCAATCATTTGTGTTACTTTGCTTATTTATCATTTCATAGATTATATTTGGTGTTTCTTTACTTTGTATTCATGCCATTGACAGGGATGGATTGGATTCTTCCTTCCTCATCTTGTAGTTGGAAAGCGTTGTGTTGTTTTTCATCAACTATCTCATCAACTATTAAATGGGCCTTCCCAAAATACATTAAAATTTTGGTGGTTTCCTGGCTTTGCCTTGTTTTAATTCCATCTAAAGACAAGATCTCCAATCTTGAATTTTTTAAAAGTAGTCTTCTTGTCAAACCATATTTAGGTTTTATCTAGGTGTTTCTAGAATTGAGCATATGCATGTTCCCTTTTATCTTCTAGTTGCAAAAGTAGCATCAACCTATCTTCCACCAGATATCCTCCTATAGTATCAGTTTTATGGATCATTTTTAGAGTAGGAATTTCTATGTGAATTGGGAGAATAGCATCCATGCCATACACCAAGGCATAAAGGGATGTGTTTATAGAATTTTTAATGGTAATTCTATCTACCCAAAACACTTTATTTATTAATATATGCCATATCCTCTTGTTTTCTTTTACAGTTATTTTCAAAATACTAAGTAGATTTTATTTTGTGGATTTTGCTAGGCCATTTCTCTATGGGTAGCAATTTGAAGAAGTTTTTAAATAGATGCTATATCTACCAAAAAAATCAATCATCTTTGATCCAATGAATGATGGGCCATTGTCACTGACCAAGGCCTCATGTATATCAAACCTAGTGATCAAACTTTCAATAAATTCTATTACTACTTTTTGATCAACTTTATTTATGGGTATAACTTCAACCCATTTGGTGAAATAATCTATGGTAGTAATGATATACTTGTGACCTACTGATGATTTGGGTTATAGCACCCCTATGAATTCTAATCCCCATTTTTGGAAATGTTCTTCCACTTGAATGGATTTGAGGAGTAAAGAAAATTTTTTGTTTCTTTCTACATATCTCTAATATTCTTCACATGTTTTGGTTACTCTGAAAGCATCAAAGAAGATAGTATGCCAATAACAACCTTTAATTAGTATCTTTAGAGCTATGGTTATGCCAAAATAGTATCCACTTGATAAGACTCCATGGAATTCTTCTATAAAGTTTTGTTTTTCATCATATTTGATACATTTCAACATAACTCCATTCAATTTTTTTCTATATATACCTTTTGGTAGTAGAGTATATTTCAAGTCTTGTAGCATATACCTTATTTTTTATGAGGAATTTAGACCGCTTGGGCTTTCCCCTATCTAAAAATAGTTTGTAAGTTCATCAACCCAATCTGGATTCTAAAATTCTTTTATCTCCTTATGTTGATTTAGGGATTTGGCATACTACATATTCTATTCCAACCTATTTTACCAACTCTTGGTATAGATTTTTTCCTTGTACCAACATGGTTGGATGAATTTCTACATCATATTCTTGGATTTTTGATACCCAAACGACCCTTTTCTCACCAAGTTCTCCCTATATTATGAAGTTCCTAACATTAGGATGTATCATATATACTTAGATCTTACTTTGTGATAGGAAGTGTCTGAATTTCTTCAGGGACTTCATGATTGCATATACATATTTATCAAGTAAGTTATACCTTTCTTCAAGGACTTGCATAGTTTGAATTAGGAAGGCAATGAGTATCTCCTCATTATCTTCCTCTTTTGAGTAATGACTGCATCATAAATATCTTGTTCACAAATGGCATATAGGATGAAACCCCTTGAATAATTTGTATTGATAAGTATTGGTGCTTGTGCAATTGCTTCCTTAATTTTCTTGAAATATTCTTTCCACAAGTCTATCCATATGAATTCTATTTTCTTCTTCAAAAATTCAATCATGGGTTTGAAAATTTGTGCAAAGTGTATCATAAAATTATGCAAAAATTTAATTTACCCAAATAAGTATCACATACCCTTATTTTTTTAATGGAAAAGGAAGGTTTAATAGGGCTTTTACCCTATCCAAGTCGATAGCTAGTCTAGCTTCAAAAATGACATTACCTAGGAGTGTTCCTTCTTAAATAATAAAAATGGATTTATTTGAATTTATGGATATGTAAACTCTCTACATTTTTTGAACACCATTCTTAGATGTTCAACATGACTTTCTTTCTTATGAGAGAATACTATCATGTCATCAAGATAGATGACTATCACCTTGTTTACAAGCTCTCCAAAATCTAGGTCCATTGATCTTTGAAAAGTTTCTCCTACATTGGAAAATCCAAAAGGTATACATTAGTATGCAAAAGTCCCCCATTTGGTAGTAAATGTAGTCTTGTGCTGATCATCATCCTTGATCCATACCTGATTAGAGCTGAAGAATCCATCCAGTAATAAGAATATTTTCACTCCAACTATCGAGTGCAATATTTAATCAATTTGAGGAAGAGGATAGTGTTATTTTAAAAAAACTCTTTCAAATTCTATAAATCTACACATAACCTGATATCTATAAAAACCCAAATATTAGGTTTAGATTGAAATTAGTGCAAAATATATATACAATCTCCAAGGTAGTTTTTAAGATGTTCGAACTACCAAACACTTCCATAACCACCCAAATACAAATGATTGATCAATATCATGTAAATAATGTAATTAATAAATCATGCCTATGGTCTATGCTAACATCCCCCCTTATTACATTATTGGAAAATACAAAGAGCATTGCAAAACAATTCAAATTTGATACGTGCAAGTGCCTTGGTGAAAATATATGCAACTTGCTCATCAATGGGAATGTATTAGAGTTCTATGTGGTGCTCTGGAACTTCATCTTGAATAAAATGACATCAAGTGTCAATGTGTTTGGTACGCTCATGAAATATTGGATTCTTAACAAGATTCAAAACATATTGACTATCACAAAATAAATGAAGTGGAATATTATTTGGAAGACCCATGTCTGTAATAATATGACTTAACCATATTATCTCATATATTTATCCACTTGCTATGTAATATTATACCTCTATAGAAGATAAAGCAACCACCTACTACTTCTTACTATACAAAGAGATAGGTCTAGATCCAATATGGAAATGTATCCAAAATTTGACTTACGATCGTCAATGGATCTAGCATAGTCAGAGTTTGTCTCTCCCTGTAATAAGAACTTGTTATTCTTCTTGTACTCCAAACCATAGTATGTACTACCATGGAAATAATGAATAACTCTCTTTTCTACTTTCCAATGACTCACCTTAGGTTCTTGCATGAACCTTGAAATATAAACCACAATAAAACTAAGATCTAGCCTAGTATATATGAGACTCTCAATCAGCTGGTGATAGAGAGTACCATCTACTTGTGGTGATTTATCATATCATGATAACTTAAGTCTTGGATCTATTGGAGTCGCTTTAAACTTACAGTTAGTCATGCAATATTTTTTGACCAATTTCTTGACATACTTATTTTGTGTTACTTTGATATGATTATTTTTCTAATTCACTTCCAAACCAAGATAATAGTGAAGAAGTTCTAGATCTGTTATTTCAAAATATTATTTCAAATTATTTTTCACTCCATCAATCATGTTATCTAAACTACTTGTTATGATCATATCATCCATATTATAGTACCAAAATCACTATATCAGAACCATTGTTGTTGATATAGATATTTACATTTGAAGGACTTATTTTGAAAGCATGTTGCACTAGGTGACTATCTATTTTGATGTAACAAGTTGGTGGATCTTGTTTTAGCCCATACAAGGATTTGACCAACTTGCAAAAAATTTGTTCTTGCCTTTAAACCACAAATCCTTCTGGTTGGGTCATATACACTTCTTCTTGTATATGACCATTCAATAAAGAACTTTTTACATCCATCTAATATAACTTCAAACCAAACTTATCTACCATGGCACAAAGTACTTGAATGGTAATCATTTTTGCAGTGGGGGAAAAAGTCTCTTCATAATCTATGCCTTCTTTCTGAGCATAGCCCTTTATAAAAATATGTACATTATGCTTATCAATAGTACCATATGCCTTATACTTCACTTTGAAAACCCATTTGTAGCCAGTGGGATTCTTTCATAAAGGCAAAAAAACTAGCCTCCATGTATGATTTTTAATGAAATATGTATGTTCTACTTCCATAGCAACCTTCCACTGAGACCTACTAAGTGCATCTTGAACAATTGTGGGTTCATTCTCATCCAATACTGACATATAAATTCGTTCATCATCCATATATATTTCTTTGTCTTCATCTACTTCTACAAATAGCTCATAAAATTGTTAATAAAGCTCATCAACCTCTAAAGTGGATGCCTCTACTCTCATATACTAAGTCATATTGCAAGTACAAGGTCATTCTAGAGTGAGATCTAGAAGTAAAGTCAACTTTGAGTCTCTCAATGTGCTAGTATACCATTTTTTAACCTTGTTCTATGGGGGTGGAACCTCTTTCTTAGGCTCCTCTTCCTCTAGGTATATAGTTGTAGATGTGTTATTTGATGTGAAAGCTTCATAAAATACCACATCTCGACTTGTGTGTATTTTCTTGGTCATAGGATCTATCAACTAATATCCCTTTGAATGCTCATCGTAACCAAGAAAAATACATTAAAATGTTTTCACATCTAACTTCTTCATTTTCTATTTTGGTATGTGAACGAATGCCTTACATCCAAAAACCCTTAGATGAGAAATGGAGGGTTTCCTACCACTCCATGCTTCTTGTGGAGTCTTGTCATGTAGAAATTTTTTGGGTGCTCTATTCAAGAGGTACGATGTTATATTCACTAATTCTACCCAATACTCATGCTCAATATGTGCTCCATTAAGCATACAAGGAACCATTTCCATGATGGAATGGTTCCTCCTTATAGAAACTCCATTTTACTATGGATTATAGGTTGTTATCAATTGTATCCTAATCCCATGTTCATTCAAAAATGATGATAATTCCTTGGAGGTATATTCACTCCCTTGATATGAGCATAGGGTTTTTATGGAACATTTTAACTCCTTCTCGACAAGCTTCTTAAACTGTTAAAAGTATAAAAATACCTCTAACTTTAATTGGAGAAATAAAACCTACATATTTTGTGAGTAATCATCAAAAAATAATTGAAAATACCTCTTTCCACCATAGTTGTTTGGAATAGGACTGAACAGATCGGTGTGGACCAACTCCAAATATTTCTTAGCTTTGGAAGAGCTAACCTCAAATGGTACCTAGTGTTTGTTCTCTACTAAGAAATACAAGCATACTAGCAATGTGTATGAAAGGTTGGAAAGGCCTTTCACCATATCATATTTTCTCAATTTGAGAAAATATCTTGAACTCAGATGCCCCTATCTCTTATGCCAAAGAGAAGTAGTCTCCTTTGTAGTTGCTACCAGGGTAACATGAGGTATTGAAACAACATATAAAATTAACAAGTCATGCTTGTATGATCATATTTCCATGTTCTTTCCTTGTTTTGTGATGAAACATCTCTTTCTATCATTCTCAACATTGAAAATAGCATTCATGTCTCTATCCAAGATCTAAGGGATGAAAAAAAAATTATTGACCAATCTAGGAACATAAAGTACCTTCTCAATCTGATATTTTCCATCTGGAAGAGTGATGAAAAAATATCCTTAACCCTAGAATTTATAGGTTTGATTATCAACAATAGTCACTGGTTTACCTTCATTTTACTCAAATATCTCAAACCATGATCTATCTCTAGTCATGTATTTACTAGCACCAAAATCAATATACCACACTACATATTTCTACTAAGAATATGTGTGATTCATGAGCACCTTGTGTGCTCGCTCAAAATCTAAGTCCAAGTCTAATTTAGTATAAGCAACATTCCCCTTGGGTTGATTATTCTTCTTCTATGTTTTGTATTTCTCTTTCCCTTATTCTTGTGATCTTGGTCATTGTGTTGTTTATTCTTAAATCAACACTTGTTGGTGTCATGGTTATTCATATCATAGATTTTGCAATATTGTTTATCTTTTTGTTGATGTTATTTCCATTTTTCTTTTGATGAAGATCTTCCCTTTTGAAAATTACCTTATTTCTTACCCTCATGTCTGGATTAGAGGGCATTATCTAGTACTTAATATTTTTGAAACTGATGTACCTCCTTAGTTTGAATCAAATTCACCACTTACACAAAGGTAACTTGTCTACAAGACATGTTGAGAGCGGTAATCAACACCTTGTAGGATTCTTGCAAATATCTCTAAGATCAAGAGAGTATTTGCCACTATCTCTTCCATAGCATTCAATTTGACTTTCAATTCGACCACTCTACATAGGAACATGTCAACTGTCTCACCAAATTTCATATTGAGTATATGTAGTTGAGTTTAAATGTTTAGAATAGTAGAATAATTATTTCCTTCATAAATGGTAATCAAAGCATCCCAATATTCCTGACCATATTTGGCATCATAGATATGAGGTTGGATCTCATATATAGTAGCAAGTAGAATAAACATGAGATATCTTCTATCCTTCTTATCAAAGGCCTCTTGATCTACCCCTACTATTGTAGGATGTTTTGTAGTTCCAATCACTACATCCCCTAAATATTCAACCCGAAGGATAGAATGCATGTTTGTCTTCCATGGTGAAAATTTAAAACCCTTTAGCTACTGAGAATCTGATAGATATTTGTGAATAGTGGTCATTATGAAGGTTACTTATAACACCAAATGGTCCTTCTTTATTTATAATTGCAAGAGTACATTAAATGTAATTCAATAAAATTGATGGCACCTACCTCAAAACCCTTCAAAATAATGTTGATGAGTTGGAGATGATTAATCCAAACAATAAAAAAGAATTAGGGTATTAAATGGAGTTAATATTAGAATGGGTTTACCTTATTTATCCTCAATTATTTATAGAGAACAATAGATTAAACTTCATTGTTGCAGCTATATTAGGTGTTAGATATAGTAGTCCAAGCACAACAACATCAGTTGTAAGTGTGGACCAGAGGTATCGTATATATTGAACAATGTTGTGCAATAAATTGCATAAATAGGTGTAAAATTTGGGGTATTTTATTTGTTTTGTATATTTTATTTTATGATTGAAATGCAAGAAAACAAGAAATTTAAATGCAAAAAAAATCACAAGTGCCCATAAATTTAAACACTTAGGTGTCGGTTTCCATCAAAAATACACCTATCACAATGTCATTTTTCTTACAATAATGATATTCAAATCCAAATTTTCTTTTCAAATCAAAAATTTTCTTCCCCCCTTGTCTTAGAATTTTGCAAGAGAAAATGCTTGTATTCCCCCCTTGATGTTGCAAAATAAACTAGGAAGAAAAAATTAGATATACCCTTTCAAATTTTTATGAAGTGCAAATAGTTACTTATCCCTCCATGAGAGAAAAAAATGCACTAGGTTTTCATCCAATGTGAGTGGCAAAAAAATGCACTAGGTTGTCAAAGAAAGCCTTATCCCTCCATGACAAGAAATTGGTTTTACAAAAAAAATGTGTTTCTTTGTAAAAAAATGGTGTGTTGTTTGTGTTTAGAAAGAACAAAGGTGCATTATCATGTTTGTTTGCAAAAATAAACATAGGGGAAAGCCTTATCCCTCCAAGAAATTATTAAAATTGCAAACCAAACAAAAAGAATGATAAATAATACCTTGCAACATTTGGAAAAACATCATCAAGATAAAAAAGTGGTGGAGGCTTGGCACCAGTGGGAATTGATCCCTCAACCTGATGCTTCGAATTTTTTTTGCCATAGTAAATCTGCCAACCCACCTACAGGGTGGTTGGGACTAAAGGGATAGAAGGTCCCTTTTATTTATGTCTTTTCTACACCATGAAGAAAAAACACTTTTGGGACAATTAGTCCCACATCGCTTATGCAGTGATGTTTTCACTCTTTAAAAACTAGGAAGCATAATACGTTCTTTGATTGCCTTTAGGAAATCCACTCTTCCAACAAATATTTTTCTACTCGAAGAAACCTCCCAACTACCACCACATGCTAACTAATGAACTTCCTAACTGTTACCACATGTTTGCCAATGAACCTCTCAAATGCTACCATGTGTTCTCCTACCATGTTAGCAAGGTCCAGTTAACTACCACGTCAGCCTTCTTCCATGTAAATATAGCCTAACCATTGCTCACCACATCAACCTTCTACCATGTTAGCACAAACCAACCACTGATCACCACATAAACCTTCTACCACATCAGCACAACCCAACCACTGATCACCATATCAGTATTGAGTCAGTAGTCTTGATTCATGTGTCATTTTCCAAGTTTCTAACTATAGTGTCCATGTTAGCTAGTTCTTGATCTACATGCCTCTATATAGGGTCTCATACCTTGAACTAGGAGTCTCATTTTTCTTCTCAATAAATGTACCTCTATCATATTCTGAAAGTCTTTTACCAGGAGTCTTGTGTGTCTTCTCAAAAAATGTGCAACTATTATATTCATAGATTTTGTAGGTTTGCCAAGGTTGATGGTTCCACAATCTATTTGGAATGCTCGATCTACTAATTTTTGGAGTTGTAATGGCAATGAAACCATGTTACCCAAAGAATGGAACAAAGCACATTGTCCAAAAAATGAAAATGATCACGATATACTCTAGTACCATGTGGAAACCCAAATATTAGTTTTAGATTAAAATTAGTGTGAAATATATATAAAATATCCAAGGTAGTTCGTAATATGTTTGAACTACCAAATAATTCCATAACCATCCAACTACAAGCACTTGATCAATAACATTTAAATACTATAATAATAAAGCATGCCTACGATCTATGCTAATAATATCTCCTTTCTTATTTCTAACTAGCACCAGGTTTGCAACCCATGTGGAATGCTTTATAGGGTATATTATTTTAGCATTAAGCAACTTTAGCAACTCTTTCTTCATCAAGAATTCTATGTTTGGATTCATTATCCTTTGCTTCTTATTGAAAGGCTTTAACCCAAACTCGATAGTGTGTTAAATAGTCTCTTTGATATACACCTTAAGATCATCATATGTCTAGGCTATGATATTAGGGAAATATTTACATAATATTTGGACTTGGTTAGCCTTCTCTTCTAAGCATTGAACCCCAAATTTGATCATATTTCTAGGTTCTAGTTGCATATCTTGATACTTATGTATATTAACTTTTATCTTATGGCCTAGTAGATGGTCATTGTTGTCAAAAAGACTCTTAAGTTTAGATATCTAAAACATGTCATGTTTAGGATACTACTCATATGGTCACATCCACATATCATATCACTAATATTGAACCTTTGCAAGATCAAGTAGTGGTCCTAACCACTTAAAAGGGGTAGTCCTATCCCATTCAATCTTAGCTGCTATCAATCAGAGTGGCTACCAAACCTGACTGTTAAACCTCAGAGCAACCATCACTAGTCGCTATCAATTATAGCAAATAGGACTAAAACACAAAAAACTATGATGGACTACCCAAATCATAGGTAGTAATGGTAGTTTGCATACATTACAAAGGGATCTCGATGAGGAACTCCTAGATTTCCTCCTAAATACCCCTTTAATGTCAATTCAAAACTAAACCTTCCCTTTGGGATAGTCACTTGGCATGCATATCTGGATCTTGGCTTCACCAGGAAGTCAAGACCTATATATGGACCTAAAACTAGGAAGGCTACATATGCAGACTTCCAGGAAGATAGAGATACAATAATTTGAATTTCATGTAGCAAAGCCCTATTATATCAGAGAGAGAACTTTGTGTAGCAAATCCCTATCAGATTGAAGAGCAAACCCATAGCCCTTTAAGGAGCATCAGAGCACCATATGGCTGACCTATGTCTATACACCTACATTCATATCCACCATTCCTAACAACCATCTAGTTTACCAAACATAAAAGTGACCCTTGAACATCAATTCGAGCAAGGGATCGACTACCATATCCCATAAAACTTGAGGTAAACCTTTCAGTTTATTGGTTGTTTTATTCAACAATGACCCATAGTCACGGCCACTCTGATAAGTAGTGACCAGGGTCTAAGTGGTCTTTCCCTTTGTTTTAGCCTAGATTTTATATTTCTTTCTATTTTACTATTCAGTTTTAGTATAGATCTCATTTCTACACTGCATGTACATTAATATTTCTAAGCTTTACATATGCACCTTGCTTAGATCTGCTAAATTTTAAATTGTATTATGCTTATTTATCATTTATCCGATATTCTAATGAAAGCCTCATTAGGAGAGTCTATTTGTGCTACTAATAGTGCTCTATTATTTCCATGCATGCAAGTTATAGATTCACAAAATATTTTCAAGATATTCAAAGCATAATATCCCTCTAGGATGAGAAAAGTAGAAGGAAGCATCTATAATCCCTCATACAATTTCATGTGCAAGATCAAGAAGCCTGCAAAAGTGTACCATCCCTTGTGGGGGATATATCCACCATTATTCCATTTGTATATTATTGTGTCAAACTAGGTATCCCTCAGAGGGACCAACTTATAACCAAGATTTTCAAGATTAATAAAAATATTTATTTATTTTTCATTTCTGAGTTATATGTGCTTTACGATATTTCATTTGGTATAATATTGCAATTAGGGTAGGGGTGCATGCTTCTCGAGGTTTCACATATGGTGATCATGATGGGACCCACCTATTTTTTATATATTTAGTCAATTTTATTATGGTTTTATTTATTTCATGTGTGTTGGTTTAGTCACTCTAATCAACAGCAGGAGCAGATGAAAACCACCTTTGAAGATAGTAGCCAGTAGTGGCTGCTCTGATCAATAGAGGATAACATAAAACTAGAGATAGAGGGAAGACCTTTCATCATTATATGAGGATTTGAGGTTGATACTACTCCTTAATTTTTTGTCTTTTTTTGTCTGCATTTTATTTTCAAAAATAGCAAGTAAATTTGTAGTTTAATTAGGGAAGAATAAATAAAATGAAAATAAAAATGCATTTAGAGTTTCTTAGAACAATGAGCCTCTATTTTCAAGGTTTTCCCTAGTCACTAGTGGTCTAGGCCCTTGTGTATTTTATTTTTCTTGCATATTGCCCAACTAGTGGCTGCCAATTCATAAAGTAGGAATTGCATTATATGAAAATAATTTAGATTAAGTTAGATATGCATTTTATTAAATCAAACATTCTTTTTAGGCATGTAGAAGAGTAATCATGAGTTTTGTGTGATGAGTCACTTTCCATTATAAAATCTAAAAAGAACCCCACACACCATGTATCACTTTAATGCTAGTGAGTTGGAGGTCATGACCAAACACTAGCAGAGATCCAACGAGGTGGCTTTCATCTCCACCCACTACCTCAAATCCCATATTCCTATTACTCTTGACCAATACCAGCTCTAAGAACCGTTATAACCTATGGAAAAACTACACGTATCAATGCATCAAAACACACAAAACAACTTAGGGAACACACATTAATCCTTAAATGAGATAAACATATGTTTACCTTTCTTGTGTGATTTAAAATTTACTTAAGAATATAATACATAGTCATCATGGTATACATGTGAAGCAGCCACCCTCGGTCCAACATCGATGCAAAAGTTGATGCTTCACATACACATAGTCACAGATACCATAACAGTGAACCACCCACCCATAATGTCGCTAGACAAAGTTTATAAAGTCTTAGGGGTGACAACTCAACCATTGGGGGAACTCCTCAAGCAATCCAAGTAAGGGAACCTTATCCAGAATCTTCTCATGATAGATATGATGGGGCTTCAAGACCTTAATCATCACATAGGCATGAGGAGGCCCTAAGGCCTACCTTATCACATAGACTTATTAGCACCTTAAGGCCCCAATCATCACACAAACATGAAGATGCCTTGAGGCCTCAATCATCACATAGATCTGAGGGGGATTTAAGACCCCAAACTTCATAAGGCATAATTAGGATAGATCTACCCATTGAGAGCTAAGACATTAGGGCTACATCACATCGTAGACCCAGGATACCTCCTAGCCTCCCTAAGGATGGTAAGATCCCAATAGACTATGATCTTATAGAAACTAATGGACCTCCACGGGACTAACCCTAGAAGTCTAGACAGCTTGACGAGTTGGATCGAGTTCTCTTGCAACCAATTCCAAGAAGCACCACTACTACACATTCCATCTTAGGGAGTTCATGTAGCCATCTGATAACTAGGTAGACCAATGAACTAGGAGAAGCTTCAAAGCAGCCCCATAACATGTACACTATCTTTGATCATGGGGGTACCCAACAGAGGTCATAGTACATAGAACAAGTCACCCTGATAGACAAGAGCAAGAGCTTAGTAGGGCCCTCTAAAAGAGGTATATCTATTATAACTCCTTGAACATAGTTAGAGAGGCATGAAACTCTTATGGCAAGTCAATCTAACCATATATGTAGGTTAGAATAAGTACTACGCACAAAGCAAGAGCATTTGGAAACTCTCAAGCAAGAAGAGCATATGAAAAGGTGTTTACACCTACATGAGCAATTCTTGAGAGAAGAGAGGGTTGAGCATGAAGAGCAGGAAAACATACTAGATCAAATAAACTTGCAAATACGTGGTAAAAATTACCAACCTAATGGGCGTGCTAATTCTCATCATGAGAGATGCACTAGGCAAGAATATGAGTGCATGCAATGTGCCTCTAAACATCAACATGACCAATAACAAATAGATATAGATGATTAGGAACAAATATACCCTGAACCTTCATCAATAGTTGTGGGAGGTGAATATAAATGCCCAAATTAGGCAAATATAGGCTTACCTCCCTAACCACCATGATTTAACCTTCAATAATGGGAGATTATTTCCTCGAAGGCATATCAAATAGTCGCTAATAGAGTTCAATCTCTCAAGAAGTAGAACACAACTGGGCAAAAGTCAACTTTAAGCAAAATACACAACCAACCTCTATGTCTCTTAGTACCAAGTTTTGCATACCCTAGGCACCTTGAGATGCTAAGTTAGATAATTTTAAATGTGACGAATACATGCAAGAATACGTTATGAATTTCATAAATGCATACTTCTAGCTTGAGTAGAATGATGACATAATGCTTAGAATGTTCATCATGATGATATCGGGTGCAACAAATCAATGGTGCAATCAATTGCCCAAGCATAGCATCATCAATTTTTAGCAACTGGTAAATGCATTTCTTGAATGCTTCTCCTTCAGTATCAAGAAGAAATTAAACCTATATGATTTTGCCAACTTAAAGCAATATGATGATGATCTATTTATGGACTATGAGGATACATGGAGGAAAGTCATGGCAAAGCTAACATTCTTCATTCCCACTAAAGAGCTCACTTGAATATTTACAAAAAGCTATGCAAAATACATCTCATTGCTATTAAAATTGTAGCAGTGCAAAACATTTGAAGAAGCATTATCTCAAGCTAATATTATAGAGGACATATCAATGAAGAAGACCTCAAGCTCCAAAAAATGAAGTGGAATAAGAAAAACCAAAATTACAAGAATAAACAAAAGTAGGCCAATATGGTCCAAGTTAATCAAGTTCTATTGAGTGTGCCAAATGGGAGAATGGTCGACAACCCTAAAACTATTAGGCTCAGTCCCCACTAGCCAACTACAATCCAAACAACAATCAAGGCCATAATAAGCAACATTGACCTCTGCAATATTATATACCTTTATCAAAATTGATATAGTCGATATTTAATCAGTTGAGCAAGGCCCAAAGGCTTAGACTTCCTAAAGCATAAATTTTGGACCCTAACCATACCAAACCAAGGGGATATAGGGAAGATCAATACTACCCATATCATATGCAATCGAGGCATGATATCGAGGATTGCATTAGATTCAGGAATGTTGTGCAAAACATGTTTAAAGTGTGAATTACAAGTGGAAAACTCTTTGGCACTTGATAATAGAGACATGGGTATATTTATAAATCCATTGCCAAATCATGAGGCCCCTAGAGATTAGGGCACCTAGGTCAACCAAGTCTAAGTTGAACCTCCCACTCAAGGATTCATTGGCATGGTTGAAATAGTCAATTTGGCAACTAGGAGTCGATGATACGACCAACCGGTGCTTCCTATAGCCCCCATCCATATCTCAACTATGCCTCAATAGAGACAGGTGAAAAACAACCCTCCAGGTCCACCAATATGACCTATAGGAATAGTGGGAATAGTTTTATTGCTTATAAAGATAAGATGTAAGACCATCCCCATGATCTATCACATTTTGGAAGGTGAAATACAGTATAACATCCTCTTAGAGAATCCCTAGATAAGGGACTGTTGGCATTTTTGCCACATTGATTCTCATTGATTAATGCATTAGTGTATTGTTGGAAATCTGACCTTTGATATCATCTTTGATGCAGCTTTGGCGGAAAAAGGAGAAAAATTGAGCAAAAAATGGTTAAGTCAAAAAGCTGCGACGATGCGGCGACATGTTGCGAGAATCGCGGTCCAACGCGATCCAACGCAAGCAGGTTGGGCGGAACCGTCGCGATATCGCGACGTGTTCCGGAATCGCGGGTCGGTCGGCGTCAAAGGCATTAAGTCAAAACTTGCAGCGCGTCGCTGACATGTCAGCGAATCGCGACGGAAAATAGCGATTGATGCGGAGAGAAGGAACATGTAGCGAAATCGCTACATGTTCCGTTTTCGCGGGGCAGAGCGCAGGGAGGAGCCAACGACGGAAACATGTAGCGAAATCGCTACATGTTCCATTTTCGTGGGTCTTCAGCAGCGAAGCGTACGGCATAAAAATATGTCGCGATTTCGTGACACGTCGCGATTTCGCGACCCGTCGCGTTTTCGCGACCTGTAACTGTTTTCCCGCCAAGTGCAGTATGAACGGCCGAGGAGATATTTTTGGTTTTCGATGATTTAATGCTGACCCGAATTTAATAATTTGTGGATTTCCGATGCGGTTAAGGTCGAAGAGTGCCCAGGCCACCAAAATTAAAGGGTTTATTGGTTCAAAGTTGTTGTTCGTGGATTAATTCAACGGTTTTCATGCACATGTTCGAAAAATCGAATTTAATGAAGGCGACCGCGAACGTTTCATTGCATTTAATTTTTATTTCTTCGAGGTTGCGATTAAGGGGATCATGTTCCTCGTTTCCTTCGCATAATTGTAGATCTCAAGAAGGTCGGTTTAAAATATTTAATGTTGCAAAGAGGACGGACCTCTATAAAAACCAATGTAATTCTCATTTACAAAGGTTGGAAAAACTTTCTGCTAGAAACTGGAATTGTATCTGCGGGAATAAAAGGATCAATTTCTAATTTTTCAAGCGTTGCATGGATGAATTTCTTTTCTGTTTTCTGCATTTCTAATAGCATTCGTACTCTTGCATTGCTATTACATTTAAATTCTGCATACTGGATTTAAATATTGCGGTCAGGGTACGATTCCTGGAATGTGGGTTTGGAGGGATTTGCGGCATGTGATTGTGCGAAGATTAAGCTGATTTCTTATGTTACTTGTTGTTGTTGCGTTTGTAGTTTCCTGCTGTTGTTTTTATGATCCCATCACTTCGGCCTGTGGCCATATTTCCCATTTCTTTCTGCAACCTTTTAAATCTCTTTCCAGCAACCCTATCTTAAACCCAATTTTAGAATAGTAGAGGGAACCGGCCCACTCATGGAGATTGGTCTGGGAGCCATTTCTTGCTTCCAGCCTTTCAATGTTGGCCGGGTCTAGGGCGCAATTGTAAAAATCCTTTCCTGTGGCAGATTCGTGACCAACAGTTTTTGGCACGCCCGGTGGGACAGACAAGTTTCTGTCTCCAAGAATTCATAATCGGTGGGATACGCATAATTTTCCAAAGTGATAACCCCACCGGTGCCAACGTTTTTGGCACGCTTTTAACACCCGGAGGTCTCAAGATTTGATGAGTTGTCTTGGCCTCATAGCGGAGATTTGGAAGTTCATCTGGCGACTTTCTTTGAGTTGAAGATCCGTTCGTGGACGCCTTTTTTTGTTTAAAAAAAAAAAAAATTCAAAGAATGTTCTTACGGCGACTCTGACTTAATGGCGATGGCCGTGATTCCACAGACCACTGCCACAAAGGCGAGGGTTTTTCCTAGATGGGATGATCCTGGCCCTCTGAATCTCCAAGTTCGGCATGAAATTCCCGAAGGTGCCTTGAAGAACCTGGCAAAATATGATGGTACCGAAGGCATGGCTCTGGCACATGTTGAAGACATTGCTATTCTGTCCATGATCCATGTCATAGAACACGAAGATGTCATGATCCGACTTCTGGTTCAGTCTTTGGAAGGAAGAGCATTGCAGTGGTACAGACTGCTCAAATGTCAAAGCATCAGCTCATGGGATGATCTAGCGGGAGCACTGATCAAAAGATTTGATGAAGATCCTTTCTACAGTTCTTTGGATCTCTACCAATTTTTCATGTACATCAAGAGAGCACCTCAAGAAAGCATCACGGACTTCAATGTCCGATTCTTGATAAGTTGGAAGAGAATTCCGAGAGAAGATCCGTCCATCACCCACCCAAGCCCACCTCTTTTATGTTCGAGCTTTTAATTCGACATAGGTCTCTTTTCTTTGCGATCGGGTGAACAACGGTTCCCACAAATCTTTGAGGAAGCGGTGCGAGCGGAGCAGACTGTTGCTCTTATCAAGAAAGTTACCGTGGGGAGAAACTCCATTACCTTCTCCGGTGGTTGCTTGCTCCTGTCTACCTGCACAGTACTTTTCATGCCAGATCCCTTATACTGAGCAGAAACCTGAGATGCGATCATGTGGAGTTCAAGGGACAGATCTCGTCCAAAGTCAAGGATTGGGACATGCAAGCACTTTTCCAGCAATGAACAATATGGTTGCTTGCAGTTTTCATCAAGAGATGGGCCAAGTAGAAGAACAAGTGCAAATTCCAGAGCCTGAGGAGATCCCAGAATCAGATTTCTCACTTGAAGAGCCCTGTGATCACATCAAGGAGTTAGAGGAGCCTGTACTCAGCCCATAGCCAGTAAAGTCTGCAAAGTGGTGGTGTTGGTTCCAGCCACTACATCCAGTACCTGAAGAAGTCCTCCATGTGGGTACTAGTAAGAAGGATAATCTGTCGCATTGCATCCTATTCGCACCATGGAGAACTTCAGGAAGGAGCCAGCCCAATTTCAAGGACCGACTTAAGTATGATCAGATCTGGTCGGGACATTGCAGATTTACCGGATAACATTATGAGATTGGATGTCTGGTGGCGACATGCCAATCATGTCGTGAATTATTGTATATAGTATTTTGAAAAAAACAAAAAAAATAGAAAAAAAAAGAAGAAAAAAAAAAAGTGGTATTGTTTTTATTTGTTCATCTCGGCTCTTGTTGCCTGCGAGCCGTAGATGCTTGTTTTTCCTTTGTTTTTCTCCTCCCAACAGTTTGGTGGCTTTCTAGCACTTTCTTCTTTTCCCTTCCCCGTTTCCTCTCTTTCCTTTCTTCATCTTCTTCCTTCTTTTTCTTCTGCATTAAAACAAAATAAGCCACAGCTGTTGTTTCTTTTTCCCTTTTCTATTTTTCCCCGTCCCTTCTTATCCCTTTCCTCTAAGTTCAGTCTTTTATGCATTTATTTCGCAGTCTAGTTCATTTCATTTCACATCTTTCCTAGTTCCATTCCCACTCCATAACTTCGTTCATTTTCATTTCATCACTCCATTTGTAGTCACCGCTTGCGCAATCGCAAGAGCTCACTCCATCATCGCGTTCCATTAGTCGTTTCATAATCAGTTATATGCAGGGTTTTCCAGTTTCAATTTTTCAGCAGAACATGTATTGCAGCAACCCGCCTTCTGTTCGGATATGACTCTGTGCCCAATGGACTAAGGCCTGGATTCTTGCATACAGCGAGCTGTATACCCCGTGAGCCGCCAAGAATGTTGGCATTTTTGCCACATTGATTCTCATTGATTAATGCATTAGTGTATTGTTGGAAATCGACCTTTGATATCGAGCTTTGATGCGGCTTGGGCGAGAAAAAGGAGAAAAATTGAGCAAAAAATGGTTAAGTCAAAAAGCTGCGACGATGCGGCGACATGTTGCGAGAATCGCGGTCCAACGCGATCCAACGCGAGGAGGTTGGGCGGAACCGTCGCGATATCGCGACGTGTTCCGGAATCGCGGGTCGGTCGGCGTCAAAGGCATTAAGTCGAAAACTTGCAGCGATTCGCTAACATGTCAGCGAATCGCGACGGAAAATGGCGATTGATGCGGAGAGAAGGAACATGTAGCGAAATCGCTACATGTTCCGTTTTCGCGGGGCAGAGCGCAGGGAGGAGCCAACGACGGAAACATGTAGCGAAATCGCTACATGTTCCATTTTCGCGGGTCTTCAGCAGCGAAGCGTACGGCATAAAAATATGTCGCGATTTCGCGACCCGTCGCGATTTCGCGACCTGTAACTGTTTTCCCGCCAAGTGCAGTATGAACGGCCGAGGAGATATTTTTGGTTTTCGATGATTTAATGCTGACCCGAATTTAATAATTTGTGGATTTCCGATGCGGTTAAGGTCGAAGAGTGCCCAGGCCACCAAAATTAAAGGGTTTATTGGTTCGAAGTTGCTGTTCGTGGATTAATTCAACGGTTTTCATGCACATGTTCAAAGAATCGAATTTAATGAAGGACCGCGAACGTTTCATGGCATTTAATTTTTATTTCTTCGAGATTGCGATTAAGGGGATCATGTTCCTCGTTTCCTTCGCATAATTGTAGATCTCAAGAAGGTCGGTTTAAAATATTTAATGCTGCAAAGAGGACGGACCTCTATAAAAACCAATGTAATTCTCATTTACAAAGGTTGGAAAAACTTGCTGCTAGAAACTGGAATTGTATCTGCGGGAATAAAAGGATCAATTTCTAATTTTTCAAGCGTTGCATGGATGAATTTCTTTTATGTTTTCTGCATTTCTAATAGCATTCGTACTCTTGCATTGCTATTACATTTAAATTCTGCATCCCTGGATTTAAATACTGCGGTCAGGGTACGATTCCTGGAATGTGGGTTTGGAGGGATTTGCGGCATGTGATTGTGCGAAGATTAAGCTGATTTCTTATGTTACTTGCTGTTGTTGCGTTTGTAGTTTCCTGCTGTTGTTTTTCTGATCCCATCACTTCGGCCTGTGGCCATATTTCCCATTTCTTTCTGCAACCTTTTAAATCTCTTTCCAGCAACCCTATCTTAAACCCAATTTTAGAATAGTAGAGGGAACCAGCCCACTCTGGAGATTGGTCTGGGAGCCATTTCTTGCTTCCAGCCTTTCAATGTTGGCCGGGTCTAGGGCGCAATTGTAAAAATCCTTTCCTGTGGCAGATTCGTGACCAACAGGGACATGAAATGTGTCCCCTCAACCCTGCACCAATGCATCAAGTATGTGCATGAGGGACAAGTTCATGTGGTTTCATCCGATGAAGAGCCATTTAAGTATGTGTCTCAAGTTGACTTACTGGGGGAATTTTTCCTTCCATAAATACACCTGTATAGAAGTCCTTCATCCCCAACCATGTGAATAGATAATAAAAGCAAATTAGTGCAAGGTGACCCACCTACATCGACACCACCTCCTACATCCAAATCAAATGGTACTTTTGAGAGACCCTCAATGTCTAAACCAAAATATACTTAGAAGTTGAAAGCACCCCTAGTAGAGGAAGAAATATGTAAGGAGATACCAAATATAGCAACCATAAATATTCCAAGTACTATGGAGGAAGAAGATCCCTAGAATATAGCTAAGGAGGTACCTCAATCTACCTCACTTGCTTCATCAATAGGGTCATCTACACCATAGGTGATGGTTTACCTAGTCGACACAGGGTTAGGAGAGTATCTTGTGTAGAATGTGATATTCACACCTATCATTGAGTTTGTGCAAAACATTAGATGGCAAAAATTTCCAAGCCTACCAGTGGGGACAATGGTTCTCTTGGGGACCCCTCCTAACCAAACCAACTTCATCTATGCTGGTCTGGATTAAATCCAAGAAAATTCATATGCCAAAGACAATGAAGATGAACCATTCACCATGAATGTTCATTATTTATCAAATCTTGAGTATGCTCTAAGGTACTTTGAATGTTATCATTGGCATGGTTACGATATTGGTTTATATGACTAAGCGCATTGGTTGCCATATCAGCTAAAATATCAGCTACCCACTGATAGGTTTGGCCTAGGCTATTATATCCAAAGCAATGATGACTCATTACTAGCATCCTTGGATAATCTAAGATTGGATTTCAAAGAAGACATCGATTGGAATCCCTATCAACCCATGAGCTAAGGTTATATGGGTGATAGACTAGTGACTATGATCTATCTAGAACCACTTTATGAGTATCACCTTGATTTCTCTCTTGATGCAAGCCCATAAAGAATCATCCTATGGGAGGATGAGCCAATTCATGGTTATGAGCAAGAGGAGAATGAATATGTCACAAGCGAGTCTAAAGCTAATACTTTGTTAGCCTATCATGGACCTCGATATGTGAAAAATCTTGTTTGCTTTAGCCACACATAAGGTAGATACATATTAGGTGAAAGTGGCTATGAGTTGTAAGAATCAATTGAAATATCCTCTCTCAGGCCAAGAAATACTCACCATATCCTAGGGCCAAAGATAAATACCAATGTATTCTTCATAAGAGATGATGATTATGAAGATGAGATATAAATGGCCTACCTAGAAGCTTAGCATACAAGGCACTACCCAATTATAGTAAATAGAAACAAGGGTTTCTTCATAAGGGATGATGATTTCGAGGATGAGACTGAGATGGCTTATCTTGTTCCTAATAATTTATGTTAGGTCAATTGGATGGTTGAATAGATGAGATCCTTCATACCATCTATTTTGGCCCTCACTTCATGGGAATATAACTCATTGTAGATGAAATTTACTACACAATATTCCCTGATATACCTTCATTTAGAGATCTACTATAGCCTAATGATCCTATAACATTGTCTATACATAGGCCGGATCCTAATATCCCTATGCCCTAGAGCCTCATTGTGAGTATGGAGGGTAAACCATTAATGTAGAGCTTCACCCATGTGATACTAGAGATTTCATCCCATACATCAACATGATCTCCATTGATTTGACCACTCCACTCCATAACCCTGCTGATCCTTCAAAACCATTGTGTCTAAATATAGATGCTATTTATTGGGATCACACTGACTCACCCCTAGAGCACAAATATTTCTTCCTTCATGAAGAGATGTTGCAACCATTCCATTTTGCACTAGGATACACACATGATGTCTATCAAAATGATTTGGACTTTGACTCCATTGGACCTATTGGAACCGATTATTACATCCATAGGATTAGATTTTCATGCTGCAAAAATCCCTTTGAAACCAATGAGCTATTATAGGCTTTGGTCAACCTACCTCTTTGTTCTGATAAACACAAATATTTCTAAATAAAACTACATAACAGGTAAGGAAAACCTAGTGGTAATTATATTATGATGTTGATTACACGCTCCATATTAGTAAAATACTATATGTATTAATATGACCAAGTAAGAAAATAACCATTTGTTATGCCTTATGTAGATCGATGCCTAGATTCATTGGGTTGTTATAGTAATTTAACAAAAATTTTGATATGAACAGAGAGAAGGGGAAGAAAAAAATTAGCACTCTTAATCTTATTTAAATATCATAATAAAAACAAAATTCAACCAATGAAAGAAATGTATGTAATGCATTCAAATAATGTAATCCATTACACAATGACACACAATACTAAGACAAAAATATAACAAGAATAAACTCAGAATGGTATTGATTTCATAAATTTTTACATGCAGAGTGGGCAGGATGCCTTTTAACTTTGTTTTTCTCAAATAAATACATCAATACAATGAAGAAGACTCTATTCAAATATTGTAACATGTCTCTCCTACTCTCCTTGTTCCAATCTGACAACAGTAGAGTCTTTGAATCTCAAGCTCAATAAGATAGGAAATAATATCTACTTCTTGAGCACTTTCCTATTAAAATCCTGCATAGCAAAGGGAAGAATAAGAAATGAGAAAAGAAAAATAGACACATAAGAGAATACAACAACACAACTAATAGGGCAATCAAGTATACCTCTTAGAAAAAAAATTATTCTCTAATTGCTTGATGATGAATCTGACCGTAACTACTTCCTTTTATAACTACCGGTTCTTGATTCTGTTATTTTTGGTTTATTTATAACGTTACACTTGTCAAAATTTGATTGAACTTAAAAAACTAGTACAATTTGCTTCCACTACCCTTTTTGTTTTGGTTTTACCCTCATCTTTGACTTTTTCAAATATTAATTCAATCTAACCAGTGATGGTGGTGTTGAGAGAACCTATTTCTTCTTTTACTACTTATTCTATAATTGTTTTCCTTTCAACTATTGCTCTTCGAGATGCCTTCTCTTGAACAACCTCCTTTTTATCACTTCGATATTTTACTATTTCGGAGACTTTTTTTGTTGGTGTAGGTCTTTTTTGTGTTGAACTTATTTTCTGCTATTGACCGCAAGTCTCAACCCTTTTCCTTTTTTGACCTTGTTGCAGCTACTTTATTTATTCACTGATTAATCTCCAAAATTCTATGTCAAAGGTGGCAGCAAACCTTAGCATGTTCATCTCTTGTAAAATCCTATTTTTTTGTGTGGTAATAATGGACCTATTTCTTTCATATTGGAAGAGCAACATCTCCACAGTATTCACCAGAGAAGTAGTTTGTTTAGTCATATCTGCTTCATCATCTGATTTACACTCAAATATTTCTATGGTATGCTTGAGTAGCTCTTCTACATCATAGGCTTACAAGCATTGGTATAAGGATATACTGATGTCTACTATTTTTCTTGTTGTTTCTTCTATCAAATTATCCATTTCAGTCACAATATTGATCCACCTTTCTTGGTTTACCCCAAACAGGGCTACTTTCAAAAACTCAAAATTGAGTTGGATTTTATTGCCATAATTTGTTGTTATCTCCTGACCCTATAGCTTTTCAAAATTATCTCCTATGAAACCAAGGGTAGGATGAATTACTTCAAAGTCTTCTGTTATCTTCTATATTAATTTCATAATTTCTTGAGCAGTTACTTGGATCACCCCTATCTGTATAAACATTTCAGTGAACCCCCTAGCATGAGCTTGTATTTTATTTGACATTTGTTTCTTCATTATATTCAGCTAATAGGCATGATATTGAATATTTATTATTGAATGGGGCTATACCTTTGGAGTGTCCTTCCATGCAAAATCTTCATGCTATTTATTTATTAATACCTTCATTTTGGCTTTTTCCTTCTCCTCTTTTTCCAATTTTTTTCTTAGCTCTGCAATTTTTCCAATGAATTGGTCTATGGCTTGATTTTGCATTGTCTTGACAATTTTAGCCATTTCATCTTATTTCCCTAGTACTGATGAGCCCCCGGTTTCCTCATTTACTCTAAAAATGAGTGGATATTGTAAATTAGAGAGATTTATTTCTATCATATATGACACATTAATTTTTTCTTGAAGTTTATCTGTGAGCTATTCTCCTATATCTCCCATATTTGCCACTACCTATAATTCTTTTTCATCTACAATAGTAAAGGTATCTTGCTCATCTGTCCTCTCCAAAAAAACCTTTGTAGAAGGTAAAGATAATTTAGGCCTCTTCCTTTTTATAGTGGTTATCTCTGTTTGATTCTTCACTTGGTGGCTTCTGAATAGACTCCCAATCCTACTTGTTCTTCTCATATTCATTTGCACCACTGATGGAATTTTAATCTCTTGATATTTTATTTTTAGAGTGGTAGGGACAACCATGGGTGCCAATTTATTCACACTCATTATAGCTAAGACTCTGTCAGAAATAGAAATTATGGCCTGTTCTAAGAGAGAAGACTTCTGAGTAGGGGAACTTACAATTTATTTCTCTTTGCTATACTTGAGCTCTAGGGAACTTCCTAGGTGGTGCTTGGTGCTGCCTCTATCCTGAGATGATCATCTGTGGGAAGCTTGACATGTTGTTCTATTATATCTACAATATTTATAGTGACCTCCATTTTATCAATTCCTTGTTCTTCTATTAATTCCAATAAGGGGTCTTCTTTTATTTCTTGAATTGCTCCTAGCAAAATGGGTGCTACATATTCTACTTGTTGAGTGGTGTTTTCACCCAATTGTGAAAGCACACTCTCCGGTAGGATCTGAGTCCCAAAATCCTTTGCTTGCAAAGAAATTATGATTAAATGATTTCTCCAAGGTTCCTGTTGTGATAGTTCTTCATTCACCAATGATGCTCTTCAATTGAAATGCTAGGAATACCTTAGGGTTACAAGTGGATGTTAACAAGGGGCCTGGTGATTTATTTTATTTTGAATTACAATGGACTCATAGTAAGTTAATACAAAAAGGATGAATCTATTTGGATTTCAGGCTCTGGTAGATTTTCAATTATTTATTTGAATGACAATGAAAAAATGCAGGAAGAATAAAGGATTAAAAAAATGAAGAAATGCAAATAAAATGAAAGAAACTAAACTACGGCCAGAGTGCTGTCATCTTGATTGACAAAACCGAAGACAATGAGGTTTCTCGCATGCAACCTAACCTATTGAACCTACAAATTCGCACAATCCAGATAAGCTAGGTGCGGGTTTCTAGGGTTTCTACTGTAATTCCAGATTTAGGCATTCGCGTGAAGCAACCAAGAACACTTGCATTAAACTTCACCTAAAAGCCTAGAAATCTGAAATGAAGGATAAAACATTAAATCATGCATGCAAAAATGACTCCTTCTTTCTCATCAATGAGATGCCAACTCTCTGTGTTTCTGTATTAAAATGATGTATCAATTACAATTCTGAGAATGTTCCAGGTTCAAAAAGAAAATCCAGAACACATGAAGGAAATTGCTCCAAGTGCAGGCCCAGAATGGCATGCAGCCCTTGTCTCTGCAACTCTGCTAGCAGCAATTTCCAACCCTCTGTCCAATCTGTGCTTTCGACTTTATACTGTCTAGCACGGCTCTTCGGTTCACCTGCGTCGCTTCGTTTCACCTCCCAGAATGCGTCTTTTCAAATTCTCGCCTTTTCGATGCTTTTACTCCATGCTCTATGCCGAAACGTTCGAAATATTTCATTGCATGTAACGCTTCTGCAACTCTGACACCTGTATGCCACGTGTCTCAAGTTTTTTGCGCCTTCTATAATGGTCTCATGGCAATCGCAACGCTTTCATGCATGCAACTTGTTCCTCTGTTAACGCAGCGAAAATGAAACAGGTCGCGATATCGTGACATTTTTTGGCCAACAGCCTTCTTGCCTTCTTGCCCAACGAAAACGCGACATGTCACGAAATCGTGACGCTTTTCTGTTCCGTACGCTTTGTCAACTTTTCATCGTGAAATCGTGACAATTTTCACTTTTGGACTCCTTCACTGCAACCTATCACGATTTCATGACGCTTTTCTACTTCGGCACCTTTGTTGCATGATGTCGCGATTTCACGATGTTTTTCTGCCTCGGACCCTTTCGCTCGATTTCTATCATGATTTCCATGTTTTTTCATCCGTACTACTTGGGCTTCAACCTTGTGATTTCGCGATGCTTTTGTCTGACGAACATGCTTTCTCAAAAGTTGCACGATTTCGCTACCATTTTCACTTCATGCCTTGCACCCGCAATCTGTCATGATTTCATGACGCTTTTCACTCAGCGCTGCTTTGGTCGCAACCTGTAGCGATTTCGTGACATTTTTCACTTCATGCCTTCTTCGCTACTTTCTATCATGATTTCATGACCTTTCACTCATTTTTCACTTCATGCCTTCTTCGCTACTTTTTGTCACGATTTCGTGATGCCTTTCTGCTTCGTGTCCCGCTTGCCGCTTCCTGTCGCGATTTCATGATGTTTTTCTGCTTTGCCCTATTTGACTGGTTTGACCCACGATTTTGTGACATGTCACGATTTCGCTACGCCTTTCTCCTTTGCCTTTCTCTCTCCTCTTTCGGTCGCGACGGAGCAACATGTCACGATTTCGTGACACTTTTCTATTTTCGGCTGCGACGGAGCAACATGTCGCGATTTCGTGACACTTTTCTATTTTCGGCCGCGACGGCGCAACATGTCGCGATTTCGTGACACTTTCTACACTTGTGCATTTTTGCCCCTTTTTCTTGAATTTTGGCAACTGGGTCACTGAGATTCCTTTTGAAAGCATGCAAAAAATATGGGTCCCCAATTTTGGGGTGTGTTGTGGATCAGCCACAACAAATGGCGACTCTACTGTCAAATGCTCTTGAGCATTTTTAGTAAGAACCCAACCTGAAACATATACAAACTCGAAAACATGTGTTATCACATAAGCAATATAAACAAATGCCCAAAGATCAGAAGTACATGAATCATTAGAATCATCAAGTATTAGCTCAGTGTGTGCAATGAATTTCTTTCCCTATCGTTTGAAATTGATCCACACTCCATTGTCAGTTTTGCATGAATGCATATATGAGATTGTGAATGATTTGTGTAACCTAATGAATATGCTAGGAGATCTTGCTTTTATAAAATGCATAGTCTTTCTTCTAGTATCATGTACAAACATTCAAGATTGCCAAACCCTCTTAGGATCCACTAATTAATTACCTTATTGTATCCCAAAGTTGGTTATGAGTCCCTACTATCTTGAACCCATGTGCGAGTGAATGTGAAATCAGAACTTTGGGGAATCAGACTCCCAACCAACCGAGATGAGAGTTTAACCCTATCCTTACTATTCTGATTTAGAGTTCATTACCTCACTTTGAGCAAAATAATTAAACCAATTATGGAAGAAATGGTCATGCTAGTCTAACCCTTTGGACAATCAGTGGTCTTGTTTTTTAGACAAGACATGTTGCCATGCATGGGCATATCTAACCCCACAATCCAAAACTTATCTTCATTTCTTTGGACCTTGGGGATGACTACCCATCCTTTGCAGAGGACAAGTAGTACGATCCTTACAATCCAATATAAATATGAGATGGGAAAATTTTATTTTTTACTTCTTGGACCTTGGGGATGACTACCCATCCTTGCTAGGGACATGTAGTACGATCCTTCCAATCCAAACTTTAGATGTAAATGGAAAATATTAATTTTGTCGCTTAGACCTTGGGGATGACTACCCATCCTTTGCAGAGGACAAGTAGTACGATCCTTCCAATCCAAGATTTATTATGAAATGAGACATAGGAGCTTTGGGGAATCAGATTCTCAACCTAAGCGAGATGAGAATTTATGCCCTATCCTTACTACTCCATGTAGGTCAAATCAAAGCTTTGGGGAATTGGATCCTCAACCTAAGTTCGATGAGGATTTAACCCTATCCTTACTACTCTGATTTTAGGCTTTAAGCTCTATGGAAGTGGTCAAAACCACTGTTTTAAGGATCATGTTGCATAATAGGATAGACATGAAAAACTTCTTTCGCCCAACCTTTTCTTCCAAGTTAGGTTTTGATCATTTTGCTCAAGATCCTTTTTAATGTATGAGACGTGCTTGGTTCTAGATATCTCAAGACTCGGCTTCCAACCTTAGGATTCCTCTTACATTTATGTTATAACACAACCCTAAGAGGGATTGACATACTTTAATGATTTGTACCTAAGATGCATATGTAACTAAGATGGAATGTATATGTAAAGTGAGATGTACCATGAATGCATTATCTCTTGAATTGCAAATGAAAGATTTGTCATGCAAAACTGACTCTTTCATGCATCACAAAATCAAACAATATAACTTAAGATGTTTGTGTTACTTGTGGAGCTTTTACAGGACAATTCCAATATTTCATATTCCCCTAACCTTAAGCATAAGTTGACATCTCAATATTTTTATTTTTTTATTTTTATTTATATATATATATATATATATTTTTATCAAAATAAACAAAACATGTCAATTGAAATCAAATCCACAACCAAAATCCTAGCTAAACTAACAATCCTAAACAATAAAAACAAAAACTGAAAATCCCCACCAAAACCGAAAGAATAATATCAAAATCTCACAACCTAAGGGCTAAAATAATGCTTTAAAATCTGCCCATTAACCGGTAGCATAAAATCTCTCCCTTCTAAAGTTTTTAGCCTCGAAGGTATTCTTCCCAAGAATCTCCGAAATCTGATATGGGCCTAACCAAAGACAATCAAACTTTTGATGATTCCCTTTTTCCTCATGTCTTTTGTCCCATAGTAATACCAAATCTGAAATTCTGAATGATTTAACTTTGGCCCTTCTGTCAAACCATCTTTTGATAACTTCCTGGTGTTTATTCATGTGATTCATGGCCTCTTCTCTCTTTTCATCAAGGTGTAGCAAATGACTTGACCTGGCTTCAACTTGATCATCTGTCCCCAAGTACTCTTGTATGAAATGTAAGGTCTGCAACTTCAAATTTGCAAGAAATATCGGGTCTTGCCCATAGACCAAATGATAGGGAGTATTCCCTATGGATTCTTTCACTCTGGTCCTATCTTCCCAAAGGGCAAACTTCAATTGGTCGTGCCAATCCCGAGGGTTCTTTTCCAGCAACTTCTTAATGGTATTCAACAAATTTTTATTTGAAGATTCGGCCAACCCATTTCCTTGAGGATAATAATTGGATGCAAATTTTAAGCTCACTTTGTTATCATATGCCCAATCTGCAAATTGCGTAGAAATAAACGCTTTACCATTGTCACTGACAATAGCATCGGGCATTCCAAATCTTGTTATAATATGGTCCTCAAGGAATTTAATTACAACGTCTGTGGTGGCATGTTTAGTAGGAATCGCTTTGTCCACCTTGTGTAGTAATCTGTAGCTGTCAATATGAATTTATGAGAATCAGAAGAATTTGGGTTAATAACCCCAATGAAATCTAGTCCCCACTGTGCAAATGGCCTCATTTCAACTACAAGTTGTAACGGCATGGCTGCATTTCTTTCTCTATTGGCAGCCACTTGACAGATATGACAAGATCGTACATGGGCATGTGCATCTTTGAAAATGTGTGGCCAGTAGTATCCCGCTCTCAGGATTTGATGTGCTGTAGCATTTGCCGCACCATGACCAGTTCCATGTTTCCCGTGAAATTCCTGCAACACCCTGGCAGCTTCTTCTTTGTTTAGGCACCTCAGGTAGATCCCTTCATGATTCTTCCTGTAAAGAACACCAGATTTCATCAGATAATTGATAGACTTAAGCCTTAAAGCTCTTCTCTGGGTTGAATTCAGATTAGAAGGACACTTACCAGTCAATAAAAATTGCACAATATCAACATACCAGTCATCCTTAGCAATGTATTCTGTGTTCGAGTATTGGCATGTTATCTGCGGATTATTTTTTGCGATCGCCTTCGCCAGTCCCTGTCCTCGAACTAGTTTCATAGGTTGGATTTCGAGATCAAATTCTTGGATGGTGGAAATCCATTTCCCTCTTTTCTCACCTAGTTCATTTTGTAAAAACATGGTCTTAACAAGTAGAGTCATGCACGATGGCAATAACTCTGCTGTGCACAATGTAATGCCTAAATTTTTTTACCGTTTTAAAAAGTGCGTACATTTGCTTATCAAGGATTGAATACCTTAATTGAGCATCTTTCAGGGGGCACTTAAAAATGCTATGGGTTTTTCTGCACTATCCTCGCATTTTTGGGTTAAGACACTCGCAAAAGAGTGTTCTGATGCAAAAGCATAAATGTAGAAAGGTTTGGAATAGTCTGGACTTATGAGGACCGGGGCCCTGGAAATGGCGTCTTTGATGTTCTGAAAGGCCACTTTACTTTCCTCGTTCCATTTTACATCCACATATTTCTTGAGCATCTTGTTCAGAGGTTTGGCTATCTCAGCAAAGCTAGAGATAAACTTCCTCACAAAATTAACCTGCCCAAAGAAAGATCTCAATTCTTTTTTACTACTCGGGAGAGGTAAGTTTTGGATAGCTTGTATCCTTTCTGGGTCGATGGATATGCCCTCTTTTGAAATGATGTGACCAAGCAATTTTCCTTCTGTAACTTCAAAAATGCACTTTTTGGGATTTAAGGAAATTCCATGTTCTCTGCATCTTTGAAGCACTTTCTTTAAATCTTTGACATGGTCCTCTCTCTTTTTCGAGAAAACTGGGATATCATCCACATACACGATGATACATTTGCCTATGAGCCCTTTGAATGCATAATCCATGGCGCGTTGAAAAGTTGCACCAACATTCAACAGTCTGAACGACATTCTCTTATATGCAAATGTCCCCCACTTGGTGGTGAAGGCTGTTTTCATCCTGTCATTTGGATGTATAAGAATTTGGTTGTATCCAGAATACCCATCAAGAAAGGACATCATTTCGGATCCATTTACCATTTGTAGAATTTCATCGATTGATGGCAATGGATAATTATCCTTTTGAGAGGCTTTATTAAGATTTCAAAAATCTATGCACAGCCTAATCTCTCCACTCTTTTTCCTCACTGGAACGAGGTTAGCCACCCAGGTTGAGTGCCTAACAAGAAAAATGATTTTCGCTTCCAATAATATTTTGACCTCCCTTTCGATTAAAGGCTCCAATAGCGGGTTAACAACTCGTTGTCTTTGCCTAAAAGGCTTGGAGTCTGGCTTCAAAGGGATGGTATGTGTGATAATGTCTTGGTTGTATGTCTTCAGCTCATTGTAATTCCAAGCAATGCAATCTATGTAATGCTTCAATGCCTCGCATTATGTTGCTCCTTTCTTCATCTCGTACATGCCTTTGCAATGTACACCTCCTTTGGATTGTCTACACTCCCTAGATTAATTGAATCACATGCATCTTTGGGGAGTGGGACCCTTTTACCTTTCTTGGGCTTGCATCCCATGTCGAACATTTTTTCCAATGAAACCACATCTTTAGGTATTTTGTTGGATTGGTACGCAGTTTCAATTTCATTCTCTGTTTCATCTTGCCACCTTTGTTCCTCATCAATCACCCGATTTTCAAAAATACCCGAGTTCGTGACAAATTTGAAGATGTGTCTGTCACTTTCAAAAACCTGGAAATTCTTGACATTATCGGGTATTGATGGACAAGGAACTAATTCAATGGAAAACTTTTTACACCTTTTTACATCAACCGGGTTTAACATGCCCGCGACGACTGCAAGAGAGTCTGCTATTCGATTTCCTTTCCTAGAAATAAGGGCTATATTGAACGCATCGAACTCCTCAATGAGGTCCATAACCCTAGTTCTATAAAGGCTTAGTCTCCTGTCACGGCATGTATACTGTCCTTTGATTTGCTTGACTACCAACTCAGAATCTCCCAAAACCTTCAAGCATTTGACTTGTTTGCTCAATGCTAGACGTAAACCAAAGATCAATGCTTCGTATTCTACCACATTGTTCGTGCAAGGAAATTGCAATCTGTAGGCAGCCAATAATGGTTTACCTCCTGGGCCAGTGAGCTCGACTCCAGCTCCTGCTCCCTGTCTAGATTTTGATCCATCGAACCTGAGCAACCATGTGCAATCATTCTCCTCAGAAGAGCCACTATGACATGTTTCCTTTTTAGGCTCTTCAGTAGCTTCCTCAACATCAAGCGCATAAACCCCAGTTTCTGGCTCAGAAAACTGAACTTCATTCGGCTTGTTAAATTTTGTTATGATTTCTTTGAGCCTCGGTTCATTTTCCACTCTGATTTGGTTTGCAATTCCTTTCCATGGTAGCCACATATGTGAGCAGTCTATTGAAAAATAGCCATTCAGAGTTTTCATCCAATCCCTCGCAAGTAACATTCCATACCTACTTGGGATATTAACCACCGTAATGTCTACAACCTGTTGGACCCTGGGTTCAGAATTTAATTGAATCTTGACATCATATAAGGTCCCTACCACATTTACCTCTGAACGGTCCAATTGCAAGACCGTGCATTTGGATGAAACAGGTTGCAGACCTAGCATTTTACATATCTCTGAAGGCATGAGGTTGCTCGTGGCACCCGTGTCCACCAAACAGTTATGCAAATTCTTACCCGCAATTCTCAGAGTCAGTAAGAATGGCGGGACATCCCTTCTCTCCTTTCGCAAAATCAGATGGGACTCAACTCCCTTTTCCTTCCACATTTGATCAGGTGAGTTCAAAGCTTTTATCAACGCCTCCTTTTGGCCAGGTAATCTAGCCGCGTCCAAAAATGAAAGGCTAGATTTGGACTTCTTTAAATCCTCCACTATGTCATAATTTGGTTTTTCGAATTTGACTGTCTTCTGCACGTCATTAGACATTTCTCTTCTGAGTGGAGGAGGAGGATTATTATTCGCCTTAGTATCAGGAGGAAGAATGGAATTGTTTGGAGGTGTTGATGAGGTTTTAGGGGCTTTAGATTTACTTCTCAAATGGTATCCATGATTCCCCTTTCTGAAATCTCGAAAAGCTTGCACCTCCTGTTCCAAAATTTCGTCTTCTTCTTCCTCACTTTCACCTTCTTGATGATATACAGTTTCCATCACCATAATATTATCATCTTGATGTTGCGATGGACCCTCATTTGATACCGAGCTCCAAATCATCAACTTGTGCCTGAAGACAATGAGTGTATCTAGCAATTTCAGGACAATTCCTCTCATTGTGTTCTTTCGTGTTGTGCAACCTGCACCCCCTTTCCCATGCCAAATCTGAAAGATTCAAAAGAGAATTGGATTGGCTAGGTCCTCCAGAAGTATCTAGTTGATTAGCAATGGGAGCAGGAACTCCCCCATTGTTTGGCTTAGTGTTCCAGTGCCTCCCTCTATTGTTAAAATTTTGATTTGGGTGAGGGGCATGGGACTCATACTTCTACTGTTGAACCCTGTCATTGCTCAGTTTATGAACTAATTTCTTGAGCTCTTCGACTTCTGAATAAATCTCCTTCGGTGGAATCACATTGTTGTTAACCCCCATTGGATTCGCATAATTGATGGGGTCTTGATTCAACATTTGGGTCGGGTTCTGAGGAATTTGATTCCCGTATGGATTGACACTTTGAATCGGAGTTGGATTTGGAAAAGGAACTATGGCCTGAGGATTAACTTGGCTAGTTCCTTGCATAGTCGATTGACTATTCTGCAGAAATGCGGGAACAGGTGGAATGGATGTGATTGGTTGGATTGGAATGGGTGCATATGCAGGTGCTGGTGGATATGGCTGCTGATATGGGAAGGCGTTCATGCTTGGCATTTGTGGTGCCATGAGCTGATTTGCCAAGGGAGCTTGACCATATGGAGCATACTGTCCCATCACAGGCATCTGGGTAAACCCGTAGCCTTGTGGTGTCATTTGCTGCTCGATAGTCATGGCTTCATTATAGGCTAGAGCGAGCGTGGTGACTTGAGGATTGCGTCTCGCAAACATGGCTGTCATGGGGTCCAATGCCCCAAAATATATCTGCAAAGCCACTACGGGATCGATGGCAAAATGCCTAATTGCTCTATTATAGCACTTTTGGAATCTCTGATTAAACATTCTGATCGGTTCCCCCTGGCCCCTTTTGCATGTAATAAACTGATTGTAAATGGTTGCGGGATCCAAGGGTGACCTAAATTGATTAACAAAGGCATTTTCCATTTGTGTCCAAGAAGTGATTGAACCAGTTGGTAAGCATATATACCATTCATATGCTATTGGATCTAAGCTCATAGGAAAAAGTCTGCAAGCCACATCTTCATATTGAACTTGCAGCCTAATTAAAACATCCCTATAGGCTTGGATATGTTCTTCTACTGTTCTTGGGCCATCTGGTTTGTATTTAGGCAAAAATATTTCAATGTTCTTGGGGATTTCATGGATATCCCCAGCAATATTCAAAGGAGTATTGTTAGCTCCATACCAAGGAGCTGTTGGAGCTTGAGCCATTTGACTCAAAATCGATGAAGACAAACCTACAATAGCAGTAGAAATATTACTGACAATAGGAACACTAGTGGCAACTGATATTACGGGCGTAGGTCCACTCGATGTTCCTGGAGAAAACAGGTCTTTTGTGACTGGTGAGCTTACGACTTGCTTGGTTTTATTCTTGGGAGTACCAGTAAGGTCATGAAAAATGGTTTCTCCGGTTGTTTGGGACCTGGTCGCAATACGACGCGGTGGGTCCAACTTGCTCGATGAAACCCTCGATTATTTCAAAGAAAACCTGCAACAAAAGAAAGCAAAAGCTGCAGTTTAGCTGTTTGTGAGTTTTAAGAAATGATTTCAAAATTAAATCAAAAGATATTACTCATGTATGAAATCAAAAATAAAGTAAACCAATTCGGGCCCTCCTTCTAGCGCCAATCTGTTGAGTGGTGTTTTCACCCAATTGTGAAAGCACACTCTCCGATAGGATCTGAGTCCCAAAATCCTCTGCTTGCAAAGAAATTATGATTAAATGATTTCTCCAAGGTTCCTGTTGTGATAGTTCTTCATTCACCAATGATGCTCTTCAATTGAAATGCTAGGAATACCTTAGGGTTACAAGTGGATGTTAACAAGGGGCCCGGTGATTTATTTTATTTTGAATTACAATGGACTCATAGAAAGTTAATACAAAAAGGATGAATCTATTTGGATTTCAGGCTCTGGTAGATTTTCAATTATTTATTTGAATGACAATGAAAAATGCAGGAAGAATAAAGGATTAAAAAATGAAGAAATGCAAATAAAATGAAAGAAACTAAGCTACGACCAGAGTGCTGTCATCTTGATTGACAAAACCGAAGACAATGAGGTTTTTGCATGCAACCTAACCTATTGAACCTGCAAATTCGCACAATCCAGATAAGCTAGGTGCGGGTTTCTAGGGTTTCTACTGTAATTCTAGATTTAGGCATTCGCGTGAAGCAACCAAGAACACTTGCATTAAACTTCACCTAAAAGCCTAGAAATCTGAAATGAAGGATAAAACATTAAATCATGCATGCAAAAATGACTCCTTCTTTCTCATCAATGAGATGCCAACTCTCTGCATTTTTGTATTAAAATGATGTATCAATTACAGTTATAGAATGTTCCAAGTTCAAAAAGAAAATCCAGAACACATGAAGGAAATTTCTCCAAGTGCAGGCCCAGAATGGCATGCAACCCTTGTCTCTGCAACTCTGCTAGCAGCAATTTCCAACCCTCTGTCCAATCTGTGCTTCCAACTTTATACTGTCTAGCACGGCTCTTCGGTTCACTTGCGTCGCTTCGTTTCACCTCCCAGAATGCGTCTTTTCAAATTCTCGCCTTTTCGATGCTTTTACTCCATGCTCTATGCCGAAACGTTCGAAATCTTTCATTGCATGTAACGCTTGTGCAACTCTAACCCCTGTATGCCATGTGTCTCAAGTTTTCTACGCCTTCTGTAATGGTCACATGGCAATCACAATGCTTTCATGCATGTAGCTTGTTCCTCTGTTAACATAGCAAAAATGAAACAGGTCACAATATCGTGATGTTTTTCAACCCACAGCCTTCTTGCCTTCTTGCCTAATGAAAACGTGACATGTCACGAAATTGCGACATGTCACGAAATCGTGATGCTTTTCTGTTTCGTACGCTTTGTCAACTTTTCGTTGTGAAATCGTGACAATTTTCACTTCTTGCTCCTTCGCTGCAACCTGTCATGATTTCGTGATGCTTTTCTACTTCGGGCACCTTTGTTGCATGCTGTCACGATTTCACAACATTTTTATGCCTCGAACCCTTTCGCTCGATTCTGTCACGATTTCACGACGTTTTTTCATCCGTACTGCTTGGGCTTCAACCTATCGCGATTTCGCGACGCTTTTGTCTGACGGGCATGCTTTCTCAAAAGTTGCGTGATTTCACTACCATTTTCCACTTCATGCCTTGCACCCGCAATCTATCGTGATTTCGCGACGCTTTTCACTCGACGCTGCTACAACCTATAGCGATTTTGCGACCTTTTCACTTCATGCCTTCTTCGCTACTTTCTATCGCGATTTCGTGACATTTTTCACTTCATGCCTTCTTCGCTAATTTTGTCATGATTTCGCGATGCCTTTCTGCTTTGTGTCCCGCTTGCCGCTTCCTGTCACGATTTCACGACATTTTTTTGCTTTGCCCTGTTTGACTAGTTTGACCCGTGATTTTGTGACATGTCACGATTTCGCTATGCCTTTCTCCTTTTCCTTTCTCTCTCCTCTTTCGGTCGCGACGGAGCAACATGTCACGATTTCGTGACACTTTTCTATTTTTGGCTGCGACGGAGCAACATGTCGCGATTTCGTGACACTTTCTATTTTCGGCCGTGACGGCGCAACATGTCGCGATTTCGTGACATGTCGCGATTTCGCGACACTTTCTACACTTGTGCATTTTTGCCCCTTTTTCTTGAATTTTGGCAACTGGGTCACTGAGATTCCTTTTGAAAGCATGCAAAAAATATGGGTCCCCAATTTTGGGGTGTGTTGTGGATCAGCCACAACACTACTGAAATTTCCTGAAGCCTTCTTAATTCTATGGGGTAATCAAAGGCATCATTAATATGTGTGATGTACCCTTTCTCAAGAGGGAAATAATCCCATACAACCTGTAAATATGTCCATATTTCCATTGATTCCAATAGTCTTTCTTCATAATCATCTTTTTGATGATGTATTCGAGCATAATACCTTTTTTCCATAATTTTACTGTATATTCCTTTTAGATCATAAAATATCTAAGTTATTTCATCAAAGTCCATAGTTTCCAAATCAAACATTCCTTTGAGCAGTGTAGGGTAGCCCACAAATATATAATCCCCAAAGTGACAGGGATAATTAATCTAGGAAACTTTACCATGTTTCTTCACTAGTCTCATCTTGACCTCTTTGGCGACCTGCATACATAATTTCAAGGCTGATAGGAATAATGGACAATACTTCGGTAATAGCTTTGGTGTAATTTTGGCCCTGTAGATCCTGATGTAGGTGAAAGCTTATGTGAAAAAGAAATCCCCAATATCATTTTCTTTAATGAAAGTCCTTACTCCTAGCCCTAGTCTTTCAGGGAGCAGACCGGTTAAAATCCAATAAATTTTTACAATGAAATGGTCACAGAACCAGCCTAAGTGAGTCCTTCCTTCATGTATCTTCTAGAAAATATTTTGGACGTAGGGGATGTCTATGACTTCTACTCTTTTTTGGGTTTCTTCTCCCAATTTTCCCACTATTAGGTGGATAAAAAATGAGTATTGAGAAAAATAGGGCATCTCTTGCCTTTGTTCAAAAATAGCCTTTTTCAATTCTACCATTTGCTCATGTAGTAGGTTACTTAATTCTAGTTCCCAAGTGTAAATTGGGGTGTTATGTGCCCGATTGCACTATGCCGCTAAGTACAAAATCCTTTTATTCACTATACTAAGATCTTGTACTCCTAAGACTATGTTTATCATGTCACAAAAATCTTGGACCCATGGCCTAAAAACAGTCTTCTTGATTGGAAATTTGTCATCTATTTTCTCATTTATATCAAACAAAGATTTAAAAACTTCTAACCCTGTGAACATTCGAGATTGGTGTTCGATTACCTTTGGCACCAAGAGGGTGGTGTACTTTGTCAAATTGAAAACTTTTTGGATGTGGTCAATTTTGATGTTGAATACTGGTCAATTCTTATTGTCTCAAAATGTCCTAGTTCTTTCATCATATGCCACTACCAACCAAGCCATTAAATCCAAGAAGTAAACCTTTGGGCATATCAACTTCCCAAGGTTATTGTTCCATATGTTGCTCCTAGGGAAACCCTTGTATTGTAATCTTTGGGCTCTATGAAAAAGGTCAGCCATTATCCATGGGGTCCTGCTATCATTTTCCATTACATGAGCAAAAATTTTGATACATGCATTGTCAATCTCGTACTATTGTGTTGGAGTAGGTTTTTTATCAGCTTCACATTTTTGAGCAAACTCATACATTGTGCTACTACGCACAGGTGATCCGACAATATTGGAGTAAGGGGACCAGTCTGTGATAAATTGTACTACTTCTCTAGTATCCTCGGGTGCAAAAACATCTCCCCATGATGCCATTTTGCTCAAGGTAGTGGTTACAATTCTCTTCAAATAGGTAAACCCAAACTCTTCTCTCCTCTGTATTTCTTGTGTACCAGTCTCTGCTCTTATATTTCTAGGGTGGTAAAATTTATTGATCTTGTGAGTTCAAATATTGGATGGTGGAATGGGTTTGGTATACTCGCATGTTCTTCATTAATATTGTGCCATTAACTAATTTTTTTAAATTGGCCAAAGAAAATTTGCTAGCACATCTCTTTTTGAGGTTAGGTTTTGATGGCAAGTAAATCTCATAATCCAATGTGTTTCTAAGTTCTTTGATTTGTGTACCATAAATTATTGAAAATTTCACTATTGGTCCCTAAAGCTTCTTATTTTCTAATGTGGAGTTGTGACTTGTGGTAGGGACGACCTCCATTTTGATCCTCATGCCACCTTGGCCCCGAAAGATAACTACATATTAGGGATCAACCATTTTATTAATTTGGTAGAAATCAACCTAGGGATCCCCATAGGATTTGGTTATTGATGTGAGCACCTGGAATTATTTAAATCCTCTGGATACTCATGATCAAGTGCAACCATCGAATTAAATGCTCGATCAAGAATCATTGTGGATCTCTTATAACCTGTGGGTTAGATAACTAAAAGAAATATACTTCAAACCTTTTAATATTGACCAATAAGGGTGGTGATTAATAATGTGCTAAACCCTTGTTAAGTGTGATTTAAAATTTAATTAATATGATGTTGATTTAGGCTTACCTTTGAAGCATGTGCCATCATTAGATCATTTTGAGATGGAGTGCATCTATTGGATTCATCAGAAGATGCTTGTTGGATTAGCCATGCTTGTATTCTATTGTGTTGAATTTGACTTGATTACCGTCATTGGATCCTCTTGATTTCAATGGAGTGCTACCATTGGATCATCATGATCATTTTATTACTTTGACATTTGATTTGCACACTACAATCATATCTTGGGGATGATTACTATGGTTTTTTATGTATAATAACCCGTATGTTTGTTAATCTACTTCTTTATATAAACCTGCACCTGGTTAATCAGATTAATCATGTTTATAATGGTTGAAAACCCTTGGTTAGTGATGATTAGGCCCAAAGATAATACAATGTGTTAAAGATAATGTAATCCTCTTATCCTGATTAATCCAGTAATTAAAACCTTAATAACATTGCTCTAAACATAGGTATTCGTATAATCGGATCACCTCCCTATGCGTCCACCATTAGATCATATCATGATAGGGGCATGACCATTGGATTCCTCTTATATGCACAAGTTTTAGCATAAGAAGGGATAATATTATCCGCACATTAAATCATTATAAAACCTGATTTTAACCTTAATAATGCTTTTTAATTAATAATTTTGATAAAGGAAACCTTCAGATTAACCTATGATTACTTTTAGACAATGCACACGATTGGATTAAAGTTTGATCAAGTGCCACCATATGATTTATTTGATCTTTCATTAGGAGTGTTTTATTGTGATTGGGTGCATCCATCCGATCTTGTCTTGAACAAAGCATGACCATCGAATTTCCTATAGCTACATACTCAATAACAAAGAAGGGTGCATCATTATTTTTTATTAAGCTTGATTAAGCCGAAAGGGGAAAAATTTAGTAACGTATTATACCCTTATTAATTTTCATTAATAGATAGGTTAATATTTAAGTGACCCTCTTTATTAATGTTTAAAATTTATTTATTGAAGTGATGCACGACCGTTTGATCATACCTCAAATGAGTGCTACCCTTAGATTTGTTGGACTATTCTGATATTTAATTTGAAGCTTTGACATCAAGTTGACTCCTTAATAATATGACTCTTCGAAGAGTGCACATCCATCGGATTGGGCTCAACTCAAACGCATCTGTCCAGATTAGGAAAGTAGCACAGGATTTAAATTTAATCGCTTATGACCTTAGGTTATAATCTTTTTAAACCTTTTGACACTTTGTCTTAACTTTTGGGTTCTTCCTAAAAGCACATCCGTTGGATTGGGCTTTGATGATGTGCTACCCTTATATCAATTTAAAGGTGCTAATTTTTTAATGCAATGGGGCACATACCTTCAAGGTTTTTATCAATGTTTCTATTTAATTATGGTTTACTAAAATCGAGCGCGTCCATTGATATTCACATCTTGTTTTAGAGCTACAATCAGATTAAAGGAAAAAAAACCTAAGACATATGAATTTTTGACTTGTTTTACTTATTCCTCAATAAATTATTTAAAGCACTATCATTTGATTTAAATCAAATTTGAATGCGGCCTTTGGATTTGATCTAAGGTGCTTGATTTTTAACTAATAGGGACCATACCCTTAAACCTTAATTAAATTTTTTGACATTAGTTATGCTTTTCATGCTTTAGACCAAGGTATATGATTAATTTTTTCCCTTACATTGGAATACCTTAG
Source organism: Wollemia nobilis (assembly GCA_028583015.1). Classification (NCBI taxonomy): domain Eukaryota; kingdom Viridiplantae; phylum Streptophyta; class Pinopsida; order Araucariales; family Araucariaceae; genus Wollemia; species Wollemia nobilis. The sequence continues at coordinate 531,114 of JAQPPZ010017204.1, forward strand.
GACTTAAGGTTTATCATTTAATTTAGGCCCAAGGGGAATTTTATTTTAAGAATATCAGAGCGAGGCTTTGTTAAAAATCCTATTAATAAAATCATTCCATAATACTTATTAAGATATTTGAGCATTAAATGAGGCACACATTATTAAAAACCAACGTTATACTTCAACAAACAAACCCATTAGAAATTAAATCCTCTTAATTAGATGCAGTAAGGACCAACCATGCTTGCTTATTTTTATGAAACAAAAAATTTAAATTTGGGAATTTCATAGTTTGAGTCAAATTTGGCTCCAACATGACCTATAAACCCTATCGATGATATCCATTTAATTTCCACTTCTCACCATATGGAGGATGGGTCACATATGGAAATAGAGGTGACTTTAAATGTGGATATCATTGATGATCCAACTAATCCAAATAAATTTAAGTTTGAAGAAATCTTATCTTTGGACGAATAGTCCATTATTATTCCTTTATGAAAAGAGAGACAAAATATGTTCACTTGGACCTACAAATATATGCTAGGTTTGGATCTAAAATTGGTTGTCCACAACCTCTCACTAGACCCCACAAAGAAACCGATCAAGAAAAATATTAGAAAGATGCTTTCAACCATTACCTTGATGGTAAAGAATGAGCTTCAGAAGCTGTTGGATGTAGTCTTCATTATTCCCATCGACTATCCATAATGGGTATCAAACATGGTGCCCATAGGAAAACTAGATGGAAGAATCCATATTTACATGGATTTCAGGGATCTCAATAAATAAAAACCAAAGGATTCATTCTTGTTGCCTAACATAGATGCTCTTATAGATGCAAACGTAGGTCATGAGATGCTTTCCCTCATGGATGGTTTTTTGGTTACAATCATATTTGGATTAAACCCGAAGACCAACATAAAATTCACATTCACCACTCCATGGGGGATATTTTTCTACAAAGTGATGTCATTTTGTCTTAAAAACATTGGTACCACATATCCATGGGCCATGAAATACATGTTTCATAACTACATGCACAAGATCTTGGAAGACTATATTGATGACTTATTGTCTAGGTCATTTTTGCATGAAGAACATGCTGAGATCCTCAAAAAGGTCTTTGATCACTTTATTGAACAAAATCTCAGGTTGAATCCAACTTTTGGAAAACTCTTGGGGTTCATTTTTTATAAATGAGGCATCGAAGTAGACCCAACAAGGGTAAAGGCTATCGTAGAAATGGAACCATCCACAAACATAAATAAAATCAAAAGTTTATAGGGTAAAGTAGCATCCATTAAGCGATTCATCTCATAAATATTGGAAAAATATTGACCCAAGAATTGACTGCTACACAAAGGGGTCCCCTTCCATTGGGATGAATAATTCTAGCAAGCCTTTGCTAAAATCAAGAAATACCTAGCAATACCACCAGTATTAGATCCACCAAGGCTAGACGAGTCATTCTTGCTATATATCCACTACTAATTTTTCTTTGGGCACCATGTTGGCCTAAAATAACAAGAAAGATAAAGAACAAGTGATATATTACATCAGCTGCACCTTGGTAAGTTATGATCTAGGGTATGCATATATAGAGAATTTGTACTTAGCAGTGGTTTTTGTGACCAAAATATTGCATCACTACATGTTGAGCTATGCAATGTATGTAATATCCAAATGAAATTATTTGTAGTATATTATGAGTAAGATGTATCATAACACACATACTACAAAGTGGATCATGTTATTGACAAAGTTTGATCTAGAATTCATAAGCCAAATTTCCATCAAGGGATAAGTCATAGTTGATCAATTAGTAGAGGTACCTCTTCAGGATAGTAGGCCTCTCACCATAGATATTCCTAATGATGTAGTCTTTGCATTATCGAAAGCCCCCAAACCCAAAGAACTTGAGAGCAAATATGACATGACATTGTTCTTATATGGTTTGAAGTGTGAGAAAGGGGGTGGTGCTAGGATTATCTTCTTCACACTGCAATGTGCTCCAACACCATTGTCATTTAATCTAGAATTCCCTTGCACAAACAAAAAAACCAAATACGATAACCTAATATTGGACCTCCAAACAACCATAACTCTAAATATCAAAAGGCTAAACATCTTTGATGAATCCCTCCTCATAGTCAACCAAGTTAAGGGACTATTCTAATGCAAGTTCCCGATATTGAAAGCTTATAAAGATATTGTTAACACATATCTAGCTTGACTAGAGTGGTATGACCTCAAGGTAATCCCTCGTACATCAAATTGATTTTTGAAAACCATGGCATATTTGGTATCCTTGATCCCTCATAATCCATCTACAAATTTTACTACCATTCATGTAAATATGCTCTCGTATTCAGTGATGCAACGTGATGCTTTCAACAATAAATAATCTATCAACATGATTTAGATAGAACTAGATCATGAATGGTTATATAAGGCCAAATACTTTCTACATAAGGTACCTTGGGGGTATTTCATCTCTTAGGGTCCTACGGTGATTGGTGTCATCATTCACCATAAGGTTGTTTTTCAATCTGCATTCATACATATTAAATTGTAGGAGGAGCAAGACATATTGTCTATAAAGGTTGTAGCTTATCAAGATTTGTTACATCAGTTACAAGATTTCTTAAAACTTGGAGTCATCCCACACAGATTGTTGCATGCTAAAAAATAAGTATTAAAATAGAAAGTGACAAGATATGTCTTTCTAGGAGGCATATCTTAGGGACTCCAAATATTGCATCAAAAATTCTCCAAATTGCTTCAAATTTGGACCAAAGGTTCTTCTAAACATTCCCAAGGGGACTATGAATGAATTTATCTGAAATTCCAACCTAGTTTTTGGCTATCCCTAGGTGTGCCATGGGCTGAATTTTGGTCGTCCCCAGGTGGGCAGTCACAAAACTACCTTAGTTTTGTCACCTATGGCTATGGGAATTGGTCCAAAACTTGGTAAGGGGTATTTTCAATATATGGGGCCAAATAATTCTCTAATTTGGATTATTTGGGTTTAATGGATCAAGCCTATTGCCCCTAAAATTGCCTTCTAAGAGAAGAGGGTTTCAAGGCCAAATATAAGGCAGGTTTTGGTTTATAAAATGTGGGGTTCAATTTGGGTAGCACTTCGCGACAATAATCTCCAAATTATTCCTTTTGAAATTGGGAGTTTGGAGCACCTTTTATAGCCTAAGAGGGTACTTAAGGATAAAATGGTATCTTTTCCATGTGATACAAGTGATTCCATGTGCCCTAATCACGTCATGGGGTGATTGGGATAAGGTTGCCCCTTTGGGTGCTCCCAATCAACTGTCCCACTATCTATTAGTAGGTTCCTAATCAATCTGGGATGATTGAATGCACTAATGGCAGTCTTGGATTGCCATTTAATACATCCTTCAAATTTTTCAAGTGTCCAGTTAGGGGTCATCCCACCTAGGGATAGTTAATGATGGTCATCCCTGGGTGGGACAATCACCAACTATGACCGTTCTTGGGTGGGACGGTCACCATTAGTAGCCCCAAAATTGCACCAGACTGCTAGGAACCCTCAAAAATAAGTTTTGGAGGCTTTTGGAAGCCTTTTTATAGCATAGAGGGGTGCCCAATAGGGCCATATGTTGTCGATAAGAGATCATATGCAATGCATTGATAGTATTATCAGATTTATGTGATTTAGGTGTCTCCAGATGCCCCATTTTTGGGATGCACAATGTGAAAAAAAGTGTTGAGAAAAAATAGATCACTAAATCATTGAATTATCAAGATTTTTCATGAACCTAATCAATTTTGGATGCCTCCATTATGGAAAAGCATACATTCATGGAATCCTTTCTATTGAAATAATCAAAGGATCGGTTTTGGGTATACCTTTCAGTCGTGTTGTAGTAACAATATTATGGGGCTTAGGGCATACTAGGTCTTGGTGCCTTGTATCCTTGTAAACCTTCACATGGGTCGATTCCCGAGGTTTCAAGGAGGTCAAGCCTATTTAATTTAATAATATGCTAATTCTTTTCCCTAGCATGGGCTTGAAAATTTATCTTTAGCCAAGATTCTTTTGAATGCATGGAATTTACACTTATGAGTGTTTAAATGTTGATTCAATTTATGAATTCATTGTGATTACGACCCCCTCAAGTGACAAGTTTATGAGGGCATGACAAATGCTAAATCAATGAGTCACTTGACACATATAACTTAATTGGGGTAAATATTTTTTTTCCCATGGTACTATATACCTATTTAGAGGTGATTTTCAACTATTTTGATGAATAGTTTTGGAAGCAAAACGTCCAATATCTCATTCCTGTGGAGTGGTATTTCCATGGAGGTCTTCTTGGGGACTAAAATAAATTCTTTTTATGCATCCAAAATTTTTATAGGTTCATTCTAGATCCCTCTAATTTTCTTGCCCATTCTGCCTTGTTTTTGGTGGGGATTTGGCCAATGTTTTTGATATTTTTTATGTTTTTAAGTGCAATTTTCTTGTGACCATCCCAGGGAGGATGAGGACAGAATTCATGACCATCCTAGGGTGGGACAGCTAGCCAAAAGTGTGCTCGTCCCACCCAGGGGTTTTTGACTTCTGTTAGAGCTATAAAATGCCAAAATGGGCCATATGAGCTCATTTATGCATTCTACTTGGAGGAGTTGGAGAGGATATGAGTCGAAGAGGAAGTTATAAAGTGGAGTGCTATCAAAATATCAACCCAAAACATGAGGCAACCAATGTATGCGACAAGGGATGGAGCTGATGTGAAATAGGTATGGATTGCATGCTTCCTCTGCCCTATTTTATTAAGTTTTTGCAATTTTTGCTCTAATTTCATGACTACAGCCACACCCGTGAGTTAATAAACCCTAGGAGTACTGAAATAAATAAAATTGAACTTTAGGTATACTTTTTATTTGCAAAAAATTAGGGTTAAAAACCAATTTTTTTTAATGTTTTTTTAGGGTTTTTAGGGCATTGTTAAGGGTCAAATTGACCCTATTTTACCTCTATTTTGTGATCGTCCCTAGGAGGGATGGTCATTTATGGAAATCCTTGGGTGGGATGGCTACCAAATTAGGGGCCGTCCCTGGGTGGCGGCCAAAAAATGGTCCAAAAATTACCCTTTTTATGTGTTTTTAAAGTGTTTTTATAGCAAACTTTTGCATTTTTAGGGATTGTTTGACACCCTGATTTGCATGAGCAGATAGTTAGGAGTTGGTATAGGGTATCAAGTCTTTTTTAGGTCACTAGAGACCATTTTAATATTGTATATTGGTGTTGGCTTGATGCCATCGATCTGAAGCAAGTTACGCGGTTAGATCCCATGGTGGGAGACCGTGCCTATCTAACTGCTTTGATAGACCTATGGTAACCTTGCACTAACACTTTCCATTTAGCTATAGGGGAGATGACAATGAAACTAGAGGACATATATTAGATATTATGTATTTTTATAGATTGGCACCAGATAGTATCTTCTCTGATAGAGTGACGAGAGGTCATAGTGCGGAGGTGCTTCGACGCGTGTTGGGAGGATGTCCTAACCGATATGATTAGAGGATGTATTCTAGTGTCTATATGGCACTAGGAGGGTGTGCTTGGAATTAGGAACACTTGTTGATGACCTTGATCAGGAACATGCTGCTACCAAACTCTTCAAGAGCTAGGTTCCCATGCAACCTAATAGATATGGTCTTTACTCTAGTTGACTGCACAGAGGAGGAGCCGATAGTAATGGCTTGGGGTCCTACTTTATTGGCACAATTATACGATGAGTTGTATGAGATCCGTTCTCATGGGTGGAAGGTCTTGGGCTATATATTTCTACTACAGTCTTGGTCTTGGTAGCGTATTACAATGGAGAGACCACAGGGACTACCATGGACCACTTGAGCAGAGCTACTGGACAAGGAGATTGGTTATGGAGAGTTATGGAAGAGGTCGCATGAGTTAGGGTGTATCTGACGATATGCTAGGGAGGTAGAGCACTATGCAGAGGATTTTGCATGGCTTAGGGAAGTGGAAATCAAGTGGAGACCCTAAAGGAATTGTCCTAACTAGGATGAGGTTGAGACACATCTATGTCGAGTTCGGAGAGGTAGGTGGTTGATAGGGTGACATGGCACAGAGCAAGAGTACTTATCTTATGATTATGTGATGATAATTTGGGCTACACTAGGGATTACCCAATGAGATGATGGTCTATCATCATCACAGGGATGAGATGACTCTAACATGGCTGTGGTAGAGGAGTTGGGAGATGAGTTATATTCTAAGGTGTTAGTCTCAAAATTATATGATACGAGCACTAAAGAAGAGTATGATGCATGGTGGATCATGCGGTAGTGGCAAGGGGAGGGACCACTAGGAGGGGATGCAGCTACCAGGGCAGTAGATGCAACTAGGGGTACTCTAGATGAGGAGGTTTTTGGGGAGTCTCTAGATGATGAGGTAGACACAAGTGAGGTATCTGTGCATCAGTGTGTTTTAGTAGACAGGGTGGAGCTAATAGATGTTTAGGATCTAGTAGGCTTTGATGAGAGAGACTTGGGATATCATGATCTGGAGGTAGAGTTAGCAACATGAGATGCTAGGATCATAGAGATGCATAGTGATCAAGATTTACTATAGGCATAGGTGTAGAGTGCATAGGAGGATATCAAGAGGTAGGCAATAGTGATAGCTATATTTCAGGCACATGTCGGTAGATAGGGCCCTAGCCATGGGGATTCTAGTAGTGGTGAGCTAGCTAGGATGCAGGAGGAGATAGTACATCTCAAAGTTTTGGTAGTGACCTATCAGACTAGGTGTCACAAGGAGTGTACCTACATGGATATTATGGAGGATGATATAATGTGTTGTAAGGGGTTCATACCATATTGATCATTAGCCATTGGATCATAGTGTAGCTAGGGGAGCAGGATAGGATAATCATCTGCTTGGATGAGGGCTCCAAACTCTTATCGAAGGATGGAGGTATCTGGGAGTAGCATATTAGAGGTTAGCAGGTCTAGGAGCTCATTATGAACTCATATTGAGAGCAGGAGAGAGATTTGAGGTATCAGTCCTACGTGACCATGGTCAATAGACTCTGATGGTTCTTTTTTGGTTTTTTGGGTTGCAAAGTCAGATGACTCACTTTTATTGTAGCCTACGAGCATTATATGGACTATGATGTAGCTTTCAAATTTTACATATAGGGACATATATTTATATATCTATGAATTAGCTTTGATCATTATTTCAATTTACTGCTTTATGATAAAAATGCAATTTTTATATTTGTTATATGATGTTTAGAATGATGTCTAACATGGATGCATATATTTATCCGATGATATGATTTGATGATATGTAGATGTGGATGCTTCTTTTATATTCTTTTGTAAATTAAAAGGTATGCATAAAATAGTCAGTGGCCATCTAAATATTATTGCTAATATTTAACCGGTATCTATCCTATATCATGAATACCACTTAAGAAACAATAGTTTTAAATGTGTATGATTGAAAGTAATGATTGATTAAATTTAATTTTGTATGATAATTTTGCAATGACTATTTGATGCATTATATGCTAGCACCATAGACTATACAAAATGTATCTTTGCTATTTTCATGTTATTATAACACTTTATTTAATGGACTTTTGTAACTTTGACTAACATGTGACAACATGATGTAAAATGAAATGGATTTTGTAATATGATATGATATTATTTAGTGGTTTTGAAGAGACTCAAACACTCTAGTTACCTAATAAAAAGTCATATAATAACTATACAAGATATTTTGACAAAGTATGCACCTACTAAGATAACCAAGATAATCAATATCCATGTGTGTGCACGTGAGTTCATTAGCATGATAACACATAATATTACCCTAGTGCAAATGGGATCCACTTAGCCCATCAACATTAGAAATAATTTTGTGACTCTCATTATCCTGAGTTTTGTACTTAGTTGGATTAGACCACTAGGTAATATAGGTTATAAAAATCTAGCTCATCCACATTCAAACATTTGTCTATACCTAAGCAAGTTGCTTAATTGATAGACATATCGTCATGCGGGAGGCTACCACCATTGACAAGTAGGCTATCCACAAAACTTGTAATGAGGATCACCTTATGGTTCTCTAATGCTAAGAATTTCAGGGATTCTAGTTCAAGACTCCCTAATTTTCTTTTAACTTTGAATTTCTCAATAGATTTTCTCATTTTTATTTGGTGAGCAAGGGATGTTTGTAGGGGTTAGAACCATTGTTTATTTTTTCTTTTTCTAGTGATAATAATCACTGTTTCTTTTGCATCTTTTGAAGTGATAATAATCACTATTGATTTCTCTCTTTGGGATACTTGCCCCAGTGTAGGGCAAGGGATTTTTTAGGTAAGGAGGAACTTGTACTTTTTTCAATTATCAACATATTTGAGCCATTCACATAGTGGGATGAGCAGGATAACCTTTTCGCTTAAAGCAACCTAAACCACTTCATAGTTTTCATCTTTCCTTGTGCTATACTTGGATTTATTAATGTGAAAATTATGTCGGGATTTCGATGTATACCAAGCATTATCCAAGCATGATTATACCTTCTAAAGATCATGATAGCTTTCTAAAATTTTGAGAAGACAACTAGATATGGCTGAGTGACCAAAAAATTTAACTATGTTTATCAACAATGGCTAAGTGATGGGAAACATACATATAATGTAAATGGTATATGTAATATAAACAGGGGGTATAACTATCATGTGATAATAATGAATTTTTTACCAGATACATAATGTACAGACCTGGTGATAGACATATATGACCGATTTGGAATGATGCATAATGAAATAATGACTATGCCTAATGCAACTATGATTATAATACAAGTGATGAGAAATGCAATACAATGCAATATTTTTGTATTTTGATAATTTTAATTATTTTTTTTGTTTTTGAGATATGTATATATATGTACAGGTTGACCAATGGGCTTAATAAATTCCATTTGGGATTTTTGGGTGACCAAATGGCTTATAGATGCCTTTGGAGCATTTAGGTTTGACCTAGATAGTCGTAGACTACCTAGGAACGTTTTAGATTGACCTAGATGGTCATAGACTGCGTAGGGACATTTTGGGTTGATCTATATGATAATGGAACATATAGGATCATTTTAAGGTGACCAAAGGGCTATAGATTCCTTTGGAGATTTTAGGGTTGACCTAGATGATCGTAGATAGTCTAGGAGATTTTTTATGTGACCTAGATGGTCAAAGGCTGCTAGGAGCCTTTTGGGTGACCTAGGTGGGCAACGACACTTAGAGAGTGTCTACGAATACCTAGGGGTATTTATTTGTAACCAAATATCTTATGGATTCCTTTGGAAAATTTAAGGTTGACCTAGATGATCACAGATATTCTAGAAGCTTTTTTATGTGACCTAGATGGTCAAAAACCGCTAGGAGCTTTTAGGGTGACCTAGGCGAGCAACAAAACTTCAAAAGTGTCTACAAATACCTAGGGGAATTTTTTTGTGACCAAAGGTCTTATGGATGCCTTTGGATATTTCAAGGTTGACCTAGATGATTGTAGATAGTCTAGGGTATTTTTATGTGACCTAGACGGTCAAAAATCACTAAGAGACTTTAGGGTGATCTAGATGGGAAACAACACTTAGAAAGTATCTACGACTACCTAGGGGCATTTGGTTATGACCAAAGGGCTTATGTATGCATTTTGAGATTTTAAGGTTGACCTAGATGATCGTAGATAGTCTAGGTGCTTTTTTATGTGACCTAGATGGTCAAAAACTACTAGGAGCCTTTAGGGTGACCTAGGTGGGCAATGACACTTAGAAAGTTTCTACAAATGCCTAGGGGAATTTGGTTGTGACCAAAGGTCTTATGGATTCCTTTGGATATTTTAAGGTTGACCTAGATGATCATAGATATTCTAGGATCTTTTTTATGTGATCTAGACGGTCAAAAATCGCTAGGAGCCTTTAGGGTGACCTAGGCGGGCAACAACATTTAGAAAGTGTCTACAGCTGCCTAGGGGAATTTGGTTTTGAAAAAAGGCCTTATGGATGCCTTTGGAGCTTGTAGGGTTGACCTAGATGATCGTAGATAGTCTAGGAGCTTTTTTATGTGACCTAGATGATCAAAAACCGCTAGGAGCCTTTAGGGTGACCTAGGCAGGCAACGACGCTTAAAATGTGTCTATGATGACCTAGGGGCATTTGGTTGTGACTAAAGGGCTTATGGATACATTTGGAGCTTTTATGGTTGATCTAGATGATCGTAGATAGTCTAGGATATTTTTTATGAGACCTAGATGGTCAAAAATTGCTAGGAGCATTTAGGGTGACCTAGGTGCGCAACGACACTTAGAAAGTGTCTATGACTACCTAGGGACTTTTTGTTGGTTCTATAAACATGAAATGGTCACATATGACTTATATTCATGGGTTCAAGCTCTTCACTTCCTTTTATGTATGCTAGGTGATAAGTTCCAGGTCTAATCTAGCTTGCAATGATGAATGGACCTACCAGTTTGTTGTAAATTTATCACAAATTGGAGGGCAAATTTGAGTTTTGCTAGTTCTATTTTAGAACTAAATCACCTACTTGAAATTCTATATGATGTAATTTCAAGTTGTAATATCTCTTAAGACATTCTTGATAAACACATAAATGCTCGAGGACATTCACCTGTCATTTGTCAAGCAACGTTAATTGATCTAATCGAGCTTGCCTAGCTGTATCAGTGTTGATTAATTCCTACATGGAAATTCATAGCAACAAAATATCTAACTCTAGATGCATGATGGATTTAGTACCATACACTAGTGAAAATGGAGTTGCCCCAGTGGGCATCAAAATGCTAGTGCGATAGGCCCAAAGGGCAAGAGGTAATTGATTATGCTAATATTTATGATTTTATTGAACGGTTTTCTTCAAGATGGCTACTACTATTTTATTTGATGTCTCTACTTACCCACTGGCCTATAGATAATAGGGTATGGAAAAGCTATGCTTTATGTTATACTTTTTTGTTAATGCACACACATACTTATTTTTAAAGGGTGTTCCATTATTCGATATTATTTTGGATGGAATACCAAAATGACATATAATGTTATGTAGCATGCAATCCACAATCCAAGGTCCACTTGTTGTGGTAAGGGGAATTGATTCCATCCATTTTGTGAAATATTTTATTGCCATTATGATAAATATGTGATGGCCTGATGAGGCACATGAGATTTTTCCAATTAAATCAAACCGCCATTGTGCAAATGGCTAGACCAATTGAATCAGTTGTAAGGCCTGTGAAGGTACGTGTGTCAAATCTGCATGGTGTTGACACTTCACACAATTATTAACATAAGCATAGCAATATTGCTCTAAATTTGGCCAATAATAGCCCATGCAAATAATGTGCTTGGCGATGGCCATACCGTTAAAGTGGCCACCACATGTACCATCGTGTGCTTGGGTGATGGCCCAAGCTGACTCCTATGATTCTAAGCAATGAAGGAGGATACCTTCATAACTCTGATGATATATTATGTCTCCTATTAAGACATATTTTGCCACATTTTGTTTGAATGCTCACTTTGTAACATGCGACAATCCAGGTGGAATATTACCCACCTTAAGATAATATTTAATATGGATGGCCCAATATTGCTTTGAAGAAGCCTCAATATTATGAATCATGCTATCCCTTTGATGTTTTTCTCGTGCAAATAATAATTGAGAGTGAACTTGGAGATATAGCATTGTGCTAGTATAAAAAGTATTATGAGGGAAAAAAGTTCCCCAGTTAGCACTATTTAAATATTGGTGTAGTTGAGAGAACCATTGATGAGAAGGCTCAATCTGAATCATGTGAAAAATTGGTATAGCATTATGCTCTTCACACTCAGTCACATATTACGCTAGCATTTTTACTTGGATAGTTGTGATATCATTTGAAGGTTCATGCAAGATTAGCAACCCTAAGGAAGCCATTGTATCTATGAAATAATTAGATGAGTGAGGAAGTGCCTCTATATCATACCATTCAAATTTGACCAAGATTTTATCCACTAGGGCTTTGTAATCTTGCAATATGGGACATCGACAATAGAAAATCCCTTTTACCTGATTTACTATGAGCAAGGAATCACCGAAAATGTTTAACTTTGTTATTTTCATGGAAATTTCCTTCTGAAGTCCTATGATGAGAGCTTCATATTCGACATTGTTATTGGTACAAGGAAAGTTGAGTTTAAACAAAATAGGCATGGGAGGCCCTTATGGTGTGAAAAACACAATACCTTCACCACCACCTTGCTCACATTTGGAACCATCAAAAAATAGAGTTATGTCCGCTTGTGACTCAGGCTCTGCAAAATCAGGAGATTATGAAATATGAAATACTCCATCATCAAGAAGTTCTATATTTAGAGGTTGATCATCACGTAGAGGAGCCTCTGCTAGTTGATCATCTATGACCTATCCTTTGATAGATTTATTTCCAATGAACTCTAGGTCAAATTTCATCAACAACATTATCCACTTCGTCGTGTGACTATTATGATATGTTCTGCTCATCATGTAGCGTAGTGGATTTTCTTTAGATACAACATATTTGGTGTGATTTAACATATAATGGCATAGATTTTTGGTGGCAAAGACCACTACTAAGCATAGCTTCTCAACATATGTGTACCTAATTTCATAGATGACTAGTGTGTGACTAATGTAATAGGTAGCCTGTTCTTTGTGAAATTCATTCTTTTGGGACAAAATGGTGCCCAAATCTAACTCAATAGTTGATATGTATAAATAGAATGGCACTCTTGGTTGCAGTGGAGCCAATACAGGTTATGAAGCCAAGTATTTTTTTATCTCATAAAATACATTTTTACATTCTTTGTCCCAATGAAATGAGACCCGCTTGTGTAGCAACCTATTCATGGGTCAATACTTATCTGATAACTGCACTATGAAATGTTTTATGGATGCAAAATTTACTTGCAAAATGTGTAGTTGCTTAATGGTTATGGGGGGAGGCATTTCTAATATTGACTTGACCTTGTTTGGATCTACCTCTATGTCTCTCTTGGAGACTATGAATCCCAAAATTTTACCAGATGTGACACCAAGGACACACTTTTTGGGATTAAGCCTGACATTGTGCTCAATGAGGTAATCTAAGACATTACATAGTACACTAAAATTCTCATGAAGTTCTAAATATTTAACCAATAAATCATCCATATAATCTTCCAAAATCTTATGTATATAATCATGGAAGATGTACATCATAGCTTGTTAATAGGTGGCACCAATGTTGTTAAAGCCAAAATGCATGACCTTATAATAGAATATACCCCAAGGCATTGTGAATGTTGTTTTGATATGGTCTTTTGGATTAATACGAGTCTGATTATATCCAGAGAAACCATCCATAAGGGATAGCATTTCATGTCCTGTTGTGGTGTCTACCAACACATTAATGCTAGGTAAGAGAAATTCATCCTTAGGACTCACTTTGTTAATATCTCTGAATTCGATACAAATGTGAATCCTCCCATAAGGCTTCTTGATGGGAACCATGTTTGAAAACCACGGTGAATAATCTACTGAGATGATAAATTCTACATCCAACAACTTTTGTAATTTATCTTTGACCATAAGGCAACTGTTGCGTGTATTTTACGCAACTTTTGCTTGATTGTCTTGATATTTGGATCCAGTGTAAGATTATGCATGACTATATTTGGGTCTAGTCCTGGCATGTCTTTATTTGACCAAGAAAAAGATTTTATCCTTTATTTTAACAACTCTCATGAAATCATCTCTCTCAACTGGGGATAGACCTTCCCCTAGTTTGATAATGTGAGGATTATTGGTATCTGTACCGATATCCTTGTCAATTATTGGCTCAATTGACATATGAGACCCATATTCCAACTGATGTGGAGTGGGAATCAAATGAATGTCATCAACGAGGTTTGCTTTGTCCATAGGAAAATCAGGATCAACGTCGACTTGATAGACATCTTGAGTAGTGCTTGGAGAAAATTGAAATGGTTGTAACATTTTCTTGCAAGACCAATACTCTGAGGGTGATGGGGATGAATCTCCCCAATCAAATGCAATTGCCTCCCTATCAAGATTCAAATACTTTAATGGGTTATTCATATATATCAATGGTGTTGTTACATCTATGGAAATCATGTTGATGGATACATGATCTCCTGCTCTAGGGCGAGTCGGTCTAGAGACCTAATATTGCCTCATAACTCGTGGGTGTGGATCTAGTGGAAATGGAAGGAATTGCGGTGGTCTATATGGAATAGGGTGAGCCTACTCTTCACACGGAAGTAGCTAGTGTCAAATTGGTCCTTAAAAGAGGAATAACATACAAAGATAATATTCATCCTCGTCATCCAAAGGGAACACACGCTCATGTTCATCATGTGAGCTAGGATAGTTAATGGGTGTGATGCCATAGTCTTCATCATCATCGGTCATCCATTCATGAGGAGGACCTTGGTATTCTTCCTCACTGTCATATTGCAAGGTGTTTGAGCTCTTTCCCACTTCATGGGGTTGGACGACATCACTAAAAATACCTTGATCTATCATTTCTATGGGTAAGTGATATCCCAAGGAATGGACATGATTCATATTAGCATATGGGTCATGGGTGAGCTTATCCTGATAACCTAGGCATAGGTTTTTGATGCCCTCAATGAGGACATCCAATGGTACTAGTTTATTTTGTACAAACTTAGATCTATCATACAAAAGTTGATACTGGGGTTGACAAGGAAAACAAGCACCCTCCTCATACAGACCAATACCAAACCCATGCCAATTATAGTGGTCTAAGTACCGCAATGCATAGTCTAGCTTTGACAAATAATTTACATCCTCATAAAAGGATTCATCGTTATCTTCTTTTTGAGGAATGGGCAGAGCTCCATACTCTACACCTCCATATATGAAATTCATTTGATTAGGAGGTATACCAAGAGGTACAATTCTACCTATGGGAAGATGAGGTCTTCCCATGTATTACACTATCTCCAACGATGGAACTATCATGATATTTCTCACCAAGTATTCCTCTATCCCTGTGCTAGACATCTATATTGTGACCTAGGATGGCAAAGATGGATGAGATAGAATGGAGGTTTGAGGTGATCCAATGTTCACCTCTAGAGGTAATTCCTCATTAATGACACAAGGAACCTCCTCGGTGGATATGGTAGAAACTAATGGTGGGCTCTCATCAATAGGCCTCTTCGATTTGTTCCTCTATGGAGGGTTTGACGATGTCGAAGCCTTCTCTAAAGGTGGCAATGATGAGGATGGGGTAGATGATTATGAAGGTGGTGGAATGGGTAGACTCTGACCACGTGTATTCAATCATAAGTCTAGGTGAGTTGAAGGTAATATTGACTCTAGCATATGTTGCAACATTTTGCAGTACTTGAAGGGCTCTAGATTGGCATATATTTGTATTTAAGACATTGATGCACAATGGAGGGGACACACTTCATATCCTGTATCCAAGGTATTTTGAGAAAAATGTTATAAGCCATATCACCCTCTAGCACATGTCCCAATGTCGGTATAATATTTTGCCCCACCTAAATGGATAAAATTATGGTATCAACAGTAGAGCATATTGTATCATTGAAAGTGTGAAGAGTGTAAGTTGACACCACAACATGATATGTTGGTAATTTAAGGTGCTTTAGTGCTTTAGTTGTTATGATATTACTTGAGAACCTAGTGTCTATAAGCACTCTCTTGTATGGTATCTCATTTATACATGCAATGATGTGTAAAGGAGGATCTACCACATCGCTAGCTATTTATTTTAGCTCATACTCATGAAATTGTATGACCGGTTCTTTGCACTGTTGTACATGTCCCACAAAATCTATGGAGTTGAACTCCAATGGTTGCAACTCTATGGATTTAAAAATGTCTATCAAGGCATCCTGATGTGGAGGTGATTGTTGGATCAACTCATAGATGGAAAACCATGTTGATGTGGTCCTCAAGCTTTGTGCAAGCTTGCTCTTAATTGTCATTATTGGCCTATAAGAAAGGCCCTGCACTACAGGTGGTGTAGTTTATGACATAGTTGGAAAATCATTTGAAGGTATGGGCTATGCAACTTGACTTAGATATCTCTTGTTCTTGGTCACAATACTCACCATACCAACATACCCTTGCATAGGATGTTATTGCTTTACCTCATTCATCAGTTTAGAAGGCACTACCTATACCTCATGAATTGGTAAAGGGTCTTTGTAAATACCCATTTGTTGATTGGTATGAGCTAATGGAGAATCTACTGTAAGCTCATTCCTCTCAATCATGTCTTGTACTATGTGTTTAAAACCATAGCACAATTGTAAATCATAGCCACATTACCAATGAAACTTACAATACTGATCGTCTCGATGTCCCATAGACTTGGGTTTACCTATTTCTAAATCATTGGGTTTAATATATGGTAAATTAACCATATTTATAGCCCATAACCAATCGAAAAGATAATCCATGGATTCAATGATGGGAGTAAATTGTCATTAAGGGTGATGTTGTTTTTGTCCCTGATTTGTTGTACCATTATTATCATAACTCATAGGAGGAGGTTGGGCCTGATAGTTAGCCTTTTTGGGAGGCATCACTTGAGGAGACCCAAGGACATTTATGGCCACTTTATTAACTACAACTAGATTTGCAAGTGCCAAGCTATTATTAGGATTCTTTTTCCACTCCTTCTTATGAGGTTTTGTTATTTCTTCCTCATGGATTTTAATTTCCTCTATGTTTCTAGTCTATGCTAGAGATTCTTCCAAGGTAGGGTATTACTGTAATTGCAATGTCAAAGATATGGGTTTCAAGCAACTCTTTGAGAAAAAATGAGTCAATTCAGTCACTGGCAAAAGATAGGGTAGCTTAGCCAAAAGCGTTTGCCACCTATTTCCATATTCAGTGATCATGTCATCCTCAATTTGTTTCATTCCTATGAGGTCGGTTAATTTTGCCTTCCTTTTGGTGTTAAAGGCGAAACATTCCAAAAATGGATCAGCAAATCGTTCGAATGTGTAGATGCTATGTTTTAGAAGTTGGTTGAACCACTCAATGGCAGGAACAATGAGGGTACTCAAGAAATTTCTTAGGAGCAATGCATCATTTTCCTGTATGTTGAAGTACATATTTAGAAACCTAGTTACATGCTCTTGAGCATCTTCTTTGCTCTTGAATCTATCAAATTTGGGTATTTTGAAATGCTCAGGATAGATTAGGGAAGGAATGGATGGGTGTAGTGGTTGGTTCTTTAGCTACCACAAAGTAGGATTTTGAAGCCCATTGCCAACTGTCTTACCTTCTATAGTTTCTAAGCGTGCAAGCAAAGCTTGATACACATCTGAGGATTTAATCTCCTCTTCTTTGTTTTGAACTTGTAGAGGTGGACAAGGAATATTAAGCCTAGGTTGGGGTGGTTGATTGAAATCAGCCACACCTCCATAAGGTGTTTCTACATAATCCTCATCTTGTTCCAAATCATCGTAAGTGCCATAATGTGTTTCAAGTATGGGCCTACAAGGAGGAACTAATGCCCATTGAATAGGATCTATGTTTGGCCTATCATATGCATTTTGTTTAGGCCTATGATGTCTAGGAGGAAACATAGGATTAGGTCTAGGAGACCTATCTTGTTGGAAATTTGGTTGCCTTGGGTGAGCCTCTTGTCTATGCGTACTTGGAGTTATAGCTCCATGACACAAAGTTTCTTGAATTTTTTGTTCAAGCTTTTCTTTCTCTATTTGCTGTCATTGCTCTAAGAGATCTAAGTGATGTTTATCCGACTTAAGTTAATTAAACTTAGCTTGGTGATCAACATATCTCTGGAACAAATTATTAATTTGATCATATGTATGAGATCTAAGTGCCTTAGCACTATTACCTTATTATCTATCTTGTTCAGGAGGATCTATTAGATCAATTACATGCTTTCATTGATCGAGAGCAATCACATTGACTTGAGTTTCTCTCCTAAAAAAATATTTTTGAGATACTACTGGCATAGAGGCACAACATGCTTGCATTGACATATTTTCATGGGGACAATCTGGATGTTCCTCAGGTCTTCCCTCATAAATGAGGTAAGGTAAGGTGGAATAAGGTTGCCTAATTTGACGAGTATCATACTCATCATGATTTTGATACCTTGAAATAGGGTGACTTGAAATCTTGAGATGACTGTTCAACCCTACTCGAGGTGTGAGCTCTTGCTCCTATGTATGAACACTAGTAGAATATCAAGCAGGCACACGAACGCATGGTATTGCTCTATGTGTAGGTGTCTCATTGCACGATGACTCTTCTCCAAAGAAGGTATTTGTATCATGTGAATTAGGGAGATATTTTACAAAACTAGGACTATCACCTATAGGGGTACCCTACGAAGGAGTCCCTTGTAGGCTAAGCCTTCTAGTTGACACTCTAGGACTAACCATTAACTCATTTGTCAGTCTACGACTAGAGAGAGTAGCTAAATTCCAGGGAGGAATGATCTTATCCCTAGGCTTGACACGAGGACATCCTATGTCCTATTCTCTATTACCCATAGCTTCTGCCCCTGAATGGGCTTGGCTACAGATATGTACCATAGCTATGTACTCTAAATACTACGTGTTTATCTTCTTTATAATTTATATGAATTTGAAACAAACAAACAATAGAGACACACAATCATAGAAGTGATTATCTTGTTTTTAATTTTTAGATGTGAATCCTTAACTATTTGTTGTGTTTCAATGATGTGTTGCTTTGTAAATAAAATTATTTTCTCATGTTTGATATTTTGTTGAATGATATTCTCAAAGTTTAAGTGGTTTTCACCTATATACTTGCAGCTCGACAACCAGGAGTAAAATTCTGGTCATGTGAACCAACCAATGTATGGAGATGAAATTCATACACGATCATGGAGCATAGGTCCTACCGATCCTCACCCAACATCCTGTGTGCAGTGATACACCCATCCAAAGAGGAATGCATGCTATTTTGCATGGTTAGGATAGATCTTGGAGTTAGTATTGGCCAATAGAACAAGGTTCATAGGATTTGAGTCAATGGATGGAGATGAAACCCACCGTCATTGAACTCTATCAGTGGTTGGGAATGAAGTCCAACTCACCAAAATTTAAGTGGATCATGGTGTGTGTGTGTTCATTTTAAATATTTGAAATAAAACAAAATAGCACTCAATGATTATTTACTAAATGCATGAAGGTGCATTTTTCTTTTAGAAATATTAGTAGCATAAAAGGAAAGCACTGAAATCAAACACCTATATGAACTTAACCCTTTTTGGGCAAGTGGCAAGCAGTCAAACCAGACAAAAAGCAAAAATTCTACTATATTTTTCTTCTATTTTTCTTAACTAATTAATGCAAGATTTCAGGAAGAGATAGTCTAACCTTTTCTATGCATCCAAAAAGCAAGAAAACATGAAATTTAATCATTTTAAACAGTAAATTTACAAATTGATAGTGCAGAAGGGTGTAAAAATGAACCTAAAACTTGTTGTTTCTACAATTTTTTGTAGAAAACCTATGGTTTTGTGGATTTCCTAGGCAAGGACGATCATATATTGGGGGTCGTACCACCCAGTGCCATCCAGATGGTTGTCTCACCCAGTGCCATGAAGAAGTAAAGAGGTTGTTTCTGCTCAGAGCAGTCACTACATGCAACCTACAAAACCAAAATTTGAGGTCCAAATTAACATCATATAAGGGTGATACTTAAAAATATCAAATACCATGATCACTACTAAATATGTGAAATTTAATACACCACCTTAAGGGCACTTAATTTCAATGTAAAGCATTTAAAAGGCATTTAAAGGGAAATATAGCATAAACTTGTAATCTAGTAAAGTGAAGAAAATATGTAACCAAATTGTGGATTTCTCCTTCTTATTTAATAAATATATAGCTTTAAATGTGAGATTACAAATATCCCCTTGAGGGCTTTTACAAATTGATACATCCAACATTACAATGTTCAAGGGATCTAGTCCCTTGAAAAGGGCCTTAAAGCGATGTAAACTATGGTATGTTGTAAATCTCGCATCCCACACTCGAGAGCTATTTTTGGGCTAATAAGCTTGTGCCTCCTTAGCTCCTCCTCTTGCCTAGCATTCATGTTCCTGAATACAATGGATTGAAAGGGAATTAGGAGAACCTGCGTTATAGAATAAAGCCATAAAATCATGAAAAAGGAGCATATTCTACAACTATAAAAGGTGATCTACATATATAAAAACTGATCTAAATTAAGAATAAACATATAATAAGCTATTCTAAATGCAAATAAGCAGATTTGGAAGCAATATTTAAGGTGAAAATATGCAGAAATGATGGTCACTCCGGGGTGAGCCAGCTAGACCTGCAACATTGGGGACTCCAAATCCTGCATCAAAACTCCTCCAAATTGCTTCAAATTTGGACCAGAGGTCCTTCTAAAAATTCCCAAGGGGAATATGAAGGAATTTATTTGAAATTATAACCTATTTTATGGTCATCCCTAGGTGTACCATGGGCTAACTACTGGTTGTCCCGAGGTGGGGCTGTCACAAAACTACCCTAGTTTTGTCACCTATGGCTATGGGAATTGGTCCAAAACTTTGTAATGGGTGTTGTTGATGGATGGGACCAAAGAATTATCCAAGTTGTCTATTTTGGGTTCAATGGATCGAGCCTATTACCCCTAAAATCACCTTCTAATAGAAAAGGGTTTCAAGTCCAAATGTAAGGCGGGTTTTGGTTTATAAAATGTGGGGTTCAATTTGGGCAACACTCATGGCATTAATCTCCAAATTCTACCTTTTTAAATTGGTATTTTGGAGCTCCTTTTATATCCCAAGAGGTCACTTAGGGAAAAATGGCATCTTTGCCATGCGTGGTAAGTGATGCCATATGTCCTAATCATGCCATGGGGTGATTGGGAGAAGGTTGCCCCTTTGGGTTCTTCCAATAAACTACCCCACTGTCTATCAGTAGGTCCCCAATCAATTTGGGGTGATTGGATGCACTAATTGCAGTCTTGGATTTCCATTTAGCACATCCTTTGACTTTTTCAAGGGTCTATTTAGGGGTCGTCCCACCCAGGGACGATTTCTAATGGCCATCCCTGGGTGGTATGGTCACCAACTATGACCATCCCTGGGTGGTACGACCACTAGTAGGAGCCCCAAAACTACCCCAGACATCTAGGAACCCTCCAAACTGAGTTTTGGATGCTTTTGGAAGCATTTTTCTAGCCTATAGGTGTGCCCAATAGGACCATATGTTGTCGATAAGAGGGCATATGCAATGCATTGATAGTCTTATTGGATTTATGCAATTTAGGTGTCTACAAGTTGCCTCTTGCATTATGGGCTTATAATACTAGTGTGAAGATGCCCACTGGGGCAACACCATTTTCACTTGTGTATGGTTCTGAGACCATCATACCCCTATATTTTGAAATTTCCACATTACACATTGTATTGAAATAGTTCATCGATGATGACATTGCACAACAAGCTTACCTAGATCAATAGACCATTCTTGATGAAAACTAAATCAATGCTCCTAAGCATATTTGCATTTACCAGGATCACCTTATGAGATATTATAACAATAAATTCCACCTGAGAGACTTTAAAATTGGGGATCTTGTGTTAAAATAAAACCAATAGAACTCAAATCTTCCATCGTACCTACAAGACAAATTTGTAGCAAATTGGATAGGTATGTATATCATCTCAGAGAAGATTGGTCCTGGGACATATCACCTAACATCATTGAAAGGTGTTGAGGACTCTAAGCCTCTCAACATTATTCATATGAAGGCATTTCACACGTCAGCACAACAAAATACAAAAACATTAAAAAAAATTAAAAATATAAAAACAATAGAAAACTTCAAAACACAAAAGGCTCCAAAGGAAGCATGGCACATTTGGTTAATTAAAAAAGGCTCTAAATGATTCTAAAAGTTGTTTGGTCAAATCACTCAAAAGCTTCAAGGCATATCCAAGTTTTTTTGTCAAATAACACAAAGGCTCTAAAGGCATCATAAGCCCTTTGGTCAACTCACAAAAGGATCCAAAGGCAACATGGAACTTTTTTCAAATCATAAAAGACTCCAAAGGTAGTATGGTACCTTTGGTCAACTCACAAAAATCCCCAAAGGCATCATAAGCCCTTTGGTCAAATCACAAAAGGCTCCAAAGGCAGCATGGCACCTTTGGTAAAATTACAAAAGGCTCCAAAGGTAGCATGGCACCTTTGGTCAAATCACAAAAAACTCCAAAGGTATCTTAAAGCCCTTTGGTCACCTCACAAAAGGCTCCAAAGAAATGTAAACCCTTTGGTCAAGTACAAAACACAAAAATTCAAAAACATTATAAAACACAATAAACACAAAAACAACGAAACACATTAAAATAAAAAAACATTTGCATTGTGCATTTGCATCCATATAGTTGCATTGCATTAGGCACATTGCATCCATCACACTTACATTAGCATAGATTGTTTTGCAATTTTACAAATTAAACCATGTTTGTATCTCAATAATGCATCTGCAAATTCATCGTCATCCATAACTCATGTGAGTAATTATGTTTTTCAACATAAACCCTCCTATTGCTATAAGGAATATACTAGGGTTTTCCAGTCACTTAGCCATACCTAGTGAGTTTATCAAATTTTATAGAAAGCTATCTTAACTAGCAAAATATGAGGTCTAGTTTTGAAAGTGCCTAGTATAATTAGAGTACCCTTGGTGGTTCATTATGTTCCTCTTGTTGTTGATCATCATTATGTATCTGCCCATGAAGGTGATGAGGAGGACCTCTTAGTTGTTGATAATCATATTTTCTATAATTATCTTCATTATTCCTCTATCTATGTGAATGATTAGGGAAGGAATGATTTGTTTGATTTTAGGGTGTGACGTAACCGCAGAGCGCGCACATCTCTTAGCTAGGCGTACTGATCTATACCATCACAAAAGCACAAAGATCCAAACAAATGCATAAATTGAACAAAAAAAGCCAACGTATGCAAATTTTCTTATATTAATCTTAAAATGATCTCAGATTACAAAAATACCCTTTTAGGGTCACTCAAAAGATGATACAGGTGTTACAATTGCCAATGCCCTCAATAGGGTAGGTGCACTTATTATGCTCTAGTGATTACTCACAAATTGCCTTGGGGTAGAGCTAACCCCCTTCTTTACGATGTGGAAGGATTATGATATAGGCTCCTTTTTGCACCTATCTCTCTATGACCAAGAAACAACAACACAAGATTACAAAGATTGATAGTCTCTCGTGATGAGGCCCTTTAAAGAAATATGCATGTAAGTACCATTAAACTAGCAAAATAAGAAATATTAAAAAAAGGCGTTAAGCTATTCTAATTACATCAAGAATTATGCTACAAAATACAAGACATGAATAAGCAAATGATGTGTAAATCAAATATCGAATTATAAGAAATAAAGCACATAAAAGATTCATTGTACTCCTACTTAATGCAACACATGAAATGTCTAATTCCTATGATCAGGGTTTCCCTAAGATGCAATCAAACCTATAAAAATACTAACATGACTAATCTATGCAATCAAAAGTAAAATAAGTAATATGATCATTAACCTATTGCAAACCGTAGCTATGAGGGACAGTCTATACTGTGAACCATGGCTGATAGTCGTGGTTTGACCTCTGATGGGTTTACCCTCAGAATTAGGGCAGTGGGCTTGACCTCCTTGTCCAAATTGATGTTCAAGGGTCGCCTTTGTCATATTATGATAGATTTAGCGATCAAATTGTTGTGAAGGGCCTTCGTTTACCTGAATTTGCATTTCTTGATCTTCCTAAGCACCTAGGGCATCCATGGCTAATTGGTCTTTGGATGGATAGTGAAGGGTCTCTCAAATGCACAAAGTTGGTATGCAATTTGACAGGGCTTCACTGTTCTCTTGATCAGTTAGCTCTTTCTCAATAATTCACCAGCACTTTGCTATACCAATAATCTCTCCTTTCATCCCCTTAGAGGGGGTATTTATAGCATTCCCCTAGGGCTAGGGGTGGCTTCATGGAGAAGCCAAGACCAATAAGGTTGGTTAGGACATTTTGGATGAAAGCCTTTGGAATATTTCATCCTCCAAATGCCTCCTTCTAGATCTCTTGGCCGTTCCAACTGATTTGGCTCGGATGGAAGGCCTAACTAAACTCCATTTCAGACCATAGGTCATAGCTATGGTCCAGACTACAAACCACATGTGTCAATAATGGTTCATACTGGAGACCACAAGTTTGGGCTGCGGTTCAGTCTGCTTAGTCCAGAATGCCTAAATTGAGTGGTTAGAAACACTTCTCTATCTTGAAGTCTATCCAAGATCCTTCATATGGTTTTGTAGCATGTCCATATGAGTAGTCGCCCTCAACATAATGCGTTTTAGGTGTCTACAGATGCCCCTTTTGAGATGTGTTGTGAGATCAAAAAAATGCTGAGAAAAATAGACCTCCCAAAATGATGTCGTAGGTTCTATGATGATCATTAGTCTGATCAACATTAGATGCCCCATGTCCAGCAAAAGGATGCGCATCCTAGAATCATTGCTTCCAATGTGGGAAGGCTTACATTTGAAAATTCTACACTCGTCATTAGACATTCGGGTAGCTTTGGTGCTACAATAGGAGTTAGGCCTATATAACCAAAGAATGAGAGCTACAAACAAAAATTTTATATTTGATATTTGCCCCAAGCAGAGGGGGAATCTTATGATAGCTGTTAGTAATGATTCACAAGGATGAACACAATTTTGACAAGATCAAGGGATCTACAATCTCTGGGATCTTCTATTGATTTTTATTATGACATGAAATTATGACTACCCCCTCAAGAAACAAGTTGATGAGGGTAATGACAATGTTTGAAGCGATGAAATCGCTTGACCATAATGAATGATCCTAAACAAATTTAGATTTGAGATTTTGAATACCTTGGCTAGGCCTAGTTTAGCTTATGATTACAATGCTTAGTAGTATTGGCACATCTCTATCCCATGGAGCAGTTAGGCTATGATAGCCGTCTTAGGGAGTCAAAATAATACAAATTCAAGAAGACTTTTGTTGAATCATATTGTCGATGGTTTGTTGAAGAGATGTCATAAAAGAAATGACAATTTTACCCCAAATGTCCTTATTGTGATTTACTCATCTTCTCGGATTGCATGGAGCGCAAGTCGCTGCAACCGCCAAGTGTATAGGATAAATCATTGAATACGAGGCGCATTTGGTTTTTCATTTGATATTTTTTTTGTTTAATTTGGCATTTATTGGATTGATCTCGATGCTTGTAACATCACCAAATTTGCAATTTTGATTGTGTATTTTGATTTTTTTCCAATGGGAGTCATTAATTTGCCTTTTTAGACCTTCCCACGATGGGTTTTTAGTGCATTTATTGCTAGTTGTAGACCACAGGTATGATCTACGATTTATATTTCAAAATTTTGGGGATCGTAGGTCAGACCTACGGGCACAAAACCCTAGTTTTAGAACCACGGGTTTTAGCTACGATCCATAGATACTAGGAGGACCTATAAATTGAAATCTTAGTTGAAATTTTTCATTATTTTCTTGCAACCCTTAGCAAATTGAGAGCTCTGAGAGAGAGAACATTCCCTGATATGAAATGCTGTCAAACTCGACCACATTTCCACTCGTCTTCCCTGATGGCAGATCTTGTTTAGCCATCGACTAGCCAGGGGCAGGGTGCGAACAAGGTAACTCAAAACTAAGACCTCACACTCAATATTAGTAAAATGAACCACACTTAAGAAATGCAGAAATTGAACCCCATTAAACTGCCGGTAATGAACCCCATTAGTTTAGGCTAGTTGTAGGATTTAATTTTATGCTTCAATGGTCTAGGAGGGTACCCAAAATGGGTGCCACTCCTAAACCATAGCTGGTAGTTGCGGTTCCCAGTTTACAAGTTGGGAACCACAGGTTTCAGCTGCGGTCCCCAATTTCTAAACTAGGGACCGCAAGTTGTAGCTACAGTTCCCAATTTGCAAATTGGGGACCGCAAGTTGTAGTTGCAGTTTGCGATTGCTAGTTTTTTTTAATTTTTTATTTGGTTTTTTAGATATTTTTAGTTTTCTTTAGCTCTACTTAGCTAGATTTTGGAACTGCATGTTTTAGCTGCGGTCACCAATTTCCAAACTGGGGATCACAAGTTGTAGCTGCGGTTCCCAATTTGCAAATTGGGGATTGCAAGTTGTAGTTGCGGTTTGCGATTGCTAGTTTTTTTATTTTTTGTTTATATTTTTAGAGGTTTTTAGTTTTATTTAGCTATGCTTTGCTAGATTTAGCTTACATTATGTTTTTTTGCTTTTTTTTTTTTAAAGTTAACTTCTAGAGCACGAGTGCTTGACCTGATGAAGACTCTCTATGAGGGCTTATCGAATGACGATCAAGCGTGGTTATGAGCTGTCGGGTTTAGTTATGTCATGGATCTACCCATCATTAGGTTAGATCAGGCCTATATCACTACATTGGCCTGGTGCTGGACAAACCAACACATTTCACCTTCCTCCTGGTGAGATGACCATCACCCTGGAGGATGTCTATAGGATATTTAGGATCCCCATCGACCGTGAGGTTGTCATTTCCTCTACCTACACAACATAATATGTTGTTTTTATTTTCATCTTCAATGATCAAAGCACCAACGTATAGGATGATGTGGACTATGGAGGGGTGCACATTGATGACTGGTATTGGTATGATGTCTTCCTTGTTTGAGAGGCCCTTTTTATGCATCTCATCATTCATATTGTCCTTCCAAACTCCCCAGATGCAAGGATTCCTTGGAACATGCTAGCCCCTACTTAGAGGGTGCTTTAGAGATCAATAGAGGAGCCACTACTACTGGCCTTGAGGAGCACCTTACTATGCCAGCTCTATAAGGAGTTGTACCAAATTACAGAGTAGAGCCATAATGGAATCACCTATAACCTATTGCTATAGATCTAGGGGTGGTAGAACATCTAGTTCAAGCATACTACTGATCTACCTCTATGCATCACTACCCTAGATGACGATCATCAGTGTTACACCACCTGTTGGCCTCGTGTTGAGGAGGGTATCCATAGTAGGGCTCATGTTAGGGACATAGAGCATTACATCATTAGCTTTGCAGCACTTGGATAGGGGGACGTCATCTGGCACCCCTACATGGATTGCCCTACATGGCTAGAGGTGAATGAGTGACTGTGATAGTCCCACTAAGATAAATGGCTTACTTGGCATAAGCCATAGGTCCAAGAGTATCAATTTTTCTCCTGTGTCCTATGATATTTTGACCTGGTGTAGGACCTACTAAATATGCCCTTGAGGTACAAACGCTTGGCTCTAGAGAGGGATATCTTGGTGATAGTTTCTTCACCATTAGGAGATGCACCTAATGACCTCCAATAGTCAGGGGTTGAGATAGCTGGGACCATGCCTGACTATGACGAGTGGTGGTCTCTATTTATATGGCATGGGATAGGGCCTCTAGGCTAAGATCCAGCTGAGGCAGAGGAAGAGGTAGATCATGATGGGTGTAGGGTGTGCTAGCGTACTAAGGGCGGTTGGGGTGTAGAGGCCACTGTTAAGGACCTTCCAAAGATTGACTCTAGGGAGGATGCTCCTAATGAGGGTGAGGTCCCTCTTGACAGCACAGAGGGATGGTTGTTGGCATAGGTTGTTGACTTGCAGAGTCAAATTGGGTGCTTTCATACTAAGCAATACGAGAGAGATACTACCATTGCCACTCTAGAGGTGAAGGTATATTACAGGGAGTGGCACCTTACTGAGGTGTAGGGCAAGGTACATGAGGTCACGACTCGAGCTACCGATGTAGAGGCCTAAGTGTAGAGACTATAGACTATCCTAGAGTTAGAACAGATATAACAAACTATAGCAAAGGTAGAGTGGGATCTTGCATGAGTAGTGAGAGGGGCTATGCTACCTCCTTAGGCTATCATGGGACCTCTTACGATACCATTAGAAGGTACAAAAGCTACATATGATCTAATTGCTAAGGTGACGCAACTATGCAATATGGTCATGAGGATCGAGATGCACACAACCCAGCTTTCTCACGTTGATCATCTAGTTGGCTACATAGAGATGCATAGGCTATAGGTTCCTAAGGATCCTTTTGCATCAGATTCTCAGCACACTAGGTCTAGGACATTAGGGTAGTCAATAGCGTGCTCGAGTCACGAGACTCATAGGACTGAGAGGATGCACAGGTCATCTAGTACACACATGGTGAGATCGTAGGCTAGGACTAGAGATCCAGGGTAGATATCAGGGACCTCCAGTCAAAGGACTAGCCTACTGTAGCTACCAGTTTCCCATGTTCTAGGTACATTAGGCTTTGGAGGTAGGCAAGATCCACAGCAGGATCCACCATAGGTGTCAGGTTAGCTAGGAGAGCAGGCTCTAGAGCACAGTGTAGATGGAGGTTGTGAGAGCTCCAGTATAAGGGGATCAACCTAGATCTGGGTTATAGTAGCTACCAACTATAGTTTGGATGTTCTTATTTTACGTGTAAGGTCAAGGACCTACACAGTTGTAGCCTACAGGTATTTTTTACTCTCTATGTACTCATTTGGACACACATATATATGATATGATATTTCATGGCTCATTATGTGTACATGTTTATTTATTATTTTTGATTTTATGTTTATTTGATGCATATGGATGCAATGCTTATTTAAATGCTATGTTTATATGATGCTATGTATGGATGTCATGCACTAGATAGCTATTCTACTTTATGATGATGATATGTAGTGATCTAGATGAGTAGATGTGCGACATATGATGTATGTAGATGGATGCGATGTTTATTTTTAATGCATATTTATTTTTGCTTTGTGGGCATGCATATATTTTATGTAGTTTATGAGATGTTATGCAATGTATGGTAATGCATTATGTACAGAATCATAATCTAATGGAAATGAACATGTATTTTTTAATCACTTAAAACATAAGGAATGAATGTAAACAGTGTATATCAATTTTTAAAATATGACACCATAGAATGTAAAACAATCATGCAAAATAATTGATAATTCTCATTACAAGAACTTAATCAATTAATCACCCATATATGAAATGCAGTGAAATGGATTGGTATAATAATAATGAATGAATATGTCATTATGTATATTTCTTCTTTGATGCACTATACATTCAGTGGCCGTCTAAACATCATTTTTGATATTCATGCAGTATCTATCATATATATTTGATTGTGCTTTGTAAAAATGCATTCTGATGAATGAATAACTCATATATCTAAAGTCTAATGACATTTGGGATCTTGTTGCTATTGGAGCACTTTTTGGGGTTTTCCTTGATACTCAAACACCCTAGTATACTTCTCCAAAAATCACATACTAACTATACAAGGCTTATATTGGACAAGTCTTTTACCATGATAGACCTAACTATTCATTATCCATGTGTGTGCATGTGAGTATTTTTTAGATAGATCGCAAGCATACCCGGTATGTTAGTCGGGACTCTTTCAACCCATTGTGATATAAGGTTCCTCATACGATCGTACCATCCTTGTTTTAGCTTTGATTAGATTTATACAGCTAGATAATCCTAGGTACGTAGAGCTATCTCATCTTGCAAATTTATCAGGGCTACCCCTCCAAATGTAGGCGGGACTCTTTCAACCCATTGGTACGTTTGGGGATCACCCAATAGAACTACCCCTATGATTGCAGGCGGGAATCTTCCAACCCATTGCTGTGATCGGGGATCACTCTATGGCTTTTGAATGGTGGAAAATCCAAGGATTCAAGTTCTCACCCTTATTACTTGGTCAAATGTAGTGATAAAAATCACTGCTAGTCTACGTGTTACCATTTTATTTGAGCAAGGGATTTTTATAGTGCTTTTTATTCACTATGTCACTTTACATTTTGAACTTGCAATTTGTACTTTTTTTTGCACTTTGTAACTTGGGATTTGAATTTTGTGACTTTGGGATTTATAGGGGAAATTCTTGTCCTTTTGCAAAAGTACACCTTTCTAGACCGACTATTTGTACGATAAGCAGGTTGTGAAACCCATCTCTCTAGATACCTAAGATTGTTGTCTCAAATTTCATCCTCTCTCATCTTAGCAGGATTTTATATTATTTTGCTTAGTGACGGGATTCTGATATGTTGAAGCACTATCCCAACTAATGACCTTTTCTATAACAAAAAAGCAAGCTTTCTACAATATCTGAATAACTCACTAGGTATGGCTGAGTGACAAGAAAAATTTAATATACATATATATTTTTGCGCAGCAGGTATCGTGTATGAATGCAATGAATTATGATAAATGCAAGGGTGCATGATTTTCATACAAACGTGTGACTATTTATAGAATTTTGATAAATGCATTACACTATATTGTGGAATGAAATGAATGAAAAATGCCTAAATGCAATATGATGATGTGAATGCATGTGTGAATGCAAATTAAAATGCAAAATGTAAATGCAAATGTTTTTGGATTTTAAGCTTTATCATTTTTTTTTTGGACTTTTATACATTTTTCTTGATTTTTATAGATTTTTGAGCTTTCATATTTGACCAAACCATGAGTACATGTCCTTGGAGCTTTTTATGGTTGACCAAGCAATTTTTAGAAATCCTTGGAGCCTTTTGAATTGACCAAACGTTTTACAGCCACCTTTGGAACCTTTTTAGTTGACCAAACTCTTAGCAAGAGTGCATGGAGCCTTTTGGGATGACCGAGAAGCTATAGGAACTCTCTGAGCCTTTGGGTTGACAAAGAAATATTTGGAAATCCTTGGTGCATTTTCTTGACCAAGCTTCTTAATTAGAGAGCTTGGGGCCTATTGGGATGACCGAGCGGTTGAGACAAAACCATCAAGGATTTTTGGTTGACCAAAGGTTTTCAGATGCCTTTGGTGCCTTTACTACACTATAAAGCATAGAACACCTTAATATGGATGATATTGAGAGGCTCAAACTCTTCTACACCCTCTAGTGATGTTAGGCTATAGGTTCTTGGACCAATCTTTTTAGATATGATGTAAGGCCCTAGCCAGTTAGCCGCAAATTTGTCTCACATGTTAGGTGGCAAATTTGAGTTTTGTTGGTTCTCTTTCATCACAAGATCCCCAACTTCAAATTCTCTCTATTGGACTTTGATATTGTAAGCTAATTTTAATCACTCCTAATAAACACAAATATGCTCGAGGGCATTCTTGCGACGTTCATCAAACAACGTCAATTGATCAAGGTGAGCTTGCCATGCGGTGTCATCATCGATGAAATATTTCAATGTGACACATCATTGGAATTTCCAAATCCAAGGGCATAATGGCCTTAGTGCCATATACTAGTGAAAATAGTGTTACCCCAATAGGCATCCGAATGCTAGTCCTGTAAGCCCATAATGCAAGGGACAGTTGTATATGCCAATCCTTGTGGTGTTCTTGCACTATATTTTTCAAGATGGCTACCATAGTCTTGTTTGAGGCCTCAGCTTGCTCATTTGCTTGTGGATAATATGGAGTTGTAAAACTATGTTTAATGTGGTATTTAGACGTTAAAGCCCACACAGTTTTGTTCTTAAAATAAGTTCCATTATCTAAAATTATTTTGGATGGTATCCCAAAATAACATATGATATGCTCGAGAATAAATTTTGTGATGTGAGCTCCAATGGTCGTTGTAAGGGGAATGGCTTCCACCCACTTTATAAAATACTCAGTAGTCTTGATAATGAATGTATGTCGACCTGACGATGGAGGGGAAATATTTCCAATAAAATTTAGTCCCCACTGAGAAAATGACCAAGCTTCCTGAATGGGCTATAAGGCCTGCGATGGCAATTGCGTAAGATTAGCATGATGCTAACATTTAATGCATTTCTTGACATACACATTGCAATCCTTCTCCATAGTGGGCCAATAATAACCCACACAAAGGATGCATTTGACGATAGCCATGTCACTGAAATGGCCACCGCACGTATCATCGTGAGACTCTAAAATTGCCCAAGATATCTCTTGGGGATCAAGACATCGAAGGAGAACTCCTTCGTAGCCATGCTGGTATAAAATATCTCCTATCAAGACATACTTGGTCACTTTCCATTTAAATTTGCATCTCGTAGCACACGAAAATCCCTCTGGGATCATACCAAGCTTTAGGAAGTCTTAGATTTGCAACATCCAGCTTTGACAAGCCTCAACTTCAATTGCTAAGATGACCTACTCCCCCTACGTATTTATCTTTGCAAATGTAGACTAGGAAATGACCTTGTGGTGAATGGTAGTACCACTCCCCGTAGGACTTTGAGAAGTCAATGACTCCCAGGGTGCCTGCTTAAGAAATTCTTTTGCTCTACGAAACCAATAAGTTGTTGGTTCCATGATAATCATGTTTATTGACTCTTTGTTATCAAAGTTTGCACGCTATGATGCTGGGTGCGAGAGCATTCTAACATGAATGGTAGTAAAGTCGACGGATGAATTCTGAGGTATCAAGGACCCCAAAGATGCCATGATGTCTATGAATATATTTGATGAACGAGGGATTACGTAGATGTCATACCATTCAAGTTTAGCCAGATAAGTGGCAAAAATATCTTTGTAGGCTTTTAGTACGAGACATCAACACTAAAAGATCCCCTTAACCTAGTTAACTATGAGAAAAGAATCGCCAAAAAATTTCAATATTTTAATACCCATGGTGATGGTTGTGTGGAGGTCCAAAATTAGGGCTTCATACTCAGCATTATTGTTGGTGTACAGAAAGTCTAACTTGAATGACAAGGGCATTGGAGCTCCTTGTGGTGTGAAAAATACTATTCCTGCACCGCCCCCTTGCTCACATTTTGAACCATCAAAAAACAATGTAATATCATCATTATTCTCTAGTTCCTCAGGTTCGAGAGCTTCAGATATTACGAATACCGCATCATCTTGAAGCTCAATGGTTAGAGGCCTACTGTTGGATAGTGGTGCCTCAACCAGTTGATCAGCTATTACTTGTCCCTTGATGGACTTTTGGCTAATGAATTGCAAATCAAATTATGTCAATAGCATGATCTAATTTGTGGTACGTGTGTTATGATATGTCTTGCTCATCATGTACTACAAAGGATTATGTTTCAATATAACATATGTTGTATGACTTAGCATGTAATGTCATAATTTCTTGGTAGCAAACACTACTACTAAACAAAGTTTTTCAACATATGCATATCCTGACTCATAACTCAGCAAGGTGTGACTGATGTAATATACAACTTGCTCTTTGCCTTGCATGTTCTTTTGGGCTAACATGGTCCCCAATGCAAAGTCGGTTGTCGATATATATAGCAAAAAAGGCTCATCTTGCCTTGGTGGATCTAGTACTGGTGGCGTTGCCAGGTATTTCTTAATCTTAGCAAAGGCTACTTGGCAGTCCTTTTCCCAATCAAATGGGACCCCCTTGTGTAGCAGTCGATTCATGGGTCGACACATATTTGATAATTGAACGATGAATCACTTTATGGACGCTACTTTGCCTTGAATGCTTCTTAGTTATTTGATATTAGTGGGAGGATGCATATCTAAAATAGTTGTGACCTTTTTTGGGTCTACTTCGATGCCTCATTTAGAAACAATGAATCCCAAGAGTTTACTTGAAGTTATGCCAAATATACACTTCTTAGGATTCAACCTAACATTGTGCTCTATCAGGCGATCGAAGACCTTCCTTAAGACCTCTACATGCTCTGCTCATAGCAACGACTTAGCTAGTAAGTCATCGATATAATATTCTAAGATTTTATGCATGTAGTCATGAAAGATATATGTCATAGCCCATTGATATGTGGCACCAGCATTTTTAAGACCGAATGGCATAACTTTGTAGCAAAATGTCCCCCATGGCATTATGAACATGGTTTTATGCTGATCTTCGGGTTTAATCAGAATCTTGTGGTATCCAAAAAAACCATCCATAAGGGAGAGCATTTCATGACCCGTAGTGGCGTCTACTAGAGCATCAATATTTGGCAATAGAAATGAATCTTTGGGTGTTGCCTTGTTGAGATCTCTAAAATATTTACAAATACGGACCCTTCCATCTGGATTTCCTACGGGCACCATATTGGACACCCATTTTGGATATTCGATGGAGATGACGAACTCTACGTCCAACATCTTTTGTAACTCGTCTTTCACCATTAAGGCTACTGTTGGATGCATTTGTCTAAGTTTTTACTTGACTAGCTTCTTCGAAAGATCTAGCGATAGGTTGAGTAACCAATTTTTGATCTAGACCCAGCATATCTTTATAAGTCCAAGAAAAGATATCAAGTCTCTATTTCAGTAGAGGGATGATGCTATCACGCTCATCCAGAGTGAGACTCTATCCAAATCTAACCTTCTTTAGATTGGTGGGATATTTACTGATATCCACATTGAAGGTTTTCTCTATTGACATATGTGATCCCTCCTCAAGCTGGTGAGGCATAGGAATCAGATGGATGTCATCAATCGGGTTCACATGTTCCTCTCGGAAAGCATTCTTGGCATGAAAAACATCATGAGCACAAATTGGTACAAAATGAAATGGTTGTAGTATTTCTTCATTAGGGAAGAAATCTTCAGGTCGGACTAGCGAGGCAGCGCGATCCCAATCGATAGCATAAATTTTTAGATGCAACATTTTGGATGGATCTACTGGATTGTAGAGTGGTATTGTCAAATCAATGGAGACCATATTTATGGAATGGAATTGATCTCCAAAACCACATGGAAAAAACCCTATCCCTGAAGCGTAGGTTATGTACCCAAGATCTAGTTTGGATGGTACGGGTACAAATGGATCCTCTATGTGGGATGTCCATATAACTAGATCCTACCAGTGCACTGGCTAAAAAATGGGATCTCTCAGCTCAAGGAGCTCTACGTACGTAGATGGATCAGGAAAGAGTTCTTGATACTTCTCTTTGAGTTCTCTTCTTTCCCTTAGGTTGTGGTGGATATTGATCTCCCAATGAAAACCTATGGTGGTAATAGGTGGGGGACCTCTAGGTGGAGGTCTATTGCATAAGTGGTGAGGTCCCAAATAGGCCATCTCCATCGAGTCCTCATCATCACTGTACAAATACAATCTATCACTTCCCCCATCTTCTAAGGAGCAATTTGGTAGATGTGGTCCCATGTATCTAATTTTGTGGTCGCTATCATCACTATCTGGATAAATCCAATAGAACAATCATATATATGATATTGTTGTGTAAACTAGTGCTACTCTTAGAGCACTCATTGTTTGGAGGGAATTCCTCCATAACTTGATTTGATTCCCTAGGTAATAGATATTGCGGATACACGAGCCTAGAATTGATCCTCTCATCTACATCATCGTGGTCACTACCATGGATGGGCCACTCTATTATGTCTATGCACAGTGGGAGATTAGCTGGGTAAGGCTTTAAGCAAACCTCCTTTGTTTCATCTTAACAATTACTATTGACTATGAAGAACTCATTTGTCTCTTCCACTTGTTCCATAGGCAGCAAATGACATATAAACACTAGATCTGGAAAGGTCAATTTGATTTCCTCATTATATTGATCATCATTTGAGGACTCATCATCTGCATCATAACTAGGTCCACTCATTTTGGAGGTGGACTCATCTCCATCATCATCACAAAGATCTCCTAACTCGAGATCACCTACAATAGTGGGGTTATACCCCTACATACTAGTGTCATCGGTAGCATTACGGATTTGGTTATCCAGGTTGTCTTTGGGGTTGTCCTCTAAGGGCCTGTCATGGTATAAATCATGTGGCCCTATGGTAACAAATGATACCATTTGGTGAGTCCAACAACTGGAAGGATTAGTATGATATGGATTAAAATCCACATTGTCCCCCAGAATCAAGTACATGCAATATAAGGATATAGCAAGCAAATCATCATGACCTTGTAATTGTAACCCTAACTTGAACCTATCAGTAGCTAAATGATAATGAGGTTCGAGTGAGGTTCTACGTCCCTATTCAAAAATACTAAGGCCATGCCCATGCCATTGATACGACTCAAAAATATGCATGGCGTATTTCGAGTTGGACAAATAGTGCACATTCATAGTGAATGACTCATCATCATTTTCATCTATAGACATTTTGGTGGGTGCTTTATCTAGCCTTGCATAGATGAAGTTTGTTTGGTCGGGTGGCTCACCCAACGACACTATAGATCCAATAAAAAATTTATGGGTGTACGGTCGGCCCATATCTTGTGCAGTTTTCAGGATAGGTCTAAAAGTAACATTGTGTACAAGATACTCACCTAACCCTATACTGGCTAGATGAACAGTCACCTGCGGTGCAGATGACCCTACTGAAGATGTAGGCAAAGTAGGATGAGGTGCCTCCTTGGATTTTTCTTGAGGTTCTTCCACATCCATGGGAGTGGGAGTCTCATTGGCGACTGGTCCAAGCATATGATTTTCCACTTTCTCACCCAATTTTACCTTTAGCTTCTCAACTTGTCGATGTATTAACGATGCAATCAATTTTAGAGAAGTTGCAGTCGTATGCTCAGATCTGTGTGATACAAATATCAATGGTTAAGCATGAGCTACTGGTTTTCCTATTAATGTCCAAGTGCATCGATGGGAGTACAAAACCCCTAGGAAAATCTGCTAGGTTCATGAACTTGAATGGTTCTTCGTTCGAGGATACGACGTGAACCTGTCCCTCATGAATGTACTTCATGCATTGATTCAAGATAGAGGGGATGCAACACATTTCATGAATCCAAGGTCATCCAAGAAAAATTTTGTATTGCATGGCGCCCTCTATCACATGACACATCACAAAGATGGTCTTGAGTCCCACCTGAATAGGTAGAAAAATTATACCAACCGTCTAGCATAGTGCATCATTAAATGCTCTCAATGTAAAGGTGGTAGGCACAATGTGTGATTTTGGTAGCTTGAGATGGCTCAGTGCCTTGGTCGTAATTATATTGATCAAGGACCTAGTTTCTATCAAGACCCTTTTGATATGCATGTGGTTAACACATGCGATAATATGCAATGGTGGGTGAGCCATAATAGTGGGAACCATCTTCACTCCATGATCGCAAAATTGTATTGTGGGTTCTTGACACTGTTGTACATGTCCCACAAAATTTGTAAATGCATAGGCATCTTGGGACTATACCTCAATGGACCTTAGAATATCCATAAGAGTCTCCATATGTCTAGGGGACTTCTAAATAAGCTCATATATTGACAACTTCGTAGGAGTTATCTACAAGTTCTGAAATAACCTACTCCTTATGGTCACCACCGGTCTAGCTGGTGGGCCTAAAATGTTCTGAGCTGGACATTGATCTGGTATAACTTGTATTCTAATGGGAGCACAAGGTTGATTTGGTTGATCATACCTTCCATGTCTAGTAACAACATTGACCATGCCTATGAACCCCTAGGTAGGTGGTTCGATTCTCACTTGATTGACCTGGCCGACATTTTTATGAGGCACCTCATGATTAGGAAGTGGATTCTTGAAAATCCTCATGTTTCTATTTTCAGGCACCTATGGGTTGCCTAGTACTACCAGCTCTCCTTTTCTATCTTGTTTTGCACAATGTGTTTGAAGGACTAACATGTTTCGATGTCATGGCATTTCACTCTATGGAATATACAGAACAAATCATCTTGATGCCACTTTGACTTTGGCACAGTCAGATCTACTAATTTGACCTCAGGCAATCGTATGGCCTCAGCCTCGCACAGTTGATAGAAAATTGAAGTCATCGATTTCATCAAGGGCATGAACTAGTGAGGTGGGCACTATTATTTATTTTTGCCCTTATATTTTTTTTGCATGTCTCATAATGTGCAGGAGGTTGGGATAGATAATTAGGATTTTTATGTCCCTTGTCTTCTCCTTCGAGATTTAATACTACTTTATTTGTGTGGGCCTGCTTACCTTGTTGTTTCGTAGTAATATTTTTAAACCCCTCTTTCCTGGTCTTGAGCTTCAAGCTGCCTTCTTGCAACTTGATGTCCTCGATCACCCTGGCTTGTGCCATAACTTCCTCAAATGTAGGGTACTCCTGTAGCTACAATAGTAGTGATATGTGTTTGGCACAACTCTTTGTAAAAATTCGGGTCAGTTCAACCGAAGGATTAGGGATTGATAGCTTTTCCATTATTCTATGCCATCTCTTTCTGTATTGCTAGATGGGCTCGTCGTCGCACTGAGCTAGTGTTGCCAAATCGTAAAGGTTGGCCTGTCTGTTGATGCCAAATGAATAGCATTTAATAAATACATTGGCTAACTGCTCGAAACCAATAATACTATGTTTATTTAGTTGGTTTAACCACTCTTAGGTCGGGCTAGAAAGTGTCATAAAGAAAATGCACAATAACAAGGCATCCTGAATCTCTATCTGGAAATAAACGTCCAAAAAACTCATAACATGCTCTTGTGCATCCTCATCACACTTGAATTTTTCCAACCTAGGCATATCAAAATGCTCGAGATATGGAGGTATAGGCACTGAGGGGTCTAGAGGTTCATTTTGTATCTTCCTTAGTTTTGGATTTTGCATAGTCGTGCCCTGCCTCTCTATTGCTTTGACCTTATCAGCCAAAATCTTGTACACCTTAGAAGACAAAAATTCCTCCTCCCTAAGATGACGTGGAGGTGGTCTAGGAGGTAATGTCTTCTTTGAGGGAGGTGTAGGACATGGATATTCATCCTACTCAACTTGGTAACTCTCAAGATACCTCTGATCGCATCTGTCTGCATATATGTGCTCATGTTGCCTCTGTCTAAGATCATTGAGTGATGACAGTCACTCCCTCTATTGGGCACTGACATGAGTACGAGCATCTCTTTGCTCCTTGTGCATATCGACTAGGGACACAACCCTCCTATGCACATGATATCTATGATCCTTGAGAGGGTATAGGCCAGCCCTGGCTAGCCAATCCTCTTGATCTATGTGCTCCTTCTGAGCTAGAATACACTCCTCATGCATGCACTACTCATATAATATTTGTCATAAGAGAATTTGTGCTTGAAGATTTTTATTTTCAATATGTTATCCCTCTAGGCAAGAATCATCCAATTGATCTTGGAGGAGTTGACGTCCTTGCTCAGACACTAGTCTATGTGATCTATCGATCTGGTCGGCCGTAGGAGGCCTATGGTGTGTGTGCCCTGTACAAGCTACCTTATGGGTTCTATACCCATCAGACAAATATATGAATGGTGGACACATGACATGAGGGCACTTAGAAGCCTCTCCATGCTCTCTAGTGATCTTGATACAACTACCGCTATGCTCACTTGGAGCACAAGTGGGTGGAGCTATAGGCTTACAACCTAGCTACTCAAGGATACTACCTAAACCATCTAACTATCTAGACCTCCACCACTCATGTGGTGGTGTTCCATTAGCTCCCACCTTTGATATATCAATGGTGATATTGCATGGTGAGCCATGTGTGGGAGTATGGTTTGACCTATACTCAGAAGCGATCTTGTCCTCCTACCCCTGAATGGGCAGATCTTTGATCCATCTATACTATGATGATGGAGGGTTAGAACCTCCCATGGACCTAGTACATATGGGAACCAAATTTACTCCCCTACACAACATATTCTTTGGTTGATCTTGTGGATGCACGTGCAGTGTGGTCTCGATAATGGCTTTTGGGAAGAGCATCCTCATGCTAAGAATCCCACACTCTATCCTGTGCTTAGAATATTGTACTGAATTTCCTCTATCAAGGGTACACTCAATGAGATCTCCCCATGTTGAGTTTTCACCTCTAATGCTTGTCGAACATTGTTCGGTTCGCTCATGTGTATGAGGACTCAACACATGATGCTATGAATCAGTTGGGGGTTGATCATGGGCATCGATCTGAGACATTTTACGATCACCTTGTGTGTTCACCATTTGTGTACCTAACGTCTAGATGTGTTTTATTATGCAGACAAAGTCTACAAATGATGATTATCTCTTTTTCAATTTTTATTGTGAGCCCTAAACTTTTTGATGTTGTTTTCAAATGTGTTGTATCAGTGTTAGAAACTCTCACGTGTTTTGAAAGATTATTGGATTTTAAACTCAATGAAATTGGCTTTCACCTATATACTTGCACAAGCCTAATATGTTAATGAAGTCCATACTCAAAGAAGTAGCATAGGCACTACCAACCCTCACCCAACACACCGTGCATAGCGATACACCCTTTTGAAGAAGAGTGCGTGCTATTTTGCATGGATAGGATAGTTCTTGGGTCAATATTGGCAATGATTGGGTCCTGATAATACAATTTCAAATGAGTCAACCAAGTGGTAATGACATCCACTATTGGTCTCAATAAAGTGGGTTGGATGTGAGAGCCCAACGCCATTGATGTTTAAATGGAACGTGGTGTGTGTGGTTCCTTTTACTTTGTGAAAATGAAAAATGCATCAAAGAGCATAATGATCATTTCTACATGATATGCATGAAAAGAAAGGAACGTTTCAAATTCAGAAAGAATACATGCTAATGTCCTATATGATATTTTGACAATGCAATTACAATGACATGGCCGCTGATTGGGCCTCAAGCATACAAATGACACACAATCCTTATCAAGGTCATTGTATTTAGGGGCAAAATTCACTCAAAGGTCCACTATTCCTAATAATGCCTTTCTATTGAATGAAAAACGAAAACAAACTAGGACTTGTTCATTGATCCCTTATATATTTTTTAGTTCCTAGTTTGCAATGGTTCGATGATTTTTGGAAAGATATAGAGTAGAAAATTTAACATAGAAGGTGAAATTGGGACCTACCTCAGATCTTGCTCTACTGCCCACTGATTTTCCTACTATCTACATTTTTCTCTATGAACCACAGGTCTGATCTACGAGCTGCAGTGGAGACTGCAGGTTATAGTCACAAGACAAAATGTAATCGTAGCTAAAAGCTACGGTTAGCACCTATGCAAATAAAATGCCAAGAACAATCAAAATTTAGGGCTAAAATTATGGGGTTCATCATGATCGCCATCTGATGTAACCATGGAGCACGTGCCTCTCTGTATTGCTCCAAATTTTTTGCATCCTTACCTCCAGGCTATAGGATCAGTGCCCAAAAGGGGGATGCGATAAGGATGGGACAATACCTCGGACTGAGAGGCCCCTTGAAGGTCCCGCCTCTCGGGGGAGGGGTATAAAGGTGAATTTTCGATGGATGGTGGGTTCACCAGGAAAATTTTGAGTGGCAGTTTCCACACCTAGGTTGATAGTGAGTTTGATATGTTCATTTTGTACTTTAATCATTCAAATCCTAGGTTTGGCCAAGATGAATCTAAACTATTCTATATGCCAATACAAATTTAGATGAATACAAAAAATAGGAATGCATGCTAAACATAGAGAATATGCTAACTAGAACAATACATACCTGATTTCGGATGTCTAATGAAGATTCTGAGTTTTGTAGTAGTCTAGATTGTCTAAACTCATATGTAATCATCTGATATTTCACATAATCATCTCAAATCACAGTCGGTCATCTGAGATCTGAAGGAATCCTCTGAGATCTGATGAATTCATCAAAAACCTGCAATCACAAAAACAGATACAAAATACCAAATATGCAACTGCAGAAGCAAAGGAGAATGATAGCAATAATAGCAAACATGCCTAAATAATGGATTCAAATAACAAACAAGAGAAATGCAGTAGATTTAATGTTTGATTTTAACTTTATCATGCGGTTATGCTAAATGAGGTGAACTCCAAGATGCATAAACATAATAACTAAGATAATGTATAAAGAAATGCAAAAAAATGATAAAGAGATGCAAACTCTAGACTCTGATTGCCCCCAATCTAGACTATAGTCGGGATCACCTCCAATAATACGAGATCATCTGTGCTTCTCAACAAGATCATCTAAAATCATCTGGAATCACTTGCGATGATCCGAGCTAGATTCGACTGAAAAACAGTAGATTTCTTGCAAGAAAACACGAAATACTAAATGCAAATGATTGTGTGAGAATGCTCTGAGGTGCGTGGAAGTTTAGGGAAGTTTAAGCAGAGTTTTAGGAAAAAAGTCATGGGGAATCAGGGGGATAAACTAAGAAATTCTTAGTTTATGTAGGATTATGGAGAGGTTAGGAGGTTGGGATCATCCCAATCTGGGAGATCTCCAACGGGGAAATCTCCAACTGCGCAGACGTGCTTCTACCCAAGTTGGAGAGGCTGTTGAAACAGAAGCTAATTATGAAAATTTAGTTTTGGGAAAAAATCATCTGGAAATTCTGTCCATGACGAATTCGTCAGATCTGGGACGATCACGTCTAATCTATGACAATATCGTCCAACAGTCAAAACAAATCCTAAAAATGGCATGGAAAACGAGGAAAGTGGGTAACAAGCGGTTAACGGGTGGTTTGAGGTTAAAATTTGAATTTTTATGTTTTTACTAAGGTTTAACCGTGCCAATTTTAGGGTGCTACATTTTGCCCCCTCTTTAGCAATTTTTTGAAGAAAATGCATTAAAGACAATTTTTTCCCGTTTTATGAGAAAGCAAAAATGTACTCAATTTTTTAGACGATGATTCTTGGTCGAATCGTACGACTGCTGACTATGGTGCCCCCTCCGTTTTTTTACCCAAATCGAACGTTTGAGGTAAAAATGCGAAAAAGCAAAATTAAAAAAAATGTTGTTGTTTTTGAATAAAATTAAGAAAAATAGGGAAAACCCTAATTCATTTTTACTGTTCCAGAGCTCTACAGAGAGAAACAATGGTGGAGACAGCGCACAAAGTTATAGAGGTCCGGCATGGGCTACGGGTAAGGATCTAATCCTAGTAGATTAGGTTTGATTTCACTTTGTGCAATTTTTTGATTTAAATGTTGATTGTTCGATTGATTATTGATGATTCATGTGATTATGTCGTTTTTAAAAACATTATAATTTTATGTCATGTTGTAAAATTTAAATGAAATAATCTGATGTAAACAATTGGTTGTTTTGGTGTGATTTGATGAGAATAAAAGAGACTTATAACAATAATTTCAAAGGACATTTTCACTGTTATAGACCATTTCATGGAGTCGCCGCTTGCTCGGTCATCAAGCTAATCCCAATATAGAAATATTGCTAAAAGTAAAATAATGCTTAAGAGACTGTCTTAAGACTTTGTGTTGTGATGGTGATGATGATGGTTTGTGATTTGTTTTCAGATTTTCAAAAAAATATTATGCATGACATATAACAGAAATATGATTTTTCTAGGCATAAATTCCTAAGTGTGATAAAATTTTTAACAATTCCTTAGAAATTATACCATGGTTGCAAAATTGAATGTTGACATAATGACATGAAATAGAATAAGTGTTCGTTCATTTTTTAAAGCACAATTGTGTAACATAATTATGTAAGTCATATGTTTGGATTAATTTGTTTAAAATAAATGGAAAATAAGATTAGAACAATAGTTTGCGCTAGGCATAGAATTATAGGTATAGACTTATACCATCATCGCGAAATCCTAAGAAGAAATTGATATTTTAGTTTTATTGCATGATTGATTTTTGACTTTTGATAAACATAAAAATAATAATGACTTTTTTGATTATATTTGTGTCATATGTTGGTTGAAAGCATTTTGTGATTTTTGAAAACAATGTATACAATTATTTTTGTACAAAGCAGAAGTTTGGAAATAAGAAGATAAAACTATTCCAAAAAGAATTGCAGAAATATTTTAAATTATCTCAAAGACAAATGTAGATTTATAAAGGACCCTCATGTGCAAATGTGAGTTCATTACCGATCTTGATTTATCATAATGATACAAAATCTCTCAAATACAAATGTGTGTGCGATTGTATTGTTCATTCATCAATTTTGAGCAAGATAATTTGATACAAGTAATTTGAATTAACCAAATGAATATTTGTTGACCATGATTTATATGCATGTAACCGTACCAGACTACTGTGTAAGTTAGGTTATCAAGAGCTAGCTAATCCATAATTCGACATAGGTCTGTACAAAAGAAGGTCACTAATGTGACAGACATATCACCACACTAGGGATTACCTAAGGCCAAGTGGGTTGGGCACAAACCACCTGTTATGGGGCTTACCTCACAGTTTTCGAATAATTGAGAATTCCAGGGATTCAAGCTCATTCACCCTTATTTTCTTTTCAAGGGGTAGGGAAGGATTTATTGCATTTTGCTTTTGCTTTTTCTCTTTTCTCTTTTCTCTTTTTTTTTTTTTGTATTTTTTTTTTTTGTAGTTTTGCTTGGAACTGAGATAATGCTGAAATGTTGTTGTGATGATACAAAATAATATTTTCTCTTTCTCTTTTGTTTTGACTTTTTCTTTTGCTTCCTATACTAGGGATACTTTCTCGGATTAGCTATAGAGCAAGGTATTTTTATTCCGGGTAGGGGTGAGCTTGTCCTTTTGTCAATTCTCAAAGATTCTAGACCATGTGCATGATAGGATAGCAGGGGAAGCTTTTCGCTCAAGAAACCACTTCTACTATGTAGCATCATATCGAATTTGCAACGAAATCATTTTAATGTGA
The DNA here is from genome assembly GCA_028583015.1 of Wollemia nobilis. Taxonomy (NCBI): domain Eukaryota; kingdom Viridiplantae; phylum Streptophyta; class Pinopsida; order Araucariales; family Araucariaceae; genus Wollemia; species Wollemia nobilis. The sequence continues at coordinate 575,899 of JAQPPZ010017204.1, forward strand.
AAATATATGCTTGGTTCAAGTAAATAACAAGATCAGTTCTCTATGCTCAAAACTTTATTTAATGCCAATGTGGACTTTGATATAAGAGAGATTAATAATCATACCAAATAAAATCAAGATATTTAGTCATGTGAGTGTGAAAGTGCAGGATTCCAAATAAATGATAATTTATCCAAAATAATTGAAAATATAAATGCAATACTTCCAGAATTGACAGGTATGAAAATAAAATATGTTTTTGAAGATTTTGGTGATTTTGATGATTTTGATGTTTTTATATTTTGATATTTTGATTTTGATTGATGAATTGCAAGAAGAAATACTATTACTGTTCTTCAAAAATATTTTGATAGAAATGGCTAAAATGAAACAATATGCAAAATACAATATATACAAATGATGAAATGACCCAATATTATGCATAATAACGCTTAAGATGCATAATGTTCACAGGTTCTTTAAGATATTTACCATCTAAGGTAGATAATTTGTATGCTCCTAATCCAAATTTAGTAGTGATGATATACGGTCCAAGCCAGTTGGGCTCAAACTTACCTTTAAGGTCTTTAGTTGCATTAGTATTTTTTTTTATTTTCTTTTAAAACAAGGTCGACAATCTCAAAGGATCGATGATGAACTTTCTTGAGATATGCTCTCTTAAGCTTGTTTTGGTAGGCACAAAGATGTTCCAAAGCATTGATGCGCTTTTCATATAAGAGTTCCAGTTGACTAAATCTGCCAGCATCATATTCATCTCCTACTTCAGTATCTTGAAGTAGTAGAGCCAAAGAAGGAACTTCTAGTTCAAAGGGAAAAATAGCTTCAACACCATAGACAAAAACAAAAGGTGAAGTTCCAGTGGGGGTGCGAACGCTAGTTCGATAGGCCCACAAAGCAGGATATAATTGGATGTGCCAATATCGACCAGATTTATTGACCAGTCTTTTGAGGATTTTGATTAATGTTTTATTAGATGCTTCTGCTTGGCCATTACCCTAAGTATAATAGGGAGTGGGCCAACGATGTTGAATTTTGTATTTTTGACATAATTTTTTGACATATTTATTTTTGAAACAAGTTCCATTATCTAAAATGAGATTTGCAGGAATTCCGAACCTACAAATAATTTGATTAAAAATGAACTTGGAAACTTGGGTTCAAGTACAAGAAGCTAAATTCATAGCTTCAACCCATTTTGTGAAATACTCGATAGCGGTTATGATGAATTTGTGTCCATTAGATGACACAGGGTTGATTTTTCCAATGATGTCTAAGCCCCATTTTGAAAAGGGCCAAGGAGATGAAATGGCATGTAGCTTTTGTGCAGGCGCATGGACAAGGTCAACATGTTTCTAAAACTTGTCACAATGGCGCACATAAGCATGTGCATCATTCTCCATGGTAGGCCAAAAATATCCTATCCTAAGGAGCTTCTTATTAATGGTGTTACGACTAAAGTGTCCTCCACAAGATCCATCGTGGGCTTCACTCAAAGTTGATCTAGATTCATCTAGATTCAAACATCTTAGTAAGATGCCTTCAAAAGATATCCTATACAAGGTATTACCAATAATTATGAAGTGACTTGCTCGCCTACATAATAATCGATGTTGGTTGCTATTACAAACTTCAGGGAAGGTCCCATTTTGTAGAAAATTAAATATATCAGTGTACCAAGGTTTAGGAGTAGTTTCATTGATTAGAAACACATCCAAAGGTTCTAAGCATGATTTGCTTGAAGCGGGCTCCTAGAGTCGATGAATAATGATGGTAGCATATTCATCATCTAACTCCAAGGGAAAAAGAGATGTAGCTATAGCCATAGCGTCAGCTGCACGGTTGTTGGTTCAAGGAATAGCTTCCAAAGTAACTTGATCAAATAAAGATAATAATTGTAAAAAATATGTTTTATATGGGCGTAATTTATCATCTCTAGTCTGATAAATATCATTGATTTGATTTATGAAAAGTTGAGAATCATCGAAAACCAATAAATTTTTAATTTTTAGTGCTAAGCAGCTCGTAATCCAAGGATAAGAGCTTCGTATTCAACAGTATTATTGGTGCAAGCAAACATTAATTTAAAGGATAGAGGTATAAGATGTTTTTGTGGGGATATTAAAATAATACTCGCACCAGCCCCACTCATGCATCAGGCTTCATCAAAGTATAGGGACCATTGCTCAGAATGGTCTGCCTCTAATTTAAGGCATTCATCAGGAAACTCAATGATGAGGGGATGGGTAGATTCTAAGGGTGTAGCAGCTAATTGATCTGCTATGATTTGGCCCTTAAAAGACTTTTGTCCTATAAAAGTGAGTTCAAACTTGCTTAGCGCAAGAACCCACTTGGTTGTGCGACCAGATAAGTACAGTCAACTCATGAGATACCACAAAGGATCGAATTTAGCAATAACACACATTTTTTGGCTGAGCATATAATGGCGTAGTTTCTGTGTAGAAAATACGACTGCGAGACATAATTTCTCTAATGCTGTATAACAAGTTTCATAACTGATTAAGGTTCTACTGATATAATAATTAGCACGTTCTTTCTTCTCATTTTCAAGTTGAGCTAACATAGCTCCTAAGGCAAAATCTAAGGCAAAAATGTACAAGATAAATGGACGATCAAATCTAGGTGGTGAAAGCACTGGTGGTTTAAGGAGATATTATTTAAGGAGGTCAAATGCTTCCTGGAATTTTTCATCCCAATGAAAAGGGACATCTTTCTTAAGGAGCTTAAGAAAGGGTCCGGTTTTGTCTACCAATTTATCAATGAAGCGGCGAATAGCTTGAAGCTTACCTTGTAAACTTCATAATTTAGATATATTTACGGGTGCGGGTATATCAATGATAGCCACTATCTTGAGAGGATCAATTTCAATGCCATGCAAAGAAACGATAACCCCCAATAATTTATCATACTTAACTCCGAATATACATTTAGCTGGATTCAATCAAATAAGATACTCCCTTAACCGATCAAATACTTTTCTCAAGTCATCTAAATGATCATCTTCATTGATGGAACGAGCTATAATATCATCTACATAATCATGTATAATATCATGCATCATATCGTGAAAGATATAAGTCATGGCTCATTGATATTTTGCACCTGCATTCTTTAAACCGAATGGCATCACTTTCCAACAAAATGTCCCCTAAGGGGTAATAAAGGTTGTTTTAGCCTGATCTTCAAGAGCTATCATGATCTGATTATAACCAGAAAATCCATCCATTAGGGATATCATTCCACTCCCAGTAGTAAAATCAATGATCTGATCCATGTTGGAAAGAGGAAAATCATCTTTAGGGCATGCAACATTAATATCTCTGAAGTCTGTTCAAACCCTAACTTTAGTGGCTTCTTTCTTAGTTACTGTAACTACAGTTGAGATCCATTCAGCATAATCAATGGCTTGTATAAAATTAACCTTCAAAAGTTATTATAATTCTCATTTGACTAGTAAGGCCACTTTAGGATGCATTTTTCTAAGTTTTTGTTTAACAGGTTTAGCATCTGGATGGACTACTAGATGATGCATAACTACAGAAAGGTCCAAACCTGGCATGTCTTCATATGTTCAAGAAAAAACATCTTCATAGTCTTTAAGAAATGAAATGTATTTATCTTGTTTTTCTTGACTTAATTTTGATCCAATATTGATTATGTGAGGATTATCTTCGGTTCCAATGTTAATTTTTATAATTTTTTCAACTTCCACATGTAAATCTCTCTCAAAGTTTGGTGGGGTGGGTGAGACACCCAATTCTTGTAATTCTTCCAAGGTTAGCTTGGATAATTCACCTTGAGGATTCATGGCCTCAAGCTGGGCTATACTAGGTATAGATCCATCAAAATAAAATCCGTTATGTAACAATTCCTCAACGAAGACATCATGGAAGATATCCCCTTCCAACTCATCGTCAGATTCAGAAATCATCTCAGGGTAGGCTATGGATAGCATATTACAAGTGAAGGGATTGTTCATTGAACATAAAGAATCTTGTTTATCCAAATAATCTTGGTAAGATATGAGATGGTCATCATCCTCAAATGGGAAGGGCTGACCTTTACTAGGAAATAGGCCCACACTGCATCGGGCAAGCCATGGTTCAACCTCAAAAGGTTCTTTCATACCATTCTGGAAAGGTCCCAAACCTTTCCCTTTATATCCCAATTTAAGCATTATGGGCTTAGATTTAATTGAAAGCATGAGATTTCGGAAATAAAACACTGAGATGCAAATAAAACAGAACTAAATCGAGGCATAAAATAACACAGATAGAATTAAATTAAAAACAAGAGCACAGCCCTTTTTATTAATGTAATTTCGCTCGGTTACAGTATCTCTCTTCAGTTACATGTTTTTGGTTACAACAGATGAACAGTAATTTCTTTTCGCATGCCCACATGTAAAATGGGCGGGCTGTAGTGTTGTCGCCGCTTGATGTTTAATGAGTCCCTGCTTGCTGCCGTTCTTGCTGCAAAAGAAACAGTAAACTGTTAATAGCACCTGCAACAAGAAGACAAAACGTTTGACTGTAGAGAGCAGTGAGAAATGCACGTACAAGACTGATTAGCTGCTTTGAATGAAACAATTCTAAATAAACCTGCAACTGTTACAGAGAATAGCATGCATATTCGAAAACATATGTTATAGAGCATGAACTATTTTAATCATATTTGAAGACAACAAGTATTCGAACATGATAAAACATAAACTATTGCTTCAATACGTTTGAAAACAGCATATACAAAACGTAAACGACTTTAATCCATTCGAAACAGCATAAATTGAATTAGCACTACGAACATATGTGGGATGCCCAAGCGGCCTGCCCTGTAAAAATCTGACTTCGATGCCAATCCACTAGGAATTGGCTCAAAGTCCCGGATAACGTGTTGTCGGAAAATTAATGGATTATTGTAATCCTATGGTCGGGTCTGAAAGTCAGAAGAATGTAGTGAAGAAATACTGTAAACGAGTCTCTGGTTTTGCAGCACTTCGCTATGCTTCAAAAAAATGCTTCGCAGTCCTTATTACGTATCGAGCCAGTTTTTTATAGAGGGTTCGGCCTCTGAGAACATTAATGCCAAACCCTAAGTCCGCAGGCGCCGCTCAAATTTGATCCTTATCGGGCCATTATGGGACATGGCTCGCACTGACAGATCGCAGTTATGAGGCGTGGCCTCGGATCGGATATTTTGAAACCGCTTGTCTCATTAATGCCCGCTGTAAAATCCACCGTTTTACAGACCCACGGGGTTTCTTCGAGAAGGGACACGTAGAGGTGCCACGTGGCGGTCGTTCCTTGGATGGTTGAATGCATGGTTTTGACTTTGGTGACGTGTCGGCTCGTGGCCCAAAGTGTCGCGATATCGCGATGCTTTGGGCCGGCTTTGGCTCGGGGCCCAAAGTGTCGCGATATCGCGACGCTTTGGGCCGGATTTGGCTCATGGCCCAAAGTGTCGCGATATCGTGACGCTTTGGGCCGGCTTTGGGTCGGGGCCCAAAGTGTCGCGATATCGTGACGCTTTGGGCCCGCTTTGGGTCGGGGCCCAAAGTGTCGCGATATCGCGACGCTTTGGGCCCGCTTTGGGTCGGGGCCCAAAGTGTCGTGATATCGCGACCCTTTGGGCCCGCTTTGGGAGGACCGCTTTGGGTCGAGGCCCAAAGTGTTGCGATATCGCGACACTTCGGCCAGGGCTTGGTTTTTGACAAAAGGCTTGGCTTAAAGAAGGCTTTGAAGAAGGCTAAGAAGTTTGTTAAAGGCTCTAGAATGACCGACTTTGCTCTGCTCATTTTTTGATCTTTTAAACTGTTGTGCGAGTGGTTAAGACCACTATTTGACCTCTAAGGGCTGCCCTAAAAGCTGTGATATCAATGTGATCAATGTTTGTAATCACTTAATCAAAATGGTGCTGTTTTGGTGTCTACAGATGCCCCTTTTTGGGAAGCACTGCGGGTGACGCGATCTTGAGCAAAAATATACGACCAAAGCACTAATGATTAGGGTTTCTTGGTAACCTAACCAACTTTTAATGCCCCAAGTATGGAAAGGGGCATGCATTCTTGAATCCTTGCTTCTGACGAGCTAAGGAATTTGATTTCAAGTGTTAACCTATTTTGGTGAGGTGTTACTTGAGCTTGGACATTGATCAGTCATGATTAGGCAAAGGGTGCAACCTTTTATCCACAGGGGAACCTTGTGTTCATGCTTCGGGAATGCCAAGTGTTTAATCTGTTTGTGATAATTGCTTGTTTACTGCCCCAAGCAGGAGCGTGAATGTCTTTGTCAATGATTCTTTGAATGCATGTCATTACCTTGATTGGGTGTGTGCTTGTTGATTGGTGACTAAGTGTGACTACCCCCTCAAGCGACGAATCGATGAGGGAATGACCTTCGTGAGAAAAGCGACGAGTCGCTTGACCCAAGATGACTTAGGTTAGGGTGGCTTTAGATGTTTTTCCATTTGAGCACATGCAATTTCCCGACATTTGGACCTATTTTTGGTGGGTGTTAACCCTTTTGGTGATGCCATAATGGGGTGAAATCATCAAAAACCTGTCTTCCCATGGAGCGGTCCAGCTATGATAGCCTTCTTAGGGAAGTAGGAGAATGAGAATTTGAGCCCCGACATCGATTTTCTATGCCAAGAGGTTAAGTGCAAGAGCACTTGTGTCCAGCAATGCTTATTGCTTCTTTTTGTGTTGCATTTTTGTTTTTTTTTTTGTTGTTTTGATTTTCTTTCTTTGCGTATATGTCATGATTTTATGCACAATGATTTTCTTTCTTTGTCTTTTCTTGTATTTTTTGGTGGTATTGTAAGGATGAAAAGTAGCGCAGTTGGTTTTAGAAATGTAGAAAAGGTTTTCCGAGACTCAGAAAAGTAGCGCAGTTGGTTTTAGAAATGTAGCAAAGGTTTTCCGAGACTCAGACCAAGTTATTTCACATCCCTGTGTGTGCAATTGAGTTCATTTATGTGGTATTTGTCAGGATACCGCCAGTGCCAGATGGGATTTTAACCGAACCTGTATAGAGGATCACCTAATTAGCTCCACTAACTCCTTTGTTGTATGTAGTTAGATTAATCTGCGGTGTTCTCCAGGATACCATAAGCTAGCTCATCCACATGCAAACATTGATCTGTACACAAGTTAATGTGACAGATATATCGTCATGCGAGAAGTTTACCGCCAGTGACCGATAGGCTATCAACCAAACCGATGCTGAGGCTTGCCTCATGACCTGTCAGAATCTTTGAGAGTTCCAGGGATTCAAGGTCAACTCCCTTCTTTTCTTCAATTGTATTGGGATACTTGCTCGTTATAGTAATAATAATCATTGTTTATTTTGATTTTTTTTTCTTTTCTCTTGAGCAAGGGATATGGAGTGACGATAATCACTATGCTTTGTGCTTTTTGAGATGTGCACTGTAGGGTGTCAAATTTTGAAGTTTTGACATTTTGCAAATTTTTGACGTTTTGCAACTGTTGAGAACTTTAGGGATTCATAGGGAATTGGGTAGGGAGGATGCTTGTCCTTTTGCCAACTCTCAGCATTCTAGGGGTCATTCGCACAGGGGGATGAGCAAGATAACCATTTCGCTTGTGGTGACCTAGATTATTTTGCAGGTTTCGTCTTTCGTTCACACAACTCAGGAATTGTTTTATGTGTTTTAATTTGTGTTGGGATGTTACATAACAAGGTGTATTTCAAGTATGACTCTACCTTTGTAAAATCTGTTCGACTTGATACACTACATGGCTAAAGAGGAAAATGATGACTAAATCACTGAAATTCTTGGTACATTCCCAGACCACTGACTGTAGTGTGGTAAAAGTTATGCTTGGTGTTTTGTTGTTTTTGTAAAATGGAACAGTGTGGAACAAGATGGACTAGTAGAACCATGATAGCCTATGGTGTCGTTGACCTGTACGACCATGAATATGCAATGTATGGATGCAATGCTTGGATGTAGCTATGTATTTTTGTATTTTTGATGGATTGATTTTGGTGAATATGAAGATGAATTGCGAGAAGAACTCTCTATTGATGAATTTGAATATGCCTAGAAATGAGATGCAAATTTTTGTTGTTTTTGATGATTTTTGTTGTTTTTGAATTTTCATGATTTTTGCCCAAGTGATTATGGAAATCCTTGGAGCGTTTTGGGATTGACCAAGCGATTGCAAAAATCCTTGGAGCCTTTGGGATTGACCAAGCGATTGTGATAATCCTTGGAGCATTTTGGGGTTGACCAAGCGATTTTAAGAATCCTTGGAGCTTTTGGGGTGACCAAGCGATTTTAAGAATCCTTGGAGCTTTTGGGGTGACCAAGCGATTTTAAGAATCCTTGGAGCTTTTTGGGATTGACCAAGCGATTGTGATAATCCTTGGAGCATTTGTGGGATATGGCTCTCTTTAGATATGAAATGGTCGCAAATGACTGATATTCAAGGGTTCTGTTTCCTTGATACCATCAAGAGAAGCTAGCCGGTATGTCCCGGGTCCAATTTTGCTATCAATGACATACGGACCTAACTAATTTGCCGCAAACTTGTCCCTTAGGTGGTATGGCAAACTAGAATTTTGTTGATTTTCCTTCAAAACCAAATCACCAACGCGAAAGTCCCGAAGGTGAACTTTCATGTTGTAAGCTTTCTTAAGTCGCTCTTGATAAATGCGTAAATGCTCGAGAGCATTAACGCGTCGTTCGTCAAGCAACGTAAGCTGGTCTAACCGGGCCTGCCACGCAAAATCATCATCGATGAACTCATGCATTGATATGCGCAGGGAAGGAATCTCCAACTCTAGAGGCATGACTGCCTCGGAGCCATACATGAGCGAAAATGGAGTGGCCCCAGTGGGCGTCCGAATGCTAGTGCGATAGGCCCATAGGGCAAGTGGGATGTGAATGTGCCAGTCCTTATGATTGTCTGCGACGGTATTTTTAAGGATGGCAACTAGCATTTTGTTTGACGCCTCTGCTTGTCCATTCGCCTGCGGATAATAAGGTGTTGAAAAGTTGTGCTGAATCTTGTACTTTGTGGTCAAAGCACGCACGTATTTGTTCTTGAAAGGTGTCCCATTATCCGAGACTATTTTGGATGGAATACCAAAACGACATATGATGTTATGCAAAATGAACTCCATAATGCGGGGTCATGTCGTAGAGGTAAGCGGAATTGCTTCCACCCACTTGGTGAAGTACTCTGTGGCCGTTATGATAAACATGTGATGGCCTGACGACGCAGGGGAGATCTTTCCAATGAGATCAAAGCCCCATTGCAAAAATGGCCAAGCAGACTGGACTATCTGCAAGGCCTGAGAAGGTACGTGCATTAGATTGGCATGATGTTGACACTTCACGCACTTCTTGACATAGGTGCAACAATCTCGCTCTAAAGATGGTAAATAATACCCCATGCGAAGAATGTGCTTTGCGATGGCAATTCCACTGAAGTGGCCACCACATGTACCATCGTGCGCTTGGGCGACTGCCCAAGTGGACTCTTGCTGGTCCAAGTAATGAAGGAGGATTCCTTCATAGCTGCGATGATACAAGATGTCTCCTATCAAGACATACTTAGCCGCTTTCTGCTTGAGTGCTCATTTTGCGGCATGAGTCAAATCAAGTGGGAGACTACCTAACTTGAGGTAGTCTCGAATGGGTAAATACCAGTCCTATTGATCAGAAACCTCGATAGTATGAACAACCAATCCCTCCTGAAGTTCATCCATAGAAAATGTTGAATGGGATAGAACCTACAAGAATAGTATTGTGTTGCTATTAATGGGAGTAGGGGAGAACAAGGACCCCCAGTTGGCTTGTTTCAGACGATCTCAGATTCGATAGAACCTATCCGAGGATGGTTCAATTTGTATCATGTGGATTCCTAGCGTCGAGTCTAAGCTTGCACGCTCCATCGCGGATTGCGATAAGGTTTTGACTTGAATGGTTGTCATATCACCAAAAAGGTCTTGCGGAATTAATGACCCCAAGGAGGCCATTGTATCCGCAAAATGGTTTGATGATCGAGGGAGTGCCTCGATGTCATACCACTCAAGTTTTACCAGGAATTTGTCCACAAGGGCTTTATAAGCCTTCAAAACTGGGCATTTGCATTGATATACCCCTTTGACTTGATTGACTATTAACGACAAATCACCAAAGATGTTCAGTCTTTTGATGTTCATGGTGATTGTTGTCTGAAGACCTAGGAGCAAGGCTTCATACTCTGCGTTGTTGTTGGTGCACGGGAAGTTTAATTTAAATGACAAGGGCATTGGAGCACCCTGCGGTGTGAAGAATACAATTCCTGCACCACCACCTTGCTCACACTTAGAACCATCAAAGAATAGGGTTATGTCGGCCTGTGACTCAGGCTCATCAGAATCTGGCGATTCTGAGACATGAAATACCCCATCATCGGGTAGTTCTATGACCAGAGGCTGATTGTCTTCAAGAGGAGCCTCTGCTAGTTGATCGGCTATGACTTGTCCTTTGATAGATTTTTGTCCAATAAACTCTATGTCAAATTCTGTCAACAACATGATCCATTTCACCGTGCGACTACTATGATAAGTACGACTCATCATGTATCGCAATGGATTCTCCTTAGACACAACATACGTAGTGTTGCTCAGCATGTAGTGGCGTAGCTTTTTGGTAGCAAACACCACTGCCAAGCAAAGTTTCTCAACGTATGCATAGTTAAGTTCGTAGCCCGACCGAGTGCGGCTAAGATAGTATGTAGCCTGTTCCTTGTGAAGTTCATTCTTCTGGGCTAGCATGGCACCCAGTGCCACCTCAGTAGCTGAGATGTATAAGTAGAACGGCAATCCTGGCCTAGGTGGTGCCAATACTAGCGATGAAGCCAAGTATTGTTTGATCTCGTCAAAGGCTGACTGGCACTCGTCATCCCAATGAAATGTAACCCCTTTGTGCAATAATTTGTTCATGGGTCGGCACTTGTCAGATAATTGTGCTATGAAGCATTTAATCGACCGACATTTCCCTGCAGACTCCTGAGCTGCTTGATTGTGGTTGGGGGAACCATTTCAAGGATTGCCTTGACTTTCTTTGGGTCCACCTCGATTCATCGTTTTGAGACTATGAAACCCAAGAGTTTTCCAGATGTGACGCCAAATACGCACTTCTTGGGGTTTAGTCTGAATTTATGCTCCATGAGGCGATCGAGGATCTTGCTCAAGTCAGCGATATGATTTGAGCGCGCGAGAGACTTGGCTAATAAATCATCCATGTAATCTTCCAAATTTTTGTGCATGTAATCGTGGAAGATATACGTCATGGCACGTTGGTAGGTGGCACCAGCATTTTTAAGGCCAAAAGGCATGACCTTATAACAAAATGTCCCCTAAGGCGTTGTGAATGCCGTTTTGAGTTGATCCTCAGGATTGATACGAATTTGATTGTATCCCGAGAAACCATCCATTAGGGAGAGCATTTCGTGACCTGCTGTAGCGTCTACCAACGCGTCGATGCTGGGCAAGGGGAAATCATCCTTAGGATTCGCTTTGTTTAAGTCTCAAAAATTGGTGCATATGCGAATCCTCCCATTGGGCTTCTTGATGGGAACCATGTTGGACAACCATGGCGGATAATCCACGCAGATGACAAATTGTGCGTCCAACAACTTTTGTAATTCATATTTGACCATCAAGGCCACTGTTGGGTGCATCTTACGTAGTTTTTGCTTTACAGGCTTGATTGTCGGATCAGGCGTTAAATTATGCGTGACTAGCTGCGGGTCTAGTCCTGGCATATCCTTGTACGACCATGCAAAAAATTCCTTCTTTTCTTTAAGAAGGGCAATGTAGTCGGCTTGCTCTTCGGGGGAAAGGCTTACCCCCAGCTTGAGAATCTATGGATTCATTGGATCTGTGTCGATGTCTACATCAGTCGTCTCCTCGACTGACATGTGGGATCCATCCTCCAACTGATGTGGAGTTGGGATCAAATGGATATCATTAGCTAAATTTAGATCTATGCTTGGAACCTCAGGTTCCTCTTCAGCTTGAAAAATATCCTGAGTTGTCCTTGGGGTAAAATGAGGCATTTCACCAAAAGGCCAGTACTCTGCTGGTGATAGGGGTGAATTGACGCGATCCCAGTCGATGGCATCTATGTCTAGATGCAATGACCATGCTGGATCAACCGAATTGTGGATGGGTGCGGTCAAATCAATGGAGATCATGTGGATGGAATGAATTTGGTCTCCATTACCACGGGTATGATAACTTGATTTTTCTAGATATTCCCTATACTCTGGATCTGGATCTATGGGAACGGGCACGAACGGATCGGCCCTATGTGCCAAATTGAGGACAGGGTCTTCCCTCGGCACTATTGTTATCATAGGGTCTCAAGGTGGACGGTGCTCATCGTGAATGTGGAGCCATGGATCCAAGATCAGGTCCCACCCTGCTGGGTCAACCCACCATTCATGCCCTAATCGTATGCCCATCTGTCCCATTAGGTCTTCATGAGTTAAAGCACGATAATGTCATCGTGCATGTCTGAGATAGTCCATCTCAGTCTCATCTTCTAAGTCACTTTTGAAGATCCAAAAATGTTCATTCTCTTCAGTGACTATTGCTTGCGATGTTGAGGACTCTTCTTGTTCCAGTGAATTAATCTGGTCCCATTGTGGTTGTTCCACTCTTAGTGGAGGGACCTGATTCTCTTGAGACTGTGTTATTTCATCTGGAACCTCTAAGGGGAAAAGTTTCAGAAAGATGTCTGGCAGATGTTGATGTTCTCTTTGGGGATGGGTATCTGAACTTTCGCCTCTCTCTAGCAAAGGAGAGGGATTACTGCTGTTACCAAGGGTGTTTTGTGACCATGGGAGGTAATCTCCCAATGTAAATTCTATTTTTGGGTTGGCATAGAGATCTAGTGCCAATCCCCCCTTGTTGCCTATTTCTAGGTCTTGCATATTTTCAACCAAGATGTCTAAGGGCAGGGGGTGGTTGAACCCTACTCCTGACTTGTCATATGGCATCTGATATCTTTGTTGGCAAGGGAGACGCATCCCTTGCTCATATCTTCCTAGCTCGTATCCATGCCAATGGCATTGGTCGAGATATTTGAGGGCAAATTGTGGGTTTGACATATAATTGATGTTTTCAACAAAAGGTTCTTTGTCTGCTTCCTTTTGCTTACATGGTTCAAGACCATGATCAAGGCCCCCATACACAAAATTTGTCTGGTTGGGTGAGTGACCTAGGGAAACAACTGTTCCTATGGGAAGGCGAGGTCTTCCCATATCCTGGACTGACTCTAATGCGGCGTTGCCACAAAATTCTGCACTATGTACTCCCCCAGGCCTGTACTAGCCATTTTAACAGTGATTGTTGATGCTTCGGAGGGAGGGAACGGGAGTCCTTCCTGAGTCCATTCCATGTTTGGTAGGTTTGGGGTCTCAGCTTCCGTTGTGCTGGATATTTCCTCTATTGATATCGTTGATATTGTGGGCAACCCCTCTTCTAAGGGTTGAGCCTCTTCCATGATTTGTTTTCCCTTGTACTTCTGTGTAGCCATGACGGGTGACATTGATAATGAAGGAGTAGATGATGAAGTCTCACCTGGCTGGGGTTTTGGTGATTTGGTCATCAGTGGTGCTTGCGGTATTGGACCCTGTTTAGATGGATTTAATTGGAAATCCAAATGCGTTGAAGGGAGGGTCGACTGAGGCATTAGTTGTACCGCATTGCAATACTTGAAGGGTTCCAAGTCCATTGGGACTACGTGTATTTCACCTTCAAAAGCATACTTTAAGCACTGGTGAGCGATGGAAGGGACACATTTCATGTCTCGAATCCAAGGCCGCCCTAGCAGTATATTGTAGGCCATCTCGCCTTCCAACACATGGCACAATGTTGGGGTTGTCTTTTGTCCTACCTGGACAGGTAGAACAACCGTGCCGACTGTCGAGCATATTGCATCATTGAAAGCTCGCAGTGTGTACGTGGAGGCTGTGATATGAGAGGCTGGCAGCTTCAAATGTTTCAGGGCTGCAGTGGTAATAATATTACTGGATGAGTCAATATCTACCAATACTCTCTTATACGGGATCCCATTGATCCGCGCAACAACATGCAGGGGTGGATCTGTCGCGTCATTTGATATTGCTTTGACTTCATCCTCTTTGAAGATGATGACCGGCTCAGTACATCGTTTTACGTGTCCCACGAAGTTGTTGAAAGAATTTGCTTCTTGGGGCTGTAATTCGATGGTTTTTAAAATGTCCATAAGAGCTTCTCTATGAGGTGTTGATTGTTGAATAAGCTCGTAAATGGACAGCCTAGCCGATGTGGTCCGCAAAATCTGCGTGAGTTTGGACCGTATCGTGATTTCTGGTCTAGGCGGAGGTGACTGTATAGGGTGTTGTTGAGGCTGTGACGTTGTCGGAACTTCCTTTGTGGCTGTCCCAGGGGCAACTACTGAGTATTTTTTATTCCTCGTCACTATACTGATCATTCCCACAAATCCTTGCATGGGAAGATTCTGGCGCACCTCATTGACTTGGAGAGGTTTTTCCTGTGCCTCGTGGGCAGGCAAGGGGTCCTTGAATACCCCCATTTGTTGGTTGTTTGGCGCTATGGGGTTATCCATGACCAATGTTTTATTTTCGATTAAATCTTGGATTAGTCCTTTGAACTTCCAACATCCATTCAAATCGTGTCCCCTTCGCCTATGAAATCTACAGTATAGTTCCTCTCTATATCCCTTAGGTTTAGGAGCGTTAGGGTCTATAGTCGGGATCTCTGGAAGGGTTACTAAATTTGCCGCTGACAAGCGGTCAAATAAGGAGTCCCTAGACTCCGTGTAGGGGGTGAATTGTCGCTTAGGGTGACGCTGCTGATTCTGCTCCTGTTTCTTGTTATCTTTCTCATAACTAGGAGGCACTGCCTGGTAATTGGCCTTTTGAGGCTGCGTGTCTTGCACTGGCTTGGGAACATTGATTGCAACTTGATTAATCGCTGCGGGTTGTGATTGCGTATTCCCAGTCTTAGTGGTTTTATTCCACTCTTTCTTCTTAGGCTTGGCAATTATGCCTTCGCCTATTTTAATCTCTTCTATGACTCTGGCTTGCACCAAGGCTTCTTCTAAGCTGTCATATTGCTGTAGCAGCAATAGCCCAGAGATTGATTTTAAGCAACTCCGTGCGAACATCTGAGTGAGATCAGACATAGGGGGATGGTACGGTAGCCTGGAAAGCAAAGCCCTCCATCGGTTCCCGTATGCTGCTATTGTTTCCTCCTCATACTGCCTGAGGCTGGCCAAATCACTTAATGATGCCTTCTTCCTTGTGTTGAAAGCAAAGCGTTCAAGAAATGCATCCACTAGTTGATCTAAGTTGTTGATACTGTGTTTGGGCAATTGTGTAAACTAATCCGAGGCAGGGCCCGTGAATGTGGTTATGAAAGTTCTAAGCAATAATGCATCATTGTATTGGATGCCGAAGCATTGACTCAGGAACCTCGTGACATGTTCTTGTGCGTCCTCATCCCCTTTAAAGACTGCCAATTATGGCAACTTGAAATGTTTAGGGTAAAGAGGTATGGGTACTGAGGGATGCACCGGATGACTACGGAGTTGACGTAGTGTGGGCTTTTGATGCCCAGAAGATTTTATCTCCACAGACTCCAAACGCTCTAATACCGCTTTGTATGCATCAAAATATTTTATTTCTTCTTCTTTGGTTTGCTCCCGTTGTGGGTCAAGGGAGACTGGAGGCCTATGGGGAGGTGGCCGATTGGCAGCCCTCCCGCCTTGATGGGGCGTGTCGACCCATTCTATTTCTGGTTCATACTCCTCATAAAACTCTTGAGGAGTCTCTGGGAGAGCCCTATGACCTTAATCGAGTCCCCGTTGAGGGTACCCATCATTGTTCCGGGGAGTGGCCTCCATTTCGGGTCTATAAGGTCTCGGAGGCAAAGCTTGACGAGGTCGCGGAGACCTGTCCTGCCCCAACGGGTTGTGCCTCTCATACTGTTGTGCTCTTTGGATGCGAGGGGTTGGCCCCCTCTTAGGTATTTCATAGCGTAACTCATCCACTTCGCGTTGCATGCGCTCTCTATCCAAGCGGTGTCGATACTCTATTTCCTGATGACTTTGTTTAAGCCGCGTGATTTGGGCTTGATGAGCGGCATGTCTGGCGACTGTCGGGTCAACTGGGTCTGCCCTCTTATGTTGAGGAGGTTTTAATGTTTTGCCCATGTGTTTGCCTCGATCTTGATGGTCGAGAATTTCAATGGGTTGCTTCCCTTTGTCGGGGTAAGCGACATTTGTTTGAGGTTCTGGCCTCGATGTGTGATTATGATATATGGCAGGTGCAGAAACACAAGGTTCCCGAGTTGTTTGTTGTTCTTGAGGAATGTGATGATCTTCCTCGTACTCCATTTTATGGGTGTGAGAAAGGCGGGCGGAGTTAGCTAGACCTGTGTAAAGAGCCCTGCGCTCTTGATGTTGTTTTTCTATTCTGATGGGAGATAAATAAGGGACGCCATATCCACGTTGCATGATCGCCACTGAAAGCATGAGATTTCCTAAATAAAACACTGAGATGCAAATAAAACAGAACTAAATCGAGGCATAAAATAACACAGATAGAATTAAATTAAAAACAAGAGCACAGCCCTTTTTATTAATGTAATTTTGCTCGGTTACAGTATCTCTCTTCAGTTACACGTTCTTGGTTACAACAGATGAACAGTAATTTCTTTCCGCATGCCCACATGTAAAATGGGCGGGCTGTAGTGTTGCCGCCGCTTGATGTTTAATGAGTCCCTGCTTGCTGCTGTTCTTGCTGCAAAAGAAATAGTAAACTGTTAATAGCACCTGCAACAAGAAGACAGAACGTTTGACTGTAGAGAGCAGTGAGAAATGCACGTACAAGACTGATTAGCTGCTTTGAATGAAACAATTCTAAATAAACCTACAACTGTTATAGAGAATAGCATGCATATTCGAAAACATATGTTATAGAGCATGAACTATTTTAATCATATTTGAAGATAGCAAGTATTCAAACATGATAAAACATAAACTATTGCTTCAATACGTTTGAAAACAGCATATACAAAACGTAAATGGCTTTAATCCATTCGAAACAACATAAATTGAATTAGCACTATCAACATATGTGGGATGCCCAAGAAGGCCGCCCTGTAAAAATCTGACTTCGACGCCAATCCACTAGGAATTGGCTCAAAGTCCCGGATAAAGTGTTGTCGGAAAATTAATGGATTATTGTAATCCTATGGTCAGGTCTGAAAGTCAGAAGAATGTAGTGAAGAAAGACTGTAAACGAGTCTCTGGTTTTGCAGCACTTCGCTATGCTTCAGAAAAATGCTTCGCAGTCCTTATTACGTATCGAGCCGATTTTTTATAGAGGGTTCGGCCTCTGAGAACATTAATGCCAAACCCTAAGTCCGCAGGTGCCGCTCAAATTTGATCCTTATCGGGCCATTATGGGACATGGCTCGCACTGACAGATCGCAGTTATGAGGCATGGCCTCGGATCGGATATTTTGAAACCGCTTGTCTCATTAATGCCCGCTGTAAAATCCACCATTTTACAGACCCGCGGGGTTTCTTCGAGAAGGGACACGTAGAGGTGCCACGTGGCGGTCGTTCCTTGGATGGTTGAATGCATGGTTTTGACTTTGGTGACGTGTCGGCTTGGGGCCCAAAGTTTCACGATATCACGATGCTTTGGGTCGGCTTTGGCTCAGGGCCCAAAGTGTCACGATATCGCGACGCTTTGGACCGCTTTGGCTCGGGGCCCAAAGTGTCGCGATATCGCGACGCTTTGGGACCACTTTGGGTCGGGGCCCAAAGTGTCACGATATCACGACGCTTTGGGTTGGGGCCCAAAGTGTTGCGATATCACGACACTTTGGGCCCGCTTTGGGTCGAGGCCCAAAGTGTCGCGATATCGCGACACTTTGGGACCGCTTTGGGTCGGGGCCCAAAGTGTCGCGATATCACGACACTTTGGGCCCGCTTGGGTCGGGGCCCAGAGTGTCGCGATATCGCGACACTTTGGGCCCGCTTTGGGTCGGGGCCCAAAGTGTCGCGATATTGCGACACTTAGGCCAGGGCTTGGTTTTTGACAAAAGGCTTGTCTTAAAGAAGGCTTTGAAGAAGGCTAAGAAGTTTGTTAAAGGCTCTAGAATGACCGACTTTGCTCTGCTCATTTTACGATCTTTTAAACTGCTGTGCGAGTGGTTAAGTCCACTATTTGACCTCTAAGGGCTGCCCTAAAAGCTGTGATATCAATGTGATCAATGTTTGTAATCACTTAATTGAAATGGTGCTATTTTGGTGTCTACATTAATATACTCATTAGTAAAATAGCATCTAGCATATCCATCACAATGTGTCTTGATTTTTCTAGGTATTCTTCCCCAGTCATATCCCTTATAAATAAAAGCACAACCCCTGAATTGGTAGATACTTCCCATAGGCTGTGGGAGGCCCAAGGTTCGATGAGAGGGTGGCTATTTATTTAAAATACGAGAATATTGCATAGCAATGTTTGTCTTCTCTGATACAAGAATTTTAGATAAATTGGGTAAGAGCTCATCAATAAGAATGTAAGAGGTAGAAGGATCATTTCCTATGTTTTTGGATGCAAAAATCATGTCTTTGATAGGCATAGACATTGTAGAGATGTCGATGGAAGGATCTAAAGGTATGGAAGTTATAGGAGTGAAACAAGAATCATTGGTTATGGGTTTAGGAACCTTTTGAGGTACTAATGTGGTTTGTTCAGAAGATGGTTGAACTATATGTAAAGGTGAAGTTTATGGGGGTAAAGTAGATGATGTTATAGATGTGTGTTTTATATGTTTATACGGATGATTAGAATCAGGACGGGTGGATGACAGAGCTGGGCAAAATTGAACTCCAACAGGTTCTACCAACGCACACATATCAAAGGGTCTAAGATCACCATGAATGGTAACCAGCTAATTTTTAAATTCAAATTTAACACACTGATGTAAAGTTGAGGGAATAGCTCGCATTGCATTGATCCAAGGGTGACCCAAGAGTATATTGTACGATGCAGGGCAATGTACAATAAACATAGTCATGTCTAAGGTTCTAGGACCAACTTGCAATGGACTAGCAATGAATCCACATGTTTCTTGTGTTTTGTCATTAAAGGCTTTTATGATCATATCAATTCTTTTCATTTCATCACTTCTAAATCCAAACCTTTGGTAGAAGTCAAAAGTGCATATGTTTAAAGATGAACCATTATCAATCAAGACTCGTTTAACTGCTACATATCCAATTAGGGCAGTAATATATAAGGGGTTATCCTTATGTAAACTATGTTGTGGTATATCTCTATCCCGAAAGTCAATACAATCGACTTCTCGAGTTATGATAGTATTGGACATGGCTTCAGGTTGAATATTTTGTGGTACCATCATTTGGCTTAATGTGAAAATTAATTCATACCTATGGGTAGGAGAAGATCGTAAAAGGTCCAAAAGGGAAATTCTAGCTGTAGTATTTGATAATTGTTCTTTAATATTATAAGGAGGTTTAGGTTGAATATTAGGTACATGATTCCCTTTATTAGGATTTTTCAAAACAAATGGAGCTGATCCATCATTCTGAGTTGGATTTTGTTGAGAGTTTTGAGCCTGTTTTCGAGTAACAGCTTCAATGGTACCTACAATATTATTTTGAGGATGATGAATGGGCCTTGGTCTAGCGCTTATGGCTTGTTCATTAGAAAGTAATTGGTGAGAAGATGGTCGAGTAGTAACTCTTCTAGGAAATGGTTCTTTCAGAACCATAGAATTTGTGATGGGTTGAATAGGATCTGATTCATCTTCAAAACTATTCGATTGATTTGAGGTGATTTCCATGTCACTTTCGGTCTCATATTCTACATCACTAAGATCAGGTGTTCGAATATTACATAGAGGTCTGCTTGTAACCATGGATAAAGTTGTGTCAAAGATTTACGGATCATGAAAAGGTAAATGTCCACTAATAGCTCCTACATATCGGGTAGGAGGGGGAACATTATGATGCTCAATTTGATTAGCCACCTCTTTACCATGCTTTGCTAAAGGATGATGAAATATGTCCAATGATTGATTGGCATTCTGATTCTTATTTTGGGAGATATTATTTTGAGCATTATTAGAAGGATTTTGTTTAGGTTGAAAGGCTTGCACCTCGATCTCATTTTTATCAATTAAATATTATATTTTATGTTTTAACATTTTACAAGAGTTGGTAGTATGTCCAAGTCCTCTATGGAAATCACAGTGTAAATCAACTCTATATCCGGGTATAGTTGGATCAGGTTCCTGGATAGTTGGTAATTGGATCAATCCTTATGCTAGTAATTACGGGAGAATGGTTGATAAAGGTTGATTTAACCTAGTAAATTCTTGGGGTGGTTTATCAGGAGGTTTCAATATGAACTTCTCTGTTGTTTTCACAGTATTAACATTGGTAATGTTTCTACTATCAGTGACTCCATCACCCACAACTTGTTTATTTTTATATTGACTTTTGGATGTTTTCTCATCATCTTTTTTTTTGAGCTGACCTCTTCTAATGAGAGCATCTTCCACCCTTCGAGCTAAATATATAGCTTGATCGAAGGTGGTCAAGGTAGCAGTTGATAATTCATAGGATAGTTTTTCTTGTAAATTATTGATAAAAATATCCAACATTTCTCAATAAGGTAACACAAAGTGTAATTTTCCTATCAACTGTCTCCATCGAGCTAAGAAGTCAGAAAAACACTCATCTTTGTCTTGTTTTAGGTTGTACAAATATTTAATGGTTACATGTGTTTCAATATAGGCACTAAATTGATGCACAAAATACTCAGCGGTCTCTTCAAAATTTGTTAAATAATGAGTGGGCAATTGATAATACCACTCCAATGCCATCCCTCCTAAACTTTTTGGGAACATTTTTAATAATAACAAGTCATCATGTGATATATCATGACATGCTATCCTAAACATATGAATATGTTCTATGGGATCTTCAATTCCTTTGTATATAGGTAGGACAAGCATAGGAAAGTGTTTAGGATATGGTTGTGCTACAACTATAGGATCTAGAGGTTGACTACACATCTCTCGATAATTGTACGAGGGATGGTAGGGATCTATCTGGTCCATGTGAGAGACTAACTATTTCACCATGGCTTCTAGATTACTGGTTTGTCCACCATGTTGGTTCGGTGGTACATGAGTATGGCATTTATGAGCGTAGGATGGCATGACATAAGGATTAGATGCTATATTGTTGTTATGTAAATGGTTGGTAGGAAGAGTATTATGAAGGAGATTTGTTGTAGCATTATGTTGAACTCCAGATTGTTGGAAGTTGGTGTTTGGTTTTGTTTTAGGCTTTTGTTGATTTGAAGTATGTTGATCAATAACTTGGTGAAATAAAGCAATGAATGATGTTTTCTTTTGTGGGGGAATAGCTTTAGGCTTGGTAACAGGCACTCTAGGTGGTTGGGTAACCTGTTGTTGTTGCATATTCTGGATCATAGCAGCCATATCCAAATTGGATGGTCCAGCTTGATCACTTTCTTGATCAATGAAGGACAAGGGATTAGTGCATGTGTTATATATTTCTTCTAGGGTTGCTTGAGTGTCACTAATTTGATCCTTGTCCATATGGACTGCTCTATTAAGGGTGCCCATATTATTATGGAGGAACTTCCAAAAATGTTCCATGTTCTCAAAAGTAACAGCTCCCTATGAGGATATCCTAGGAGATGAGGATCCTTCCTCTCTAACAATTTCTCTTTGTTTATTTGCGTCAACATACTCTTCTTCTTGTTGGTCTAGGGTTCATTCTTCCTGAATTGGGTCTTCAGGAAGAGCATTTGGCTTATCCTTTGTTTTCCTTAACCAATATTCTTCTACTTCAATTTATTTTCCATTCCCGAGTCTATTCATTATGTTTAAATTTAGATTTTAGCAAATATATTTTTATATATATTTGCAACAAATTTGGGAGGTATATATTTTAATTATATACCTACTATAATACTTAAAAGAAAATGTTTTTTATTTTTGTTATGATTTTATTTTGTTTTTTGTTTTTTTTGTAATTATAAAGACAACAAACAACACACTAAATGCAAGAAATAATAATAATAAGCAAATGGCCTAGTTTTCTATAAATAGTTTATAGAAGTCATTAATAGGATCAAGTTCATCAGGAGTCATGAAATGCTCCTCTTCAAATTGGAAATGGTTTTTCAGGAACTTGATAAAGTGTGCTATGGTGATGTTATCTACTTCTGACTCTGATTTGTAAAAATAGATTTCATGGCAATACTCTCGATATAACACAGCTCTAGGAACTCTATTCCATCTCTGTCTATCCATAAGAATGACCTCTTGGTCCTCTATACGAGATAAAAATCTATGTACTACAACTACATTATCGAGATATTCCTCAAAGGTGTATAACTCAGAAGACACAAGGGCTCTCTTATCTGCTAACCACCTATGGAAATCTCTCTAAAGCTCATGATACAAGATCACTTGATCAGGATCCAGGATTCTATCTAGGACAAACCTCTTAACTTGTCTAAGTTTGATTGATCTAGAATTAATGATATTCAATCTCCTATTAAGTTCATCTCATAAAGGTTGAACCCTATTTGTTTGAGGTACTCTAAGTACAGAATCAATCTCTATAGCTGCTAATTGATTTTCAACATTAATGGTGACAACTCGTCTTTTATTATAATCTACCATCTAAATATGATATGCAATCTTTGATTCTAAATACATTTATGTTATTATTATTATTATTATTATTTTTTGGATTGTTTTCAAAAGGTTTTTAGTTTTCATGTCGGGTTCACCAAAATGTATCGCTCCAAATTTTTTGCATCCTTACCTTCATGCTATAGAATCTACGTCCGAAAGGGGGATGCGAGAAGGATGGGAAAATACCTCGAACTGAGAGGCCCTTTGAAGGTCCCACCTCTCGAGGGATGGGTATAAAGGTGAATTTTTGATGGATGGTGGGTTCACCAAGAAACTTTTTAGTGGCAGTTTCCACACCTAGGTTGATAGTGAGTTTGATGTGTTCATTTTGTACTTTAATCATTCAACTCCTAGGTTTAGCTAAGATGAATCTAAACTATTCTATATTCCAATACAGATTTAGATGAATACAAAAAATAGGAATGCATGCTAAACACAGAGAATATGCTAACTAGAATAGTACATACCTAATTTTGGATGTCTGATGAATATTATGAGTTTTATAGTAGTCCAGATCATCTAAACTCGTATGTAATCATCTGATATTTCACATAATCATCTCAAATCATAGTTGGTCATCTGAGATCAGACAGAATCATCTGAGATCTAATGAATTCATCAGACGAATTCATCAGAAACCTGTAATCACAAAAACAGATACAAAATACCAAATATGCAATTGTAGAAGCAAAGGAGAATGATAGCAATAACAACAAACATGCCTAAATAATGGATTCAAATAACAAAAAAGAGAAATGTAGTAGATTTAATGTTTGATTTTAAATTTATCATGCGGTTATGCTAAATGAGGTGAACTCTAAGATGCATAAACATAATAACTAAGATAATGTATAAAGAAATGCAAAAAAATGATAAAGAGATGCAAACTCTAGACTTTGATTGCCCCCAATCTAAGCTATAGTCGGGATCACCTCCAATCGTACAAGATCATCTGTGCTTCTTGACAAGATCGTCCAAAATCATCTGGAATCGCTTGCAACGATCCGATCTAGCTTCGACAAAAAGTAGTAGAGTTCCTACAAGAAAACATGAAATACCGAATGCAAATGATTGTGTGAGAATGCTCTGAGGTGCATGGAAGTTTAAGGAAGTTTAAGCAGAGTTTCATGTAGAAAGTCAGGGGGAATCATGGGTATAAGCTAAGAAATTCTTAGTTTATATAGGATTATGGAGAGGTTAGGAGGTTGGGGATCATCCCAATCTGGGATATCTCCAACGGGGGAATCTCCAACTACGTAGACACGCTTCTGCCCAAGTTGGAGAGGCTGTTGAAACATAAGCTAATTATAAAAAATTGGTTTTGGGAAAAAATTGCCTGGATGTTCTGTCCATGAAAAATTCGTTAGATCTGGGATGATACCATCTAATATGTGATGATATCGTCCAACGGTCAAAACAAATCCTAAAAATGGCTTGAAAAATGAGGAAAGTGGGTAACAGGCGGTTAACAGGCGATTTGAGGTTAAAATTTGAATTTTTATCTTTTTACTAAGGTTTAACCGTGCCAATTTTAGGGTGCTACACTCTCTTAGCTAGGTGTACTGATCTATACCATCACAAAAGCACAAATATCCACACAAATGCATAAATTGAACAAAAAAAGCCAACGTATGCAAAGTTTCTTATATTAATCTTTAAAGGATCTCAGATTACAAAAATACCCTTTTAGGGTCACTCGAAAGATGATACAGGTGTTACAATTGCCAATGGCCTCAATAGGGTAGGTGTGCTTATTGTGCTTTGGTGATTACTCACAAAATACCTTGGGGTAGATCTAACCCCCTTCTCTACGATGTGGAAGGATTATGATATAGGCTCATTTTTGCTCCTGTCTCCCTACAAACAAGCAACAACATCACATGATTACAAATATTGATAGCCTCTCGTGATGAGGCCCTTTAAAGAAATATGCATGTAAGTACCATTAAACTAGTAAAACAAGAAAGCATAAAGAAATAATTTAAGTTATTCTAATTACATCAATAATTATGCTACAACATACAATACATGAATGATAAAATGATGCGTAAATCATATATCGAATTAGAAGCAATAAAGCACATAAAAGATCCACTATACTCCTACTTAATGCAACGCATGAAATGTCTAATTCCTATGATCAGAGTTTCTCTAAGATGCAATCAAACCTATAAAAATACTAACATGAGTAATTTATGCAATCAAAAGCAAAACAAGTAAGATGATCATTAACCTATTACAAATTGTAGCTATGAGGGGCGGTCTACACTGTGAACCATGGTTGATAGCCATGGTTTGATCTTTAATGGGTTTGTCCTTAGAATTAGGGTAGTGGGCTTGACCTCCTTGTCTGAATGGATGTTCAAGGGTTGCCTTTGTCGTCTTCTAACATATTTGGCAGTAAAATCATTGTGAAGGGCCTTCATTTGCCCAAATTTGCATTTCTTTATCTTCCTAATAACCTAGGGCATCCATGGCTAATTTTTCTTTGGATGGATAGCGAAGGGGCTCTCAAATGCATAAATTCGGTATGCAATTTGATAGGGCTTCACTACTGTCTTCATCATTTAGCTCTTGCTCGATAATTCACCAGTGCTTCACTATACCAATCATATCTCCTTTCATCCCCTTGGAGGGGGGTATTTAAAGCATGACCTAGGTCTAGGGGTGGCTTCATGGAGAAGCCAAGACCAAGAAGGTTGGTTAGGATAGTTGGGATGGAAGCCTTTGGAATCTTTCATCCTCCAACTGCCTCCTTCTAGATCTCTTGGTCGTTCCAACCAATTTGGCTCAGATGGAAGGTCTAACTAAACTCCAATTTAGACCGTAGGTCACAGATACAGTCTAGACTATAGACCACATGTGTCAACCATGATTCATATTGGAGACCACAGGTCTAGGCTGTTGTTCAAACTGCTTAGGCTAGAATGCTTAAACTGAGTGGTTAGAACCACTACTCTATCTTGGAGTCTATCCAAGATCCTTCATATGGTTTTTTAGCATGTCCATATGAGTAGCCGCCCTCAGCATGATGTATTTTAGGTGTCTACAATGTGGTACTATTTGTTTTGATAATATGGATAGACTATTGATACCCTCCAATAATTGTTGGACACAACCTTGCACCTCTTGATTATTTGTATTGGGAGTCCTAATTTTCTCATTTGTGATATTCTCATGGGAAGGGGTAGGCAATGGGATAGGATCCATAGTGGTAAG
Organism: Wollemia nobilis; assembly: GCA_028583015.1. Lineage (NCBI taxonomy): Eukaryota > Viridiplantae > Streptophyta > Pinopsida > Araucariales > Araucariaceae > Wollemia > Wollemia nobilis. The sequence goes on from JAQPPZ010017204.1 coordinate 601,947, forward strand.
TATTGGATGCTTAGGATCAAAATTATTGTTACGCTAAGGATAGTTATAATGTGTACCTTTGTTTCATGAATGTATTCTAGGAGACTTCAAGAATTCATTTCTAAGATTATTTGTGTTGGATAATCGGTCATTTGGTGCTTTAGTCCACTTCTTGCTCATGCAATTTTAAATTTTACCCAAAAAATTCTTCTACCAAAATAATTTGGTTAATTTTGGCAAAAATTGGGTGTATTTCCCACTACAACCGTCGCTCCAACTACAATGCGGGTTTGAAATTTGAGTTTCCACCAGCTACTAAATTTGAAATTTGAGTTTTTGGCAGTTATAATGGCTTGAATACTTATATTTCAAACTCTGTGTGACCAACACTCAAATGGCTAGGACACCTAGGCTGCGATAGGAGACCAACCCCATGCAACAAGTGACACGATAGGCGATTTGACCAAGGTAGGACAAGAAAAAGTGACGCGATAGGAATGACATGATAGGATGACAGGACCAAACCAAGGCAATAATCAATGCAAACAACCAACTGAACAATATATAATATGACATGTGGTGCGGGGATGACACGACTTTGATGCTAGAAAATAATAAATAAGCGACACAAATCGGGAGAGAACAACAAGGAACGCAGAACACGAATTGAAATGGGAGAGGATAGCAAGGGATAAAGACAAACAATGCCAAGTGACATGAATCAGGAGAGGACAAGATAGTAAGGAATAAAGACATGTGAACAAGAGACATGTGAGATGATGCAGATAAGAGACATGTGGGATGATGCGACTACACATGAAGGCTCTAGGAGATGTGGCCAAAGTCACATTTAGGTACCTACGACTTAATGATTTTAAACATCACTAACTCTGCCCCCTAGTTTATGTGGGATAATTTCCCTAAACAAGATAAAATAAATATTAATACAAACCTTAGATTTCCCTTAATACTTGCTTTTCCTGCATTCTGATTGGTCCGTGGGGTCGTTTAATAGTTTTTAGATGTTGTACACAATTTATTCCATGGTTTCGATGCTCTCTAAAGTTGATTTATACCTTGGCTACCTCCAACATATGATTTGATCAAAAAATTATTCAAATGTTCAATGTTAATGTAAATTTTATACTACAATGAAAACATGATAAATTTTTGTAAATGTATTTCACCGCATGTGTTTTTCATTGGTTTTGTAATCCATCGATAATATTTATGGATTTGAGGTTACTGAGTATGCAGTGGCAATTACAACCATGGATACGGTGAAGGCTACCCCCAGGTCTTGCTCGGTTCTTCAAATCTGATCCTGATACCATTTGTAAGAGAATTGTTTAGAGGAATAATTCCTTAATATAATAATAGTTATTCTTTACGCTTAATTGGCACAACTATACTATGAACATAATGAAATCAAATAAAACAATTTAATGAATAAATAAATATTCACCACTTTACGAAGGGTACAGTCCTCATCATAAATGGGCACAATGAGTGTGAATACACAAATGATAATTCGATAATAGATGATAATTAAATTAAATCAACCTTACTCTAAATAGTAAAAATAATTACTTCAAATGGAAACCTAACATAGTCGGCTATGTTAGGTTAGGGTTGTAACATGGCTCCCCTCCTTAGAAAGCTTTGTCCTCAAAGCTAGAAATGGCTGGAAAATGCTTTTGGTTTCTCAAGTAGCATCTTCATCTGGTAAGTCTTGCCATTTGATGATAAATTATTTAATGTGACATGATCTCAACTTGTACGATCTACTTTGTAAAATTTCTTTTGGTTGGAGGTATATACGTCCTTCTTCATAAAGTATTGGTAGTTTTTATTAAGAGTTTACTTTTTGTTCAATTACCTTCTTAAGATAGGAAACATGAAATACTAGATGTATCCAGGATGAGAAAGGTAGCTCTAGATGGTATGCCACTTCTCCTATGCGTCGCACTATTTTTTAAGGACCATAAAACCTTAGAGACAATTTTTGATTGGTCTTAACCTTTAGTGATAGTTTTTTATAGGGTTGTAGACATAAACATACCATATCACCAAGATTAAATTGTCTTTCAGAGTGATGTGTGTCATGTTGTTGCTTCATACGATTTTGAGCATGAGCAAGATTATCTTTAATAAGTGTGAGCATTTCTTGTCGATGTTGGAACCAATCATCCACTTTGGCTACTTTGGCAAAACCCAACACATAATATGCTATTGATGGTGGTTTTACTCCATATAATGCTTCAAATGGATACATCTTGAGGGAATAATGGTATGAAGTGTTATACCATCATTCTACTAAAGAAATCCATTGACTCCATTGATATTGCTTATCCTATGCAAAACATCTTAGACAGGTACCCAAACATTTGTTAACTATTTATGTTTGGCCATATGTTTGAGGATGATAAGTGGATGATGTGTTCAATTTTGTACCACTAATATGAAATAGTTTTTTACAAAAATTAGTAGTAAATATGGGATCACAATCACTTACAATATTTTTAGGGCTTCCACGTAATTTGAAAATTGAATCCATAAATACCTTAGCCACTTTTCTTGTCAAAAATGGGTGTTGTAGAGCATTGAAGTGAGCATATTTGGAAATATGATCTACGACCACAAAATTATTGTTTTGCCTTCTGATTTAGGAATACCTTCAATAAAATCCATTGAGATGTGTTCCCACTACCGATCTAGGATTGGTAGGGGTTGTAACAAACCTGGATATTTGACTATCTCACCCTTATTATGCTGATCGATCTCACATTCAGCCACCCAATTATTAATATCAGCTTTTAGTCCTTTCCAATAAAAGGATTGTTTGATCCACATATATGTCTTCAAGAACCTAGAATGTCCTGCTAATGGAGATGCATGGGATTCTTCAAGAATGTGAGATTTTATGAAGGAATTGCATGGTATGTAAATGCAATTCTTCTTCTTAGGACCTTTTCATCATATGAGAACTGAGGATACTTGGATGATCCCTTTATTAATTCCTGGACTAGTTGAGAAGTTTCTATATTTGTTACCCATTCTTCTTGTAGCTGAGATACCTATTAGGAAAAAGGACCTAAAATGACATTGATAGTTACTTCATATTTGAATTTATGAGACAATGCATCTGCTGCTACATTTTATTTTCCTTTATTATACTTGATAACAAAATCATATCCAAACAACATTTTTTAACCACTTGTTTTGTTCTGGATACAAAAATCGTTGTTCAATAAAGTGCTTTAGACTACTATGATCAGTTTTGATGATGAAATGGCTACTAATTAGATAATTTCACCACTTATCAATTGCATACAGGATTGCCAAAAATTATTTTTCATATGTAGACCTTCCTAAATTCTTACTCGAAAGTTGGTTTCTCTCAAATTCAAATGGATGTCCTTCTTGCATTAGAACTACCCCAATACCTGTGTTGTATGCATCACATTCAATCACAAATGGTTTGTGAAAATCAGGAGTCATAAAAACTAGATTAGTACACAACCTTTTTAAGTGCCAAAAGTGCTTGAGTCGTGGCTTTTGACCAATGAAAAACATCTTTATTTGTGAGAGTTGTGAATGATGCTACGATTTTCCCATAGTTGCATATAAAATTGTGATAATAACTCGTGAGACCTAAGAACCCACAAAGTTTCTTGAGGGTCTTATGTAAAGGTTAGTCTTGAATAGCCTTAATCTTTTTGGGATCCACTTTAACACCTTTACATGAAACAATGTGATCCAAATATTCAACTTCTTGAATGCCAAAAGAACATTTAGATATTTTGACAAAAATTCATTCCTTGTGTAGGATATGAAAGACCTTTCCCACATGTAACAAATGGTCTTGCCAAGTTTTTCTATAAATTAGGATGTCATCGAAAAAGACAAACAAATTTATGAAGGAAGGGACAAAATATATGGTTCATGAGACTTTGGAATGTGGAAGGAGCATTGGTGAGGGTAATGGGAATGACTAGGAATTCATAATGACCTTCATGAGTATGAAATGTTGTTTTGGAAATATCTTCTTCTATGACTCTTATTTGGTGGAAGCCTGAATGGAGGTCTAATTTTTTGAAGAATTTAGCATCGTGTAATTCATCCAATAATTCATATATGATAGGTATAGGAAATTTATCCTTTATTGTGAGTTTGTTGAGGGGATGGAAATCAGGACACATACACCAAGAATTATCTTTTCTATGGGCCAAAACCACTAGTGAGGAGTAAGGACTAGTGCTATGATGAATCACCCCATGTTCTAATAATTCTTGAATAATCTTTTCAATTTATGTCTTATAAGGTGCAGGATAGTAGTAAGGACGGGCATTGGGGGGTAGGATACCTAGAATAAGTTGTATGGCATGATCATGAGATATCATAGGAGGTAGTCCTTATGGTTCCTAAAAAACCTCTTCATAATTAGCCATAATATCCTGAAGATCCTTAGAATATATTTTGAGAGTATCCTGTGCTTCTGGTATTAAATAGTTAATTTGAGAAATTAATCCATGTCTTCCTTTTCATAGTATTATTTCCATGCTATGATAGCTTACCATTTTTTAAGGTGGAGTTTGCATTCCTTGTATGCAAATAGTTTTTTCGTCTTCCTTCCATTCCACGAATAATTTTCTAAAGTTATACATGATAGTGTCTAGTTTTTCTAACCATTCAACACCCAATAACATTTGAATTTCCTAGACCCATGATGAAGAGTGGTGTAGCACCCTAAAATTGTTGCAGTAAAACTTAGAAATAATTAAAATTACCTTAGTAATAATTCAAATTCAAATTTTCAACCTTGAATTGCCTTTTAACAGCTTTCCTTGTTTTTTGCACCATTTTTAGGATTTGTTGTGACTGTTATACGATATCGTCATCGATTAGACAATATTGCCTCAGATCGAATGATTTCGTCTAGACTAGGACGTCCAGACGATTTCGTCCCAAAACTAATTTTTCATAATTAGATTTTGTTTCAACGACGTCTCTAACCTGAGCAAAAGCGTGTCTGTGTGGTTAGAGACCTCCCCCATTGGAGATCTCCCAAATTGGGATGATCTCCAACCTCCCAACCTCCTTCCTATGCCTATTTAATCTTAGGCCCTCCCCTTGACATTCCCCTGGTTGAAATTCTCTACACTTCGAGTTTTACATGAATTAGAATATCCTAGACTATTGTTTGCCTTTGTCCCTTTTCAAATTTTCTTGTAGGAACTTTGTTATTCTTTAGCCGGAGCAAGCTCAGATTGTTGCAGACGATCCTGTCCAATTCGAGATGATTTTGTACCAATCCAAGACGATTTCGACTGTAGTCAACATTGGGGGCAATTAGTGCCCTAAGTTTGCATTCTTTCTCCATTTATCTATTGTTTTGCTTTGCATTAGTCAAATTTATTACTATTTTGCATCCTGGAGTTCACCCATATAGTTTAATGCATGATAAAATTATAATTTGTCATTAAATCATTGTAATGCATTCATGTTTTGTTTATAATTATCAAGTTTGATATTATTGTTGTCATTTTACATCATTACCCTCTGTTGGAATAGCTGCATTTTCTATGTTTTGTATCTATTTCTTTGATTGTAGGTCTCTGACGAATTCGTCTGACAAATTCGTCAGATATCAAACGATCTTGTCTGATCGCAGACGATCCTGTCAGATCAGAGGCAATCTTGACTGCTTCAAAAATCAGAACCTTCATCAAACATCCAGATCAAGTATGATTTTTCTCATCTAGCATATTATCTGTGTTTTCTATTTAATTCTACTTTCTGTATTCATTTAAATATACATTTCATATAGAACAACTTAGATTCATTTGGCCAAACCTAGGATTTGAATGATCAAAGATAAAATTGAACACATCAAACACATTCCCAACCTAGGCATGGAAACTGCCATTCAAAAGTTTCCTGGTGAACCCACCATCCATAGAAAAATCACCTTAATACACCTCCCCCAAGAGGTGGGACCTTCCAAAGGCCTCTCAGTCTGAGGTATTGTCCCATCCTTCCCGCATCCCCCTTTCGGGCATGGATCCTTTAGCCTAAAGGTAAGGGTACAGAAAATTTGGAGTGATACATTTTGGTGAACCCGACGTGAAACTAAAACCTTTTGAAAACCAAAAAAAAAACAAAAAAAAACAAAAAAACAAAAACATAGATTCATTTAAAATCATTAGAAAACTACTAAGTTGCATATCATGTTTAGATGGTAGCTCCTAAGAAAAGACAAGCAGTTACTATAAATGTTGAAAACCAATTAGCAGCCATAGAAATGAATTTTGTGCTTAGTGTGCCTGAAACAGATAGAAACCAACTTTTGTGGGATGAAATTGATAGGAGACTAGGTATAATTTCATCTAGGTCAACAAAACTTAAACAAATCAAGAGGCTTGTCCTAGATAGAATCCTGGATCCTCATCAACTCATTTTTTATCATGAACTTCAGAGAGCTTGCCATAGATGGTTAGCAGATAGAAGAGCCCTTGTGTCTTCTGAGTTGTATACCTTTGAGGAATACCTCGAGAACGCAACTATTATACACCAATTCCTAGGTTGTGTAGAAGACCAAGAGGTCATTCTTACGGATAGAAAAATATGGAATAGAGTTTCTAGAGCTGTGTTTTATCGAGAGTATTGCCACAAGCTTTACTTCTACCGACCAGAGTCTGAAACAGATAATATCACCATAGCACACTTTGTTGACTTCCTGAAAAAAAAATTTCAATTTGAAGAAGAACATTTCATGACTCCTGAAGAACTTGAGCCCATTAATGATATTTATAAATTTTTTATAAAAAACTAGATCATTGCTTTCATTATTATTATTTCTTACGTTTTGTGTGCTATTTGTTATCTTTATAATATTGTTATAAAAAAAAACATAACAAAAATCAAAACATTTTATTTTAAATATTATAGTAGGTATATAATTAAAATATATACCTCTTAAGCTTTATTTATATATATATATATTAAATATATATATATATATATATATATATATATATATATATATATTTGCTGAAATCTAAGTTTAAGCACAATGACTAAACTTAGGAATGGTAAACAAACTTAAGAAGAAGAAGAAGAAGATTGGTTAGGCAAGAAAAACAAAAAATTAAATACCCTTCCTGAAGATCCAATTCTAGAAGAAGAAACTCTAGAACAGCCAGAAGATGACTTGGTTGAAGAAAATGAACAACAAGAAAATGTTAGAGAGGAAGGATCCTCATCCCCTAGAATGGCTCTAGACGAAACTGTTACTTTTGATAACATAGATCATTTTTGGAAATTCTTCAATAATAATATTGGTGCTCTTAATATGGCAGTTCATATTGATAGGGGACAAATTAGTGACACTCAAGCAACCATGGAACATATGTTTGACATACAAACTAATCCCTTGTCTTTCGTTGATCAAGAAAGTGATAAAGCTGGACCATCCAATATGGATATGGCCACTATAATTTAGAACATGCAAAAACAACAGGTTACCCAACCTCCTAAGGAACCTGTTATTGAGCCTAAAATCATTCCCACACAAAAGAGACCTTCATTCACTGCTTTATTTCACCAAACTATTGATCAATATGCCTCAAATCAACAAAAACCTAAAATGAAGCCAAACACCAATTTTCAACAATCTGGGATACAACATAATACAATTTCAAAACTTCTTCATAACACCCTTCCTACCAACAATTTACACAATAGTAATATAGCATCTAATATTCATGTCCCTCTATCATATGTTCACAAATCTCATATTAATGCCCTACCAAACCAATATGGTGGGCAAACCAGTAATCTGGAAGCCATGGTGAAATAGTTAGCTTCTCGCATGGACCAGATAGATCCCTACCATCCCTCGTACAATTATTGAGAGATGTGTAGTCAACCTCTAGATCCTATGGTTGTAGCACAACCATACCCTAAACATTTTCCCATGCCCGTCCTGCCTATATATAAAGGAACTGAAGATCCCATAGAGCATCTTCGCATGTTGAGGATAGCATGTCATGATATATCACATGATGACTTGTTATTAGTAAAAATGTTCCCAAAAAGTTTAGGAGGAATGGCATTAGAGTGGTACTATCAATTGCCCACCCATTCTTTGAGAAATTTTGAAGAGACCACTGAATCTTTTGTGCATCAATTTAGTGCCTATATCGAAAGGCATGTAACCATTAAAGATTTGTACAACTTAAAACAAGACAAAGATGAATGTTTTGCTAATTTCTTAGCTAGATGGAGGCAGTTGACAGGAAAACTACACTTTGTGCTACCTTATAGGGAATTGTTGGACATTTTCATTAATAATTTGCAAGAAAAAATATCTTATGAGTTATCAACTACTACCTTAACTACCTTCAATCAGGCTATAGACTTAGCTCGAAGAGTAGAAGATGCTCTCATTAGGAGAGGCCAACTTAGGAAGAAATATGATGAGAAAACATCTAGAAATAAATATAAAAACAAACAAGTTGTAGGTGACGGATTCACTAACAGCAGAAATGTTGCTAATATCAATACAATGAAGACAAAAAAAAAATTATATTGAAACCTCCTGATAAACCTCCTCGAGAGTTTACTATATTGAACCAACCATTATCAACTATTCTACCTCAATTACTTGAAAGAGGTTTGATTCAATTACCAGCTATTCGAGAACGTGATCCAACCATACCCGTATACAGAGCTGATTTACACTGTGATTTCCATAGAGGACCTGGACACTCTACCAACTATTGTAAAAGGTTAAAACATAAAATACAAGATCTGATTGATAATAATGAGATGGAGGTGCAAGCCTTCCAACCTAAACAAAATGCTCCTAATAATTCTCAAAAGAACATTCCCCAAAATCAAAATCAAAATGCTAATCAATCATTAGATATATTTCAACATCCTTTACCAAAACATGGTAAAGAGGTGGCCAATAAAATTGAGCATCATAATGTCCCTCCTCTTACCTGATATATAGGAACTATTAACGGACATTTACCTAATCATGAGTTCCAAAAATTTGACACAACTTTATCCATGGTCACAACCAGGCCCCTACATAATATTCAAACATCGGATCTCAGTGATGTAGAATCGGATATTGAAAGTGAAATAGACATCACCTCAAATCAATCGAATAGTTCTAAAGATGAATCAGACCCTATTCAACCTATCACAGATTCTATGGTTCTAGAATAACCATTTCTTAGAAGAGTTACTACTCGACCCTCTTCTAATCAGTTCCTTCCTAATGAACAAGCCATAAATGCTAGACCAAGACCTATTCAGCATCCTCAATATAACATTGTAGGTACCATCGGAGCCATTACCAGACAACAAGCTCAAAATTCTCAACAAGAACCCAATCAGAATGATGGATCAACTCCATTTGTTTTGAAAAATTCCAATAAAGGGAATCATGCTCCTAGTGTTCAATCTAAACCTCCTTACAATATTAATGAACAATTATCCAATACTATAGCCAAAATTTCCCTTTTGGACTTATTAAGATCTTCTCCTACACATAGAGATGAATTAATGCTTACATTAAGCCAAATGATGGTACCACAAAACATTCAACCTGAAGCCATGGCCAATACTATCATCACTAGAGAAGTTGATTGTATTGACTTTCGAGATAAAGATATACCGCAACATAGTTTACATAAGGATAACCCCTTATATATTACTGCCCTAATAGGATATGTAGCTGTTAAAAGGGTCTTGATTGATAATGGTTCATCTTTAAATATTTGCACTTTTGACTTCTACCAAAGATTTGGGTTTAGAAGTGATGAAATGAAGAAAATTGACATGATCATAAAATCTTTCAATGACGAAACATAAGAAATGTGTGGAATTATCACCATCCCATTGCAAGTTGGTCCGAAAACCTTAGATACGACCATGTTTATTGTACATTTCCCCGCATCATACAATATACTCTTGGGTCGTCCTTGGATCAATGCAATGCAGGCTGTCCCATTAACTTTACACCAATGTGTTAAATTCGAATTTAAAAATCAGTTGGTCACTATCCATGGTGATCCTAGACCCTTTGATATGTGTGCTTTGGCGGAACCTCGTTGGAGTTCAATTTTTCCCTGCTCTGTCATCCACACATCCTAATTCTTATTTTTCATCTAAAACTGTGAAACACACACCCATAGCTTCATCTATTTCTCCTCCATTAATTTCACCCTCATATATAGATCAACAACCTTCTAAAAAAACCACTCTAGAACCTCAAAAAGATCTTAAATCCACAACCAATCCTTCATGTTATGTCCCTATAATTTCAAAACCTATAGACCCATCTATTAACACCTCCACATTATCTACATCTATCATACCTTCCACATCTAAAGATATAGGGAATGATCCTTCTACATCTTATGCTCTTTCTGATGAACTCTTACCTAATTTATCTAACATTCTTATATCAGACAAAACAAATTCTTCTATGCAAAATTCCATTATTTTAAGTAATTTGTCGCCATCTCCTCGTACTTTGGGCCTCCCACAACCCATGGGAAGTACTTACCAAGTCGGTAGTTGTGCCTTCATTTATAAAGGATATGACTGGGGAAGAATACCCAGGAACATCAAAACTCATCATGAGGGATATGCTCGATGTTATTTTACTAATGAGTATATTAAAGCTAAACCTATAATGCTTAAAATGGGATATAAATGGAAAGGCTTGGGACCTTTCCAAAATGGTATGAAAGAACCCTTTGAGGTAGAACCATGGCCCACCAGATGTGGTGTGGGCGTATTTCCTAGTAAGGGTCAACCCTTCCCTTTTGAAGATGATGATCAACTCATATGTTATCAAGATTATTTGGATGGGCGTGATGATTTGCCTCTAAAAAATCAGCCATTTACATGCAATATGCTATCCATAGCTTATCCCGAAATGATTGATGAATTCAATGATGAGTTGGAAGGAGATATTTTCCATGATGTCTCCGTTGAGGAAATGTTACACAATGGTTTATATTTTGATGGTTCTATACCTACTATAGCCCACCTTGAGGCCACTACTCCTCAAGATGAATTATCCAAGTTAACCTTAAAAAAATTACAAGAATTGGGCGTTTCACCCGCCCCACCTAATTTTGAAAGAGATCTACACATGGAAGTAGAAAACGTCATTAAAGTTAACATTGGAACTGAGGATAATCCCCACATAATCAATATTGGATCAAAATTAAGTCAAGAAAAACAAGAGCAATACATTGCATTCCTTAAAGAATATGAAGATGTCTTCGCTTGGACATATGAAGATATGCCAGGTTTAGACCCTTCTGTAGTCATGCATCACCTAGTAGTGCATCCGGATGGTAAACCTGTTAAACAAAAACTTAGAAAAATACATCCCAAAGTGGCATTTTTAGTCAAATGGGAGTTAGAAAAACTCTTGAATGTTGTTTTTATACAAGCTATTGATTATGCTGAATGGATCTCGAATGTAGTTTCAGTCACCAAGAAAGAAGCTACCAAAGTTAGGGTTTGCACAGACTTTAGAGATATTAACGCTGCATGCCCTAAAGATGATTTTCCTCTTACCAACATGGATCAAATCATTAATTTTACTGCTGGGAGTGGAATGATGTCCCTAATGGATGGATTTTTTGGTTATAATCGGATCGGGATAGCTCTCGAAGATCAGGCTAAAATAGCCTTTATTACCCCTTTGGGAACCTTTTGTTGGAAAGTGATGCCATTTGGCTTAAAGAACGTAGGTGCAACCTATCAACGAGCTATGACTTATATTTTTCATGACATGATGCATGATATCCTACATGATTACGTTGATGATATCATAGCTTGTTCCATCAAAGAAGATGATCATTTAACTGACTTAAGGATAGTGTTTTGATCGATTAAGAGAATATCTTATCCGACTAAATCTAGCTAAATGCATATTCAGAGTTAAGTCTGGTAAACTATTAGGGGTTACAGTTTCTTTACGTGGTATCAAAATCAGCCCTCTCAAGATTGCGGCTATCACGGATATGCCTGCACCTACCAATATATCTGAGTTACGAAGTTTACAAGGTAAGCTTCAAGCTATCCGTTGCTTCATTGATAAGTTGGCGGAAAAAACCGGTCCCTTTCTTAAGCTCCTTAAGAAGGATGTCCCTTTTAATTGGGACAACGAATGTAAGGAATCTTTTGAACTTCTCAAACATTACCTCCTTAACCCACCTGTGCTTTCATCGCCTAGACCTGATCGCCCATTTATCCTGTATATTTCAGCTTCAAATTTTGCTTTAGGAGCTATGTTAGCTCAACTTGATGATGAGAAAAGAGAACGTGCTAATTATTATATTAGCCAAAATTTAATCGATTATGAAACCCGCTACACAGCATTAGAAAAACTATGTCTAGCAGTCGTATTTTCTACACAAAAATTATGCCATTATATGCTCAGTTAGAAAACTTATGTCATTGCTAAATATGATCCCTTGTGATATCTCATGAGTCGACCTTATTTATCGGGTCGCACCACAAAGTGGGTTCTTGCTCTAAGCGAGTTTGACCTCATGTTTATAATACAAAAGTCTATTAAGGGTCAAATCATAGCATATCAACTAGCTGTTGCACCCTTAGAGTCTACCCATCCCCTCATCATTGAGTTTCTTGATGAATGCCTTCAATTAGAGGCAGACCATGTTGAACAATGGTCCTTATACTTTGATGGAGCCCAATGCATGAGTGGGGCTGGTGCAGGTATTATTTTAATATCTCCACAAAAACACATTATACCTTTGTCCTTTAAATTAAAATTTGCTTGCACCAATAATACTGCTAAATATGAAGCTCTAATCCTTGGATTACGAGCTGCCTTGGCGCTAAAAATTAAACATCTGCTAGTTTTTGGTGATTCTCAACTTGTTATAAACCAAATTAATGAAATTTATCAAACCAAAGATGATAAATTACGCCCATATAAAGCATATGTTTTACAATTAATGTCTCTATTTGATCAAGTTACCTTGGAAGCTATTCCTCAAACTAGCAATCGTGCGGTTGACACTATGGTCGTAGCTGCATCTCTTCTGCCATTGGAGTTAGATGACGAATATGCCACCATCATTATTCATCGATTCTAGGAACCCGCTTCAAATAAGTCATGCTTAGAACCTTTGGATGTTTTTCTAATCAATGAAACTACTCCTAAACCTTGGTATACGGATATATTTTATTTTCTTCACAATGGGACTTTCCTTGCCAGTTCTAATAGAAACCAGCTTCGGTTATTACGTAGACGAGCAAGTCAATTTGTAATAATTGGCAATACTTTATATAGGAGATATTTTGAAGGTATCCTATTGAGATGTTTGAATTTAGAAGAATCCATATTAGTTTTGAGTGAATCCCATGATGGATCTTGTGGAGGACACTTCAGTGGTAGTGTCATTGCTAAAAATTTCCTTAGGATGGGATACTTTTGGCCTACCATGGAGAATGATGCACATGATTATGTGTGCAATTGCGACAAGTTATAGAAACATGTTGACCTTGTCCATGCCCCTGCACAAGAACTGCAGGCTATTTCATATCCTTGGACCTTTTCAAAATGGGGCTTAGACATTATTGGCAAAATTAATCTTGTGTCATATGATGGACACAAATTCATCATAACCGCCACTAAGTACTTTACAATGAAGCTATGCCATTAGCTTCCTGCACTGAAACACAAGTCTCTAAATTTATTTTTAATCAAATCATTTGTAGGTTCGAAATTCCTACAAATCTCATCTTAGATAATGGAACTTGTTTCAAAAATAAAGATGTTAAAAAATTATGCCAAAAATATAAGATTCAACATCGCTAGTCCACTCCCTATTATCCTCAGGGTAATGTCCAAGCAGAAGATTCTAACAAAACCTTTATCAAAATTCTCAAAAAATTGGTCAATAAATCTGGCCACGACTGGCACATTCAATTATATCTAGCTTTGTGGGCATATCAAACTAGTGTTCGTACTCCCACAGGTACTTCACATTTTGTTTTGGTTTATGGCACTGAAGCTATTTTTTCCTTTGAATTAGAAGTTCCTTCTTTGGCTCTACTACTTCAAAATACCGAAGTAGGAGATGAATATCGAGCTGGCAGACTTAGTCATTTGGAAATCCTAGATGAAAAGCACATCAATGCTTTGGAGCATCTTCGTGCCTACCAAAATAAGATTAAAAGATCATATGCTAAGAAAGTTCATCATCGATCCTTTGAGGTCGACGACCTTGTTTTAAAAGAAAATCAAAAAAATACTAATGCAACTAAAGACCTTAAAGGTAAATTTGAGCCCAACTGGCTTGGACCATATATTATCACTACTAAATTTGAATCGGGAGCATACAAATTATCTACCTTAGATGGTAAAGAACTTAAAGAACCCATTAACATTTTACATCTTAAACGTTACTATGTGTAACAAAATTGGTCATTTCATCATTGTATATATTTGTTTAAAATATTTCAAAAAACCACTATCTTGTATTTCTTTCAATTTATAAACTTAAAATAAAAAAAACACCAAAAACATTCAAAATCATCAAAATCTTCAAAAACATATTTTATTTTTTGTACTTCTCAAATTATGACATATTGCAGTTATATTTTCAGTTATTTTGGATAGATTAGCATTTATTTGGAATCCCGCACTTTCACATTCACATGAATAAATATCTTGATTTATTTGGCATGATTACTAATCTCTCTTATATCAAAGTCCACAAAATTCAATTAAATAAAGTTTTGAGCACAAAGAATTGATCTTGTTATTTACTTAAACCAAACATATCCTTTCACAATAAAATGATTATATTTGTAATGTCCATGCTATGCTACATAGTAGAAGTGGTTTCTTGAGTGAAAATTTTCCCCTACTATCCTATCATGCACATGGTCTAGAATCTTTGAGAATTGACAAAAGGACAAGCTCACCCCTACCCAGAATAAAAATCCCTTGCTCTACAACTAATCCGAGCAAGTATCCCTAGCATAGGAAGAAAATAAAAGTTCAAGAAAAAGAGAAAAAGAAAAAGGCTATTTCAGCATTATCTCAAATATCAAAGCAAAAGATACAAAAAAAAAAAAAAAGAGAGAAAGCAAAGAAAGAAAGAAAGCAAAATGAGCACAAGAAAAAGCAATAAAATCCCTTTCCCTACCCCTTGAAAAGAAAAGAAGGGTTGATGATCTTGAATCCCTAAAATTCTCAATTATTCGAAAACTGTGAGGTAAGCCCCATAACAGGTGGTTTGTGCCCAACCCGCTTGGCCTTGGGTAACTCCTAGCATGGTGATATGTATGTCACATTAGCAACCTTCTTTTGTACAAACCTATGTCTACTTATGGATTAGCTAGCTCTTGATAACCCGACTTACATAGTAGTCTGATAGCTCCTCTCCTACTATCGTGGCCTCTACTGAGCCTGTGGCCTCCTATACTCTCTCCTGCCATGACCTTGTGCTACCTCAATGGTCACCTGGTACCGCCTCCCCATATGACGCACAACTACATGAATCAGACCCTGAGCCCTCATCATCCAAGGAGGGTGAATGCCTGCATACCAGGCATCGTAGCCGTCAGCAACCCCAATGTCATCACCATCCACTAGCTATATGGGGGCATCATCCACGTCTTGACTCCAAAAGTGCTACATATCTAGAGCCCTGCTAACTATAGTGTTATCCCAGATGGACCAGGAAAACTCGTAGTCCCTGAGAGATGGGATCCCCTACTATAGATCAAACTACCTCAAAACTTGATCGTACCGGTGGAGCTCCACCTCTCCCATCTCCATCCTTAGCCAGTAGGTTCACCTGACGTGAGCTAGCTCCTGTCCATCCTTGAAACACCCTGGATGATCTCTCCAAGGCCTTCAGGTGATCTTGTTAGAGACAAGGTCATCAAGTAGTCTTCGAGACACTGACATATCTACCCGCTGGTGTGACCCTCTCTGGAGCCACTAGTAGAAAACTCAGGGCCTCTCCTCGTCAATCCCTATCAGTGGGAGCCCTATCGGACTCTGCACTACAATGTGCTCCCAGCATCAAACCTGTAGTAGCGATGTCATGACCAGATATTGGCTGCCCTTGTATATGACCCCATGCAGGATCCTATACAATTGGCATAGTACAAAGCTCCCATAAGCAAACCTGTATCTGTGGTCTCTCATGTCACAGACCACATCTGTCAATAGCCATGGTAGTCTACATCCACTTTGATGGCATAGTAGTAGACCACCTACCACCCCAGCCAAAACCTGTGTCAGTCTAGATGCCCCAGGCATCTGGCATAGCGACTCGATGTTCACTCTGCCCTTCTCTAGGGTGAAGCTCGGATCTTCGCACAATTGCATCATCGTGTGGACCTGATTGGCTGTGGGAGTTATTAGCCATCCTTGTATGGGGATCCTAAAAATCCTCCATACACCTCCAATGTGGGAGTCATCTCCCCTGTTAGTAACCAAAAACAAGAAGAACCCAAATACCACCTTTCTGCAAGGGCTGTCAATAGCCCCATATCTGTAGACACTTGTGGCATATCTGCCATGTGCTGCAAGCTGACCTAAGCCAACTGATCTCGCTCTACCTAAGATAAAGTGGCCAAGTCATCCTTCAATCCACCGTATTTCCATTCTCGGCTCTTTAATAATCCTCTCTGCAACATAAACAACAAAACAATAAAAATCATTAATAAAAATCATTAATTAAAAAATGCAAGTAAAATAAGTTCACTTTCATACAAATGATGATATCGCCCACTATTGGATGATATCATCCCAAATTTGAGCAAATTTGTCTCTAATTTTGCATGAGGGAATCATCCCTTATTGGACGAAATCGTCCCCATATCGTCGATTTTGCCTCTAGACGAAATCGACGATATCGAGACGATTTCGGCAAAATCGAGAAGATTTCGTCCTGACGATGTCGACGGCCAAAAAACAGTCGTGATGCTCAAAAATTAGTCAAAATTGATCTAAAAAGTATGAAATTCTAAATTAAAGCATTCTAAACTAAGTTTAGACCCTTACGCATCGGACCTCTGTCGATCTGTGTGCTGTCTCGACCATCTTGTCTGCAGAGCTCTAGAAATCAGTAAAAATGAACAGTAACAATGAATTAGGGTTTTACCCTATTTTTCTTAATTTTATTCAAAAACACTTAAAAACATTTTTAAAATTTTTCTTTTCCACGTTTTTACCTAAAACGTTCGATTTGGGTAAAAACATGGAGGGGGCACCATAGTAAGCTATCGTATGATTTGACCTAGAATCGTTGCCCAAAAATGGGAATAATTTTTGCTTTCTCGTAGATCAAGAAGAACTCATATTTAACACATTTTATTTGAAAAATTCGCTAAAGAGGGGGCAAAATGTAGCACCCTAAAATTTGCGCAATAAAACTTAGCAATAATTAAAATTACCTTAGTAATAATTCAAATTCAAATTTTCAACCCCAAACTATCTTTTAACCGCTTTCCTTATTTTCTGTGCCATTTTTAGGATTTGTTGTGACTATTAGATGATATCGTTGTCGATCAGACAATATCACCTCAAATCAGATGATTTCATCTGGACTAGGATGTCCAGACGATTTCGTCCCAAAACTAATTTTTCATAATTAGCTTTTGTTTCAACGACATCTCTAACCTGAGCAAAAGCATGTCTGCACGGTTAGAGACCTCCCCCATTGGAGATGCCCCAAATTGGGATGATCTCCAACCTCCCAACCTCCTTCCTATGCCTATTTAATCTTAGGCCCTCCCCTTGACATTCCCCTGGCTGAAATTCTCTGCACTTCGAGTTTTACATACATTAGAATATCCTAGACTACTGTTTTCCTTTGTCCCTTTTCGAATTTTCTTGTAGGAACTTTGTTATTCTTCAGTCGGAGCATGCTCAGATCGTCACAGACGATCCTGTCCAATTTGAGATGATTTCGTACCAATCCAAGATGATTTTGACTATAGTCAACATTGGGGGCAATCAGTGCCTTGAGTTTGCATTCTTTCTCCATTTATCTATTGTTTTGCTTTGCATTAGTCAGATTTATTACTATTTTGCATCCTGGAGTTCACCCATATAGTTTAATGCATGATAAAATTATAATTTGTCATTAAATCATTGTAATGCATTCATGTTTTGTTTATAATTATCAAGTTTGATATTATTGTTGTCATTTTACATCATTACCCTCTGTTGGAATAGTTGCATTTTTTGTGTTTTGTATCTATTTCTCTGATTGCAGGTCTCTAACGAATTCGTCTAACGAATTCGTCAGATATCAGACGATCCTGTCTGATCGTAGATGATCCTTTTAGATCAGAGGCGATCTTGACTACTTTAAAAATTAGAACCTTCATCAGACATCCAGATCAGGTATGGTTTTTCTCATCTAGCATATTCTTTGTGTTTTGTATTTAATTCTACTTTCTATATTTATTTAAATTTGCATTTCATATAGAACAACTTAGATTCATTTGGCCAAACCTAGGATTTGAATGATCAAAGATAAAATTGAACACATCAAACACATTCCCAACCTATGCGTGGAAACTACCATTCAAAAGTTTCCTCGTGAACCCACCATCCATCGAAAAATCACCTTAATACACCTCCCCCGAGAGGCGGGACCTTCCAAAGGCCTCTCAGTCCGAGGTATTGTCCCATCCTTCCTGCATCCCCCTTTTGGGCATGAATCCTTTAGCCTGAAGGTAAGGGTGCAGAAAATTTGGAGCGATACAAGTGGTCCTTTCTAAGTATAACCTTCCATTTGTATTGTCACCACTTATGTTCACCCGATACATTGAGAATTACCTCCATTGGGAACTATGAAGAACACAAGCTTATACTGAGAGGGGGGTGAACAGTATAAGACCTCTTTTTACTTTTTCCTTTATACTTCAAAATAGTAAAGCAATATACCCAAAGCAATATCAAAGCAATGCACAATATCATCCACAAAGTGACACCAATTTTAACGTGGTTCACCTAGAATGGTTGGGCTACGTCCACAAAAACTTTTCTCTAAAAGTTATCTCAAAGTTCTTTGGGAATCCTTCCCAATTACAATGTTTATGAGCCTCGGCCCAAAGGAGATACCTTCCCCCAATCAGAATTTATGAGCCTCTGCTCAAAGGAGATACCTTCCCCCAATCAGAATTTATGAGCCTCTTCTCAAAGGAGATACCTTCCCCTCTGCTCTGGAAATGATCCCTCGGAAGATCAACTGCCTCTACCTCTTGCCAGACACGTGGAACTCCTTTCCACCGAAGACCTCCTGTCCTCAATGCTTAGCCTAAGAGACCTCTGCCTTCTATAATCACATCCACAGTAGCTCAAACAACCTGTACCAAACACGGTCAATCGGTCTAGTACAAGTCTTCCTCTGTCTCGTCGGATCTGTCCAACTCTTGAACAAATCAATCCTCTGCATACAAGCCTTCTCAAAGACTTGCCAAATCTGTCCTCGGGTTCTTCTCATAGAACCAATGCACCTCTGTCCTCAAGTTCTCTGATAGAACTATCAAACTCAGCTCACAAGTCCTCTGCTAGGACCTGTCCAAATCTGCTCACAAGTCCCCACCAAAACCTGTCCAAAAACTGCTCACAAGTCCCCATCGGAACCTGTCCAAAAACTGCTCACAAGTCCCCACCGGAACCTGTCCAAAAACTGCTCACAAGTCCCCACTGGAACCTGTCCAAAATGCTCACAAGTCCCCATGAACCTCCAAAAACTCAACAAGCTCACCAAGAAAAACTTTCTTAGTAGGAAATCACAAAGTGAATTGTTAGAGACCCAATGTGATTTGTCAAACTCATAGAAGCATAAAGAGAATTGTTAGAGACTCAATATGTTCTATACTCAAATCCCAATCTCAAAACTCAACTCAAATCAACTCAGCTCAATCTCAATCTCAAATCTGAAAACTCAACTCAATATCTGAAATGGATAGGATAGAATGTTTTCTTTCAAGAACATGAAACCCCAACAATTGCCAACTATGCAAAGAATCACATAACAATGATACTCATGTTCTTTTCACCATCAATTAGGGTTTCAACAACAATGCTCATCAAACAAGGTTTAGTCAACCAACACCATTCAACTCAACATCAACCTTGAAGCATTCAACCAATCATCACAAGAAAAGGAAACAAGTAGAAATCCTTTTCCCTCCAAAGATATTTGAACAAAATAGCCACCAACACAATATCACCAAATGCAAAGAATAACTTGCTCAAATCAACTCAATGGAGTAAGCCCAATATCATGAATCAAGTAAAGCAATAACTTGATCAAACAACCTCTATGGAAGCAACTCAACCATCAAACTCAAAACAGCCAACCAAGGGTTCCACCAACTCAATGCAAGTAGCTAGACTCACAAATATAAACCCTAGTGCACAAAGCTTCCACTATCTCAAACCAAAAATTATGCATTCACCAAAAACTCTCCTTAAGGATAACAATGCATAAGTAGTCTTCAACAAACCAGAAAATAGGATTTACACCCAACCAAAGGAAACCTAGTTGAAAACCTTTTCACTCCAACCTTATTTCAGAAAAACATACACCAATCATACTCATAAGAAAAATGTGCCCATACCTTTTTGGAGTAGAAGAAAATTGATCCTTAAAGTTGTCACCACACACAACCCTCAAACTTCCAACCAAGTTAGGGTTAGAACCAAGATAAATGAGCATATATAAAAACTTTCCTTAATACACCTTTTAGCTCCTCTTCTTTAAAAACAACCACCAAAGAAGCCAAAAACACAACAACCAAAACTTACACCTTATATCTCCATTTTTAAATTTAGCATAGCAAAAGACTAATCTCAAAAATACAACCAAAGAAATATCCCCTTATTTCTCCTATGTCTTTTAAACAATGCTAAACAATGCCAAAAATCATATCAAGAAAATAATCACACCTTATAATGGCTGCCCTTGAAGAATCCGAAATTCGCGGCACAAAACACGTTTTAATAAAAACGTGACTAATCCATGCATAGCTCCCTCTACGGGGATCGAAACGTAGACCTCCGCCTACGCAAGGCCCAAATGCAGCCTTCGCTGCCACTAGCCCACAAGAGGCTTACGAAGTCCAAGACGGACTTCCTTCCACATGAACGGTCAAGCTTTTCGAAAGCTTTTCAAACCACGAGCTCTCCTCTTTCGCAGCGTAAATAGAACATTCGATCGCAGCCAAACCAATTAATTGCCTTCGATTTTCCAAGTAGGTTTAACCTTAGGAACCTTCTCATATTTATAGTCCATACGTGGACTTTAGAACACGTCGGCTGCAAAGAAAAGTAATTTCAAATTTAATCGAAATTTGCTTTCTAAAGGGTTTAAAAACCCTTAAGTATTTTTAATAAATTAAAAATAATTTCTCCCTTAATTAATTAAATAATTAATTAATTAAAACCTTGAAGGGTTTTAAATAATAATTAAATAAATAATAAAGAGAACCTCCATTGGTTTTAATAAAAACCATTTAACTTGGTTTTAATGAAAAACCCTTGCCAATGGAATCTCTTCGGATTCTCTTGGAATCTTCCACCTTTGAAGCCAACACATCCTCTTAACATTAATGCCATTTCCTTTTGACATCAATGACAACTCATAGACAAGAAGCTAGGATCTCAAACCCAAAATTGCCAACAATCTCCCCCTTTGTCATTGATGGCAAACCATGCTTCTCAACAACACAGAAACTCAACATAAACAGCTCCCCCTGTCTTGAGGCTCTCCCCCTTTGTCATCAATGGCAAAGGGTCACCTTTGGGGCTCGGGACTAAGAATGAGCCTCTTAGCTTAGTCCCTCCCCCACCTCCTGATGAGGTGATTAATTCTTGGGTGGGAGTAAAACTCCCATTAGGCACTGATCATCATCAGCGTCTATAACTTCCTTGTCGGGCCTTCTCTTGAACTCTTTGTCCATATTCCTATTCCTATCACTGTTCTTGTTCTTGTTCTCATCCCTGTTCTTGTCCATGCCTTGATCCTTGGACCTGATCATGCCACTGTTCCTGTTCCTGTATTCTAGAATTTCAGCTCTACACTGTCTGATTGTGTGACCTTCATTGTTGCACTTGAAACACTTGACGATGTTGTTTCTCTGAGGTAAACCTGATCTTTGAATCCACCAGTTCTGACCAAACCTGTTCTGGCCAAACCTGTTCCTGTTATTTGCCTTGCAATAAACTGCCTTGTGCCCAAACTATTGACAAGAGTAGCAATACCCTTGAAAGTAACTAGCACTTCTAAAACTGTCATTTACCTCCTTCACTTGAGCCATGCAATGTGAAGCCATGTGACCAAACCTGTGACAAGCAAAACATCTGCCTTGAAACTTTCCTTTAATTGACCTCTTAGGTTCTGAAAACTTCTTCTTCTCATTCTGAATTCTGTTTTCTGTGCATCTATCATTCAAGGACTCCTTTTCTGAAATACTTTCCTCATCAGAACTCTCTTCCTTTTGGAGTCTCTTACTAGACTCTCCAACTTGTTCCTTGTGTGGCTTAACAAAACCAAGGCCTATTTTATCTGTTGTCTTTCTTTGACCTTTGATGAGTGACTTAACCTTTTTGGAGCTATCTTGAAACCCGTAAAGCTTATCCTTGTACTCTTTAGTTTCCTCTTTCAAAGAAGCCATTTTTTGTTCTAACTCACTATACTCAAGAACCTTAGACTCTAACTCATCCTTGAGTTCTTGTGTCTTAGCTATAGAGAAGTCAAGACTTTCTATAAGATCATCTCTCTCCATACAACATTCATCTAACTTATCCTTGAGTCTAGCATTCTTCTTTCTTTCCTTTTCCAAAACACTAAGAGCACTAATAAGTTCACTTTCAAGATCCTTTATTTGTTTGCTTTTTGAATCATCAAAGCCTTTTTCAGATTTCTTATCACTAGAGGTGCTACCCTTTTCAAAAACCATACATGCATCTTCCTTATAGTTTTCTGAAGCATCCTCATACATACTAGAAACCAAATCATTATTTGTGCAATCATCCTCAAGGTGACCAAAATTTCCACATCTAAGACATTTCATGATAATGAATCTATGTTTCGGTTCTTCCTCTTTTTTTGATATGAACAACATCTCATTTTCATTATCACTTGAAGAACTTTCACTATCACTACTAGAACACTTACTTGCTTTGTCTAGGTAGAAACTCTTCTTGTGCTTGTGAGAATACCTCTTTCCTTGATTGTTGTGCTCATATTTGTTTTTCCTGTGATGCTTGTGCTTTTAGAATCCTTGCTCTTAGAATCTTATTTATCTTCATCACTTTCATTCTTGGGAATAGTACAATCAGTAGCATAATGACCAAACTTTCCACAATTGAAACATCTTATATTTTTCATACTTTTGTGCTTTCTAGAGAACTTGCCTTTCTTGCTGTAATATGCCTCTTCATCACTAGAAGACTCATCACTATCTTGAAGTTGTTTACCCTTGGAATTCTTGGTAGCCTTGAAAGCTGCCTCTTTCTTGACATCAACCTTCACTTGAGTTCTCAACTCAAATGTTGCAAGTATACTATGGAGCTCATCCTTTTTCAACTTATCCAAATCTTTAGCTTCCTCAATAGCAGAAATATTTTCACTAAATCTATTAGGAAGAGATCTTAAAATCTTATCACAAACATCATTTTCAGCAAGCTCAAGACCTAAGTCTTTCATGGAGTTAACAACCTCATCCATACGAAGCATGTAGTCACTAATATTTTCATCATCATTCATCTTGAGTTGTTCAAACATACCTTTGAAGTGTCTCAACTTGGCCTTTCTGACATTTGTATCACCTGTATGAACCACCTTCAACTATTTCCACATTTCACTAGCTGTCTTGCAGTGAATCACTTTGGTGAGATCTACTTTCTGTAAGCCTTTCAAGATTGCATTCATTGCTTTTGAATTGTTGTGATGTAGGAGCCTTTCTTCTTTAGTATTAGGACCATGTTCAGGAATAGTGTACTCATCTTCAATCACTTCCCAAACCTCATTCCCAAGTGCCATTAGATGAACCTTCATCCTTGCACTCCAAAGACCAAAATCTGACCCATCAAGAATAGGTGCTGCATTGCCACTTGAATGATCCATTGTGTTCTTTACTAGCTTTTCCTTCAAGTCATTAAACTTTTCGAAGGCACCCGCTCCGATACCAATTGAAGAACACAAGCTTATACTTGAGAGGGGGGTGAACAAGTATAAGACCTCTTTTTACTTTTTCCTTTATACTTCAAAATAGTAAAGCAATATACCCAAAGCAATATCAAAGCAATGCACAATATCATCCACAAAGTGACACCAATTTTAACGTGGTTCACCCAGAATGGTTGGGCTACGTCCACAAAACTTTTCTCTAAAAGTTATCTCAAAGTTCTTTGGGAATCCTTCCCAATTACAATTTTTATGAGCCTCGGCCCAAAGGAGATACCTTCCCCCAATCAAAATTTATGAGCCTCTGCTCAAAGGAGATACCTTCCCCCAATCAGAATTTATGAGCCTCTTGCTCAAAGGAGATACCTTCCCCTCTGCTCTAGAAATGATCCCTCAGAAGATCAATCGCCTCTACCTCTTGCCAGCACGTGGAACTCCTTTCCACCGAAGACCTCCTATCCTCAATGCTTAGCCTAAGAGACCTTTGCCTTCTATGATCACGTCCATAATAGCTCAACAACCTGTACCAAACATAATCAGTCGGTCTAGTACAAGTCTTCCTCTGTCTGTCAGATCTGTCCAACTCTTGAACAAATCAATCCTCTACATACAAGCCTTCTCAAAGACTTGCCAAATCTGTCCTCAAGTTCTTCTCATAGAACCAATGCACCTCTGTCCTCAAGTTCTCTGATAGAACTATCAAACTCAGCTCACAAGTCCTCTGCTAGGACCTGTCCAAATCTGCTCACAAGTCCCCACCGAAACCTGTCCAAAACTGCTCACAAGTCCCCACCGAAACCTGTCCAAAAATTGCTCACAAGTCCCCACTGGAACCTGTCCAAAAACTGCTCACAAGTCCCCACTGAACCTGTCTAAAAACTGCTCACAAGTCCCCATTGGAACCTATCCAAAAACTCAGCAAGCTCACCAAGAAAAACTTTCTTAGTAGGAAATCACAAAGTGAATTGTTAGAGACCCAATGTGATTTGTCAAACTCATAGAAGCATAAAGAGAATTGTTAGAGACTCAATATGTTCTATACTCAAATCCCAATCTCAAAACTCAACTCAAATCAACTCAACTCAATCTCAATCTCAAATCTGAAAACTCAACTCAATATCTGAAATGGATAGGATAGAATGTTTTCTTTCAAGAACATGAAACCCCAACAATTGCCAACTATGCAAAGAATCACATAACAATGATACTCATGTTCTTTTCACCATCAATTAGGGTTTCAACAACAATGCTCATCAAACAAGGTTTAGTCAACCAACACCATTCAACTCAACATCAACCTTGAAGCATTCAACCAATCATCACAAGAAAAGGAAACAAGTAGAAATCCTTTTCCCTCCAAAGATATTTGAACAAAATAGCCACCAACACAATATCACCAAATGCAAAGAATAACTTGCTCAAATCAACTCAATGGAGTAAGCCCAATATCATGAATCAAGTAAAGCAATAACTTGATCAAACAACCTCTATGGAAGCAACTCAACCATCAAACTCAAAACAGCCAACCAAGGGTTCCACCAACTCAATGCAAGTAGCTAGACTCACAAATATAAACCCTAGTGCACAAAGCTTCCACTATCTCAAACCAAAAATTATGCATTCACCAAAAACTCTCCTTAAGGATAACAATGCATAAGTAGTCTTCAACAAAACAGAAAATAGGATTTACACCCAACCAAAGGAAACCTAGTTGAAAACCTTTTCACTCCAACCTTATTTCAGAAAAACATACACCAATCATACTCATAAGAAAAATGTGCCCATACCTTTTTGGAGTAGAAGAAAATTGATCCTTAAATCTGTCACCACACACAACCCTCAAACTTCCAACCAAGTTAGGGTTAGAACCAAGATAAATGAGCATATATAAAAACTTTCCTTAATACACCTTTTAGCTCCTCTTCTTTAAAAACAACCACCAAAGAAGCCAAAAACACAACAACCAAAACTTACACCTTATATCTCCATTTTTAAATTTAGCATAGCAAAAGACTAATCTCAAAAATACAACCAAAGAAATATCCCCTTATTTCTCCTATGTCTTTTAAACAATGCTAAACAATGCCAAAAATCATATCAAGAAAATAATCACACCTTATAATGGCTGCCCTTGAAGAATCCGAAATTCGCGGCACAAAACACGTTTTAATAAAAACGTGACTAATCCATGCACAGCTCCCTCCGCGGGGATCGAAACGCAGACCTCCGCCTACGCAAGGCCCAAACGCAGCCTTCGCTGCCACTAGCCCACAAGAGGCTTACGAAGTCCAAGACGGACTTCCTTCCACATGAACGGTCAAGCTTTCCGAAAGCTTTTCAAACCACGAGCTCTCCTCTTTCGCAGCGTAAAAAGAACATTCGATCGCAGCCAAACCAATTAATTGCCTTCGATTTTCCAAGTAGGTTTAACCTTAGGAACCTTCTCATATTTATAGTCCATACGTGGACTTTAGAACACGTCGGTTGCAAAGAAAAGTAATTTCGAATTTAATCGAAATTTGCTTTCTAAAGGGTTTAAAAACCCTTAAGTATTTTTAATAAATTAAAAATAATTTCTCCCTTAATTAATTAAATAATTAATTAATTAAAACCTTGAAGGGTTTTAAATAATAATTAAATAAATAATAAAGAGAACCTCCATTGGTTTTAATAAAAACCATTTAACTTGGTTTTAATGAAAAACCCTTGCCAATGGAATCTCTTCGGATTCTCTTGGAATCTTCCACCTTTGAAGCCAACACATCCTCTTAACATTAATGCCATTTCCTTTTGACATCAATGACAACTCATAGACAAGAAGCTAGGATCTCAAACCCAAAATTGCCAACAAACTAGAACTTGAATTTTATCTTTATTGGAGGAGTTAATGTGTAGGTTCAATGTTTTAGTTATTTTAAGATCAATGAAGTTATGAATGCTTTCAGAATCAATCAATACATTTATATTTTGGTGCCTAATATATTGAGGTACCTTGATTGTATGGTGAGATGTTAGTCCCATTAGAGCATGGATAGAAATGGCCATAGTATCCTCGTCATTTGCTACTTCACCATGATCTTCTTGTTCCTTGAACATAGGTGATTCAAGAGAATAGATATCCTCTACTTCTTCATCATCATCTTCATAGGTTTGATGTTATATTTGAAAATATTATTTGGGAATACATGCTTACTCTCTAGGATGATTATTGCAGAACTTATAGCAATAAAATTTGGAGGATTGATCATTTTGACAAAAGGAATTATTACAATATTAGGGATGACTATAGGAATCCTGTCTGGACTCTATCCAAGTTTGTACCTTCTTCTTGGCTAGCCTAGCATACTGTATAGCTAGCTCCAAGGTGTATGGTTGTTGGAAATCCACCTCGAATTTGATAGTATCTTTCAAACCATGTATGAAAGTTGCCACCACAACATTGGTTTGCATATTTGTATAGGCAAGAAGACTTGTGAATTTGGATATATAATCATTTACTGACCTGGTTTGTTTGAGTGCTAGAAGACGGATGTCATATGAGTTAGAAGTGCCATCGTCGAATCACTCAAGAAGTATTTCCTCAAATTCTTCCCAAAGGAGAGGTCTATAATGTTGGCATTTTTTCCAAGCATACCATTGGTAGGCTTCATTTCCTAATTTAGAGGCCACATACTTAACTTTATCTATTTCAGATACATGGTATAAATCTAGAAGACCATTAATTTTGGCTAACCACCCAAGTGGGTCACCCCTTCAAAAGTAGACATGTCTAAATTTGGGATATTAACACCATTAGGACCTCTTGGTTGTTGATAAGATTCCTCTCATTGTTGATCCTCATAATTTCTCTATCGATGGAAGTAATTTTGAGTACCTCTAGGTTGTTGATAATTTTCCTCTCGTTGTTGATCCTCATTATATCTCTGCTTGTGGAAGCGATTTTGAGTACCCCTTGGTTGTTGATAATATTCCTCTTGTTGTTGATCATCATTATGTCTCTGCCCATGAAGGTGATGGGGAGGACCTCTTGGTTGTTGATAATCATCTTCTCTATCATGATCATCATTATTCCTCTGTCTATGTGAATGATTTGGGAAGGAATGATTTTCTTGATTTTGGGGTGGTACTATTTGTTTTAATAGTATGGATAAACTATTGATACCCTCAAATAATTATTGGACACAACCTTGCACCTCTTAGTTATTTGTATTGGGAGTCCTAGTTTCCTCATTTGTGATATTCTCATGGGAAGGGATAGGCAATGGGATAGTAGCCATAGTGGTAAGGATTGGATGCTTAGGATCAAAACTATTGATACACTAAGGAGAGTTATATTGTGTACCTTTGTTTCATGGATGTCTTTTGGGAGAATTTAAAAAAATTTCACTGAGATTATTTATGCTGGATAATCAGTTGTTTGGTGCTTTAGTCCACTTATTGCTCATGCACTTTTAAATTCTATCAAAAAATTTATTTTACCAAAAAATTTGATTAATTTTAGCAAAAATTGGGTGTATTTCCCATTGCAACCGTCACTCCAACTACGATTCAAGTTTGAAATTTGAGTTTCCACTAGTTACTAAACTTTAAATTTAAGTTTTCAGTGGTTATAATGGCTTGAAAACTTATATTTTAGACTCTATGTGATCGACACTCGAATGGCTAGTACACCCAGGCTGTGATAGGAGACCACCCCATAAAACAAGCGACATGATAGGTGACCATACCAAGGTAGGACAAGCGACAAGCGACACATGATAGGCAAGATACGATAGGATGACGTGACCAGACCAAGGCAATAATAAATGCAAAAAACCAACTGAACAACAAATAGGATGACATGTGGTGTAGGGATGAAAATAACTTCGATACTAGGCATTAATCAAAAAGCAATGTGAATCCGGATAGAATAGCAATGAACGTAGATACATGAATCTAATTGAAAGAGGATAGCAAGGGATGAAGAAAAATGATGCCAAGTGATGTGAATTAGATAGGACAAGACAACAAGGAATGAAGATGTGCAAACAAGAGACACATGAGATGACGTGGACAAGAGACACGTGAGACGATGCGTCTATGCATGAAGGCTCTAGGTTATGTGACCAAAGTCACATTTAGGTACCCATAACTTATTTATTTTAAACACCACTAACTCTACCCCCTAGTTCATGTGGGATAATGTCCCAAAACAAGAGAAAAAAATATTAATATGAACCTTAGATTTCCCTTAATACTTGCTTTTCTTGCATTCTGATTGGTCCACGAGGTCGTTTAATAGTTTTTGGATGCTGTACATGATTTATTCTATGGTTTTTATGCTCTCTAAAGTTTTTTTATACCTTGGTCACCTCCAACATTTGATTTGATCGAATGATGATTCAAATATTTAACGTGAATGTAAATTTTTTACTACAAGGAAAACATGAGGAATTACTATAAATGTATTTCACCGCTTGTTTATTTCATTGGTGTTGTAATCCATTAGTATATTTATGGATCTGAGGTTAATGAGTATGTAGTCGTAGTTATGACCATAGATACGATGAAGGCTACCCCCAGGTCCTGATCGGTTCTTTGAATCTGATCCTGATACCACTTGTAAGAGAATTGTTCAAAGGAACAATTCCTTAATATAATAAAATTTATTATTTATGCTTAACTGGCACAACTGTACTATGAAAAAAATAAAATAAAATAAAATAATTTAATGCATAAATCAATCTTCACCACTTTACGGAGGACACAGTCCTTGCCACGAATGGGCACAATGAGTGCGAATACGCAAATGATAATTTGATAATAGATGATGTTTAAATTAAATCAACCTTACTCTAAATAGTAAAAATAATTATGTCAAATGGAAACCTAACATACTCGGCTATGTTAGGTTAGGGTTTTAATAGGACAAGATCCCCCTACCCAGAGAAATCCCTTACTTTCATCAAAAAGCAAAATTCATTAATAGAGCAAAGTTTAAAAGCAAAATATATAGTGATTATCATCACTACATAAATCCCTTACTCAAAGAAAAATAAAATTTAAAAATAAATAGTGATTTTCATCACTAAATATGAGCAAGTATACCAAATAAATATGAATAAAAGAAGGGGGTGAAGAGCTTGAATCCTTGGAATGGTCAATATTCATGAACAATTGAGTGATCCCTAATACAACAATGGTCCGAATGAATCCCACATGGCATTAGGGTAGTTCTAAGAAATTTGCAAGAAGAGCTAGCTTTAGGTGTCCTATATCACCTAAATGGTTTAACCCAACTGAGTCCAACATAGGATCATGATGAACATTTGAGGATTCCCAATACAACAATGTTGGACATTTTGAGTCCCTAAGTTAAATTTGTCATTGATGTCACAAGATGAATTCATCAGTAATTTTAGTAGGAAATAAAGGGGACAAAGATGGTTATTTTATATCCAAGAAGGTAAAATATCGAGTGAAACAGTGCAAAAGACAGAGGTTAAAAAGGAATTATAATATTTATTTTATAAATTATTTAAATTCAGGATGAATTTAAATTTTATAAATAAATATTAAAAGGTACTTTATCAAAGGTGAAATATTATAATGGTTATTATAATATTAGAAGTGCCATGGTGAAAACCCAAAATAAAATATTTGTAATTTTCATTACAATATTTTATATTGTAGAAGTGGGTTTATAAATTCTAAAGATATTTTAATAAACCCAAATGTTGGGTTTAAAGGTTTAAGACCAAAGAATATTTTAATAAATACAAAGGTTGGATTTAAATATTTAAACAAGGCATTCAAATTTTTATTTCCGTCAATGTCATAGAAGCCAAAGAGAAGCACCGATATTTTTGAATTACTAGACAAGCATATAAATACCATGCCCAAAGTTTATTTCTGATCATCCTTGCTCGAAAGATAAAACGATTGGCCTACAAATTAATAGCTCATGGAGTGTATGTAAAAAACAAGGCATTGAAAAGGAGAAAATTCAAATTTTGAAGTTGAATGAGACAACATGGTCTATTGGCATTTTTGGAAAGCACAAAGCACTAACAGTGAGGAGGTTCGTGTTCGAATCACAGTGGGTGCAAGTCATAAAGTGTGTTGAAAGCATTTTAGTGGGTGTGTTAGCATCAATTTTTAGGTACACTTTTTGCAAGGCAAAGGAGGGCATAGTGTTTTGAATTGCATGGTGCTTCTTCCTTCCCAATGAGCGTGTAGCTTGTGTGGTGGTTTGCATCATGGGCAAAGATATTTGTGTGGGCTGCATTGATAGTTTGAAACTCTCCAAAGGCAAAGGTAACATTTTTATTTTAATTTTTTTTAAAGACTAAGTTGGAGGTATAAGGTTGATTTATGGTAGAATTTTGGAAAGGTTGCTTTATATTAAAGTGTGGTAGTTGAGAATTACCTTTAGGAGTTAAAAGGAGAATTCAGTTTTTATTTTTAAAGTCTTAAATTGCTATTGTGGAATATTGAAAGGTTAAGACTTTGTGGATGGTATGTTATTTTGAATTAAGGGTTTTTGACTATTGTGAGGATATTGATTATTATTTAAGTTTGAGTGATAAGGTGTAATTTTAATATTATTATTGTGATATATTTTGTTGAAGAAAAATATCCTCTAACCCTTATTGAGATATACAAAGAAGTAATTGTGAGTGTGGCATGTTTATAAGGACAACTCCTCTTCAAGAAAATATATGGGTAAAATTCTTTTTTGTTGAGTTAGGTGATTTTATTGATTGAAAATTAAGTTTGGAGTGAAAAGGATTTGATTAGGGTTTCCTTTTAAAAAAAAATTGAGTTGATGCTTCAAGGTTTTCTGAATTGAAAGTTGTGATTAAACCTTGTTTGATAAGCATTGTTGTTGAAGCCATTGGATTGAGTGAAAAGTTGTATAAAAGAACATGAGTATCATTGTTGTATGAGATTTGTTTTTGAGAATTTTTGGAAATATTTTGAGGTGGATGATACATGCTTGGACTAGGTTTTATGAGCAAGAGTTGTTTATTGAGTGATTGGTTGAGTGAGTTGATTAAGCCTAGTCAAGTGAATGTATGAAGTGATTGATCAAGTTCCATAAAACAAACTATTCTATATTCTAATTTGAGAAAGTGATTGAGTTGTAAGAATAGAACATATTGAGTCTCTAATAATTATCTTTATGCTTATATAAGATTGAGTTGAGAAAGTTATTGAGTTGTGAGAATAGAACATATTGAGTATCTAATAGTTATCTTTATGGTTCTACGAGATTGAGTCGAGAAAGTGATTGAGTTTTGAGAATAGAACATATTGAGTCTTTAACAATTCTCTTTATGCTTCTATGAGATTAAAGTTGAGAAAGTGATTGAGTATTGAGTATATAACATATTGAGTCTTTAAAAATTATCTTTATGCTTCTATGAGATTGAGTTGAGAAAGCATTTGAGTATTGAGTATAGAACATATTAAGTCTCTAACAATTCTCTTTATATTTCTATGAGATTGATTTGATTTGAGAAATCTTGTTGAGTAGATTTGAGTAGATTCTGAGTGGACCTATTGAGCAGATTTGATCAAGTTCTATGTGAGCTTGTTGAGCAGATTTGAGCAGGTTCTGAGTGGACCTATTAAGTAGAGTTGAGCAAGTTCTATGTGAGCTTGTTGAGCATATTTGAGAAGGTTATAAGTGGACCTATTGAGCAGAGTTGAGAAAGTTCTATGTGAGATTATTCAGCATATTTGAGTAGGTTTTGTGTGGACCTACTGAGCATATTTGAGCAAGTTCTAGAGAGGACTTATGGATAGTTTAGTGTGAGCTTTTGTAGAAGCTTGCAAGATAGATTTAAGAAAAGTATTTGAGAAGACTTGAGAACATATTTGATTGATTTGTTCAAAACTCAAGTTAAGGCTTAGGGTAGATATAGCAGAGTTGAGTAAGCCTTGATTTAGAGCTTAAGAGTGGAGATTGAAGATAGATTTGTGCTAAACCAACTGGACTGTGTTTAGTGCAAATGTATCGCTCCAAATTTTTTGCACCCTTACCTTCAGGTTATAGGATCTGCGCCCGAAATGGATATGTGAAAAGTATGGGACAATACCTCATACTGAGAGGCCTTTCGAAGGTCCCACCTCTTGAGGGAGGTGTATAAAGGTGAATTTTTGATGGATGGTGGGTTCAACAGGAAAATTTGAATGCAGTTTCCATGCCTAGGTTGAGAGGGTGTTTGATATGTTCATTTTTATGTTTGATCATTCAACTCCTAGGTTTGGCCAATATGAATCTAATCTATTCTATATTCCAATGCTAATTTAAATGAATACAAAAAATAGAAATAGATGCAATTTATAGAGAATATGCTAACTAGAAGAAATCATACCTGATTCCGAATGTCTGATGGAGATTCTGAGTCTTGTAGTAGTTCAGATCGTCTCAGTTTGTACGTAATCATATGATATTGCTCAGGATCGTCCCAAATCATAGAATGTCATATGAAATCAAACAAAATCATTTGAAATTTGATGAATTCGTAATATGAAATCGTCAAAAACCTGCAATCACAAAAACAAACACAAAATACCAAATATGCAAATGCAGAAGCAAGGGGTAATGGTAGAAATAACAACAAACATGCCTAAATAATAGATTACAATGACAGATGAGGAAATGTAGTAAATTTAATGATTGATTTTATCTTTATCATGTAGTTATGCTAAATGAGGTGAACTCCAAGATGCATAAAACAAAATAACCTAAAACAGTGCAGAGATATATCCTAGAAATGTAGAAAAACTTAAGAAAATGCAAACTCTAAACTCGAAATGCTCTCAATATGAACTATAGTTAGGATATCCTCCAATCGTACGAAATTGTCTGAAATCATCCGAGATCGTTTGTGACGATCCAAGCTAGCTTCGAATGAAAAACAGTAGTATTCCTACAACAAAAAACATGCAAAATACCAAATGCAAGCAATAATTAAGCAGGAAGGCAGGGGATACCAGGAGGCAGGGGAGACCGGGAGGCAGGGGGATAAACTAGAAAAATCCTAGTTTATATAGGATTAGAAAGAGGTTTGGGAGGTTGGGGATCATCCAAATTTGGGAGATCTCCAACAGGGAAATCTCCAACCGCGCAGACACTCTTCTGCCCGAGTTGGAGAGGTTGTTGAAACAGACGCTAATTATGAAAATTTGATTTTGGGACAAAATTGCCTGGACGTTCTGTTCCAGAAGAATTCATCATATCAGGGATGATTTCATCTAAACTGCGATGATATCGTCCAACGGTCAAAACAAATCCTAAAAATGGCACGAAAAATGGGGAAAGCGGGTAAAATGCGGTTTAACGGGCAGTTTGGGGTTGAAATTCAAATTTTAATATTTTATCTTTTTACTAATGTTTTAACTGTGTCAATTTTAGGGTGCTACATTTTACCCCCTCTTTAGAAAAATTTTCGAAGAAAATGCGTTAAAGACGAGTTTTTTCCGTTTTACAAGAAAACAAAAATATGCTCAATTTTTTAGACGATGATTCTTGGTCGAATCGTACAAATGCTGACTATGGTGCCCCCTCCGTTTTTTTACCCAAATCGAACGTTTGAGGTAAAAACACGGAAAAGCAAAATTAAAATGTTGTTGGTTTTGAATAAAATTAAGAAAAATAGGGAAAACCCTAATTCATTTTTACTATTCATTTTTACTGTTCCAGAGTTCTGCAGAGAGAAAAATGGTGGAGACAGTGCACAAAGTGACAGAGGTCCGGTGCGGGCTACGGGTAAGGATCTAATCCTAGTATATTAGGTTTAATTTAAATTTGTGTAATTCTTGTTATTTAAATTTGATTGTTTGGGGCATCGCGGCCGTTTTTAGGCCGTCGACGTCGTTGGGATAAAATTGTCCCGATTTCGGCAAAATCGTCCCTAGATCATCGATTTTGTTTGACGGTAAAATTGGTGAATTAGGGGTGATTTCATCCAAAAAGGGGCGATTCTCGGGATGTGAAATCGAAGACGATTTCGTCCTCATAAGGGACGATTTTGCCCAATGTGGGACGATATCATCCAATAATGGACAATATCATTTTAAACTTGATTTTAAGTTGTTTAATTTGAATGATTGAGTTATTAATGATTTTGTTGTTTTATGACCTCTTCCCATACCAGATCACCTGGAGGCCATGGCGAGAGCACCTCGGGTGGGCAGAGGATGGGCAGGAGCTGGCTTGCATCAGGCGAGTCTGTTGGCTAAGGATGGAGCAAGGAGAGGTAGAGCTCCATCGCTACGACCGAGTACTGTGATAGTTTGGTCTATAGTAGGGGATCCCTTCTCTCAGGGATTACAAGTACTCCCAGACTGTTTAGGATAATACTACACTGAGTGGGGCTCCAGATATACAACGATTCTGGATTCAAGATGCAAATGATGCCCCCATCTAGCCAATGGATGGTGACAACATCGAGGTTGCGAATGGCTACGATGTCTAGTACATAGGCATCCACCCTCCTTAGATGATGAGGGTGTAGGGTCTAGTGCACACTGTGGTGTGCCAGATGGGGAGGTGACGACAGGCTACTATTGAGGTAGCGCAGGGTCACAAGGGAAGAGAGCAGCAGTGGATCTCATAGGAGAGACACCAGAGGATAGCATGGGCTCTACAGAGGCCATGGGTGATAGGACAGAGGGAGGAGGGATTCCCTTCATAGCAAGGTGAGAGACCACCATCACCTGATAAGGGTAAGGGTGTTGACATAAGGGAGAGCAGTGAGACAGCGGCTCTCCAAGCTGAGGTTGCCCACCTCCAGACTCATGTGCAAACATTGCAAGATGAGGCTACACGGCTTAGAGATCAGGGCAGAGGAGCGAGCAAGGATGACCTAGTGTTGTCCATGATGCAGACTACATTTTACAAGGGTGTATACTTTCATCTGGTTCTAGAGTGCTAGAGGGTACAACTGCCAGCCAACATTGCAAAACCAGTCAGGCTGGGATTGACGAGGACATCCTCTCGATCGATGATGAGGACCCGAGATACATCCTGAACCTCTATGGGACCACCTCCTCCATTTCAGGGTGGGGGAGGAGATGAAGCTAAGAACTCGAGGGCTTCTCAAGGCTAGGTGTCGATGGACTGCAGAGTTTGGAGAGATTTGTTGAGAGGATTGAGTATGCCAGGGTATGGATTACGGCATACCAATCTAGTTTTGAATTTCTGCTTGATATTTGAGCAAATACTGAAATATTATGGAGATGATTCAAATAACCTTTTTCTTTTTATCTTTTTCTTGAACTTTTTATTTTCTTCCTATGCTAGGGATACTTGCTCGGATTAGCTGTAGAGCAAGGGATTTTTATTCTAGGTAGGGGTGAGCTTGTCCTTTTGTCAATTCTCAAATATTCTAGACCATGTGCATGATAGGATAGCAGGGGAAACTTTTCGCTCAGAAAACCTGTTCTATTATGTAGCATCATATCGAATTTGCAATGAAATCATTTTAATGTGAAAAGATATACTTAGTTCAAGTAAATAACAAGATCAGTTCTCTATGCTCAAAACTTTATTTAATTCAACTGTGGACTTTGATATAAGAGAGAGGAATAATCATACCAAATAAATCAAGATATTTATTCATGTGAATGTGAAAGTGCGAGATTTCAAATAAATGCTAATTTATCCAAAATAACAGAAAATATAACTGTAATACTTCACAATTTGAGAAGTACAAAATAAAATATGTTTTTGAAGATTTTGATTATTTTGAATGTTTTTAATTTTAAGTGATGAATTAAAAGAAATACAAGATAATTGTTTTTGAAACGTTTTATATAAGTGACTAAAAGGAAATAATATGCAAAACAAATATATACAATGATAAAATGACCAATTTTTAAGCATAGTAACTTTTAAGATGCATAATGTTCATAGGTTCTTTAAGTTCTTTACCATATAAGGTAGATAATTTGTATGCTCCTGATCCAAATTTAGTAGTGATGACATATGGTCCAAGCCAGTTGGGCTCAAATTTACCTTTAAGGCTTGTAGTTGCATTAGTATTTTTTTGATTTTCTTTTAAGACAAGGTCACCGATCTCAAAGGATCGAGGATGAACTTTCTTAAGATATGCTCTCTTAATCTTGTTTTGGTAGGCACGAAGATGCTCCAAAGCATTGATGCACTTTTCATCTAGAAGTTCTAGTTGACTAAATCTGCCAGCACGATATTCATCTCCTACTTCAGTATCTTGAATTAGTAGAGCTAAAGAAGGAACTTCTAATTCAAAGGGAAAAACAACTTCAGCACCATAAACCAAAACAAAAGGTGAAGTTCCGGTGGGGGTTCGAACACTAGTTTGATAGGCCGACAAAGCAGGATATAACTGAATGTGCCAATCTCGACTAGTTTTATTGACCAATTTTTTGAGAATTTTGATTAAGGTTTTATTAGATGCTTCTGCTTGACCATTACCCTGAGGATAATAAGGAGTGGACCAGCGATGTTGAATTTTATATTTTTGACATAATTTTTTAACATCTTTATTTTTGAAACAAGTTCCATTATCTAAAATGAGATTGGCAGGAATTCCAAACCTACAAATAATTTTATTAAAGATAAATTTGGAAACTTGTGTTCCAGTGCAAGAAGCTAATGGCATAGCTTCAACCCATTTCATGAAATACTCAGTGGCGGTTATGATGAATTTGTGTCCATCGGATGACACAGGGTTGATTTTTCCAATGATGTCTAGGCCCCATTTTGAAAAGGGCCAAGGAGATGAAATAGCCTATAGTTCTTGTGCAGGTGCATGGACAAGGTCAACATGTTTCTAGCACTTGTCACAATGTTGCACATAATTATGTGCATCATTTTCCATGGTAGGCCAAAAATATCCTATCCGAAGGAGTTTCTTAGCAATGGCGCTACCACTAAAATGTCCACCACAAGATCCAGTGTGGGCTTCATTCAAAGTTGATCTGGATTCTTCTAGATTCAAACATCTCAATAAGATGCCTTCAAAAGATCTTCTATACAAGGTATTACCAATAATCACAAATCGACTTGCTTGTCTATGTAATAACCTATGTTGGTTGCTAGTACAACCATCAGGGAAGATTCGTTTCTACAAAAAATTAAATATATCAGTATACCATGGTTCAGGAGTTGTTTCATTGATAAGAAACACATACAAAGGTTCTAAGCATGATTTGATTGAAGTGGGTTCCTGGAGTCGATGAATAATTATGGTAGCATATTCATCATCTAACTCCAAGGGTAAAAGAGATGCAGTTGCAGCCATAGCGTCAGCCGCATGATTGCTAGTTCGAGGAATAGCTTCCAAAGTAACTTGATCAAAAAAGGATAATAACTGCAAAACATAGGCTTTATATGGGCATAATTTATCATCTCTGTTTTGATAAACATCATTGATTTAGTTTATGACAAGTTGGGAGTCACCGAAAATCAATAAACTTTTAATTTTCAATGCCAAGGCAGCTCGTAATCCAAGGATAAGAGCTTCATATTCAGCAGTGTTATTGGTGCAAGCAAATGTTAATTTGAAGGACAGAGGTATAAGATGTTTTTTTGGAGATATTAAAATAATACCCGCACCATCCCCACTCATGCATCAGGCTCCGTAAAAGTATAGGAACCATTGCTCTGAATGGTCTGCCTCTAGTTTAAGGCATTCATCAGGAAACTCAATGATGAGGGGATGAGTAGATTCTAAGGGTGCAGCAGCTAATTGATCTGCTATGATTTGACCCTTAACAGACTTATGTCCTATAAAGGTGAGTTCAAATTTGCTTAACGTAAGAACCCACTTGGCTGTGCGACCAGATAAATACGGTTGACTCATGAGATATTGTAAAAGGTCAAATTTGGCAATAACATACGTTTTTTGACTGAGCATATAATATCGTAGTTTCTGTGTAGAAAATATGACTGCTAGACATAATTTCTCTAATGTGGTATATCGAGTTTCATAATTTATTAAGGTTCTACTAATGTAATAATTAGCGTGTTCTTTCTTCTCATCATCAAGCTGAGCTAACATAGCTCCTAAGGCAGAATCAAAAGCAAAAATGTACAAGATAAAAGGACGATCATATCTAGGTGGAGAAAGCACTGGTGGTTTGAGGAGATATTGCTTAAGGAGTTCAAATGCTTCTTAGCATTTGTCATCCCAATGAAAATAGACATCTTTCTTAAGAAGCTTAAGAAAGGGTCCGATTTTGTCTGCCAACTTGTCGATGAAGCGACGAATAGCTTGAAGCTTACCTTGTAAATTTCGTAATTCCGATATATTGGTGGGTGCGAGCATATCTATGATAGCCATGATCTTGAGAGGGTCAATTTCAATGCCACGTAAAGAAACTATAGCCCCTAATAATTTATCGGACTTAACTCCGAATATGTATTTAGTTGGATTTAGTCGAATAAGATATTCCCTTAACCGATCAAATACTTTTCTTAAGTCATTTAAATGATCATCTTCTTTGATGGAACGAGCTATGATATCATCTATATAATCATGTAGGATATCATGCATCATATCATGAAATATATAAGTCATAGCTCGTTGGTAAGTTGCACCTACATTCTTTAAGCCAAATGGCATCACTTTCCAACAAAAGGTTCCCCAAGGGGTAATAAAGGTTGTTTTGGACTAATCTTTAGGAGCTATCCTGATCTGATTATAACCTAAAAATCCATCCATTAGGGATATCATTCCACTTCCAGTAGTAAATTCAATGATTTGATCCATATTGGGAAGAGGAAAATCGTCTTTAGGACATGCAACATTAATATCTCTAAAATCGGTGCAAACCCTAACTTTAGTGGCTTCTTTCTTAGTTATTGGAACTACATTTGAGATCCATTCGGCGTAATCAATGGCTTGTATAAAAATGACTTTCAATAGTTTGTCTAGTTCTCCTTTGACTAGTAAGGCCACTTTAGGATGCATTTTTTTGAGTTTTTGTTTAACAAGTTTAGCATCTAGATGGACTACTAGATGATGCATAACTACAGAAGGGTCCAAAACTGGCATGTATTCATATGTCCAAGCAAAGACATCTTCATAGTATTTAAGAAATGAAATGTATTTATCTTGTTTTTCTTGACTCAATTCTGATCCAATATTGATTATGTGAGGGTTATGTTCGGTTCCAATGTTAATTTTTATAACGTTTTAAACTTCCATACATGAATATCTCTCAAAATTAAGTGGGGTGGATGAAACACCTAATTCTTGTAATTATTCCAAGGTTAGCTTGGATAATTCATCTTGAGGAGTCGAGGCCTCAAGCTGGGCTATACTTGGTATAGAGCCATCAAAATAAAATTCATTATGTAACATTTCCTCAATGGAGACATCATGGAAAATATCCCCTTCCAACTCTTCATCAGAGTTGGCAATCATTTCAGGGTAGGCTATGGATAGCATATTGCAGGTAAAAGAATTATTCTTTGGCCACAAAGAATCTTGTTTATCTAGATAATCTTGATAACATACGAGATGATCATCATCCTCAAATGGAAAGGGCTGACCCTTACTAGGAAATAGGACCACACCACAGCGGGCAGGGCACAGTTCTACCTTAAAAGGTTCTTTCATACCATTTTGGAAAGGTCCCAAACCTTTCCCTTGATATCCCAATTTAAGCATTATGGGTTTAGCTTTAAGATAATCATTAGCAAAATAGCATCTAGCATATCCATCACAATGTGTCTTAGTGTTTCTAGGTATTCTTCCCCAATCATATCCTTTATAAATAAAAGCATAACTCTCGACTTGGTAGATACTTCCCATAGGTTGTGGGAGGCCCAAGGTACGAGGAGAGGGTGGCAGTTTATTTAAAAGGAGAGAAGTCTACATGGCAATGTTGGCTTCCTCAGATATAAGAATTGTAGATAAATCAAGTAAGAGCTCATTAGTAAGAGCATAAGAGGTAGAAGGAACATTTCCTACATCGTCGGGTGTAAAAAGGATGCTAGTAGTGGATGTAGATGTCTTAGGGATATTGATGGGTGAGTCTATAGGTATGGAAGATATAGGAGTAAAATAGGAAGCATTGGTTGTTAGTTTAGGATCTTTTTGAGGTCTTAATGTGGTTGGTTCAGAAGATGGTTGAGCTAAATGTATAGGTGTATTTGAAAGAGTAGATGATGTTATGGGTGTGTGTTTCACACATTTGGATGGATGATAAGATGGATGACAGGGCAAGGCAAAATTGAACTCCAACAGGTTTTGCCAAAGCACACATATCAAAAGGTCTAGGATCACCATGAATGGTAACCAACTGGTTTTTAAATTCAAATTTAACACACTGATGTAAAGTGGAGGGAACCGCTCGCATCACATTGATCCAAGGGTGACCTAGAAGTATATTGTACGATGCATGGTAGTGTACAATAAACACGGTCGTATCTAGGGTTCTAGGACCAACTTGCAAGGGTATAGTAATGACTCCACACGTTTCTTGTGTCTCGTCATTGAAGGTTTTTATAATCATATCAGTTCTTTTCATTTCGTCACTTCTAAACCTGAATCATTGGTAGAAGTCAAAAGTGCATATGTTTAAAGATGAACCATTATCAATCAAGACTTGTTTAACAACTACATCTCCAATTAGGGCAGTAATATATAAGGGGTTATCCTTATGTAAACTATGTTGTGGGATATCTTTATCTCAAAATTCAATACAATCGACTTCTCGAGTGATGATAGTATTGGACATGGCTTCAGGTTGAATATTTTATGGTACCATCATTTGGATTAATGTAAGCATTAATTCATCCCTATGTGTAGTATAATATCTTAATAGGTCCAAAAGGGAAATTCTGGCTATGGTATTGGATAATTTTTCATTAATATTGTAAGGAGGTTTAGGTAGACACATAATTTCCTTTATTGGGATTTTTCAAAACAAATGGGGCTGATCCATCCTTATGAGTTTGATCCTGTTGAGAGGTTTGATCCTGTTGTCTGGTAACAGCCGATGGTTCCTGCAATATTATTTTGTGGATGATGAATAGGTCTCGGTCTAGCATTTATAGCTTTTTCATTAGAAACTATTTGGTGATAATATGGTCTAGGAGTGACTCTTCGAGGAAATGGTTCTTTTGGAACCATAGAACTGGTGATAGGTTGAATAGGATCTGATTCATATTCAGAACTATTTGATTGATTCGAGGTGATTTCCATATCACTTTCAGTCTTATATTCAGTGTCACTAAGATCAAGTGTCTGAATATTATGTAGATGTTTGGTCGTAACTATGGATAAAGTTGTGTCAAATATTTGAGGATCATGATCAGGTAATTGTTCGCTAATGGTCCCTACATATCAGGTAGGAGGAGGAACATTGTGATGCTCAATTTGATTGGCCATCTCTTTACCATGTTTTGG
The DNA here is from genome assembly GCA_028583015.1 of Wollemia nobilis. Taxonomy (NCBI): domain Eukaryota; kingdom Viridiplantae; phylum Streptophyta; class Pinopsida; order Araucariales; family Araucariaceae; genus Wollemia; species Wollemia nobilis. The sequence goes on from JAQPPZ010017204.1 coordinate 644,560, forward strand.
TAAAGGATGTTGAAATATGTCCAATGATTGATTTTCATTCTAATTCTGATTTTGGGGAATGCTCTTTTGAGCGTTATTAGAAGGATTTTGTTTAGGTTGGAAGGCTTGCACCTCCATATCATTATTATCAATCAAATCTTGTATTTTATGTTTTAATATTTTACAAGAGTTGGTGGCATGTCCAGGTCCTTTTTGAAAATCACAATATAAATCAGCTCTATATCCGGGTATAGTTGGATCAGGTTCCCGGATAGCTAGTAATTGGATCAAGCCTCGTGCTAGTAATTGCGGGAGAATGGTTGATAAAGGTTGATTTAACCTAGTAAATTCTTGGGGTGGTTTATCAGGAGGTTTCAATATAAACTTCTCTTTTGCAGTGTTAACATTAGCAATGTTTTTGCTATCAGTGACTCCGTCACCCACAACTTGTTTATTTTTATATTGATTTTTGGATGTTTTCTCATCGTCTTTCTTTTTGAGCTGACCTCTTCTACTGAGAGCATCTTCCACCCTTCGAGCTAAGTCTATAGCTTGATCGAAGGTATTCAAAGTAGCTATTGATAATTCATAGGATAGTTTTTCTTGTAAATTATTGATAAAAATATCCAACATATCCCGATAAGGTAACACAAAGTGTAATTTTCCTATCAACTGTCTCCATCGAGCTAAGAAGTCAGCAAAACACTCATCTTTGTCTTGTTTTAGGTTGTACAAATCTTTAATGGTTACATGCCTTTCGATATAGGAACTAAATTGATGCACAAAAGACTCAACGGTCTCTTCAAAATTTCTCAAGGAATGAGTGGGTAGTTGATAATACCATTCCAATGCCATCCCCCCTAAGATTTTCGGGAACATTTTTAGTAATAGCAAATCATCATGTGATATGTCATTACATGCTATCCTAAACATACGAAGATGCTCTATGGGATCTTCAGTTCCTTTATATATAGGTAGGATATGCATAGGAAAGTGTTTAGGATATGGTTGTGCTACAACTATAGGATCTAGAGGTTGACTACACATCTCTCGATAATTGTACGAGGGACGGTATGGATCTATTTTGTCCATGCGAGAGACTAATTGTTTCACCATGGCTTCCAAATTACCAGTTTGTCCACCATATTGGTTTGATGGTACATGATTATGGGTCTGGTGACCATAGGAAGGCGATACATAAGGATTAGATGCTATATTACTGCTATGCAAATGGTTGGTAGGAAAAGTATTATGAAGAAGATTCGTTGTAGCATTATTTTGTATCCTAGATTGTTGGAAATTGGTATTTGGTTTTGTTTTAGGCTTTTGTTGATTTGAGGTATATTGATCAATAGCTTGAAGAAATAGAGTAGTGAATGAAGGTTTCTTTTGTGCAGGAATAATCCTTGGCTTGGTAATAGGTACTCTAGGTGGTTGGGTAGCCTATTGTTGTTGCATGTTTTGGATTATAGCAGCCATGTCCAAATTGGACGGTCTAGCTTGATCACTTTCTTGATCAACAAAGGACAACGGATTAGTGCGTGTGTGATATATATCTTCTAGGGTTGCTTGAGTGTCACTAATTTGATCTTTATCCATATGAACTGCTCTATTAAGGGTGCCAATATTATTATTGAGAAATTTCCAAAAATGGTCCATGTTCTCAAAAGTAACAGCTCTGTCTGGAGTTATTTTAGGATATGAGGATCCTTCCTCTCTATCATTTTATTTTTGTTCATTTGCGTCCGCAAATTCTTCTTCTTGTCGGTTTAAGGTTACTTCTTCTTGAATTGGGTCTTCAAGAAGGGCATCTGGTTTATTGGTTTTTTCTAACCAATCCTCTTCTACTTCAATTTGTTTTCCATTCTTGAGTCTAGTCATTGTGTCTAAATTTAGGTTTTAGCAAATATATATTAATATATTTGCAACAGATCTTGGGAGGTATATATTTTAATTATATACCTACTATAATACTTAAAAGAAAATGTTTTTATTTTTTGTTTATGATTTTTTTTTTGTTTTGTTTTGTTTTTGTGCTTATAAAGACAATAAAGAACACACTAAATACAAGAAATAACAATAATAAAATAATAGCTTAGTTTTATATAAATAATTTATAGATGCATTGATAGGATCAAGTTCATCAGGAGTCATAAAGTTCTCCTCTTCAAATTGGAAATTGTTTTTCAAGAAGTCGACAAAGTGTGCTATGGTGATATTATCTATTTCAGATTCTGTTTTGTAAAAATAAATCTCATGGCAATATTTTTGATATAACACAGCTTTGGGAACTTTATTCCATATTTTTCTATCTGCAAGATCAGCTTCTTGGTCCTCTATACGAGGTAGAAATTGATGCACTATGGCTGCATTCTCAAGGTATTCCTCAAAGGTATACAACTCAGAAGACACAAGAGCTCTTTTATCTGCTAACCACCTATGGCAAGCTCTCTGAAGTTCATGATATAAAATCACTTGATCAAGATCCAAGATTCTATCTAGGAAAAACCTCTTGATTTTCCTAAGCTCGATTGCTCTAGATGAAATGAGATTCAATCTCCTATTAAGCTCGTCCCATAAAGGTGGGACTCTATATGTTGGAGCTACTCTAAGCACAAAAGTGATCTCTATAGCTGCTAATTGATTTTCAACATTAATAGTGACAACTCGTCTTTTATTATAGTCTACCATCTAAATATGACATGCAAATTTTCTTAAGTCTAAATGCATTTATGTTTTTGGTTTTTATTATTTTTATTTTTTTAGTTTTTAAAATGGTTTTGTTTTCAAAAGGTTTCTGTTTCACGTCGGGTTCACCAAAATGTATCGCTCCATTTTTTTTGCACCCTTACATTCAGGCTATAGGATCTGTGCCTGGAAGGGGGATGTGAAAAGGATGGGACAATACCTCAGACTGAGAGGCCTTTCGAAGGTCACACCTCTCGGGGGAGGTGTATAAAGGTGAATTTTCAATGGATGGTGGGTTCACTAGGAAACTTTGAATGGCAGTTTCCACACCTAGGTTGAGAGGGTGTTTGATATGTTCATTTTTATGTTTGATCATTAAACTCCTAGGTTTGGCCGATATGAATCTAATCTATTCTATATGCCAATGCTAATTTAAATGAATACAAAAAATAGAAATAGATGCAAGTTACAGAGAATATGCTAACTAGAAGAAATCATACCTAATTTCGGATGTCTGATGGAGATTCTAAGTCTTGTAGCAGTTTAGATCATCTCAGTTTGTACATAATCATCTGATATTGCTTGAGATCATCCCAAATCATAGAAGGTAGTCTGAAATCAGATAGAATCATCTGAAATCTAACGAATTTGTAAGATGAATTCGTCAAAAACCTTCAATCACAAAACAAACATAAAATACCAAATATGCAAATGCAGAAGCAAGGGGTAATGGTAGAAATAACAAAAAACATGCCTAAATAATAGATTACAATGGCATATGAGGAAATGCAATAAATTTAATGATTGATTTTATCTTTATCATGCAGTTATGCTAAATGAGGTGAACTCCAAAATGCATAAAACAAAATAACCTAAAACAGTGCAGAGATATATCCTAGAAATGTAGAAAAACTTAAGAAAATACAAACTCTAAACTCGAAATGCTCTCAATATGAACTATAGTCAGGATCGCCTCCAATCATACGAAATTGTCTAAAATCGTTCGAGATCGTCTGCGACAATCCAAGCTAGCTTCGAATGAAAAACAGTAGAATTCCTACAACAAAAAAAATGCAAAATACCAAATGCAAGCAATAATTAAGCAGGAACGTAGGGGATACCGGGAGGCAGGGGAGACCGAGAGGCAGGGGGATAAACTAGAAAAATCCTAGTTTATATAGGATTAGAAAAAGTTTTGGGAGGTTGGGGATCATCCCAATCTAGGAGATCTCCAACAGGGAAATCTCCAACTGCACAGACACGCTTCTGCCCGAGTTGGAGAGGCTATTGAAATAGACACTAATTATGAAAATTTGGTTTTGGGACAAAATCATCTGGATGTTCTATTCTAGATGAATTCGTCAGATCGGGGATGATTTCATCTAAACTACGATGATATCGTCCAATGGTCAAAACAAATCCTAAAATGGCATGAAAAATAGGGAAAGCGGGTAAAAGGCGGTTTAACGGGCAGTTTGGGGTTGAAATTCAAATTTTAATATTTTATCTTTTTACTAATTTTTTAACCGTGCCAATTTTAGGGTGCTACAAAAAATTTGAGAGCAGATTTCAGTGCAAATTTAAAGAAAGGTTTGTGCCACAGATAGAGATTAAGCAGATTTGTGCTAGACCAAATGTACTATGTTTAGTGCAAATTTAAGTGAGATTGTTGAGAAGACTTGTGCTAGACCTATTGGACCATGTTTAGTGCAAGATATTGAGCAGAGTTGTGCTAGACCAACTAGGCTGTGTTTAGTATAGAATTGAGATAGATCTTTGGAGGTGACAGAGAAGAGAGGACAGAGACTCCAATGGATAGAGATCCATCAATCATGACATTGAGGATAGGTATTCTGAGTTAGGAAAAGATTCTTCAAGTGGAGAGAGATCCACATTCAGTGTAGTGGAGGTAGTGTCTTATATAGAATCACCAGCCAGAGCAGAGAAGAAAGAGTTCTCCTATGGATAGAGATCCATAATATAGATTTAGGGTATCAACATATCCTTTGGATAGAGGTCCATAAACATTGTAATTGGGAAGGATTCCCAAGAGATTTATTGAGAAAATTTAGTGAAAGATTTTCTCCATGGAAGTAGCCATATTTGGGTGAACCACATAAATTGTTGTGTCTCTATTGTGTGTGGTGTTGTGTACATTGCTTTGATTACTACTATTGATATTGCTATATTTATATTGCATATATTGATTTGAAAGAAAAAGGAAAAATTGCTCTTAGACTGTTCATCCCCCCTCTCAGTATAATCTTATGTTCTTCAATTGGTATTAGAGTGGATTCCTTCAGAAGAGTTTTACAGCTTGAAGGAAAATCAATCTAAGAACACAATGGATCAAAAGGATCAAAGGGACAGGTTCTTCAATAATGCATACCAATATTTGATGTAAGTGACTTCTTTTATTGGTGTATGTTGATGAGGTTTCACCTGATGGCACTTGGAAATGAATTTTGGTATGTAGTGGAACTTGGATATGATTCAATAGTAGATCCTCATACAAATAAGGAAGGTAAGCTTCTAATGCTTGAAAACTCAAGAGTTATGAATGCAATTATAGGAGGATTACATAGATAAGAATCTATGAAGGTTATGGATTATAAAACAACAAAAGAAATGTGGGAACTACTACATAACATCTATGAAGGAGATAAAGGTTTCAAGAGAGCTAATATCATAAATCTGAAAGAATAATTTGAGAACTTACGAATGCGAGATGATGAAAACATTCAGACTATCTCAGTAATATTTATGAACTTTTACATGATATGAGAGGTCTTGGAATGAAGGTTTATGAATATGATGCTTATGATAAGATCTTGATAACTCTTCCAAAAAGGTATAATGAAAAGGTCTTTGCTATAGAAACATCAATTGATTATTATTTTCTAACAAGAAATTATTTACTTGGCATGCTTACGAATTTTGAGATAAGAACAAAAGATCCTATCCCTCCAAAAGAGGCTACATTCAAATTGAACAAGAATATGAAGGATAAGAAGTCAGAATAAAGTAGTGAGTCATCTAGTGATGAAGAAGCTAACTATGGTAGAAGAGATAAAGGTTCCAAAAAACTCATAGATCTAATATCTATTAAGTTTTTTAATTGTGGAAAGTATGGACATTTTGCAATAGATTGTAAAGAGCCAAATAACAACAATGATGAAGAAAAATAGGATCATAGGTACAGGGAATCTAAAAGATACAGGTACTAGAATAAAAGCAAGGATGGACAAAACATACAAGGAAAGAAGTTCTTACAAAGGCAAAAGGGAATATACTATGCGGATAATGCAAGTAAGTACTCAAATTATAGTGATGCTAGTTTTTCAGACAATGATAGAGATGAAGTCCTATTTATGATTAAAAAAAAATAACTAGTTAAGAAAAGGACTCCAGTTATTCTAAAGTGTTTTAGATGTGGTAAATTTAGACATATTGAATATGATTGCACAAGGGATGGTTATAGTTTTAGTGATGATGATTTTGAATATGCACTTGAAAGACCAAATGGAAATATTCTAATGACATTAGAAGAAGAAGTGAGTGATCCTATAGCAGACAAGCCAAAAGAAAGTAATAATGTGTACAAAGGTAAAAAAAATAGAGGATTATTCATCATATAATGGTTATGATCTCAAGGGAGAACTTATAAATGCCCTTGACACAGTAAATAAGGTAAGAAATAAACACGCTAAGCTTGAAATTCAATTTCAAGAATATGATGAAGAAATATTATTGCTCATAGAGGATTTAGAAAAATCAAAGGCTAAGGCAAGCAAGTTCAAAGATAAGTTGAAAGCAAAGATTCTAGAATGTGAGAAGTTAGCACAAGAAGTGGCACTACTAAAGGAAGATTTAGAATATTCCAAGAAAAAGTTATACAAGTATGTAAATAGTGCAAAGAGTGTGGATAAAATAATCAAGATACAAAGAGGAGCAACAAACAAGACATATATTGGTTCTAAATAGGTTCAAAATAAATGGAAGAAAAGTATACTTCAAGTCTTGGAGAAGAAGAAACTTTAGAATAAGATACATCATAATAAGACATTATAAGAGGGAGTGAGACATCAAAGGATGAGTTGGACAACAAAGAGTTCAACAAATACATGAACAATGCACAGAGAAGATACAAATGGAACAACAATAAAAATAGGAGATCAATGAGGTCAAGACAAGGAAGCTTCAATGGAATATGTTTTTCATGTCACAGGATTGGGTACATGGCTTCACAGTGCATGACACATGAAAGATAGGAATATTGGAAATGATAGTATTTCCATGGGTATTGCTACTCATGTAATGATTTTGGTCACAAGGCAATGAATTATAGGTTTCATGATAGAAGAGGATATGAATTCACTAGGATAAATTCTAAGACATTTTCACCTTAAAGTAATTATAATATTAAGTGTTATAAGTGCAATAATGATGGTTGCACAACAATATGGTGTAGAGAAAATATTTCATAAACAGGCATGAGCGGGAACATGAATGTGAACAAAAATAGAAATAGGAATAGGAATAGGAACATGGATGAGAACATGAATAGGAACAGGAATATGAACATGGATGAGAACAAGAACAGGAATAGGAATAGTAATGATGACAAGAACAAGGATGATGACTTGGAAAGAAACAGTCAGAGGATTCAAAAAATTGGAAAAGAAGGGAAAAATATAAAGGTAAATAACAGTGCTTTCATGGAGTATAAATACTCCCACCCAAAAATTAACCATATTATATGGAGGTGGGGGAGGGGATAATATAAGAGGCTCATTCTTAGCCCCAATCCCCAAAGGTGACCCTTTGCCATTAATGTCAAAGGGGAAGAGATTTGTGTGATTTGTATATTAGGGAGAGATTGGATATGGGGAAAGATTTGATATTTGAGAGAGCATTGAGCTAGAGGGAGAAATGTCCTAGGGAGAGCAAAAGAAAAAGGAAGGTCATGTTTCAGTAAAAGGATATGGGTTGCCATCAATGAAAAAGGGGGAGATTGTTGGAAATTTTCAGGCCCTAAGTCAAAGTTGTCATTGATGTCACTAGATGAAGTTATCAGTAATTTCAGCAATTAATAAAGGGAACAAAGATGGTTATTTGATATCCAGGAAGAAGGCAAAAGATCGAGTGAAACAGTGCAAAAGACAAAGGTTAAAAAGGAGTTATAATATTTATTTTATAAATTATTCAAATTTAGTATGAATTGAAATTTTATAAATAAATATTAAAAGGTACTTTATCAAAGGTGAAATATTATAATGGTTATTATAATATTAGAAGTGCCATGGTGAAAACCCAAAATAAAATATTTGTAATTTTTATTACAATATTTTATATTGCAGAAGTGGGTTTATAAAGTCTAAAGATATTTTAATAAACCCAAAGGTTGGGTTTAAAGGTTTAAGACCAAAGAATATTTTAATAAATCCAAAGGTTGAATTTAAATATTTAAACAAGGCATTCAAATTTTTAATTCCATCGACGTCATAGAAGCCAAATGGAAGCATCAATGTTTACGAATTTTTGGTGATGCATATAAATACCATGCCCAAAGTTTATTTCCAATCATCCTTGCTCGAAAGATAAAATGATTGGCCTGTGAATTAAGAGCTCATAGAAAAAAACAAGGCATTAAACAGGGTAAACTTTGAATTTCAAAGGTGAATGAGACAACGTGGTCTATTGGTATTTTTGGAAAGTGCAAAGTGCTAACAGCAAGGAGGTTTGTGTTCGAATCACAATGAGTGCAAGTCATAAGGTGTGTTGAAAACATTTCATTGGGTGTGTTAGCGCCAATTGTTAGGTACAATTTTTGCAAGGCAAAGGAAGGCATAGTGTTTTGAAGCACGTGATGCTTATTCCTTCCCAACGAGCATGTAGCTCCTATGGTGGTTTGCAATGTGGGCAAATAAATTTGTGTGGGCTGCATTAAGAGTTTGAAACTCTCCAAAGGCAAAGGTAACATTTTTATTTTTATTTTGTTTTAAAGCCGAAGTTGGAGGTATAAGGTTGCTTTATGGTTAAATTTTGGAAAGGTTGCTTTATATTAAAGTGTGGTAGTTGAGAATTACTTTTAGGAGTTAAAAGGAGAATTTTGTTTTTATTTTTAAAGTCTTAAATTGCTATTGTGGAATATTGAAAGGTTAAGACTTTATGGATGGTATGTTATTTTGAATTAAGGGTTTTTGACTATTGTGAGGATATTGATTATTATTTAAGTTTGAGTGATAAGGTGTAATTTTGATATTATTCTTGTGATATATTTTGTTGAATAAAAATATCCTCTAACCCTTATTGAGATATACAAAGATGTAATTGTGAGTGTGGCATATTTTTAAGGACAACTCCTCTTCAAGAAAAGGTATGGGTAAAATTCCTATTTGTTGAGTTAGGTGATTGGCTTGATTGAAAATTAAATTTGGAGTGAAAAAGGATTTGATTAGGGTTTCCTTTTCAAAAAAATTTGAGTTGATGCTTCAAGGTTTTCTGAATTGAGAGTTGTGATTAAACCTTGTTTGATAAGCATTGTTGTTTAAGCCATTGGATTGAGTGAAGAGTTGTAGAAAATAACATGAGTATCATTGTTATGTGATATTTGTTGTTGAGCATTGTTGGAAAAATTTTGAGGTGGATGATACATGCTTGGACTAGGGTGTGTGAGCAAGAGTTGTTTCTTGAGTGATTGGTTGAGTGAGTTGATAAAGCCTAGTCAAGTGGATGTATGAAGTGATTGATCAGGTTCCATAAAACAAACTATTCTATATTCTGATTTGAGAAAGTGATTGAGTTGTATGAATAGAACATATTGAGTATCTAACAATTCTCTTTATGCTTCTATAATATTGATTTGATAAAGTGATTGAGCTGTGAGAATAGAACATATTGTCTCTAACAATTCTCTTTATGCTTCTATGATATTGAGTTGAGAAAGTAATTGAGTTTTGAGAATAGAACATATTGAGTCTAACAATTCTCTTTATGCTTCTATGATATTAAAGTTAAGAAAGTGATTGAGTATTGAGTATAAAACATATTGAGTATCTAAAAATTCTCTTTAGGCTTCTATGATATTGAGTTGAGAAAGTAATTGAGTATTGAGTATAGAACGTATTGAGTATCTAACAATTCTCTTTATGTTTATATAAGATTGATTTGAGTTGAGAAATCTTGTTGAGCATATTTGAGTAGGTTCTAAGTGGACCTATTCAGTAGAGTTAAGAAAATTCTATGTGATCTTGTTGAGCATATTTGAGCAGGTTCTAAGTGGAGCTATTGAGCAGATTTGAGCAAGTTATGTGTGAGCTTGTTGAGCATATTTGAGCAGGTTCTGAGTGGACCTATTGATTAGAGTTAAGCAAGTTCTATGTGAGTTTGTTGAGAAATTTTTAAAAGGTTCTATGTGGAGCTACTGAGCATATTTGAGCAAGTTCTAGAGAAGACTTATGGACAGTTTGATGTGAGCTTTTGTGGAAGATTGCAAGAAAGATTTTAGATAAGTCTTTGAGAATACTTGAGAGAAGAGTTGATTGATTTTTTCAAACCTTGAGTTAAGGTTTTGGGTAGATCTAGAAAAGTTGATTAAGTCTTGAGTTAGGGCTTGAGAGAAAATATTGAAGATAGATTTGTGTTAGACCGATTGGACTGTGTTTAGTGCAGATTTGAGAGTATATTTTGGTGCAAATTTGAGGAAAGGTTTGTTCCAGAGATAGATATTGAGCATATTTGTGCTAGATCAAATGTACTATATTTAGTGCAAATTTAAATGAGCTTGTTGATCAAACTTGTGCTAGATCGACTAGACTATGTTTAGTGCAAGAGATTGATCAGAGCTATGCTAGACTGATTGGACTATGTTTAGTACATAATTGAGATAGAGATTTGGAGGTGATAGAGCAGTGAGGATAGAGACTCCAGTGGATAGAGATCCATCATACAAGACATTAAGGATAGATCTTCTGAGTGAGGACAAGAGTATTCAAGTGGAGAGAGATCCAAAATCAGTGTAGTGGAGGTAGTGTCTTCTATAGGATCCCCAGCCAAAGCAGAGGAGAGAGTTCTCCTGTGGATATAGATCCACAATCCAAATTTAGGGGATCAACATATCCATTGGACAAAGGTCCATAAACATTGTAATTGGTAAGGATTTCCAAGATATTGATTGAGAAAATTTAGTGAAAGGTTTTCTCCATGGAAGTAGCCATATTTGGGTGAACCACATAAATTGATGTGTCTCTATTATGTGTGGTGTTGTGTACATTGCTTTGATTACTATTGTTGATATTGCTATATTTACATTGTATATATTGGTTTGAAATAAAAATGAAAAAGTGCTCTTATATTGTTCACCCCTCCCCTCTCAGTATACGTGTGTGTTATTCGATAAATGGGCTGAATGAATCCTGCCTGGCATTGTGGTATGTTTATGTTTCATATATTATTTTCATTTGCATACATAGGGACAATGAATATCTGGGTCTCCATAACAAAAACCTTATCTTTCAAGAGTCCTGTATACTCATTATACAAATTTTGATAAATCAACTAGGGTGTTTGAGTATCATGGAAAACTTCAAAGATTCCTAAATAGCGACATATCATGCCATCAATCACATTCAACTTTCTTTATGAGGTTTTTTTGATTAAAGGGTGTTCATGAAATAGGATAGATACCAAATAAATGTTAGTAATGATATTTAGATGGCCACTGACTATGCTATGCATATATTTTAATTTACAAAATCTCATAGAGAAAGTACATACATTTCACATCATCTCATCACATATTTGGATGCTTAAATAATTAATTCTTATGATAAGATCTATTATTTACATTCATGATTGCTATACAATCTATGGTGTCATCAAGTAGATTTTTAAACTCATAATACATTAGATTAATTCCTTGTGTTTTAAGTAATTAAATCATATAGTTCCATTCACATTAGATCAAAATCATGTAAATAATGCATTACACACATTGCATTTACCATCCCATTACAACATAAGTTATATGCATACAAACATATCAAATTAAACTTGCATTTAACATCCATCAATGAAAGAATACATCTTAAGTAGTACATCTACATCTAATAATACACATATCAAATAGCTAATGCATGTCAATACATCACATCATAATGTAGATCATAATACTGCATCAAAAAAACATTAAAACAATAAAGAGATACACATAATGAACCATAATCAAATCATATATATATTTGTGTCTATCAAAAACTATAGGGAGGTAAAAAATTGCCTGTAGGCTACAAATATGTGGGTCACCTAACATTACACTCAAAAATAGTATAAAATATCCAAGGCATAATCATGAGTGGCCTACGCCACTAGTGTCACCTCTATCCTTACCACCCTCTCAATGATGTGCCTTGGAACTGGTACCACCAGCCCTCTCTAAACTAGACCTCTAACTAGGCTAAACTAAAGACTACCCTGATGTGCTTCACCCACTTTAGTGTGAGCTGCTAGTTGTAATCCTCACCCGAGGAGTGGCCCCTAGCATCCAAACATGTGATCTTAGAGTAATTATATAGGAAACATCTGATGCCATCTGATAATAATTCTCCTCTATGATCAACTATAGTCACCTCATCTCAGCCTTGGCATCCAAACGAGCTAGTCCCTGAGAAGCTATGGTAGTATGTACAACATATCCCCATGTAGCATCCCTCTCTATTGTAAGATACTCTATCTATTCCATATGTGGAATTAATCTATGCTTTGAGAGTGGTCTTCTCCTCATAAAAACCATGGGCCCAAGTTTGGAGGTTAGCAATGGTGGAATCCCACTTTGAAATCTAGATGTGAGCTGCCAAAAGCTTAGCCTCTATGCTATGTAGCTAGGCTTGAAGGGGAGAATACTACTCCTCTAGATCTAAATCCTCCTCCTCCTCCTCTGGAGCTACCTACTCCTTTCTTACCTCTTGCTCAATTGGTTTACCCCATCCCTCAATCCTAGGCCTAATCCATCATGCATCTAGGTCCTCCTCAGGAGTAGCCTCATCCTTTTTATGGCCTAAACTATCACTACCATGCCACAACTACATAATCCACCACTAGGTATATGACTATGTCACCCTAACATCTGCTATGTCCATGTCAACTACTAGAGGGTCATCATCCTCTATAACTACTATAACCTAGGATAGTAGAAGATCCCTCTCCACAACAACCTGCCTATACAATACTGGCTACAAATGTACATCCTACTACACAATAAACTATCAAAGCACCCAGGAATAATGGAAAAACTCCTTGATACCAACCTTACAATTGATAATCCATTGGTCACACCAATTTTGAGCTATAAACTTGTCTATCGATGCCCAAGTGGGTTACTCATGATAGGGCCTCCATATGATATCCTTGTCCTATAGGCTACTCAGAGTCACCATGTAGTGAGCAATATCCCATGCATGACATCAACTCTGATTTTATTGAGGCTACCTATGCCCGTAGAACTAAGCCACACTTGCTATGGTAGTAATCCTAACAAGAAATCCTGCTAGGTGGTCCACCCTGATGTGCTTCCAACCCCAAATGTGGAGGAGCAAGCTACAAATAATATTGGATCATCCATGTTACTGGATTAAATATAGCTCATCATAGCACTAGGCTAGCAGAGCACTCCTCCATGCATAAATGATCAACTCCACACTGTCCATAAGGTCCTACACCATTTTCAAGATGTTTCATAGGAACCTCACTCTAGAGCAATCAAGGAGTAGTATGTTACAGATAATATGCATCAAAAATACTTGCCACCATGAGAAAATATTATCCTTGTACTAGCAAACCATGGAGATACCACCAAGGTGGTAGTCGAAGAATGCTACAATTGAGTGAGCTTCCAAAACACTCAAGAAGACAACATCTCTATCATCAATGGGAGAGGACACAATAGGAAACCTATCAAAATGGATCCAAAAGATCCTGTAGATGTCCTTTGGTGTTATGGTCATCTCCCCAATCAGGAGATGGATGGTGTTAGTTATGGAATCCTATCGATAGGCCAGGGCTATAAGGTAGGCCTAATCTAACATGATCATCGATAGCCTCCTCACGTACTACAAACTACGAGCATCAAGCCAAGACCAATCTATGGGGTACATCTCAAGTAGAAGGTCCATGAGTAGTTTCGAGTCTCTATCCCATGCAGAAAGAAGCTAAATGCATAATAATTAAATAAATTAAGTGCATTTAATATCTAAAAAGGTGCAATAAATAAAAAGCGATGCAAAATAAACCTAAGTTAACCCAAGGTTACTAAAAAATAAGCAAATCCACCATAACATGCAAAAATATCAAAAATCACACTTTAAAAAAAAAGTTATTAAATTCATTAAAATTCACCAAAAATAAAAAATTTAACAAAAATTCCTACAGTACCATAGTAGCTCCCATCGACAATGGCTAGCTACCAACGATCAATTTTTTTATCGTTGGAATTCAAATCTAATCACTGATAGTTATAGTCGCCCTGCTATGCTAATTAGGGGCTACTTTGAATGTCAACAACCATGAGGAAACACGCCAATGACATTCACCCTCGTCCAAAAATCACAAAACTTTTGAAAAAAACTAAAACAAAAGGAAACCCTGAAACTACCAAAAAGATATGCTAAGACATTCATTCAATATAAAATAATCTACTGCATTTGTATTGATAATCATAAAAGGGTTACAAGAATTTATATCCTTTCACAATTTTGACCTGAAGGCTACAATGGGGTCTTCCCTTAGGAAGCCCTTTCAGATGTGGTACAAAGGTAACAAATCCATTCTTTTGGGTTCCTTGATGTATATGGGCTTCTTGCTCATGAGACACCACTTTTTGGATGTTTCATTGTGCTTTGTTGGATCTGTTAACCTAAAAAATCTTGTCAGTGCATTGGGGGATCTACCTTAGTCAAACCCCATAGTTATGAAGACAAAAGACTCATAAAATATGCTTAAAACATGAAATTAACTATTAAAAACAACATAAAACTACAATTTAAGCTATTCTTATCTATCCTACATATTTTTGTTCTTCTAGTAGAGGTTCGCACTCCTAGGGTGTGAACCGGTTGGTTCGCACATGTGAGGTGTGAACTCATCCTTTTTTGATTGAATTTCTCAGATAGTTTCTTTGGATGCTCAAGATTGGTTGTTGACTTGAAATTTATTTGGTTTAGCTTTTAAAAGTGCACTCTTGGTAGGATTATCAACCTATCTCATTCACCAAATAGTATTATGAAAGATACAAATTGATTTTGATGCTTGTATGATGGTTATGTAATGGATGTGTGATGGATGCAATGGCAGTAGTGATTTTGACTAAGTTTTAGTATGCAAAAGTTGGTTATTATTAAAAGGTGAAAATGGCCTTCTATTTATAGAGTGGGCCAAGGTGAGAGAAATGGGATGAGGTGTCCCCTATGAGGTGGCAATGGTGAGGTGTCCACAAAAGAGGTGTCCCTTGAGGTGTCTTGGTTGGTGAGATAATCCCTCACCCATCCACAAATAATGATGATTTACCAAAAATATCAACTTGTCATTAATAATCACCTTTATTGAAATATCTTAGGATTAAAATTACCTTTTTAAGTGCAAAAGTCTCCATCTTGCATTTATGACCCAGGGGGATGTGAGGTGGAGAAATATCTAGGTGAGAGGTGGTAGGGCTAGGCTAGGCTAGGCTAGGTGAGGTGGAAAGGCTAATCTAGTCAAAGTAGACTAGGTGAGGTGGAGGGATCAAATCAAATCAATATTAGATTTAATTAAGCATGTAATTAGCCATAAAATATATTTAGAGCAAAATGTTGATTTTTTGGCCATAAAGTGCTTTTTGAACATGGTGAGGATTTCAATATTAGTTGATTTTGCATGAGGTCGCATGAGGACCTATAGTTAAGCATAAGATAGGGCTTAGCTACCCCAAAGGGGCTAATTATGATGAATAGTTTTTTGGGTCAATTTATGCAATTTTTAAAGGTTTTGCAAATTAATTAACCATGGCAATGGGGAGAAGGACAATGTGCGACTTTTTTGTGTCTACAAACCCATCTATCTAAACCCTATATTAGACCTATCTATTGTTTTAATTCATTTCCAATGGATTTAATGAGGTTCCTTTACAAAATTAATTAATTAGGTTCATTTTTTCTAATTTAAATCAAAAGGGTTAGGGTTTTGACAAATACCATTGAAGCTCCGACTCCTCCACTCGTAGAATCCTTACCCTGCTCAGTCATTTGGTCCAAGTTGGCAGTAAATCTGGTAGTGTATCAAGTCACTTTCTGAATTCTCCCATTAGAGTTCAAGTTGCAAATTTATAGCTGGCAAATAATAAAAAGTCAAAACCCTAATTTTCTTTTATGTTTTCCATTTGCTTCATGGTCACTCTTGCTTAGAGCGAATAGATATTGTGGGTTGCTCGACCTGAAAGTGACTGAGATTTGGCCACTAGTGCTGATAATGACTAGAGAGTAGCAATAAATGTAATAAATTTTTGTCCATGAGAAATATCAAAATGGACAAATAAACATATCTACTAGTCCAAAATTAACAAAAATGGCAAAATACAAAAAAAAAAACATATAACTCAAAATTCAAAAACAACACAAATTTCAAAATAACATAAAAATCAAATAATAATCAAAACTCAAATGCATCTCGTACTTATTTATTTATTCTATACACTTGGTGGTTGCAGTGACTAGCGCTCCATGCATTTCAGCAAGATGATTAAATTACCATAAAGACATTTTGGGGTAAATCAGTCATAGATAAATCAAAATATCACACTGAAATCTCAAAGAAGTCCATGTCGACTTGACTACCCCATGAAAACGAGGCACACATTTCATTTTTTCCATGACATCTAGTGGTTCAACATAGGCTTAATTGGAATTGTTATCATTTTTATTCTCTAATAATGTCATTATGGCTAGACCGCTCCATGGGATAGAGATATACAATAACTAAAAATGGTTGAAATCACACCTAAAATGAGAACTGCCATATAAAAATGTGACCCTCTTCAAGGGTCCAAATTAGTCATCTTGGTCAATAAAATCATTGTTTTATTCATTTTCCTTTCCTCATCGACTCATTGCTTAAGGGGGTAGTCAAAAATTTTCAAACAATGATAATCAAAGTCAAAAAATAATCACTCGATCTTGTCAAGTTGCATTCTTCTAATGAATAATTCTTGACAACTATAATAATTGAAGAACACAAGCTTATATTGATAGGGGGGTGAACAGTATAAGACCTCTTTTTACTTTTTTCTTTATACTTCAAAATAGTAAAGCAATATACCCAAAGCAATAACAAAGCAATGCATAATATCATCCACAAAGTGACACTAATTTTAATGTGGTTCACCCAGAATGGCTGGGCTATGTCTACAAAAAATTTCTCTAAAATTTATCTCAAAGTTCTTTGGGAATACTTCCAAATTACAATGTTTATGAGCCTCGGCCCAAAGGAGATACCTTCCCCCAATCAAAATTTATGAGCCTCTGCTCAAAGGAGATACCTTCCCCCAATCAAAATTTATGAGCCTCTGCTCAAAGGAGATACCTTCCCCTCTGCTCTGGAAATGATCCCTCAGAAGATCAACTGCCTCTACCTCTTGCTAGCACATGGAACTCCTTTCCACTTAAGACCTCATGTCATCAATGCTTAGCCTAAGAGACCTCTGCCTTCTATGATCACATCCATAGTAGCTCAGCAACCTATACCAAACACAATCAGTCGATCTAGTACAAGTCTTCCTCTGTCTATCAGATCTGTCCAACTCTTGAACAAATCAATCCTCTCCATACAAGCCTTCTCAAAGACTTGCCAAATTTTTCCTCAGGTTCTTCTCATAGAACCAATGCACCTCTATCCTCAAGTTTTTTGATAGAACTATCAAACTCAGCTCACAAGTCCTCTTCTAGGACCTATCCAAATCTACTCACAAGTCCCCATTGAAACCTGTCCAAAACTGCTCACAAGTCCCCATCGAAACCTATCCAAAACTGCTCACAAGTCCCCACTGGAACCTGTCCAAAAACTACTCACAAGTCCCCACCGGAACCTGTCCAAAACTCGCTCACAAGTCCCCACTTGAACCTGTCCAAAAAACTCAGCAAACTCACCAAGAAAAACTTTCTTAGTAGGAAATCACAAAGTGAATTGTTAGAGACCCAATGTGATTTATAGAACTCATAGAAGCATAAAGAGGATTGTTAGAGACTCAATATGTTCTATACTCAAATCCCAATCTCAAAACTCAACTCAAATCAACTCAGCTCAATATCAATCTCAAATCTGAAAACTCAACTCAATATCTGAAATGGATAGGATAGAATGTTTTATTTCAAGAACATGAAACCCCAACAATTGCCAACTATGCAAAGAATCACATAACAATGATACTCATGTTATTTTCACCATCATTTAGGGTTTCAACAACAATTCTCATCAAACAAGGTTTAGTCAACCAACACCATTCAACTCAACATCAACCTTGAAGCATTCAACCAATCATCACAAGAAAAGGAAACAAGTAGAAATCCTTTTCCCTCCAAAGATATTTGAACAAAATAGCCACCAACACAATATCACCAAATGGAAAGAATAACTTGCTCAAATCAACTCAATGGAGTAAGCCCAATATCATGAATCAAATAAAGAAATAACTTGATCAAAAAACCTCTATGGGAGCAACTCAACCATCAAACTCAAAACAGCCAACCAAGGGTTCTACCAACTCAATGCAAGTAGCTAGACTCACAAATATAAACCCTAGTGCACAAAGCTTCCACTATCTCAAACCAAAAATTATGCATTCAAAAAAAACTCTCCTTAAGGATAACAATGCATAAGTAGTCTTCAACAAACCAGAAAATAGGATTTACACCCAACCAAAGGAAACCTAGTTGAAAACCTTTTCACTCCAACCTTATTTCAAAAAAATATACACCAATCATACTCATAAGAAAAATGTGCCCATACCTTTTTGGAGTAGAAGAAAATTGATCCTTAAAGTTGTCACAACACACAACCCTCAAACTTCCAACCAAGTTAGGGTTAGAAGCAAGATAAATGAGCATATATAAAAACTTTCCTTAATACACCTTTTAGCTCCTCTTCTTTAAAAACAACCACCAAAGAAGCCAAAAACACAACAACCAAAACTTACACCTTATATCTCCATTTTTAAATTTAGCATAGCAAAAGACTAATCTCAAAAATACAACCAAATAAATATCCCCTTATTTCTCCTATGTCTTTTAAAAAATGCTAAACAATGCCAAAAATCATATCAATAAAATAATCACACCTTATAATGGCTGCCCTTGAAGAATCCAAAATTTGCGGCACAAAACACGTTTTAATAAAAATGTGACTAATCCATGCACAGCTCCCTCCATGGGGATCGAAATGTAGACCTCCGCCTACGCAAGGCCCAAACATAGCCTTCACTTCCACTAGCCCACAAGAGGCTTACGAAGTCCAAGACAGACTTCCTTCCACATGAATGGTCAAGCTTTTCGAAAGCTTTTCAAACCACGAGCTCTCGTCTTTCGCAGCGTAAATAGAACATTTGATCACAGCCAAACCAATTAATTGCCTTCAATTTTTCCAAGTGGATTTAACCTTAGGAAAATTCTCATATTTATAGTCCATACGTGGACTTTAGAACACATCGGCTGCAAAGAAAAGTAATTTCGAATTTAATCAAAATTTACTCTCTAAAGGGTTTAAAAACCCTTAAGTATTTTTAATAAATTAAAATTAATTTCTCCCTTAATTAATTAAATAATTAATTAATTAAAACCTTTAAGGGTTTTAAATAATTAAATAAATAATAAAGAGAACCTCCATTGGTTTTAATAAAAACCATTTAACTTGGTTTTAATGAAAACCCTATCCAACTTGGTTTTAATAAAAACCGGTTTGGTTTTAATGAAAAACCCTTGCCAATGGAATCTCTCTGGATTCTCTTAAAAATATTCTCTTGGAATTTTCCACCTTTGAATCCAACACATCCTCTTAACATTAATGCCATTTCCTTTTGACATCAATGACAACTCATAGACAAGAAGCTAGGATCTCAAACCCAAAATTGCCAACAATCTCCTCCTTTGTCATTAATGGCAAACCATGCTTCTCAAAAACACAGAAACTCAACATAAACAACTCTCCCTGTCTTGAGGCTCTCCCCCTTACTCAAATCTCTCCCCCTTTGTCATAAATGGCAAAGGGTCACCTTTGGGGCTCGGGACTAAGAATGAACCTCTTAGCTTAGTCCCTCCCCCACCTCTTGATGAGGTGATTAATTCTTGGGTGGGAATAAAACTCCCATTAGGCACTAATCATCATCAGCGTCTATAACTTCATTTCTGGGCCTTCTCTTGAACTCTTTGTCCATATTTCTATTCCTTTCACTGTTCTTGTTCTTGTTCTCATCCCTGTTATTGTCCATGCCTTGATCCTTGGACCTGATCATGCCATTGTTCATATTCCTGTATTCTAGAATTTCAGCTCTACACTGTCTAATTGTGTGACCTTCATTGTTGCACTTGAAACACTTGAGGATGTTGTTTCTCTAATGTAAACTTGATCTTTGAATCCACCAGTTCTGACCAAACCTATTCTGACCAAACTTGTTCTAGCCAAACCTGTTCTGACCAAACCTATTCCTGTTATTTGCCTTGCAATAAATTGCATTTTACCCAAACTGTTGACAGGAGTAGGAATACCCTTGAAAGTAACTAGCACTTCTGAAACTGTCATTTAACTCCTTCACTTGAGACATGCAATGTGAAGCCATGTGACCAAACCTATGACAAGCAAAACATCTGCCTTGAAACTTTCCTTTAATTGACCTCTTAGGTTCTAAAAACTTCTTCTTCTCATTATGAATTCTATTTTATGTGCATCTATCATTCAAGGACTCCTTTTATGAAATACTTTCCTCATTAGAACTCTCTTTCTTTTGGAGTCTCTTTCTAGACCCTCCAACTTGTTCCTTGTGTGGCTTAAAAAAACCAAGGCCTGTTTTATCTGTTGTCTTTCTTTGACCTTTGATGAGTGACTTAACCTTTTTGGAGCTATATTGAAACCTGTAAAGCTTATCCTTGTACTCTTTAGTTTCCTCTTTCAAAGAATCCATTTTCTGTTCTAACTCACTATACTCAAGAACCTTAGACTCTAACTCATCCTTGAGTTCTTGTGTCTTAGCCATAGAGAAGTCAAGACTTTCTATAAGATCATCTCTCTCCATACAACATTCATCTAACTTATCCTTGAGTCTAGCATTCTTCTTTCTTTTCTTTTTCAAAGCACTAAGAGCATTAAGAAGTTCACTTTAAATATCCTTTATTTGTTTGCTTTCTAAATCATCAAAGTCTTTTTCAGATTTTTTATCACTAGAGGTGCTACCTTTTTCAAAAACCATACAAGCATATTCCTTATAGTTTTTTTAAGCATCCTCATACATATTAGAAACCAAATCATTATTTGTGCAATCATCCTCAAGGTGACCAAAATTTCCACATCTAGGAAATTTCATGATAATGAATCTATGTTTCGGTTCTTCCTCTTTTTCTGATATGAACAACATCTCATTTTCAATATCACTTGAAGAACTTTCACTATCACTACTAGAACACTTACTTGCTTTGTATAGGTAGAAAATATTCTTGTGCTTGTGAGAATACCTCTTTCCTTGATTGTTGTGCTCATCTTTGTTTTTCCTGTGATGCTTGTGCTTTTCAGAATCCTTGCTCTTAGAATCATGTTTATCTTCATCACTTTCATTCTTGGGAACAGTACAGTCAGTAGCATAATGACCAAAATTTCCATAATTGAAACATCTTATATTTTTCATACTTTTGTGTTTTCTAGAGAACTTGCATTTCTGGTTGTAATATGCCTCTTCATCACTAGAAGAATCATCACTATATTGAAGTTGTTTACCCTTGGAATTCTTGGTAGCCTTGAAAGCTACCTCTTTCTTGACATCAACCTTCACTTGAGTTCTCAACTCAAATGTTGCAAGTATACTATGGAGATCATCCTTTTTCAACTTATCCAAATCTTTAGCTTCCTCAATAGCAAAAATATTTTCACTAAATCTATTAGGAAGAGATATTAAAATCTTATCACAAACATCATTTTCAGCAAGCTCAAGACCTAAGTCTTTCATGGAGTTAACAACCTCATCCATACGAAGCATGTAGTCACTAATATTTTCATCATCATTCATCTTGAGTTGTTCAAAAATACCTTTGAAGTGTCTCAACTTGGCCTTTCTGCATTTGTATCACCTGTATGAACCACCTTCAACTGTTTCCACATATCACTAGCTATCTTGCAGTGAATCACTTTGGTGAGATCTACTTTTTGTAAACATTTTAGGATTGCATTCATTGCTTTTGAATTGCTGTGATGTAGGAGCCTTTCTTCTTTAGTATTAGGACCATGTTCAGGAATAGTGTACTCATCTTCAATCACTTCCCAAAACTCATTCCCAAGTGCCATTAGATGAACCTTCATCCTTGCACTCCAAAGACCAAAATCTGACCCATCAAGAATAGGTGTTGCATTGCCACTTGAATGATCCATTGTGTTCTTTACTAGCTTTTACTTCAAGTTGTTAAACTTTTCGAAGGCACCGACTCTGATACCAATTGAACACAAGCTTATACTGAGAGTGGGGGGCGAACAGTATAAGACCTATTTTTACTTTTTCCTTTATACTTCAAAATAGTAAAGCAATATACCCAAAGCAATAACAAAGCAATGCATAATATCATCCACAAAGTGACACCAATTTTAACGTGGTTCACCCAGAATGGCTGGGCTACATCCACAAAACTTTTCTCTAAAAGTTATTTCAAATTTCTTTGAGAATCCTTCCCAATTACAATGTTTATGAGCCTCGGACCAAAGGAGATACCTTCCTCCAATCAGAATTTATGAACATCTACACAAAGGAGATACCTTCCCCCAATCAAAATTTATGAGCCTATGCTCAAAGGAGATACCTTCCCCTCTACTCTGGAAATGATCCCTTATAAGATCAACTACCTCTACCTCTTGCCAGCACATGGAACTCCTTTCCAACAAAGACCTCCTATCCTCAATGCTTAGCCTAAGAGACCTCTGCCTTCTATGATCACATCCACAGTAGCTCAACAACCTATACCAAACACAGTCAGTCGGTCTAGTACAAGACTTCCTCTGTCTATCATATCTTTCCAACTCTTGAACAAATCAATCCTCTCCATACAAGCCTTCTCAAAGACTTTCCAAATATGTCCTTAGGTTCTTCTCATAGAACCAATGCACCTTTGTCCTCAAGTTCTTTGATAGAACTATCAAACTCAGCTCACAAGTCCTCTGCTAGGACCTATCCAAATCTGCTCACAAGTCCCCACCGAAACCTGTCCAAAACTGCTCACAAGTCCCCATCGGAACCTATCCAAAACTGCTCACAAGTCCCCACTAGAACCTGTCCAAAAAATGCTCACAAGTCCCCACCGGAACCTGTCCAAAAGACTCAGCAAACTCACCAAGAAAAACTTTCTTAGTAGGAAATCACAAAGTGAATTGTTAGAGACCCAATGTGATTTGTCAAACTCATAGAAGCATAAATAGAATTTTTAGAGACTCAATATGTTCTATACTCAAATCCCAATCTCAAAAACTCAACTCAAATCAACTCAGCTCAATATCAATCTCAAATCTGAAAACTCAACTCAATATCTGAAATGGATAGGATAGAATGTTTTATTTCAAGAACATGAAACCCCAACAATTGCCAACTATGCAAAGAATCATATAACAATGATACTCATGTTATTTTCACCATCAATTAGGTTTTCAAAAACAATGCTCATCAAACAAGGTTTAGTCAACCAACACCATTCAACTCAACATCAACCTTGAAGCATTCAACCAATCATCACAAGAAAAGGAAACAAGTAGAAATCATTTTCCCTCCAAAGATATTTGAACAAAACAGCCACCAAAACAATATCACAAAATGCAAAGAATAATTTTCTCAAATCAAATCAATGGAGTAAGCCCAATATCATGAATCAAGTAAAGCAATAACTTGATCAAACAACCTCTATGGAAACAACTCAACCATCAAACTCAAAACAACCAACCAAGGGTTCTACCAACTCAATGCAAGTAGCTAGACTCACAAATATAAACCCTAGTGCACAAAGCTTCCACTATCTCAAACCAAAAATTATGCATTCACCAAAAAATCTCCTTAAGGATAACAATGCATAAGTAGTCTTCAACAAACCAGAAAATAGGATTTACACCCAACCAAAGGAAACCTAGTTGAAAACCTTTTCACTCCAACCTTATTTCAGAAAAACATACACCAATCATACTCATAAGAAAAAAGTGCCCATACCTTTTTGGAGTAGAAGAAAATTGATCCTTAAAGTTGTCACAACACACAACCCTCAAACTTCCAACCAAGTTAGGGTTAGAACCAATATAAATGAGCATATATAAAAAATTTCCTTAATACACCTTTTAGCTCCTCTTCTTTAAAAACAACCACTAAAGAAGCCAAAAACACAACAACCAAAACTTACACCTTATATCTCCATTTTTAAATTTAGCATAGCAAAAGATTAATCTCAAAAATACAACCAAAGAAATATCCCCTTATTTCTCCTATGTCTTTTAAACAATGCTAAACAATGCCAAAAATCATATCAAGAAAATAATCACACCTTATAATGGCTGCCCTTGAAGAATCTAAAATTTGTGGCACAAAACACATTTTAATAAAAACGTGACTAATCCATGCACAGCTCCCTCCGCGGGGATCGAAACATAGACCTCCGCCTATGCAAGGCCCAAACACAGCCTTCACTACCACTAGCCCACAAGAGGCTTACGAAGTCCAAGACGGACTTCCTTCCACATGAACGGTCAAGCTTTCCAAAATCTTTTCAAACCACGAGCTCTCCTCTTTCGCAGCATAAATAGAACATTCGATCGCAGCCAAACCAATTAATTGCCTTCGATTTTTCCAAGTGGATTTAACCTTAGGAACCTTCTCATATTTATAGTCCATACATGGAATTTAGAACACGTCGGCTACAAAGAAAAGTAATTTCAAATTTAATCAAAATTTTCTTTCTAAAGGGTTTAAAAACCCTTAAGTATTTTCAATAAATTAAAAATAATTTCTCCCTTAATTAATTAAATAATTAATTAATTAAAACCTTTAAGGGTTTAAATAATTAAATAAATAATAAAGAGAACCTCCATTGGTTTTAATAAAAACCATTTAACTTGGTTTTAATGAAAACCCTATCCAACTTGGTTTTAATAAAAACCGGTTTGGTTTTAATGAAAAACCCTTGCCAATGGAATCTCTCTGGATTCTCTTAAAAATATTCTCTTGGAATCTTCCACCTTTGAAGCCAACACATCCTCTTAACATTAATTTAGTTTCCTTTTGACATCAATGACAACTCATAGACAAGAAGCTAGGATCTCAAACCCAAAATTGCCAACAATAATATTACCTTTTGCTAGGAAAAAAAGAAAATATGATAGTTAATTTTGTAGCACTCCTCCTTTTTGATCTATAGTAGTACTAAAGCTACCTGATTTCCTAATGAATGAGTGCAAGTTTTTGAAAATTTAAACCTTATATTCTATTGGAAGCAATGATTCTAGGATGCATACCGTTTCTCATGACTTGGGTATCCAATATTGATCAGATTAATGATGATCACACACCCTACAATATGTCCCTAGGTGGTCTATTTTTGCTCCGTGCTATGTTTTCCCCATAATGCATCCCAAAAAGTTGTATCCATAGACATCTAAAATGTGTCATGTTTAGGATACTACTCATATGGGCACATCCACAAACCATATGACTGATTTTGGACCTTTCTTGGAGTAAGTAGTGGTCCTAACCACTCAAAAGGGGTATTTCTAACCCATTCAAGCTTAGCCACTATCAATTAGAGTAGCTACCAAACTTGGCCACTGAACCTCAGAGAGGCCACTGCTAGTTGCTATCGATGACAATGACTAGGATTGAAACACAAACTACCATGAGGGATTTTCAAAATCATAGGTGGTAACAACATTTTACATGCATTGCAAAGGGATCTTAGTGAGGAACTCCTAGAGTTCCTCCCAAATGCCCTTTCAATTCCAATTCAAGACTAAACCTTCCATCTAGGATAGTTAGTTGGCATGTAGATCTAGAGCTTGGCTTCCCTAGGAAGCCAATATCTAGATCTAGACTTGAAACTAAGAAGGCTACATATGCAAACTTATATGAAGATAGAGATATAGAGAATTTAAATTTTGTGCAATAAAGCCCTATTATATCATAGAGAACTTTGTGTAGTGAAGCACTATCAGATCGGAGAGCAAATCCATGCCTCTTTGAGGAGCATTGAAACACCATCTTATTGAGCTATATCTACACACATACATTCAGATACATCATTCCTAACAACCAAACTGTGTACCAAACACAATAGGTGACCCTTGAACTTCAATTTGAGAAAGAATTTGATTGCTATAGCCCATAAAACCTGAGGTAAACCTTTTAGTTTATTGGTTGTTGTCTTTGATAGTGAACCACAATCATGGCAACTTTGATAAGTAGTGGCTAGGGTTTGAGTGGTATTTCCAATTTTTTTAGACTAGATTTTATATTGCTTTCTATTTTACTATTCAATTTTAGTATAGATCGCATTTCTGCATTGTATTTACATTAACATTTTTGAGCTTTACATATGTACCTTGCTTAGATCTACTGCATTTTAAATCGTATTATGCTTATTTATCGATTATCAGATATTCTAATAAAATCCTCATAAGGAGAGGCTACCTATGCTACTAATATTTCTCTATTATTTCCATACATACAAGTTATAGTTTCATAGGATATTTTCAAGACATTCAGAGCATAAGATCCCTCCAAGATGAGAAAATGAGAAGAAGGAATCTATAAGCCCTCATACAGTTTCATGTGTGATATCAGGAAGCCTATAGAAGTGCACCATCTCCTTGCAAGGGATATATCCACCATTATTCCATTTGTATCTTATTATATCAAACTGAGTATCCCTTAGAGGCACCAACTTGTAATCTGTATTTGCAAGCATTACTAAAAAATCTTTACTTATTTATCATTTATGTGCTTTATGGTCTTTCATTTGGTATAATATTGCAAGTAGGATAGGAGTGCACAGTTATCAAGGTTGCACATTAATATTTTTTATACCTTTCAGTATGTGATTGTTCTTGATTTGAATTAGCCCTTCATCTTCTTCATCTTCCAAAGTGCAATCACTAGAATATTTCATTTCATGAGTCATGAAGTCTAACACATATTCATAATTTTAAAATACCTAGTAGAATATATCTTTGTCTAGGATTGAAGGTCTAAATATCAACCTTACTATCTTAGAATTCTATATGACATTAGCTATTGGGAAAAAATTGGCTCCCACTGATGTTAATAGGTGAACATAATTATGTTGCTCTCTAGGAATGGATTTAATGTTTAAAGCTTCAAATAAACTACATACCTTTTTCTATAGGATTTTAGGTAATGCTACTTTCTAACACACTTATTTGTGACCTAATTGACTATCATTTCTGAGTCTCCATATATTTGTAGTTGTTTAACTCCTAACTTCTCAATATTTCTTAGGCCTAAATAGAGTGCTTCGTACTCTATTGCATTATTTGTGTAGCTCCATGTCATTCTGTAGGAGAAAAAATTATCATACCTAGTTGGTAAAATCAACATAATACCTGCTCTAGCTCCACTTTTACATCTATTACCATCAAATAAAAGTTTCTAGATCTGATTTGTGGAGAAAGCTTGCTTTGGAAATTTAGAGGTTTCAACATTTTAAGATTTTGTGATTGAATAGGTTTCAATCCCTATTTAAATCATAGCATTAAAATATTTTAAATAGAATTTATCTTCAATTTGGAGATCTTCTATAACCTGCTCCATCATATCTAATCCCTCTATTTATTCAAAAATCATACTTACACTATTGTTTTATTTTCTATCTTCTTCAATTTTCTCAATATGGAAGGAAGAAAGTTTTTCATTGAATTTCTTAATCCTTATACCCTTGAATAAGATCTTTGTGTATGAGTAATAAAGGGATAGATACCCTCCTATATTAGCTATAAACTCTCTTTATAGGTACATTTTGAAGTAGTGTTCTAAGTCTACCACAACCACCTCTTGTATAACTATAATCTGGGGTATTTTATGATGGAAATATGAGCAAGATTTGTTGTCATTGATGTCAAGAATCAACACCAGTAGAGTCAGCTTCAATGAGTAGTGCAAGAGGAAGCATGTCAAGCCTTAGCTTCAAGTTCCGTAAGTCAAGTGCAAAAGAAATATTACTCCCAGGTTGTCATATAAGGGTTGAAGGGCAAAAGGAAGGCCCAAGAAAATAATATTATAATATTAAAGTTCTAATGGTAAGACCTAAAGAAATTAAATTAATTTTAATAATTTCATTATAAATTAATTTGATTAACTTTATAGTTATTAAATTAATTATAAATTAATTATAATAATTTTGTTATTAATTAAATTATAATCTAATATAATTAATCCTAAAGTAGGGTTACAAGGGCAAAAAGAAATGTGCCAACGTCATATATTATTTTATCCTTCAATTTGTAATATGGTGGTGGTACAATGGTATAAATACCATGTGCGTTGGTGGAAAATTAATTATCCTTCATTTGAATTACATTGTGTTTATGATTTCTGCAATTTTTATGCAAGGAAGAAGACACAAATTTTTGTCTTGCTTGCATTAGCAAAGGGATAAGAGTGGTTTGGATCTAAGCCCCATAACCAACCAAATTGTTGGCCTAGTGGAAAGCAACTACAACTTAGGGCTTTGGCAAGTGGGAGGACTCATGATCGAATCTCGATGGTGGTTTTTGGTGAAGGTTTTGGTTTTGGTGCCAAAGGAAGCAACATGTTTTTTTTTGTTTAGGCACCAAAGGAAAGCATATAGCACACGAGGTGCTCCTTGCTTCCAAGGTGAGTGCCTAGCTCATGCGGTAATTGAAGCCATAGTTAGGGCGCTAGAGGGAGCACAACGTGTGCTCGATTCCCACCAAGAGAAAAAGGTACTTAAATTTTTTAAATTTAATTTTTGTCCTAAGGTTTTTTTTGCATAAGTTTTAGGGAGAGGTATAAGGTTTATGAAAATAATTTTTTATATTCTGATTTTGGTGTTTAATAGTTGAAAGGAGTAAGAAGGCTTTAGAGGAAAATTAATGTTATATTAAAATAAAGTCTTATTGTGTTTAATAGTTGAAAGGAGTAATAAGGTGTAAGATTTGTTTAAGATTATTATATCTTGTACTTTGTGAAGAAGAGATTTTTGTGAGATTAAGGTATTCTTGAGCATATATTTATGAGTTCATTGAGCATAATTTTAGAAGAAACATTTTATGAGTATTGTGGAATATTCATGTTGAAATTTTGAGTTAGATATTTGTTATCTAACCGTTGAACTTGGCAAAGAGAGTGATGATGATTAAAACATGTGTTTGAGGTATGATATTCTTCAAACAAGAGGTAGGGCACATTATTCTAGAGTGTTATTGTTGAATGTTATGAATGCTAATTTGGAGTGAAAAAGGGTTGTTTTATGAGTATTGTTGAGATTGATTGTTAAAAAAAAATTTGAGTGAAAAGAAACCTTGTTTGATAAGCATTATTGAGAAATCCTATATACTTGATCGGTGAATGCTTGAGTAAGAGCTTGTGAACTATATTGAACTTGGGTTTATGCAAAGATCATGAGTATAATTTTTATGTGAATGTGAGAACATCTTGATTTGAGTTTGAGTTCCATTGTGATATTTGTTGAGAGCATTGGATGAAACACTGGCTTAGGGCTTTGCAAGCAAGTTGGTTTTATTTATTGATTTTATTGTGCTATAGTGATTGGAAATTGTTGGGATGATAGTTCAAGATTTGTGAAACAAATTATTTACTTATATAAATTGATTTGAGAAATATATTGAAAGTGATTGAATGTTTAGAGAGTGTGAAACATATTGAGTCTCTAAACATTATCTATATGTTTCTAATATTTGCAAGAGAAATTGAAAGTATTTGAACAAGTGTGAATGTGAAACATATTGAGTATCTAACCATTCTATACAAGTTTCTAAAGTTGAACAAAGAGATTGAAATTGATTGAGTATTATTGTGAGTGAGTAACATATTGATTCTCTAACCATTCTCTATATGTTAGATTCTTGTTTGAGAAATTAAAAGAGGTTTTTATATAAAATATTGAATTGAGTTGTGTGAGCAAAGTTGCATTTGATAGTAAAAATATTTTTTGAAAGCTTATGAAAAAATTTGAGTAAGTCCTAGTGTGGACTTGAGGACAGAGTGAAACAAGCTTTGGTGAAAGCTTGTGAGCAGATTTGAATAAGTTGCAGAGGGGACTTAAGGATAGATTGAGAAATATTTTGTAAAATATTAAGGACATATTTATGTGAGATTTTATGGAATCTTACAATCAGATATTGGACAAGTTCTAGTGAGGACTTGTTGATTAGATTGGACAAGTTCTAGTGAGGAATTGTTGAGCAAATTAGACAAGTTCTAGTGAGGACTTGTTGAGAAAATTGGACAAGTTCTATTAAGGACTTGTTGAGTAGATTGAACAAGTTCTAGTGAGGAATTGTTAAGCATATTTGAGGAAAGTCTTAGAGAATACTTGAGAGCACATTGGACAAGTTATTAAGAGGACTTGTGGATAGATTTGAGACAATTCTTTGTGAAGACTTGATAGCTGAGTTGATTGATTAATTTGTTCAAACCTTGAGTTAAGGTATTGGGTAGATCTACCAGAGGCGATTTGTGATTTATCAGGCTTTGTGGTAATGCTTGAATATAGATTGAGGATAGATTTTGGTGTAGTCTAACAATTCTCCTTATGTTTCTAAGAGATTGATTTAAATTTATTGAGCATTATGATGAGGATAGAGAATATTGAGTCTCTAACAATTCTCTTTATGTTTCTATGAGATTTGGACAAGTTATGAGTGAGCTTGTTGAGCATATTTGAATAATTTCTATGTGGAATTATTGAGAATATTGGACAAGTTCTGTGTGGACTTGTTTAGCATATTGGACAAGTTTTGTGTGGACTTATTGAGTAGATTTAAGCAAGTTCTATGTGAACTTGTTGAGAAAATTTGAGCAAGTTCAATGTGGACTTGTTGAGCAGATTTGAGCAGGTTCTGAGTGAACCTATTAAGTATATTTGGATAAGTTCTAAGTGAGCTTGTTGAGAATATTTGAATAAGTTCTATGTGGACTTATTGAGTAGATTGGACAAGTTCTGTATGGACTTGTTGAGCAATCTAAGCAAGTTATATGTGGACTTGTTGAGCATATTTGAGCAAGTTCTATGTGGACTTGTTGATCATATTTGAGCAAGTTCTATGTGGACTTGGTTATGTGGGTGTATCTAAATTTATCCAATAGCATTCTCTCTTTTCTAGGTGAGCAATGGAAAAATATATCCTTAGATTATTTTTTTTAACTTATAAGTTTTCCAGTTACTTTTGTAAACCATCCTAGAATCATTTTAAATATGGGGGCTTACCTTGATGTTGGTTTTTCAAATAATATAGAGTCATCAAAAAAATTTTGGTGATTAATTTGTTTAGCTCCAATTTCTATTATTAATCCCTCTAAATATTTGGTGTCCCTATCATTAGCCAATGTTATAACCAAAAATTCAACGTTTATGATGAACAAGTATGGGGATAAGGGGTCTCCTTGCCTAATACCTCTAGAAGTTGTAAATATCTAGGTAGGATCTCCATTTACTAGAACTAAATAGGATACCAAGGAAATACATCCCTTGATCCATTCTACCCAATAATTTAAGAATCCAAATTATCTCATCTTTAGGAGGAATTTCTAGTCAACTCTGTCATATAATTTGGATAGGTCTAATATACTAAACATGAAGGATATTTTCTAATCCTAAATAGGGTGGATAGCATCTCGAGCTAAGACTGTCTCATCCATGATTCAAAAAATTACAAATAGTTCATCTTTCTAAACATAAAGGATATATTGTAATATGCTCTGTCATTGAAAGTTAGAGATCGAGATCCGCCCATCCAGGGGCATGTAGATAGACCTTATCACACTCCTACACATGGTTAACCTCACAATATCACTATCGACATATCCAAGGTAGGAGCCCATGGTATTCCACCACATGAGCCATGGACATCCATGAAGTTGGATGGTTTAGGTAGCATCCTCAAATAGTTAGGCTGTAAGCCTTCGATTATGACCACTCGTGCCCTGAGTGAGCATAGCAAGATCTCTATTCCCTCATGTTACACACCCACCATCAACGCATGGTGACACACAACATAGAACTCAACATAACGTTGATGTCGTCTTCACAGACAAGAGCAAAAGCATAGCTAATCTATCATATTGGTACAAAACCCATAAGGTCACTAACACAGAGCACACATATCAGAGACCTCTTACGATTGATCACATAGATAGATCACATAAACTAATATTCAATTAGAGACGAAAACTCCTCCAGGATCAGTTGGAGGATGCTCGCCTAGAGAGGTAACACATTGAAGATGAGAATCTTTAGGCATAGAATCTCATTAGACAAAGATTATATGAGTAGCATATGCATGATGAGCACATACTTACCAAAAAGGAGCATGTAGAATAGGAGGATAGGCTATCCAAACCTGGTTTATACACTCATGCTAAAAATAGGGAGCACATTCATAGGAATGTTGTTCACAAGCCGATGTGCATCAGGAGCGCAGAGACACTCACACTCATGTTAGTGCCCAACAAAGAGAATGACCACCACCATTCGAAGATCAAAGGCAGATACAATACAAAGAAGAAGAGGGATATGGAGTCGATCATAGGTCTCCTAAAGACTCCCAAGTTGAGGAGGAGGAATATTTACATCCTCCACATTTGCAAAGTAAGAATGTACCTCCAAGACCGACCCCATGTCAGCTTAGGGAGGAGGATTTTCTATCCTTGTAGGTCTATAAGGCCTTAGCCAAGAAAGTAAAAGCAATTGATAGGCAAGGTGCAGCTTTCCAAAAGTCGACATTGAGAAAGATTCATAATGAGCCTTTGGATCCCTCGGTGCCTACTCTAGCATATACTAAGCATTTTGACATACCCAGGCCAGATAAATTCAAAGGTGACGAAGATGCGCAAGAGAATTTCACAATATTTTTGGATGTATACTTTCATATTGTAAGCAATGATGCCTTACTTTTGTGCACATTCATCACAACCCTCTTAGGCCCAGCCTGGGAGTGGTTTAATAAGCTAAAGAATCATAGTATCACCAGTTTTGAGCAACTAGCAGATACTTTTATTGAATGCTTTTCTTTTGGCATTAAGAAGTAAGCTAACCTTTGTGACCTAGATGTGCTAGCTCAGCATGACGATGAGCCAATCAAAGAATATGGAAAGAGATGGAGGAGATTAATAATTTTTATTGTTGTTTTAAGGTTTTTACTCACACTATTTTGGGACATCATTTCTTGTGTATAAGGTATTTTCATCTACGTATTCTTTGAGACTCCTATGTTCCTCTTCCATTACCATACTTCTAATATATGTAGATGAATTATTTGCCTTATCTAGTCAACAATGACCATTTTCACATGAGACTTGCTTTCATTTCCTATAAGCCATTATGAAATTCACAACCAAGATGGAGGCATTAACCAAACCCTTGAAATTTCCTCTTCTATTAGTCTTTTTCTTTGATAAATGGTTACATTGATATTAGAAGCATTCATTGATATTTGACTTATGTTCCATATTGCTCTTTGACAATAACAAAGGAGAATAACTATTATTACTATGGTCCAAAATCTTATCTCTATATTTTTCTATATCCATACAAATGTCTTCAACTTGTTTGTCATTAGAGATTAAGTTTCCTCTTAAGTATTTAGGAGATTAAATTTAATTTTGAATATTTTATCATCAAGTGGCTGAAAATACCTTTAGCCTTGATTCTTGTCAAGGAATACTTATCCTCTTTCCTCCACACCTTTTTTCCAACAATACTATCACTTATGCAATTTAGTGGACCACATATTGGAAGCGAGGATGGCACTTTTATACTTTCACCTACATGACTTGGAACTTTGCATATAAATCCATACTATAGCTCCTCCTAGCTAAGGAGGGAGGTAAAGGAGTACACTCCAAACACCATCTCCTTACCCACCATTTGGATACTAGAGACCAATGGTTATAGTTAATTCTACATTAGATAAATTTCTAGAGCTAAAATATGATGTAATTTGTTTATTTACATGAGGTGCATTCTTCTCTCCACTTTTATCTTTATTTTATAAATGTGCAAGTCCTTTGCAAATCAATTTCTTACCATCACAACTTGGATTCAATTTTCCATCAAAAAAGGGAGAACTATTGCATTGATTTTATCAAATATAAACCATATTAATCAATTAACTACTAAAATATTGGGATTTCTCTATGCCACTTTATGACTTAACTATAGAAAAGGTGCCTAGATTCTATTTCCCAACACATACCAAACTAGATTAATAATTGTCTTTATAGTTATGATGATTTCCATCAAGCTTTCTTAAATGTGTAAAGAGAAGAGTGTGCATGCCATCCATGAGCTATTAAATTTCATTAAAATCCATTTATGGATTAGATTTTATGAATCCCTTTAGCAAGGTATGCATATCCATCAAATGATGTTTCTTATCATGTATCCCTACTTATCATCTAAGCATGCAACTACCCTTCTTAGGTGGGTGATGTACCTCTATACCAAGAAAATAATGCACCAAACCCAAATTGCTCATTTTAAATTATTTCATAATGGCTTCTTGAATTCACTCTCAATCTCTATGAACTTACTATAAAAAATAGATCATCAACATATAAGTAAATAATTAAAATATCATCTTTCCTTTTGTAGTATAATGTGGGTTCATGCATACTTCTCATAATCTCACACTTCAAGAAATAAGATTTAATTCTTGAAAATCATGCCCTTGGTGCATGTTTCAATCCATGGTATGCTTTTTCTTTTTAACTTGAAAATGTATCCTTCTTTACCTTCCACTTTAAATTATTGTGATTATATCATATACACTTCTTCAATCTTACATTTCAAGAATTTGTTTGCAAGTTGATATAGAGTCCTTTTTTGGGGCTTCCAAGGCCAAGACCATTTTATTGTGTCTTGTCCTACAACAAGTGCTTATATCTTATCATAATCAATTCCAAATTGTTGTGCATACCTCTTTGCTACAAGAATTTCTTACAATTGTTCCATCACTATTATACTTGGTCTTAAACACCCACTTCACTCCAATTACTTCCTTGTTCTTTGGAAGTTCACACAACTCCCAAATTATTTTGATTCCATTCAATTCCTCTTCCATAGCTTTGGTCCATACCTTGCTTTGGGGTGCTTCTTCAAAAATTGAGATATTTAATCCAATATTTGGAAAAAGTACATAATTCATTATAATATATGCTTTCTCTTTTTGTCTTTGTTTTTGTGCTTGTCCTTGGCTTCTTATGAACCTCCTATCAAAATTTTAATCCAACATTTGGTAGTTTGAATGTGATTGTAATTTTCTTGTTCCTTTTGTGCTTATCTCTAGAGAAATACTTGTGGCTCCACTTGATGCTTATGACATACCAACATATTCAATTATGATTATCTTCTTCATATTATTTATTTTATGTCAATGTACTACCCCTTCATCAAAATTCACATCTTTAGATGCAATGCATTATCTAGATTTGGGGTCATAACATCTATATGCCTTGATTTCTTTAAAATATCCAACAAAATCAGAAGTTTAACTTTTATGAATATCACCTACCATGCTACTAACGTCATCCTCCATAGGCACTGTATCATCCAAATACTGACCCCCATAGACAACCTATCACTCTAGCAATCTCACTATAGGAATACCAGACCTATCATCTTGATGTCACCTCCACCATTGAAGAAACTTCTCTATATCATAATTTGATCTTTCACCTAACTCTTTCCCAACTCCCCTTGGTGCCTATTCCCCTAGTGCAAGAATCCACCTACTAGATGCATAGAGCAATTGATCACTGCAACTCCTAGCTCTCAAATCTGTGTGACCCACCATGCATCATGCTCAGGAGTATTCCTTGCATCATCCATATTTTAAATCATCATCATTGGATCCCTCTCACCACTCAAGGGATGCACTACAAGTCACCTCCATTGATCACATTGGATCCCATATATCTTAATAGGTGCTTCTGGTCTCCCATAACACAACCCAAACTATCACATGACCCTACTGAAGGAACAAAACTTTGCATGCTATGCATACTGCCCTACCATCCATCGCCCTCAATACATTGCTCCTAGATGTTCCCCATCCTTCTCCCATACTACCCCACCATTCTAGAGCCTCCACTAAATATGCTTCAGATCCAAAGCACCAAACTATATCCTCCAAAACAAATAATCACCCTCATGTGGCCTCTTCATCCCCTTCTCCTCATTCGTTCACCACCTCAAGGAATATGGTACGAAGTCACCCATCAACCCATGCACACTATATGGTAACAACATCAGTCGCTATACCGTGATGTGTTCCCATGACTAATATTGTAGCAGTGGGCTCCAACTCAAACCCATTAATGAAAATGAAACATGGTGTAGTAGTAATAAAAAAAATGCAAACTAGTTTCTATTTCACTTGATCACTTAAATACAAGTGAAGAGCATACTACTAGTGTTTGAGGCTTTTTGGTTCACCAGATCGTGTTACAAGACGATTGAAGAGAATAATACCAAAAACAAAATAATGGCAAAAAATAGAAGAAAAATATTAAAATTTATAAAAATATGAGTTAGAAAAGGAACAAAAGACATGAGATTAAATTTTATTCTGATAAAAGGAAGTAATACAATATCAAAATTGGGAACGTGTTTTGGCCTATAGGTCTCATCAGAGGAGTGAGTTTCAAAGAGGTACAACCTCTTTTTATAAATACCTAACTCTAAGGTAGGAGCTAAATAGTAATGCATGTGGGATAAAAACGCCCAAGCATTAATACAAACTGAAGGTTTATAGACCAAGACAATGAAAAGAAGAGAAGTCCCAAACTCAACCCAAAAAAAAAACACCCACCCAAAAAAGAGAAGAAACACATTAAAAAATGTGAAAATACAAAGTGGGAAAGAGTCCCTCAACCAATCTTATTTTTATGCAGATAATTTTGAAGTGGTTTTGTGTTCCTCCAACAAATGATGCCTTGAAAAATGTGCTTGAACTCTCTATATTTTCTTCATTTTTCAAACATTGGAGAAATAATATTTGTGTCGATTAGAAGA
Source organism: Wollemia nobilis (assembly GCA_028583015.1). Classification (NCBI taxonomy): domain Eukaryota; kingdom Viridiplantae; phylum Streptophyta; class Pinopsida; order Araucariales; family Araucariaceae; genus Wollemia; species Wollemia nobilis. The sequence goes on from JAQPPZ010017204.1 coordinate 681,753, forward strand.
TCTTTGACAAAATTGTAGTTGTCTAGTTTCAAAATAAGAGGAATTGTTTTTATTTTGGATTCTTTTCTACGTGTTCCTCACTTCAAAACTCTAGAAAAAAATGAAGGCCTACCATAAAATTTAACTTTCTTAAACAAAGGCAATAGAAAATTAATTTGATATTTTCTAGCTCAGAGTTTGTTAAAAAAAATATTTTTAACAAAAATAAATCCATCCCTAGTGCTTTCTCTAACCAAAAATATGTTGTGTTCACTCATGATAAAGGCCTTTTTCTAATGAATTGAATTGTGGGAGGAATCAATGATGTATTGGTAGCCATTCATTAGCTTCTGAACTAATTTGGTGCAAATAATTCCATTATGAGCAAAATAAGGTCCCTTAAAAAACATAGTATCCATAAGTGTTACTTCACAATAAAAATAAAGGAAGTAATTTTAATACTATCAGAGAAGGAACCATAAGCAACAAGAAAACCATTAAGATCCTCCTTAGGGCCATGCCAAAATCCAATGGCATCATTAATGTATCTTTTATAAAATAAAATATTTTCCTTAGCAACATTATTAAATACCTGTTCCTCTAAATGATAGATAAATAAAAAATCATAAACCATAGTAAAATTACTTCACATGGTTGTTCCTCTTATATAGATTTATGTTTTTCTTTTGAATTCCAAGAAGTTTTGTGTTAACACTATCTCTGCAAGCCTTACCACAAAGTTTGTCTTCGTAGGATCAAATTTTTTCCTCAAACAATGATGAAGGGTTGCTAATCCTTGAGAGGTGGGGATGTTGGGATAAAGGATCTCAACATCAAAATAGAAAATGATAATATCATGAGAAAAAATACGACCATGCAAATATTTAATTAGAGATATGGAATCCAAGAGAAGATTTTTTTGCTTCAACAAAATTGTCAAGAGTAGATGATGAAGCCATTTGGAGCCAGGTTCAAGCATGAAACCACAATAGGAACATATGGGTTGACCAAAAATCTTGGGCTTGTGGATTTTTGGGAGTAGGTAAAAGACACACACTCTAGAAGAGTATAATGTTACCTGTAGCATAAATTTCCTATGGTTTTCTGAAAGTAAATTCCTCCTAAAATCCTCCATGTTTGACCTACCATTAATGTTATAGTATCTTATCTACCAAAAAAAATTCCTCCTAAAAGCCCAATAAAGCAAGTCTTGGAGCTAATAAAAAATATCCTACCAAGGGACTTTGTTCACTTCAAGGTAAACATTTTGATCTAAAATATTAGAAAATCCTTCTAAAATCTACCTATCCATGGAAAAAACACAAACACCCAATTTTTTATCTACGGGCCTAATGACAATGGATTTGTCATTGGCAAGGAAATACATGGCAAACCAAATATGGGGTGGAAAGGAATGTTGAAGGGTGGGATTGAAAATAGAATTATTGAGGAATATTTCACCTACGTCGATAACTTCTTTCAAGGGCTTGTAAAATTGTGAGGGAGGAAAACTTAGATTAGAAACACGAAAAGGATCAATGCGCTTACATGGTTTTGGAGGGCCACCTCTTGTTCCAAATAATCATTCAAGACGAAGGTGTCTACAAAAAGTTGAAAACTCCTATTTTAGAGCCTCTTTGGCCATGGGAGGAGGAATAGAGAGGAAATTTAAACCCAGGCTAAGGGACACAATTTCATTCTAGGTAATTTTTCTATAGAAAAATTATGGAGAGCAAGATTTGTAATTTTGCCATCCATAGCCCACACAAGACTCCTATAAAAATATCAATTATCAAAATCTTGTGTGCTAAAATTTGTAGACCAAGAGGTTATTTTTTTTTTTTCCATAATTTTGGTGATGGAAGAATCCCTTCCCTTGTTGCTTTTGAAAAAATGGTGTAAAACCCTTTATTGGATTCTCGAAACTAGAGTTCTAGAAATTTTTACCATTGTCCTATTGTAATTGTTGTTGCACATAGGAAGTAAAGTTCTGGAATTTTCTCCCCTTCTTTAAACTATTTGGAGGACCCTAAAATTTTAAATTATGCCCCTGTTCTTGTTTCTACCTTTGTTGTTGTTGTTGTTTTGGTTGTTTATTCTTTTTTTGTGGTTGTCATTGTTGTTTATTTCTATGTTGTGGATGTTATTGTGATTGTATTTTTTGTATGGTGGAGGCTCTCTGGTTTGGTTCTATACTGTGAATTCTATTATTGTTGTGTTGTGTTAAAAATTTCTTTTGTGCACATGTGATTAGTTTTTCCAGACAATCAATTTCCTACTTCATTTATCTTTTGATGATATATTATAATCTCTTCGTAAGCTTTCCAACGATATATTAAGTAGCCAAGTGGACCCTCGAGTAAAAATTTATGATTCTGAGAAGCTATGCCATCGAAATTCAAATTTTAATATCTATTTGGGTGGGAAAATGAAAATAAAAATTTCAAATTAATATCTTCCTAGGAGGGAAAAGGGGAGTTACACTTTCTAGAATGTTCTATGATAGTTCTTAAAGGGGGAATATGGATCACCACAAGGCATTCCGGTACGACAGATCGTGACTCTAGCTTGAAATTTTTTGATCAATTTTATTTGTAATCAAATCGGTCCTATGGTCGCAACATTGTAATTTTTGATTTTGTAATTTCATTTCATTGAAGAATATTAGAAGTTGGATTTCTTTTGAAATTTGTTGTGTTATTGAGTATTGTGTGAGTGTTAGCCCTTCACCAGAAGATAAGTAATAACACTATCACACACCATACCCTCATGCAGGAGGACCATCCCCCATCACTTGGTTTATGTGAGAGATCCTTATCTACCATTTTATCCAGCTCTACAACCTTCACTAGGCTAATTTTATCCTAATAGGGGAAGCACACCTATTCACACACACCCTTCAATACTACCTCCATCCCTACCAAATGGTATATCCCCTTATGACCAATCCCTTAATAAGCATGCATCCCATGTCACCTCTATGTGTGTTCCTCCATCTCATCCACATCGCTATCTATAGCCATATCCCATACCACCTATTCTCCAGATGCCCCCATACCTACTCTGCAATATTCCACTTCATCCTGCTCCACCACCAACTTAGAAATTCCAATCTCCCTCTTCATTTCATTCATTATCATATTTTTTCTCATATCCCAATCCTATTTACACAGTAGAATATCAATCCCCACTTGCCTCATCCAACACATCCTCTCTTTCCTTGATAACCTTGAGTTACACTTGAATCATTATCGATGCCATTCCTCCCTTGTCGCTCTCCTACGACCTGCATTACTTCACCTTATTCCATCACAATCCATTTCTACTACACGTAACCTCCACTAAACCCCAAGTCCATAATCTAGCCAATTACACCCATCCCACATGCCTCACGATCATTACCATGTGAACCATACATATATCCCATGGTTGTTTGTTCAACACTACTTTCTCAAACATTCCACCTGCTACTCCACAAAGGCCTCCTTGTGATACTTGAAATTTACCCCATCGATCCACTACATCCTAAGACACAATACTACATAGATAACCAATTTTGCAATTATAATACTCAACCAAGGTATGACATCAATGTGTGTCATACTTTTGAAACCCTTGTCCAAGACATGTTTAATGAATCTCTCCCACAAAAAAAATAGGCTCTACCTTCTACTCAAATTTAGATTCCTCTACATCATCTTGTACCTCACCCTATATCATCATGCGAATCTTTCACATCCACACCCCATTATTTCCAATAGTTATCCAACTACACAAATCACCAAAATCCTAGTCATATCGTCACTTCACCTAGTCATTCATGACCTGATCCCCATCACTTCACACATATTTAGCTTGCTTTCTCCTTTTATTTCTTCTTCCCTTATCTTTGTTCTTATTACTATCTCACATAGTTGTATGGTCACACTTTGAGTAGCTACATACCTATGCTAGATTTCCCTTCTTTGTCTCTTATTTCCCTTTCTATTTGTCATTGTTGTATGGTTACACTTCGAGCGGCTACATACCTATTCTAATTTTACCTTTTTCTTCCTCTTCTTCTCATTTTATTTTCTTCATTACTTCACTCATTCTTATTTTTTGCACTTATTCATTCTTTTTTTTCTCCACATCTCTTTTTTGCTCCTAATTTTCCTTGCTTTTCATTATCACGTGCATACTCCCATTTACATATCTCATGTTTGCTACATCCCCCACACGTTGGGGAAACCATTACCATGAATTCCTCTTCTCATAATTTCTTCACACACCCATCTCTTTCGACATGGTTTCTAATCTCATCTAGTTAAGTCTCACAAAATTCCTCTTGTAGATACTTTCCTTGTGTGTAATATCTCTCAAACTACATCCATTGCATATATGCATCACTCCTATTTTATGTTTTCATTCATGTTTGTATTTTCCCCCTATATAAATGCACCCATGACAAGAATAATATACACACTTTTTAGTATCACCATTTGGATGTCCACTCCCCTTCTCAGGATTACAAAGTATACAATTTTTTATGTGATTTTTACCACTCACAAGTTAAGTCAATAAAACATCACCTCTAGCTAATAAGTTCTTACTCTTCTTACAACATATCTTGGTTGGTTCAATTTCTTTCAGGGACCATTCACAAATGCCATATTTTTAAGCAAATTTTGAGTCTAGGGAAGATAACACCTTGCCTAGATATATACAACTAGCAAATGGTTTCCCCTACTCATATTATCATTTGCATGATCAACATACAACCTAGCGATAAAAAAAAGGATAAGCATAAGCAAAAATTAGAAAAATGGGTAGAAATAAAGCCAACACCCACATTCCCTCAAAAAAATAGAAATAGTACCACAAATTGAGAATTGAGAATGAGGGGCAAAAAAAAATGAAAAACCTCCAAGAAATACAATTTTTATGTTTCATCTCATTTGATCCTTATATTAATATAACATCATGGGATGACTTCCATCACTAGCTATAGGATCTAAGCGCCTGCATCCCAATGGAATAGTCTTACAAGTGGTGACACATATGTCACATTAGCAACCTTTTTTTGTATAGATCACTATGCACTTGTGGATGAGCTATCTACTTTGGTTATGTTTACAACAAGTTAGTCCTCCCTCTATCAAAATGAATAAATTAACATCAGTTATTGCACACACCAATCCCTAATAGACTTTGATCTAGTTAGGTTAGTTATGAGTTGTAGATAAACCTTGCTTAGTTCCTCATGAGGTTTGATTGTTATAACTATGATTGTCATGATTATTGCATAATCCTTATACCATCCTACATCCTTGAGATTATGAAAAGGATCACATTGCCACAAGTTAGGCTACAATACAGGTGCTTCCTCTACGCATTTCAACATACACATACATGCATCATTACATCTATCCTACATTCATTCATTTTCATTACATCATTCTACATTGCATCTACACTACTATGATATGCTTCTCCTAAATTCTACCACATTCATATATGTTCATCCATCATACATTGACCTATTAATATTATACACTTACACACACTTGTAATAAAACATCACACATTCATTCACATTAAATCATGATAAATGTATATAAAACTGCACCAAAAAGCAATATATATATATATATATATATATATATATATTATGATTCCCTTAGGCTACAAAAAATTGGAACACATCCACAACACATCTCAACCCTACTGATCACCAGGATTTGCACCACTCTCCTCCTAAGTCACCATCACCTGCTTCATATCGTACACATCTGCCACTATACTTGACTCTGGAGCTACCTCTACCCTACACACCTCAACTGCCCCACTCGATCCTAGAATAACCTTAACCACCTGTGTTGCCACAGACACTATCCCTATATCCAACCTTGGGGTAGCATCCCCTATCTATGACATTATTGGTACTATTATCCTCTGCTCCCTTGATACTATATATTGTGCACTCTATCAACTCTGTTGAAACTACATCTATATCTACAATCGTGATCTCGATCTTGATTGTGATCCACCATAATTTGGAAGTGCATGCCCAAATAAAACTACGATAAACTGACACTATATCCTCATTGTCCCCTCTATAAATAATCTTAACACATCCTTGTGTACCCATCACAAATGATCTACCTTCATCCTCAAAGCAATCATCTCCACCATCACATCCTCCCCTGTCCTTGTACGCTCAGTATCCTCTCGTGTCTACCACTACCTCTCTATCTCAACACACAACTCTACCACCTTTTTTGCATGAGTATCTTGCTCTACATTCCTCTTATCCTAAAATAATTGTAGACCCTCCTACACTATGGTAATATTTATCTTCAACCTCACATCAATGACTATAGTATACACTACCTGGCATCGCAACTCATCCATAATCCCAAAATGCCTCACCTCCTCCACCTCGATCCATCAATGCAGCTCCATACAATATATCTCCAACTTCTCCCTCTATGAGCAGCTCACCTATCACTAACTTCTCCTCCAACTCTTCGTGCTCCTCTCTTTATATTCCCAGATCCACAATCCAATCTGTCTCTCTCATGCAATCACATCTCCAAATACCATAACCTCTTCCTCTGTATAAATAGCTCCTCCTAAGCATCTATCATCTCATATATATTGAAAGTTATATCCTCCATATCTCCAACATCATCCTCCTCCGTCGCTGCCATGTATCCCTAAGAAAATACTCCTAATGCATCACTTGCCATACTACCAACCTCATCCTTCATAGGTATTGTATCATCTAAAGACTAAACCCTGCTAATATCCTATCACTCTGATGATCTCACTATAGGAATACCAGACCTATCATCTCAACATAGCCTCTACTTTGAAAGAGGAATCCTCTATCTTATCCTCTGATATTACACCTAGATTAGGCCCAAATCCCCTTGGTACCTATCTCCCTAGTGTAGGCAATCAACTTACTGGATGCATCGAGCCAACAATCACTCCAAATCCTAACTCCCAACTCTGTGTGGTCCACCATGCATCATACTTAGGAGTAGTCCCCGCATCATCCACATATAGAATAATCATTGATGGATCCCTCTCACCACTCAAGGGAGGTACTATAGGTCACATTCCTCGATCACCCAGTCTCCTATATATCTCAATAGATGCATCCCGTCTCCCCTACTACAACTAAAACTATCACATGAACCTACTAAATGGAAATAACTTTTCCTACCATGCATACGGACCTACCATACATCACCCTTGGTAGATAAATCCCAAATACTCCCCATACTTCTACCACACCATACTTCCCTTCCAGGGCCTCCACTAAATATGCTTCGGGTCCAAAATACCAAACTGCATCCTCTAAAATAAATAATCACCCTCATGTAGCCTCTTCATCCCCTTCTCATTTTTTTGCCACCTCAAGACATAGGGTACAAAGTCACCCATCAATGCATACGCACTATATGGAAACTATGTCAGTCACTCTATCACTATGTGTTCTCATGTCCAAACATGTAGCAATGAGATCCAACTCAAACCAATTAATGAAAAATAAAACATGACATAGAAATACTAAAAAAATGCAAACTAGTTTCTGATTCACTAGATCGCTTACACGCAAGTGAAGAGCATAATACCAACAACAAAAGAATGGCATAAAATAGAAAAAAAAAATTATAAAAAATATGAGTTAAGAAAAAAACAAAATATATGATATTGAATTTTATTTCGATAAAAAGAAGTAATACAATATCAAAACATTGAATGTGTTTCAACCTATAGGTCTTATCAGCGGAGTGAGTTTCAAATAGCCACAACCTCTCTTTATAAAGACCTAAATTTAGGGGAGGAGCTAAAGAGTAATGCATGTGGGATAAAAATAATCAAGCATTAACACAAATCATAGGTTTATAGAACAATATAGTGAAAAGAAGAAAAGTCCTAAGCTCAACCCCCAAAAAAAACACCCACCCAAAAAAGAGAAGAAACACATTGAAATATGTAAAAACAAAAGGTGGGAAAGAGTCCCTTAAACAATTTTAAATTCATATAGATAATTTTGAAGATATTTTTGGTACCTCCAACAAATGATGCCTCGAGCAATGTGCTTCAGATCTCTATCTTTTCTCCATTTTAAAACATTGGAGAGATAATATATGTTTCAATTTGAAGATCTTTGATAAAATTACAGTTGTCCAGTTTCAAAAGAAGAGGAATTGTCTTTATTTTGGATCCTTTTCTACATGTTGCTTTCTCCAAAAATATGGCCAAAAGTGAAGGCCTACCATCAAATTTAATTTTCTAAAACAAAGGTAATATAAAATTAATTTGATATCACCTAACTTTGAGTCTACTAAATATTCATCCTTGGAGCTTTCTCTAACCAAAAATCTATTGATTTTACTCATGATAAAGACATTTTTCTAATGAACTAGATGATGGGAGGAAGCAGGGATGTATTGATAGGCATTCATCGGCTTCTAAAATAATTTGGTGTAAAAAATTCTAGTTTGAGCAAAATAAAACCCCTTAAAAAACATAGTATCCAGAAGTGTTACTTCACAATCAAAAATAGAGGAAGTAATTTTAATACTATCATAGAAGGAATCATAGGCAACAAGAAAACCATTAAGATCCTCCTTAGAACCATGCCAAACTCCAATGGCATCATCAATGTATATTTTATAAAATAAATGATTTTCCATAGAAACATTACTAAATACATGTTCCTCTAAATGATATAGAAATAAACAAGAATAAAACATAGTAAAATTATTTCCCATGGTTGTTCCTCTTATCTACCTATATGTTTTACTTTGAATTCCAAGTAGTGTTGTGTTAACACTACCTCTGCAAGCCTCACTACAAAGTTTGTATTCATCAGATCAAATTCATTCCTCTAAAAATGATGAAGGGCTGCTAATCCTTGAGAGGTGGAGATGCTAGGATAGAGGCTCTCAACATAAAAAGAGAAAAGAATAATATCTTGAGGAAAATATGACCATGCAAATATTTTATTAGAGATATGGAATCCAAGAGATGATTTTTTCTTCAACAAAATTGGCAAGAGCAGATGATGAAGCCATTTTGAGGTAGGTTTGAGCATAGAACCACAATACAAACATATGGATTGATCAAAAAGATTAGGCTTGTGGATTTTGGGGAGTAAGTAAAAGACACACTATGGCAGAGGATGGTATTACCTAGAGCATAAATTTCTTATGGTTTTTTGAAAGCAAATTCATCCTAAAATCCCAATCAAGCAAGTCTTAGAGCTAATAAAAATATCCTACCAGGGGACTTTGTTCACTTTAGAATAAACATTTTGATCTGAAAGTTGGAAAAATCCTTCTAAAATGTTCTATTCCATGTACAAAATACAAAAACCCAAGTTTTTATCTGTGGGCCTAATGTTAAAGGATTTCTTATTGGCAAGGTAAAAAATGGCAGGCCAGATATGGGGTGGAAAGACACATTGGTGGGTGGGATTGACAATAGATAATTTTTTATTGAGGAATTTTTCACCCATGTCAATAAATTCTTCCAAAGCCTTGTAAAACTATGAAGGAGTAAAAATTGCATTGGAAACACGAAAAGGATCTGTAGCACCCTAAAATTGGTGCAGTTAAACCCTTTGTAAAAGATAAAAGATAAAAATTTAAATTTTAACTCCAAAACCGCCTGTTACACGTTTCCCTTATTTTTCGTGCCATTTTTAGGATTTTTTATTACCATTGGATGATATCATCTCATATCAGACGAAATCATCCCCGATCTGATGAATTCATCTGGAACAGACCATCCAGATGATTTCATCTTAAAACTAAATTTTCATAATTAGCTTTTGTTTCAACAGCTTCTCTAACCTGGGAATAAAGCGCATCTACATAATTAGAGTCTCCCCCATTGGAGATCTCCCAAATTGGTATGATATCCAACCTCCTAATCTCCCCCTAATCCTATATAAACTAGGATTTTTTCTAGTTTATCCCCCTGAACCCCCTAGCTAATGGATTTCCCTGCAAATTTAGTTCCTTATACCTTAGAGCATCCTCGCACTGTTGTATGCATTTTTTATTTCACATTTTTTTGCAAGAACTTTACTATTTTTTAGTCGGAGCAAGATCGGATCATCACAAGCGATTTCAGACTATTTCAGACGATCCTATCGAGGAGCACAGACGATATCGTACGATTGGATGTGATCCTGACTGTAGTCTAGATTGGGGGCAATCAGAGCCCAGAGTTTGCATTTTATTAGCCTTTTCTGCATTTTCGTCCTGTATTTCTGCATTATCTTAAGTTAGTGTATTTATGCATCTTGGAGTTCACCTCATTTAATATAAATGCATGATAAAATCAAAATAATTTGTGAAGTTAACACATTTCCTTTTTAATTGCTATTTGAATCTGTCATTTAGGCAAATTTACTGTTATCTCTATCGTTTTCCTTTTCTTTTGCAGTTGCATTTTTGGTATTTTGTATCTATTTCTGTGATTGCAGGTTTCTGATGAATTTTTCTGATGAATGTGTTAGATCAACGGTGATCTCGTCTGATCTCAAATGATAGAATATGATCTGAGATGATTCTAAAGAACACAATCTTATACTGAGAGGGGGGGTGAATAGTATAAGACCTCTTTTTACTTTCTCTATTTAACTTTAACTTCGCAAAGCAATGAACCAATATCAATATCAAAGCAATGCATAAAGCAACACACAATGAGACACCAATTTTAATGTGGTTCACCCAACATGGGCTACCTCCACAAAAAATTTCTCTAAAAAGCTTTTTCAAAGTTCTTTGGGAATCCTTCCCAATTACAATGTTTATGAGCCTCAGCCCAAAGGAGAAACCTTCCCCTACTCAAGTATTTATGAGCCTCTGCCCAAAGGAGAATCATTCCCCTCCTCACGAATTTATGAGCCTCCTTCCCAAAGGAGAATCCTTCCCCTCCTCATGAATTTATGAGCCTCCTTCCCAAAGGAGAATCCTTCCCCTCAACTCTAGAAATGATACTTTAGAAGATCACCTACCTCTTATTCCACTAGCACATGGAACTCCTTTCCACAGAAGACCTCCTGTCCTCAATGCTCAGCCTCAAGAGATCGCTGTCCTCATTGATCACCTCCACAACAACTCATCAACCTATACTAAAAATAATCAGTCGGTCCAGCACAAGTCTTCCTCACTCTGTCAGATCCGTCCCAAGCTCAATTCATAAAGCTTGAACAAATCAATCTCTACTGCACACAAGCCTTCTCAAAGACTTGTCAAAACTATCCTCAGGTTCTTCTCAAAGAACCACTTCAACTCTGTCCTTAAGTCCTCTGCTAGGACCTGTCCAAATCAGCTCAGAAGTCCTCACTAGAACCTGTCCAAATCAGCTCACAAGTCCTCACTCGAACCTGTCCAATTCAGCTCACAAGTCCTCACTAGAACCTGTCCAAATCAGCTCACAAGTCTTCACTAGAACTTGTCCAAATTAGCTCACAAGTTCATCATGAAAAACTTACTTAGCATGAACCCACAAAGAGAATTGTTAGAGACCCAATGTGATTCATCAACCTCATATAAGCATAAAGAGAATTGTTAGAGACTCAATATGTTCTATACTTAAATCCCAATATCAATCTCAAATCTCATAGAAACATAAAGAGAATTGTTAGAGATTCAATACGTTCTATACTTAACTCCCAATCTCAATATCAACTCAATATCAATCTCAAAAGAATAAGATAGATGTAGTATGCTTTTCTCAAGAACATGAAACACAACCCAACAATTGCCAACCATGCAATATATCATATAACAATGATACTCATGTTATTTCCACAACCAATATCTTTGCTCAACCAATTAGGGCTTTAACAACAATGCTTATAGACAAGGTTTAACCAATATCATTCAACTCAACATTAACCTTGAAGCATTCAACCAATCACTACATGAAAAGGAAACTAGTAGACATCCTTTTCCCTCCAAAGGTATTTGAACAAAACAACCACCAACATAAATCACCAATGCAAAGAATAACATGCTCAAATCAATCTCAATGGAGTAAGCCCAAATCATGTATCAAGTAAAGCATTAACTTGATCAAAACAACCTCTATGGAAGCAACTCAACCATCAATCTCAAAATAGCCAACTAAGGGTTTCACCATATCAATGCAAGTAGCAAGACTTACTAACATAAACCCTAGTGCAAAATGCTTCCTCTTCCTCAACCAGAATTATGCATTCACCCAAAAAACTCATCAATGATTTTAATGCATAAACAATCTTCAATATCCAGAAAATGGGATTTACACCAACAAGAATACCTAATAGACAACCTTTTCACTCCAATCTCAATTTTAGAAAATACACCATCAACACTATACATGGAAGAAGTTGCCCATACCTTTGTTTGAGGAAGAAGAGAATAGTTCTTCAACCTGTTACCAACACCACCCTCAACTTTGCCACCAAGTTAGGCTTAGACCATAAAAGTAACCACAAAAATATTTATTCCATAAAACACCTTATGACTCCAAACCTTAGAAGTCAACTACCAAAAAATATAAAGCATACAAATAATATATCCTTTTACACCTTATTTCTCCAAATTAATTAAACCATGCTTAAGGAATAATAGCTTCTAAGCAAATCTCACTCAAAAATCAAGCCAAAAATCTCAACCACACACTATCAACCTTACCTCTCCAAAGAAGCATTTAACCTCAAAAATAATTTTAAATAAATCTGCCCAACCACTTCTTCTTTAACAAAAATACAGATTTATTTAAAAAACCTTACCAAAAAAAACTTCCGAAAATTATGGGTCAACAGTGCCTCCAAAAAAATCGAAGCGCAAAAACTCTTCTCACACTCCACGGCAGGAGTCGAACCCTTGACATCCCTTCAAGCGCCTTCGCAGAACAGTCGTTGCTACTAGGCCAACGGTGCTAGCTTGAAGGCTAGCAAGAGTCTCCTTCTCCTTAACCCTTTGGCGATGGATAAACGTGGCAAAAAAAGGATAGTCGTAGATTTTTCTTCCCAACCTTTGTGCAATTCAAATTTCTTTTTCACCTACGCTTTGGACTATAGGTTATGGCTTATATAGCCAAAATTCCATGCTATACACGACGTCGACGAGAGGATAATTCAAACTTTTCAAATTAATATTACTTTGGCACCTTCGAAACAACTTTAGGGTTTATGAAACCCTTTTGATTATTTAAAAAATAATCAAAGGTCTTTTAGACCTTAGACCTTAGGTGGAGAACCCATTAAATTATTAAAATAATTTAATCACTAAATCAAATAAATAATTAATTAAAAAACCTTAAAAAGGTTTTATTAATTAAGTTATTTCATTAATAAGTGTCTCCAGCCTTTGCATTAAGCTGAGAGTGGTTTTGAGAAAAACCCTTAATGCATCCACATGGTTTTAATAAAAACCCTTAAACCTGCCATGGTTTTGATAAAAACCTTTTCATCTACCACATGGAATCTCTCTAGAATATTCTAGAAAATATTCTTTGGAATATTCAACCTTTGAAGCCAATAAATCCTCTTGACATTAATTCCAATTCCTTTTGACATCAATGACAACTCATAGACAAGAAGCTAGGATCTCAAACCCAAAATTGCCAACAATCTCCCCCTTTGTCATTGATGGCAAACCATGCTTCTCAACAACACTGAAACTCAAACTATTGTATAGAAATCAGCTCCCCCTGACTTGAGGCTCTCCCCCTTACTCATATCTCTCCCCCTTTCTCATCAATGGGAAAGGGTCACCTTTGGGTCTTGGGACTAAGAATGAGCCTTTTAGCTTAGTCCCTCCCCCACCTCCTGTTGAGGTGATTATTTCTAGGATGGGAGTAAAACTCCCATTAGGCACTGATCTTCATCAGTGTCTATAGTTGCCTTACCATGTCTTCTCTTGTTCTCCTTGTCCATATTCCTGTTCCTATTCATGTCACTATTGCTGTTCTTGTTATCATTCCTGTTCTTATCCATGTCCCTGTTCCTGTACCTTGGAATTTCAGCTCTACACTGTCTAGCTATGTGAGCTTCATTGTTGCACTTATAACAACTAACAATGTTATTTCTTTGATGCATACCTGATCTTTGACTCCATCTGTTCTGACCAACCCTGTTCTTGTTATTATCCTTGCAATAAACAACCTTGTGCCCAAACTGTTTACAAGAGTAGCAATACCCTTGAAATAAATTACCACCTCTAAATCTATCATTTACCTTCCTCACTTGAGTCATGCAATGTGAAGCCATGTGACCAAAATTGTGACAAGCAAAACATTTGCCATTAAACTTTCCTTGATTTGACCTCTTAGGTCCTGTAAACTTTTTCCCCTTTTTCTGATTCCTATTTTCTGATTCTATGCATCTATCACTCAAGGACTCTTTTTCTGAAGTACTTTCCTCATCAAAACTCTCTTAGTTTTTGAATCTCTTACTAGATTCCCCAGCAGAGTCGCAAACCTGTTCCATGTGTTTCTTACCGAAACCAAGACCTGTTTTATCTGTTGTCCTTCTTTGATCTTTGATGATTGACTTTACCTTTTTGGTGCTACCTTCAAACCTGTAAAGCTTCTCCTTGTACTCTTTAGTTTCCTCTTTCAAGGAAGCCACTTTCTGTTCCAACTATCTACACTCAATAACCTTAGACTCTAACTTATCCTTAATTTTCTGTGTCTTATCTATAGAGAAGTCAAGACTTTCTATAAGCTCATATCTCTCAATACAACATTCATCCAATTTATCATTGAGTCTAGAATTCTTCTTTATTTCCTTTTTCAAAGAACTAAGAGCACTAACAAGTTCAGCTTCAAGATCTACTTCACCATCCTCTATAACTTCTTCTATTTGTTTGCCTTTTGAAACATCAATGACTTTTTCAGATTTCTTATCACTAGAGGTGCTACCCTTTTCTAAAGCTATACAAATATATTCCTTACAATTTTTTGAAGCATCCTCATACATAGTATAACTAGAAATCAATCCATCATTTGTTCAATCATCCTCAAGATATCCAAAATTTCCACATCTAAAACATTTCATAAGGACAAATCTATGTTTCTTTTCTTCTTCTTTTTCTGTTAGGAACAACATCTCATTTCCAACATCACTTGAAGAACTTTCACTATCACTACTAGAACACTTACTTGCCTTGTCTAGGTAGAAAATTTTCTTGTGTTTGTGAGAATACCTCTTTCCTTAATTGCTTTGTTCATATTTATTCTTCCTTTGATGCCTATGCATTTTAGAATCCTTGCTCTTATAATCCTATTTATCTTCATCACTTTCATCCTTGGAAGCAGTACAGTTAGTAGCATAATGACCAAACTTTCCACAATTAAAACACTTGACATATTTTATACCTTTGTGCTTTCTTGAGAACTTGCCCTTCTTGCTGTAATATGCCTCTTCATCACTAGAAGACTCATCACTATCTTGAAGCTCTTTACCCTTGGATTTCTTGGTAGCCTTGAAAGTTGCCTCCTTCTTAGCATCAATCTTCACTTGAGTTCTCAACTCAAATGCTGCAAGTATACTATGAAGCTCATCCTTTTTCAACTTATCCAAATCCTTAGCTTCCTCAATAGAAAAAATATTTTCACTAAATCTATTTGGAAGAGACCTCAAAATACTATCACAAATATCATTTTCAGCAAGCTCAAGACCTAGTTCCTTCATAGAGTTAACAATCTCATCCATACGAAGCATATAGTAACTAATATTTTCTTCATAATTCATCTTGAGTTGTTCAAACATACCTTTGAAGTGTCTCAACTTGGCCTTTCGGACATTTGCATCACCTGTATGAACCACCTTCAACTGTTTCCACATTTCACTAGCTGTCTTGCAGTGAATCACCTTGGTAAGATCTGCCTTCTATAAACCCTTCAAGATTGCATTCATTGCCTTTGAATTGCTATGATGTAGGAGCCTCTCTTCCTTAGTAGAAGTACCATGCTTAGGAATGGTATACTCATCCTCAATCACTTCCCAAACTTCATTTCCAAGAGCCATAAGATGAACCTTCATCCTAGCACTCCAAAGCCCAAAATCTACCCCATCAAGAATAGGTGCTATATTACCACTTGTAGATTCCATTGTGTTTTTTATAATATTTTCCTTCAAGCTGTTAAACTTTTCAAAGGAATCCGCTTTGATACCAATTGAAGAACACAAGCTTATACTGAGAGGGGGGGTGACCATTATAAGACCTCTTTTTACTTTCTCTATTTAACTTTAACTTCGCAAAGCAATGAACCAATAGAAATATCAAAGCAATGTATAAAGCAACACACAATGAGACACCAATTTTAATGTGGTTCACCCAACATGGGCTACCTCCATAAAAATTTTCTCTAAAAATCTTTCTCAAAGTTCTTTGGGAATCCTTCCCAATTACAATGTTTATGAGCCTCAGCCCAAAGGAGAAACCTTCCCCTACTCAAGTATTTATGAGCCTCTACCCAAAGGAGAATCCTTCCCCTCCTCACAAATTTATGAGCCTCCTGCCCAAATGAGAATCCTTCCCCTCCTCACAAATTTATGAGCCTCCTTCCCAAAGGAGAATCCTTCCCCTTAACTTTAGAAATGATAATTCAGAATATCACCTACCTCTTATTCCACTAGCACATGGAACTCCTTTCCACAGAAGACCTCCTGTCCTCAATGCTTAACCTCAAGAGACCTCTGCCCTCACTTATCACCTCCATAGCAACTCATCAACCTGTACTAAACATAGTTAGTCAGTCCATCACAAGTCTTCCTCACTCTGTTAGATCTGTCCCAAGATCAACTCATAAAGCTTGAACAAATCAATCTCTGCTGCACACAAGCCTTCTCAAAGACTTGTCAAAACTATCCTCAGGTTCTTCTCAAAGAACCACTTCAACTCTGTCCTCAAGTCCTCTGCTAGGTCCTGTCAAAATTAGCTCACAAGTCCTCACTAGAACCTATCCAAATTAGCTCACAAGTCCTCACTCGAACCTGTCCAACTCATCTCACAAGTCCTCACTAAAACCTGTCCAAATCAGCTCACAAGTCTTCACTAGAACCTGTCCAAATCAGCTCACAAGTTCATCATGAAAAACTTACTTAGCATGAACCCACAAAGAGAATTGTTAGAGACCCAATGTGATTCATCAACCTCATATAAGCATAAAGAGAATTGTTAGAGACTCAATATGTTCTATACTTAACTCCCAATATCAATCTCAAATCTCATAGAAACATAAAGAGAATTGTTAGAGATTCAATATGTTCTATACTTAACTCCCAATCTCAATATCAACTCAATCTCAATCTCAAAAGAATAAGATAGATGTAGTATGCTTTTCTCAAGAACATGAAACACAACCCAACAATTTCCAACCATGCAATATCTCATATAACAATGATACTCATGTTCTTTCCACAACCAATATCTTTGCTCAACCAATTAGGGCTTTAACAACAATGCTTATAGACAAGGTTTAACCAATATCATTCAACTCAACATTAAACTTGAAGCATTCAACCAATCACTACATGAAAAGGAAACTAGCAGACATCCTTTTCCCTCCAAAGGTATTTGAACAAAACAATCACCAACATAAATCACCAATGCAAAGAATAACTTGCTCAAATCAATCTCAATGGAGTAAGCCCAAATCATGTATCAAGTAAAGCATTAACTTGATCAAAACAACCTCTATGGAAGCAACTCAACCATCAATCTCAAAATAGCCAACTAAGGGTTTCACCATCTCAATGCAAGTAGCAAGACTTACTAACATAAACCCTAGTGCAAAATACTTCCTCTTCCTCAACCAGAATTATGCATTCACCCAAAAAACTCATCAATGATTTTAATGCATAAACAATATTCAATATCCAGAAAATGGGATTTACACCAACAAGAATACCTAGTAGACAACATTTTCACTCCAATCTCAATTTCAGAAAATACACCATCAACACTATACATGGAAGAAGTTGCCCATACCTTTGTTTGAGGAAGAAGAGAATAGTTATTCAACCTGTTACCAACACCACCCTCAACTTTGCCACCAAGTTAGGGTTAGATCATAAAAGTAACCACAAAAATATTTATTCCATAAAACACCTTATGACTCCAATCCTTAGAAGTCAACTACCAAAAAATATAAAGCATACAAATAATATATCCTTTTACACCTTATTTCTCCAAATTAATTAAACCATGCTCAAGGAATAATAGCTTCTAAGCAAATCTCACTCAACAATCAAGCCAAAAATCTCAACTACACACTATCAACCTTACCTCTCCAAAGAAGCATTTAACCTCAAAAATAATTTTAAATAAATCTGCCCAACCACTTCTTCTTTAACAAAAATGCATATTTATTTAAAAAACCTTACCAAAAAAAACTTTTGAAAATTATGGGTCAACAGTGCCTCCAAAAAAATCAAAGCGCAAAAACTCTTCTCACACTCCACGGCAGGAGTCAAACCCTTGACCTCCCTTCAAGCGCCTTCGCAGAACAGTCGTTGCCACTAGGCCAACGGTGCTAGCTTGAAGGCTAGCAAGAGTCTCCTTCTCCTTAACCCTTTGGCGGCGGATAAATGTGGCAAAAAAAGTATAGCCGTAGATTTTTCTTCCCAACCTTTGTGCAATTCAAATTTCTTTTTCACCTACGCTTTGGACTATAGGTTATGGCTTATATAGCCAAACTTCCATGCTATACACGACGTCGACGGGAGGATAATTCAAAATTTTCGAATTAATATTACTTTGGCACCTTCGAAACAACTTTAGGGTTTATGAAACCCTTTTTATTATTTAAAAAATAATCAAAGGTCTTTTAGACCTTAGACCTTAGGTGGAGAACCCATTAAATTATTAAAATAATTTAATCACTAAATCAAATAAATAAATAATTAAAAAACCTTAAAAAGGTTTTATTAATTAAGTTATTTAATTAATAAGTGTCTCCATCCTTTGCATTAAGTTGAGAGTGGTTTTGAGAAAAACCCTTAATGCATCCACCTAGTTTTAATAAAAATCCTTAAACCTGTCATGTTTTTGATAAAAACCTTTTCATCTGCCACATGGAATCTCTCCGGAGTCTTCTAGAAAAGATTCTTTGGAATCTTCAACCTTTGAAGCCAATAAATCCTCTTGACATTAATGCCAGTTCCTTTTGACATAAATGACAACTCATAGACAAGAATCTAGGATCTCAAACCCAAAATTACCAATAGATTCTATCTCATTTCAGATGATTACCTACGGTTTGAGACGATTTAGATTGCTACAAGACTCAGAACCTTCATCAAACATCCAGAATCAGGTATGATCTATCCTAATTAGCATATTTTCTATGTTTAGCACTCATTCCTATTTTTTGTATTCATCTAAATTAGCATTGGCATATAGAATAGCTTAGATTCATTTTGGCCAAACCTAGGAATTGAATGATTGAGTATAAAAATGAACACATCAAACCCATTCCCAACCTAGGCATGGAAATTGCCACTCAAAAGTTTCCTGGTGAACCCACCATCCATAAAAAATTCACCCTTATACTCCTCCCCTAAGAGATAGGACCTTCAAAGGGCCTCTCAGTCTCAGGTATTGTCCCATCCTTCTCGCATCCCCATTTCGGGCATAGATCCTATAGCCTGAAGGTAAGGATGCGAAAAATTTGGAGCTATACATTTTGGTGAACCCGACGTGAAAACTAAAAACCTTTTGAAAACAATCCAAAAATCCAAAAATAATAAAAACATAAATGCATTTAGAATCAAATATAACATATCATATTTAGATGGTAGATTATAATAAAAGACGAACTGTCACCATTAATGTTGAAAATCAATTAGCAGCCATAGAGATTGATTCTGCACTTAGAGTACCTCAAACAAATAGGGTTCAACCTTTATGGGATGAACTTAATAGGAGATTGAATATCATTAATTCTAGATCAACCGAACTTAGGCAAATCAAGAGGTTTGTCCTAGATAGAATCCTGGATCCTGATCAAGTGATATTGTATCATGATCTTTAAAGAGCTTTCCATAGGTGGTTAGCAGATAAGAGAGCCCTTGTGTCTTCTGAGTTATACACCTTTGAGGAATACCTCGAGAATGTAGCTATAGTATATCAGTTCTAGCTCGTATAGAGGATCAAGAGGTCATTCTTATAGATATACAGAGATGGAATAGAGTTCCTAGAGCTGTGTTATATCGAGAGTATTTCCATGAAATACTCTCGATACAAATCAGAGTCAAAATTAGATAACATCACCATAGCACACTTTATCAAGTTCCTAAAAAACCATTTCCAATTTGAAGAGGAGCATTTCATGACTCCTGATGAACTTGATCCTATCAATGACATCTATAAACTATTTATAGAAAACTAAGCTATTTGCTTATTATTATTATTTCCTGCATTTAGTGTGTTGTTTGTTGTCTTTATAATTACAAAAAAATAAAAAATAAAATCATAACAAAAAATCAAAAATATTTTCTTTTAAGTATTATAGTAAGTATATAATTAAAATATATACCTCCCAAATTTGTTGCAAATATATATATATATATATATATATATATATTTGCTAAAATCTAAATTTAAACATAATGACTAGAATCAGGAATGGAAAACAAATTGAAGTAGAAGATTGGGTAAGAAAAATAGAGGATAAGCCAGATGCTCTTCCTGAAGACCCAATTCAGGAAGAAGGAACTCTAGACCAACAAGAAGAAGAGTATGTTGACACAAATGAACAAAGAGAAATTGTTAGAGAGGAAGGATCCTCATCTCCTAGAATATCTCCGGAGGGAGCTGTTACTTTTGAGAACATGGAACATTTTTGGAGATTCCTCAATAATAATATGGGCACCCTTAATAGAGCAGTCCATATGGACAAGGATCAAATTAGTGACACTCAAGCAACCCTAGAAGAAATATATAACACACGCACTAATCCCTTGTCCTTCATTAATAAAGAAAGTGATCAAGCTAGACCATCCAATTTGGATATGGCCGCTATGATCCAGAACATGCAACAACAATAGGTCACCCAACCACCTAGAGTGCCTGTTACCAAGCCTAAGGTTATTCCCCCACAAAAGAAACCATCATTCACTACTCTATTTCGCCAAGTTATTGATCAACATACCTCAAATCAACAAAATCCTAAAACAAAACCAAATACCAATTTCCAACAATCTGGGGTTCAACATAATGTTACAACAAATATCCTTCATAAAACTCTTCCTACCAACCATTTGCATAACAACAATATAGCATCTAATCCTTATGTCATGCCATCCTACGCTCACAAATCCCATACTCATGTACCACCGAACCAATATGGTGGACAAACCGGTAATCTGGAAGCCATGGTGAAACAGTTAGTCTCCCGCATGGACCAGATAGATCCCTACCGTCCCTCGTACAATTATCAAGAGATGTGTAGTCAGCCTCTATATCCTATAGTTGTAGCACAACCATACCCTAAACACTTTCCTATGCCTTTCCTACCTATATACAAAGGAACTGAAGATCCCATAGAACATCTTCGTATGTTTAGGATAGCGTATCATGATATATCACATGATGATTTGTTATTATTAAAAATGTTCCCAAAAAGTTTAGGAGGGATGGCATTAGAGTGGTATTATCAACTACCCACTCATTCTTTGAGGAATTTTGAAGAAACCGCCGAGTCTTTTGTTCATCAATTTAGTGCCTACATTGAAAGGCATGTAACCATTAAATATTTGTACAACCTGAAACAAGACAAAGATGAGTTTTTTGCTGATTTTCTAGCTCGATGGAGACAGTTGATAGGGAAATTGCACTTTGTGTTACCTTATCGAGAAATTTTGGATATCTTTATCAATAATATACAAGAACAAATATCCTACGAGTTATCAATTGCTACCTTGACCACCTTAGATCAAGCTATAGATTTAGCTCGAAGCGTGGAAGATTCTCTTGTTAGGAGAGGTCAACTTAAAAATAAAGATGACAAGAAAACATCCAAAAATTAATATAAAAATAAACAAGTTATGAGTGACGGAGTCATTGATAGTAGAAATATCGCCACTGTTAATGTTGTGAAAACAACAGAGAGATTTATATTGAAACCACCTGATAAACCACCCCAAAAATTTATAAGGTTAAATCAACCTTTATCAACCATTCTCCCACAATTACTAGCATGAGGATTGATCCAATTAAAAACTATCCGGGAACCTGATCCAACTATAACCAAATATAGAGCTGATTTACACTGTGATTTCCATAGAGGACCTGGACATGCTACCAAATCTTGTAAAATGTTAAAACATAAAATACAAGATTTAATTGATAACAATGATATGGAGGTGTAAGCCTTTCAACCTAAAAAAAATCCTCATAATAATGCTCAAAATAACATCCCTCAAAGTCAGAATCAAAATTCCAATCAATCATTGGACATATTTCAACATCCTTTACCAAAGCATGGTAAAGAGGTGGCTCATCAAATTGAACATCATAATGTTCCTCCTCCTAATCGATATGTAGGAGCTATTAGTGGGAATTTACCTACTCATGATTTACAAATATTTGACACAAATTTATCCATGGTTACGACCAGACCTCTATATAAAACTCAGACACCGGATCTTAGTGATGTGGAATATGAGATTGAAAGTGACATGGAAATCACCTCAAATCAATAGAATAGTTTTGAATATGAATCATATCCTATTCAACCTATCACAAGTTATATGGTTTCGAAAGAACCATTTCCTAGAAGAGTTACAACTCGACCATCTTCTCATCAGTTACTTTCTAATGAACAAGCCATAAATTCCAGACCGAGACCAATTCATCATCCTCAAAATAATATTGTAGGTACCATCAAAGTTGTTACTCAACAATAGGCTCAAAATTCTCAAAAAGATCAAACTCAGAATAATGGCTCAGCTCCATTTGTTTTGAAAAATCCCAATAAAGGGAATCATGTGCCTAATGTTCAAACTAAACCTCCTTATAATATTAATGAACAATTATCCAATACTGTAGCTAGAATTTCCCTTTTGGACCTTTTAATATCTTCTCCTACCCATAGGGATGAATTAATGCTCACATTAAGCCAAATGATGGTACCACAAAATATTCAACCTAAATCCATGTCCAATACTATCATAACTCGAGAAGTCGATTGTATTGACTTTCGGGATAGAGATATACCACAACATAGTTTACATAAGGATAACCCCTTATATATTACTGCCCTAATTGGAGATGTAGCAATTAAACGAGTCTTGATTGATAATGGTTCATATTTAAACATATGCACTTTTGACTTCTACCAAAGGTTTGGATTTAGAAGTGATGAAATGAAAAGAACTCATATGATCATAAAAGCCTTTAATGACAAAACACAAGAAACGTGTGGAGTTTTTACTATTCCATTGCAAATTGGTCCTAGAACCTTAGACATGACCGTATGTATTGTACATTGCCCTGCATCATACAATATAATCTTGGGTCGCCCTTGGATCAATGCAATGTGAGATGTTCCCTCAACTTTACATCAGTGTATTAAATTAGAATTTAAAAATCAGCTGGTTACCATTCATGGTGATCCTAGACCCTTTGATATGTGTGCATTGGTAGAACCTGTTGGAGTTCAATTTTTCCCAGCTCTGTCATCCACACGTTCTGATTCTAATCATCTGTATAAATGTATGAAACACACATCTATAACATCATCTACTTTTCCCCCATCAACCTCACCTTTACATATAGTTCAACCATATTCCGAACAAACCACATTAGGACCTCAAAAGGATCCTAAACCCACAACCAATGCTTCTTGTTTTACTCCTATAACTTCCATACCTTTAGATCCTTCCATCGACATCTCTACAATATCTATGCCTATCAAAGACATGATTTCTGCATCTAAAAACATAGGAAATGATCCTTCTACCTCTTACGCTCTTATTGATGAGCTCTTACCCAATTTACCTAAAATTCTTGTATCAGAGAAGACAAACATTGCTATGCAATATTACCTTATTTTAAATAAATTGCCATCCTCTCCTCATACCTTGGGTCTCCCATAGCCTATGGGAAGTATTTACCAAGTCAGGAGTTGAGATTTTATTTATAAGGGATATGACTTGGGAAGAATACCTAGAAACATCAAGACTCATAATGATGGGTATGTTCACTGTTATTTTGCTATTGAGTATGTTAAAGCTAAACCTATAATGCTTAAACTAGGTTATAAAGGGAAAGGTTTGGGACCTTTTCAAAAAGTAATGAAAGAACCTTTTGAGGTTGAACCATGGCCTGGCCGATGCAGTGTGGGCCTATTTCCTAGTAAAGGTCAACCCTTCACATTTGAGGAGGATAACCATCTTATATGCTACCAAGATTTTTTGGATAAACAAGATTCCTTGCATTCAAAGAATAATCCCTTTACTTGTAATATGCTATCCATAGCCTACCCTAGGATTATTGTCGAATCCGATGATGAGTTGGAAGGGGATATCTTCCATGATGTCTTTTTGGAGGAATTATTACATAATGGATTTTATTTTGATGGCTCTATACCTAGTATAGCCCAGCTTGAGGCCACGACTCCTCAAGATGAATTATCCAAGCTAACCTTGGAAGAATTACAAGAATTGGGTGTCTCACCTACCTCACCAAACTTTGAGAGAGACTTACATATGGAAGTTGAAAACGTTTTAGTAGTGTTGGCTAGCAGAGGTGCCCTCTGACCATATGGAGCCAGCTGAAAGTATACCCCCTGGTAGATTGTGATCTGCATCATAGACCGCACCAGCTCATCCCTACTCGCCCCTTCGCT
Source organism: Wollemia nobilis (assembly GCA_028583015.1). Classification (NCBI taxonomy): domain Eukaryota; kingdom Viridiplantae; phylum Streptophyta; class Pinopsida; order Araucariales; family Araucariaceae; genus Wollemia; species Wollemia nobilis. The sequence continues at coordinate 706,593 of JAQPPZ010017204.1, forward strand.
CTATGCCTTGATCCGTATGGCCTCATCCTACAATATCTATACCTAATCCCTGAGTCGAGTAGCCTCGTCCTATAGTGTCTGCACCGGAGCTCAGAGGTGGGCAACCTTAGCTCGGAGAGCCATCATCTCGCTGCTCTCCCCTACCTCGACACCCTTGCCCTTATCAAGCGATGGTGGTCTCTCCCCTTGTTGCAAAGGGAATCTCTCCTCCCTCCGCCCTATCTCTTGTGGCCTCTGTGGAGCCTGACCCATTCGGTGGCATCTCTCCTATGGAGACCATCGTTGCTATCTCCCACCGTGACCCCACACTACCTCAATAGTAGCCTAGCATCACCTCCCAATCCATCGCACAACCACGCACATCAGACCCTATGCCCTCGTCATTCGATGAGGTTGGATGCCTACGTACCAGGCATCATAGCCATCTACAACCCCAGCATCATCACCATCCATTGGCTGGATGGGGGCATAATCTACATCCTGACTCTAGAATTGCTACATGTCTGGAGCCCTGCTCAGTGTGGTACTATCCTGAATAGTTTGGGAGTACTTGTAATACCTGAGAGAAGGGATACCCTACTATAGATCGAACTATCCTAGAACTTGATCGTAGCGATGGAGCTCTACCTCTCCCTGCTCCATCCTTAGACAACAAACTCGCCTGATGTGAGCCAGCTCCTGCCTATCCTCTACCCACCTAGGGTGCTCTCGCCATGGCCTTTAGGTGATCTGGTTCAGGATGAGGTCGTCTAGAAACCTTCGTGACATCAAAAGATCTATCTGCAACTATGACCCTCTCTGTAGCCACAAATAGTAAACCCGGGGTCTCTCTTCATCAACCCCTATCAGTGGGAGCCCTAATGGCCTTCGTACCACGATGTGCTCCTAGCACCAAACCTGTAGTAGTGATTTCAAGACCAGACATCGGCCTACCTTGTATACGATCCCATGCAGGATCCTATACAAGCGGCATAGTACAAAGCTACCCCATGCAAATCTATACCTGTGGTCTCTCATATTGCAAACCACATCCAAAAGGAGCTAGGGTAACCTGTAACCACTCTAGTGGCACAACAGTAAGCCACCTACTACTACCAAAACTCGAGTCAACCTAGATGCCCCAAGCATCTGTCTCAGAGACTCGATGTTCACTCCGCCCTTCTCTAGGGTGAAGCTCAGATCTCTGGTCAGTCTCATCATCACCTGGCCCTAATTGGCCACAGGTATCATGAGCCATCCCTGTTAGAATATTATTATAATGTGCACTATGCCTATGATTGATAGGTTGACATTTGTCTTCTGCCACTTGTCCCTGTCTTTAGTTTGAGTTGGAGTGGTGTCTTCTGAAAGACACTTGGAGTGGAGCTTATGACACTTGTCATATCTCCCTCCTAAGCTTGATGCTTATATATTGTAAGATAACTTGTAAATATGTAATGCCTTTTGTTCAGTCCCAACATCTGGTATCAGAGCGGTGAGATCCGCCTGAGGGACCTGTGGGTTTAGGAGTCTGGTTTATGGAGTTAGGGAGTATGCTCTCCACTCGTTGAGTGGATCAGAAACCAGAAACTCCCTATTTGTTGAGTGGACAATCCTCGCCATCCGAGGACAAGCCCCAATTTTTTTTAGTGTTCAGCATCAAGAAATCGCGATGCAATTTTTAGCATAATGCAGCCAAGCCCAACGGTGTAGTAGCCGAATTTAATCCCTGCCCTGTCATTTAAACTGTGTCTATTTTGATGAAGGGAAGGAGAGAATAGTCCAAGAAGAGAGTCAATGATGGAATACCACAGACGATAGAGTGATACATGGACTTGTTGCCTGCTTCCTTCGCCGTGGATGATCCTTGTCCAATAAGCGTGAACGGATTTTTTTTTTTGGAAAATCCCTGCCCTGCCATTTAAATTGTGTCTATTTTTTGATGTGCAGAAAAAGAGGAGAGTTTGTTCGACAAAAATATATTCATTGTTGTTTGTGTGTTTCAAGAACGAAATCCCGGTATTATCTCATGTTTTTTTCATAGCGGCGCATTGGAGAAAGCCACAAAATTCGTTCCAGAGCGTGTTGTTGTAGTCAATGACGCCCCCGATGTTACGTAGAAGGCTCCCCTGCATTGGTAACGTTGGTGCTGTCTACGATGGATCCTACGAGCAATGGCATCCTCTTAAATGTAGACTTGGAACCCTTTAAGCCGTCAGGTGCCCTATCAAACCCTTTGGAATCTTCTGAGTTGTCGTCTGCGTTCTGAGAAGAAAGCTGTGCCGGCACTTCTGCATTGCGTCCATTTTGAGTCGCATGTCCCAATCTAATTTGATGAATATTTTCATTGTTGAAACCCTTTAGATTGACGATAGAAAAGCTTTGGCTTTGTCTGGTTCAAACTGCTACTGGTTTCCCTATTTTTTTTTAATCCCTGAATGACAAAATCGTGAATGTAGCCTGGATCTCTCCAGCCCAAGATAGAATTAGCCAACCACTATGCCGTTCTTCACACCAGCATGTTTTCCCTTGTCTGCGATGTCCATTCCGACTAACAATAGTTGGCCCCTCCTATTTTTTGCTCATAAGGAAAACTATCCATCCTATTTTCTTCCCCTTTGAATCGGTGTATTCAGTTTTGGATTCCACCAATTCTGTAGGCCTGCCAACGCAATCCTTGAAAATCTTCTCAGTCTTCTCGCACTTTCGGACGAATAGACCAGGCTCCACCTCCTCTGTCTTGCATGTCATCTTTATCACTTTCCTTGTCGAATAGCGATCTTCGAAGCCATGATGTCTTGTCACCTCGTCTTTTGGCAAAATAGAGTCTTCTGAATTTGTGCAGCCAAATCCAAAAATGTTCTTCACTTTCTCTACATAAGACTACGGCATTCTTCCGTGCTTGCGCCTCTACTCGACGGAGGGGGTCTGTTTGATGGATGTGTGAAAAAAGCACGCTCGAAAGTTGAGTGTATGACAGTTGTCAAGGTTTAAAAGTTTTTTTATTATTATTAAAAGGGAAAGGGCAAATTTTAAATTAAAAATATCTTTGATAAGGTTGCTTTGTTAATAGCTACTTTTCATTAAAACTCCCAAGTCAAATATAATTTTCCAGAGCGCAACTCGGATGGGTGACCACTTGGGGAGTCCCGAAGTTGCACACCTTTAGAAGGTCATTGTATTTTGCCATTTTGAAGCATCAGTTTGTATCCGACTATAGGTTATATATAGTCGTTGGAAAGAGAATTTCGAGGGGGATCCATTGGTGCAATTATTTTTCAGTTTTGAGATTTTTTACTCAACTGAATTTTGACTTGAAGTTTTATATTGTAAACAGAGTGCATTCTCGGTTGCATCCGACACTCTTGGTTGATAATTTGGTAAAAATTGTGAGGAGTCAATTTCTAAGTCTTTGGGAGGACATTATGCCAAGTCATTTATTGAATTTGGGGGCAATCTTGTAAAAGAAGACATTGATATTGTCTCATCATTTTGGAAGCACATTTGGGGCTAATTTGTTTTTAGCCAAGTTCTCAATACAAATCATCAACTTAAGGGGTGATTTAGGACCCCTTGTCCCCTTGTCGGTGGATTCATTTTGTGGCACTCTCTTGGCCACTAGGTGTTTGTTGCTTGCATCTTCTATTTTGGGCTTTGACTACATTTTATGCTTCTTATTACCCTTGCATGACTTTGGGTTTATAATTGTAATCAAGTGTAGTTCATACACACTTGACACTAAGCCATATACAAGCAAGCAAACACATACAGGCATTCTCAGCAAAATACATTGGCACATCTATTGTAACAATTCTACAAAAAGCAAGCATCACATTTTTATAAACCGCCTATGTTCCATGTATCAACTGCTCAAATACTTATAGTCTCCCTCACGTAAGGGCGGGTATATTGAGTAGTTTGGTATAAAGGTCTGCCAGGTTATTCCCTTTTAGAATTGCCTATGTTCCACGTATCAACTGCTCAAATACTTACAGTCTCCCTCACGTAAGGGCGGGTATATTGAGAAGTTTGGTATAAAGGTCTAGTAAAATTCTAATTCTTACTCTCTTTGGATAGAAAAAGGCACTTATGTTCAACTTAACCCTCCCCCTGTTGGAAACTCTTGAAGATTCAGAGTGGAAAAACTAGGCGAACCCTCCTCTGGATCTTCAGCGGTGTACCCTAGATTTTTTTTAGGGCTCTAATTTGGCATTTGTCGTACTTACTTCATCCTTTGTTGAGCTCCCTTTTCTTTTGATCCTTTTCTAAATCATGGCTACTACAAATCTATTAAGTGGACTTACAAAGAAACTTGAAGGAGCACAGACTTTTGCAAATTGGAAGTATGAGATGGAGTCAATATTAATGATGAATGACATGTGGGACTTTGTGAGAGATAGGCGAGGCTAATGAAGACCCACTCACTGCACCTACGAGACCCTAAAGAAAAAGCACAATTTGAGAAGAATTCCAACATAGCTTTAAGTTTAATCAAGCTAGCTACGAGAATTCAATGCGGAGAAAGCTGTAAGGGCTGCAAAAACACCTAAACAAGCATGGGATGCTCTCAATAGATTGTTTGATAGGCCAAGTCAAGATAATATTTTGTATCTCAAACAAAAATTGCACAATCTATGTATGAAAGGCTCACTTACCGATTATCTTATGGAAGTGAAGTCTATTAAAAATGATTTCTTAGGCTGTTGGTAAAACCCTAGATGATAATGAGTTAATTCCAATAATGTTGCATGGTCTTCCTTCAAAGTTTCACTCCTATGCTACCATGTTAGACTTGAGTGGTAAAACAATGAATTCAACACTTGAGGATATTGAGATCCTACTTAAGAAGCATGAGCAAGCCCTAATCAAAGATGAAGAAATTGAAGCCACATCAGTAGACTTTTGCCACCAAGGCAACTCTAAAGCCTCAACAAAACAAGGGTCAAAATCAGCATAATCAGAATCAAAGGGGTAGACAACACCAGAGATACACACAGTACCAGCACCAACCAAATCAACAGTACCATCAGCAACCACGTCAGCAAGAGTACCAATAGCAGCAAATATGGCAAACAAGACCTCAAGGGGGTCAAAACAACAATCAACAAGGGTGTGAATATTGTGGAAAATGGAATCATAATATTGCTAATTGCTATCAAAGGCAAAGAGAACAGGGAGAACCACAAAATAATAATATGAACACATTGTATGCAGCCAACCAAGTTAATATTGAAGATAAAGAATGTTGGTATATTGATTACGGAGCAGCAAAGCACATGACAGGAAGGCAAGATTGGTTGACCAAGGTTCAGCCCACATCAAATCAATTCATTACTTTTGGTGATGAAAGTGCTCTACCCATTGAAGGTGTTGGGGAGGCACCACTTACTTTGCATGATGGTAATAATGTTCACGCAATTAGATGTTTTGTATGTGCCTGGTCTTAAAAGGAGTCTTCTTTCTATTGGACAACTTACCGATAAGGGCTATAATGTCTATTTTGAAAAAGAAAAATGCTACATTAAGGAACCCAATGGCAATGTCAAGGCCATGGGAGTGAAAAAGGATGGTGTTTACTACCTCCTTACAAAATCTGTAACACAAACATCTTTGCATACAACAACAACTTTCTCTTTGGAGTACATGTGGCATGAAATATTGGGGCATTTAAATTTTAATAATCTTCAAATGATGGCTACAAAAGGATTAGTTAAAGGACTTCCACATCTTAAGGAGTCAAAATGTTTTTGTGAGCCATGTGTAATAGCCAAACACCATAGGCAACCATTTGAAATAGGAAAGGCATGGAGGGCTAATAGACCTTTGCAATTGATTCATTCAGACATTTGTGGGCCAATGTCTGTTCAATCTTATACGGGGGCAAAATACTACATCACTTTCATTGATGATTACAGCAGAAAGGTATGGATCTACCTAATTCAATATAAGTGGCAAGCCCTTGATAAGTTCAAAGAATTCATCGCACTTGTTGAAAGAGAAAGTGGCTATCAAATCTCCACCTTAAGATCAGATAATGGTGGAGAATATGTCTCCAATGAATTCTTTAATTTTTGTAAGTATCATGGGATAAGAAGGCAATTCACAACCCCTTATACCCCACAACAAAATGGAGTTGTTTGAGAGGATGAATCAAACAATCACAAATAGGGCAAAATCAATGTTACATGTTGCTCTATTACCTAACTCATTTTGGGGAGAAGCTGTTCTTACTACTGCATACTTGACTAATAGGTCATACACAAAGGCCTTACATGAAAGAACACCTGAAGAAGCATGGAGTGGAAGAACGCCCTATGTGGGCCATTTGAGAATATTTGGATGTGATGCCTATGCTCATATTCCTCATAAGAAAAGGAAGAAGTTTGATGATAAGAGCCAAAAATGCATCTTTGTTGGCTATAGTGATAGTGCCAATGCATATAAATTATATGAGCCTATTTCCAAGAAAATCATTTTATCTAGGGATGTTACCTTTCATGAGTATCCCCCATCTAATCCTCCTAAAGCCCCCACTTTAGAAATAACTAATGAAATAGTTGCTCCATTCATGCATACAATATCATCTAGTTCTTCTCCTTCACTCATAAATCAAGAAATTCATCCACAAGAAGAACTTCCTACAAATGATCCGTGTCCTCCATCTCATCCTCCTAATGATCAAGTAACATCATCCAATCCTTTACCCAAGTGGGTTCAAGCCACAATAGATGAAGCCCAAAATCATTTACCCACCTATACAGGTAAAAGGCCTTCAACCCTAAGACACCAAGTGAATTATGCCCTAATGGCCAAAGTCCTTAGCCAACCTGAACCTTCTAATGTAAAAGAAGCACTTGGAGATCCTAAATGGGTTCATGCCATGGATCAGGAATTGGATTCCATTGAAAGGAATCACACTTGGGAGTTAGTTGATTTACCCAAAGGAAAATATACCATAGGCACAAAATGGGTATACAAGGCAAAATATAAAGCGAGATGGCTCACTAGATCGCTACAAGGCTCGCCTAGTAGCTCAAGGCTATAAGCAACAAGAGGGAATTGATTATGAGGAGACCTTTGCTCCTGTGGCTAAGATGACTACAATCGGGACGAGTTATTGCTCCGGCGACTCAAAAACATTGGCCAATATATCAAATGGATGTCAAAAGTGCATTTCTAAATGGTCATTTGAAGGAGGAAGTGTATGTGAAACAACCACCGGGGTACACAGTTGAAGGCCAAAACAACAAAGTCCTCAGATTAAAGAAAGCTCTATATGGGTTGAAGCAAGCACCCCGAGCTTGGTATGCAAAGATTGACTCCTATTTTCTCAACCTTGGTTTCACTAGATCTGCAGCAGAATCTACTCTCTATGTGAAACATTGGAGAAACCGCATCATTTTGGTTACATTGTATGTGGATGATCTTCTCATTACAGGTGATGATATAGAAGGAATAAGGTTGCTCAAGGAGGACTTATGCAAGAACTTTGAGATGACAGATTTAGGCCTCCTCCACTATTGCTTAGGAATAGAGGTATGGCAACAGCCTGGTAAGATTTTTATCTCACAGGCTAAATACATTCAATCTATTTTGGAGAGGTTTCGCATGGAGGAGTGTAAGCCCTCTCTAACTCCCATGGAAACTAGATTGAAATTGCTAAATAATGATGAAGAAGAAAGGGTTGATGGTACACTTTACAGGCAACTAGTTGGAAGTTTAATCTACTTAACTTCAACTAGACCAGATATTTGCTATTCAGTTGGCCTTATTTCCAGATTCATGCGGGATCCTAAGAAGAGCCATTGGATAGCAACTAAGAGGATTGTGAGATTCCTAAAGGCCACACCTCATCATGGGCTTATGTATAAATCAAGTGATAATTTTTCTTTGATTGGATACACGGACTCAGATTGGGCCGGTTGTCCCTGAAACCGGAAGATCTACATCGGGTTATTGCTTTCAATTAGGCCAAGGTTCTATTTCATGGAGCATAAAGAAGCATCACATAGTTTCAGTATCTTCGAGAGAAGGAGAATATAGAGCAGCAATTGAGGCAACTAAGGAGGCAATATGGTTGAGGCAATTAATTCAGGATATTGGGCTATTCATACATGGTCCAACATATATATATTGTGACAATCAAAGTACCATCAAGATGACCAAGAATCCAGTTTTCCATGCTAGAACAAAGCACATTGAGATCCATCATCACTTCATTAGAGAAATGGTCCAAGAAGATATTATACACATGAAGTATGTACCAACTCAATATCAAGTAGCGGACATCTTCACCAAGTCACTTGGGAAAGACAAGTTTTCTCAGTTTAGCAATTTGCTATATCTATGTAAACGAAGTCAACATTAAGGGGGAATGTTATCTAATGTTGACTTATCTTTTAGGATAGTGCACATTAAGGGGGAATGTTAGAATATTATTATAATGTGCACTATGCCTATGATTGACAGGTTGACATTTGTCTTCTGCCACTTGTCCCTGTCTTCAGTTTGAGTTGGAGTGGTGTCTTCTGAAAGACACTTGGAGTGGAGCTTATGACACTTGTCATATCTCCCTCCTAAGCTTGATGCTTATATATTGTAAGATAACTTGTAAATATGTAATGCCTTTTGTTCAGTCCCAACAGTCCCTGTATGGGGATCCTCATGATACTCCATATGTCCTCTAGTGTGGGAGCCATCTCCCCTGTCAGTAACCAAAAATAGGACGACCCCAGATACCATCTCTCTACTAGGGCTATCAGTAGCCCTATGTCTGTCAGTACTTGTGGCATCTCTGCCACATGCTGTAGTCTGACCTGTGCTAGTCAGTCTCGTTTCGCCTGGTCAAGCGTAGCTATGTCATCTCGCAGCCCGTCGTATTTCCATTCTCAGATTTTTAGTAAACCCCTCTACAAAACAAACAATAAAACAACAAAATTCATTAATAAACTAATCATTAAAATCAATAAATGTAAATTCAAACGAGCTTAATTCATACAAGTGATGATATCATCCATTATTGGACTATGTCATCCTAAATTTAGTCATTTCATCCTTCTCAGGATGAAATCGTCTATGTTCGGGGATCGTCCCTTTTCGAACAGGATCACCCTTATTTCATCGATTTTGCTCTTAGACGAACTCGACGATGTAGGGACGATTTCGACGAAATTGGGATGATTTTGTCCCGACGTCGTCGACGGCCAAAAAATGACCGCGATGCCCCAAAATAGTCAAAATTTAAAAACAAAAATTGCATAAATTAGATTAAAAACATAATTCAATTGGATTAAATCCTTACCCGTAGCCCACGTCGGACCTCTGTTGATCTGTGCGTCATTTCAACCATTTTGTTTGTAGAGCTCTAAAAACAATAACAATGAAAAGTAACAATGAATTAGGGTTTTTCCCTATTTTTCTTAATTTTATTTAAAAAACAACATTTTGTCAATTTTTGCTTTTTCATGTTTTTACCTCAAACGTTCGATTTGGGTAAAAACACGGAGGGGGCACCATAGTAAACAATCGTACGATTCGACCAAGAATCGTCGTCTAAAAAATTTATTAAATTTTTTCTTTCTTGTAAAACAGGAAAAACTCATCTTTAACGCATTTTCTTCGAAAAATTTGCTAAAGAGGGGGCAAAATGTAGCACCCTAAAATTGGCGCAGTTAAACCCTTAGTAAAAGATAAAAGATAAAAATTTAAATTTTAACCCCAAAACTGCCCCAAAACCGCCTGTTACCTGTTTCCCTTCTTTTTCGTGCCATTTTTAGGATTTGTTTTCACCGTTGGACGATATAGTCGCATATCAGACGAAATCATCCTCGATCTGACGAATTCGTCTAGAACAGAGCATCCAGATGATTTCATCTTAAAACTAAATTTTCATAATTAGCTTATGTTTCAACAGCTTCTCTAACCTGGACAGAAAGCGCATCTGCGTAGTTAGAGTCTCCCCCATTGGAGATCTCCCAAATTGGGATGATCTCCAACCTCCTAACCTCCCCCTAATCCTATATAAACTAGGATTTTTCTAGTTTATCCCCCTGAACCCCCTAGATGATGGATTTCCCTACATATTTAGTTCCTTATACCTTAGAGCATCCTCGTACTGTTGTATGCATTTTTGATGGCGGACAAGAGATGACTCCTCAAATTCGACCTTTTCATTAATATCTTTTGAAAAAAAATACATACATAAAAAAATAAATAAATAAAACATCCCGTAGGCTTTACAATGACCAAGCTCAGCTTCGGTCTTCTCCCCTGCACTCTCTCCCCTGCTTCCCTAATCTGCAACCCCATTTTCATTTACAAAGCTCAAGTTTTTATCAAGGCCTCGACCCTCTCCCCATTAATGACTCACCTGCGCGAATCAATTAACAAGACCTGCCAAAATCGGCTTCTCCCGTCGGGTCATCAATTTTCCCCCATTAATTGGCCAACTCCCTGATCCACCATGAAAGCACACATTTAATTGGTCCTTCACCTCCAACCGTTGCTTTGTCAAAATATTTATCTGCAACAGCTCTCTTTTCCCGTGCGTGCGACCTGTCCACGTGTCCAAATTTGATTCACCTTCAATCGATTGCGAAATTGTGACATGTTGTGATATCACAACCAAATTGTTGCCTTGCCTTCATCTACAAATATTGCCATGAAATCGCAACAAAAAACCTCCTTTGCACCTTAGCCACAAAAACGTCATGACATCGCGACGTCGCAATATCGTGACGTCATGATATCATGACGAAAAACCCCTTCCGCACCTTAGCTGCAAAAATGTCGTGATATTGCGACATCGTGATATAACGACGTCATGATATCACAAAAAAAAACCTCCTCTGCACCTCAGTCACAAAAATGTCACAACATCGTGACGTCGCGATATCCCGATGTCGCGATATCGTGACGAAAAACCTCCTCTGCACCTTAGTCACAAAAACTTCGCGACATCGCGACGTCACGATATCACGACGAAAAACCTCCTTCGCACCTTAGTCATAAAAATGTCGTGACATCGCGACGTCACGATATCATGACGAAAACCCCCTTCGCCTTGCCACAGCCTTTGGGGTCACGATTTCGTGACCCCCTCCCCAACTTTTGCTTTGGTAAATAAAACAAAACACATAACACTTAGAAAAGTTTTGGTTGATGCGAGGTTGCTCTGTTGCCGTCGGATGCTCCTGCATCAGACACCCGGGGTAAATGGAGAAGTGACCTTCACTTCTGTGCTGTTCTATCCACATATTTTGAAATAGCTCCAAATGTGCATCTACGTCTGCAGTCCGCTTAAGCCCCGTCTCCTGGCAAAAATATTTTTTGCCTTCTACCAGAAAAATTTTGGCACTGTTGCACACCTTCTCATCCACTGTCTGCAATGGCTTTAACTTGTGGTGCACTCCATATTTCATCAAGGAGTACATATTTGCATGACCATCATGCATTGCACTCCGATCAAACTGCCATGGCCTCCCTAACAGCAAATGGCAAGCATCCATGGAGAAAAAAACACACAGGACCTCATCCTAGTACTTCCCAATATTGAACGTGACTAAGCACTATTCACGGACCCATGCTCTGTGGTCCTTTCGCAACCATGCAATCCGGTATGGATGCGGGTGTCTCCTCCTCTCCAACTGTAACTTAGCAACCATCTCCTCGGAGACTAAGTTATCTGTACTCCCATTGTCTATAATAACATTACAGACTTTGCCTACACTTTTGCATCATGTGCGAAACAGGCTTCTCCTCTGCTCTGGTTTGTCTTCATCAATCAACATGGTCCTCCTCATGATCATTGCTTCTCCTTTTTTAGCCTCTTTAGAATGTTCTGATTCAGCATATTCCTCTGCCACAATAGCTCTAGCAGGACCCACATGTTTCTTGTTCACCCTCTCGGGGTGATGGGGACACTCATATGCCCGATGTCCCTCTTCTCCATAGTGGAAACATGTTCCCTAAAACACTCCTCTTCCATACCCACGTCCAGATCTACCTCTTCCCCTTGGGTAGCCATTGTTCTAAACTTTGGGTTTGGGTTCCTCATCTTCCTTCTGATCCCAGCTACTGCTAACCTCTACTTTCTTCTCCTCCTTTCCTTCCTCTTTTCTTCCACCAGTATTTTCTCCATGCCCTCTTCCTTTTTGCTTGCTCTCAAACCTTCTATTCAATTTTTCTTCAACTTTCAGAGCAAACTGGTAAGCATCTTCAATGGTGCTCACCTGAACTAAGCTCAACTCTTCCTGGATACTGGGTCTCAACCCATTAATATAACGGGCCACCTTCTCCTTGCTTGCTTCTAAATGGCCAGTTCTGATGGAGATTTTATAAAACTCCTCCGTATATTTGTGGACAGTTTTATTCATCTGTCTCAAACCCTGCATTTTTCTCAGTAGATCCAACTCGTAATCTGTCGAAATAAATTGTCTTTTTAATTTTTCTACCATCCGTTCACATCTTTTTATCCATTCTTTTCCTCTTCTGTTCCATTCTAGCTGTACTCCCTTCCACCATATGCTGGCATGACCTTTTAATTTGGTTTTAGCGAATCTGACCCTCTCGGGATCTTCAACTTCTTCATACTCGAAGTATTCTTCCAGATCATTGATCCAGTCGATCAATTCCTTCGGATCCAAGTTCTCAAAATATGTGGAAACTTCCATCTTCGACCTCTTCCCAATCTGGGATATGGCTTTGTACAATCTGGCCTGTGCTAGATCTACAACATCCTCTTCTTCTTCAAACTGATTTTCTTCTTCATCTACTTCGTCTTCACTGTCTACATCTCTTCTTGGTTCGTGTCCTCTGCGCAGTTCTTCTTGCAGGGCCTGAACTTGCCGCTGCAAAGCTCAAAAATCTGCTACTACCATCATGCCTCCCCCACCAACAGGGTTTCTTCTCGAAGGCATTCTACTCACTTTCTCACGAGCCTTCCCACAGATCCTGGTGTAACTGCCTCAGGTCTGGTGATCTGTTACACACTCAAGAACTTTCGACTCTGATACCACTAATGGCGGACAAGAGATGACTCCTCAAATTTGACTTTTCATTAATATCTTCTAAAAATAAATACATACATAAAAAAATAAAATAAAACAGCCCACAGGCTTTACAATGACCAAGCTCGGCTTTGGTCTTCTCCCCTGCACTCTCTCCCCTGTTCTCTAATCTGCCACCCCCTTTTCATTTACAAAGCTCGAGTTTTTATCGAGGCCTCGACCCTCTCCCCATTAATGACTCACCTGCACGAATCAATTAACAAGACCTGCCAAAATTGGCTTCTCTCGTCGAGTCATCAATTTTCCCTCCTTAATTGGCCAACTCCCTGATCCGCCATGAAAGCACGCATTTAATTGGTCCTTCACTTGCAACCGTTGCTTTGTCAAAATATTTATCTGCAACAGCTATCTCTTTTCCCACATGCGTGGCCTGTCCACATGTCCAAATTTGATTCGCCTTCAACCGGTCGTGAAATCGTGACATGTCATGATATCACGACCAAACTGTCGCCTTGCCTTTGTCTACAAATATCATCATCAAATCATGATGAAAAACCTCCTTCGCACCTTATCCGCAAAAACATCATGACATCGCAACGTCACAATATCGCGACATCGCGATATCGGGACGAAAAACCCCTTCCGCACCTTAGCTGCAAAAATGTCGTGACATCGCGATGTTGCGATGTCGCGACGTCACGATATCGCGACGAAAAATCTCCTCCGCACCTCAGTCGCAAAAACGTCGCAACATCGCGACGTCGCGACGTCGCGATATTAGGACGAAAAACCTCCTCCGCACCTCAGTCACAAAAACATCGCGACATCACGATGTCGCGACGTCACGATATCACGACGTCGTGATATCGCGACGAAAAACCTCCTCCGCACCTTAGTCGCAAAAACATTGCAACATCTCGACGTCGCGATATCGCGACGTCGCGATATTCGCGACGTCGCGATATTGCGACGAAAAACCTCCTCTGCACCTTAGTCGCAAAAATGTCGCGACATCGCGACGTCGTGATATCGCGACGAAAACTCCCCTTCGCCTTGCTGCAGCCCTTGGGGTCGCGATTTCGTGACCCCCTCCCCAAATTTTGCTTTGGTAAATAAAACAAAACACATAACACTTAGAAAAGTTCCGGTTGATGCGAGGTTGCTTTGTTGCTGTCGGATGCTCTTGCATTAATTTTGTATTTCATATCTTATTGCAGGAACTTTACTGTTTTTTAGTCGGAGCAAGATCGCATCGTCACAAGCAATTTCAGACTATTTCGGATGATCCTGTCAAGGAACATAGACGATCTCGTAGGATTGGAGGTGATCCTGACTATAGTCCATATTGGGGGCAATTAGAGCCCAAAGTTTGCATTTTCTTAGCTTTTTCTGCATTTTCGTCCTGTATTTCTGCATTATCTTAAGTTAGTGTATTTATGCATCTTGGAGTTCACCTCATTTAATATAAATGCATGATAAAATCAAAATAATTTGTGAAGTTAATGCATTTCATTTTTAATTGCTATTTGAATCTATCATTTAGGAAAATTTACTGTTATATCTATCGTTTTCCTTTGCTTTTGCAGTTGCATTTTTGGCATTTTGTATCTATTTATGTGATTGTAGGTTTCTAATAAATTTATCTGATGAATGCATCAGATCAACGATGATATCATCTAATCTCAGATGACTGACTATGATCTGATACGATTCTGTCTCATTTTAGATTATTACGTGCAGTTTGAGATGATTTGGACTGCTACAAGACTCAAAACCTTCATCAGACATTCAGAATCAGGTATGATCTATCCTAATTAGCATATTTTCTATGTTTAGCACTGATTCCTATTTTTTGTATTCATCTAAATTAGCATTGGCATATAGAATAGCTTAGATTCATTTTGGCCAAACCTAGGAATTGAATGATTGAGTATAAAAATAAAAACATCAAACCCATTCCCAACCTAGGCGTGGAAACTGCCACTCAAAAGTTTCCTGGTGAACCCACCATCCATCGAAAATTCATCCTTATACTCCTCCCTTGAGAGGCAATACCTTCAAAGGGCCTCTCAGTCTGAGGTATTGTCCCATCCTTATCGCATCCCCCTTCCGGGCACGGATCCTATAGCCTGAAGGTAAGGATGCAAAAAATTTGGAGCGATACAATATCAATGGGCTTCATTATTACTTATGAAGAACCCATTGGAATTTGTCTCTGGCCCAACGAAGTGGCTCGTATGTCTAGGCCATAAGTAGGCCATATTTATTGAGTCCTTCAACTATGTCAATAACTTATTTCAAAGGCTTGTAAAATTTTGAGGGAGGAAAACTTAGATTGGAAACACAAAAAGGATCAATGGGCTTACGTGGTTTTTGAGGGCCACCTCTTGTTCCAAAGAATCATTCAAGACGAAGGTGTCTAAAAAAAGTTGAAAACTCCTATTTTAGAGCCTCTTTGGCCATGGGAGGAGGAAAAAAGGGAAAATTTAAACCTAGGCTAAGGGAATCAACTTCATTCTAGGTATGTTTTCTAGAGGAAAAATTATGGAGAGCAAGATTTGTGATTTTGCCATCCATAGCCCAAACAGGACTCCTATAAAAATATCAATCACCAAAATCCTACGGGCTAAAAATTATGGACCAAGGGGTTATTTTTGGTTTTCAGCACCATTTTTGTGATGGAAGAATCCCTGCCCTTGTTGCTTCTAAACAAATAGGAAAAAACCCTTTCTTGGATTCTCGAAACTAGAGTTGTGGAAATTTTTACCATTGTCCTGTTGCAATTGTTGGTGCACCTAGGAAGTATGGTTTTGGAAGTTTCTCCCCTTATTTCATATTTTTTGGAGAAGGACCCTGAAATTTTAAATTATACCCCTATTGTTGTTGTTGCCTTTGTTGTTGTTTTGGTTGTTTATTCCTTTGTTGTGGTTGTGGTTGTTGTTTATTTCTATGTTGTGGATGTTGATGTGATTGCCTTTTTTGTGTGGTGGAGGCTCTTTGGTTTGGCCCTCTATTGTGACTTCTATTATTGTTGTGTTGTATTGAAAGTTCTTTTGTGCACCTGTGATTAGTTTTTCCAGGCAATCAATTTGCTGCTTGATTTCTCTTTTAACCAAGTTAGCTACACTTTTTGTAGCTTATGGCACATTAACTTTTGGAAATTTTGAAGCAATATTATCTCAAGAATATTTGGATTTCTCTTGCATATATTTTTGGATTTTTATTTCAACTCTCCAAACCAAAAGCTTTCCCTTAAAAAGCTCTTTAATTTGGGATTCCCATTCCAAAGCAATTTCTTGAGAAATTATCTTATGTTTATTTAAAAAATATGTAAGAATTTCTTAATTGTAGGCAATAAAATATTAAAAATATAATCATTGGCCTAAGTAGCTAATTTATTTGTATATTTTTTTAAATTATAGATGTATAATTTAGCCATTTCTAAGCATAATGTTTCTATGAGTACCTATGACTCATCAGAAACCTGTTTATTAATATATTCATCTCAAAGTTGAAGACGTGGTGTTTCCATTTGTAGACTATGTGGAACAATGACTTTGACCAATTTCTCTTCAATTCGGTCTAGCCTAGAATTACTATGACTATGTGGAACCTTATTTCCAACAACTTGTCCAAACACTCTAGTCGTGAAGGAACATTGTGCATTGCACCGATTTCGTCTATGAAGGTCCTTCTATCTTCTGTACAAGGAACTCTTCCATTATGAGAAAAAAATTCTCTTTCTAATAGACCTTTGTAAAACTCTTCCATTTTATTTGTGCCAAAGACCCATTCTTCAAGCTCCCAAATTTGTTGTTGTGAACCCTCTTACCATAGACGCTTACGAGGAAGAAGAACAGGAAAACTAGGGGTACTATCAAGAACAATAAAAGAGGATTCAAAATCTGAAGGGTCAATAACTAGTAGAGAAGCATGAATCATTAATGGGTAAACTAATTAATGAAAAATAAAACATGGCATAGCAGTACTTAAAAAATACAAACTAGTTTCTGATTCACTAGATTGCTTACACACAAGTGAAGAGCATACTACTAGTGTTGGAGGCTTTTTGGTTCACCAGATCATGTTACACGACAAGTGAAGAGCATAATACCAATATAAAAAGCATGGAAAAAAATAGAAGAAAAATATTAAACTTTATAAAAAACATTATTTAGGAAAAGAACAAAAGACATGAGATTGAATTTTATTTCGATAAAAAGAAGTAATACAATATCAAAACTCGGAACATGTTTCGACCTATAGATCTCATCAATGGAGTGAGTTTCAAAGAGGTACAACCTCTCTTTATAAAGACCTAACTCGAGGAGAGGATCTAAATATTAATGCATGTGGGTTAAAAACACCTAAGAATTAATATAAATCGTAGGTTTATAGACCAAGATGGTTAAAAAAAGAGAAGTCCCAAGCTCAACTCCCCAAAAAAACACCCATCCAAAAAAGAGAAGAAACACATTAAAAAATGTGAAAATACAAGGTGGGAAAGAGTCCCTCAAATAATTTTATTTTTACACTGATAATTTCAAAGAGGTTTTGGTTCCTCCAAAAAATGATGCCTCGAGCAATGTGCTTGAGCTCTATATTTTTTCTCCATTTTTCAAAATTTGGAGAAATAATATATATGTCGATTCGAAGATATCTGACAAAATTGTAGTTGTCCAGTTTCAAAATAAGAGGAGTTATTTTTATTTTGGATACTTTTCTATGTGTTTCTCTCTCTAAAAATTTGGCCAAAAATTAAGGCATGCCATCAAATTTAACTTTTTCAAACAAAGGAAATAGAAAATTAAATTGATATCCCCTAACTCTGAGTCTAAAAAAAATAATTTTTAACAAAAATAAATCCATCCCTGGAGGTTTCTCCAACCAAAAATTTGTTGAGTTCACTCATGATAAAGGTCTTTTTCTGATGAACTAGATAATGGGAGGATGTAGGGATGTATTTATAGGAGGATGTAGGGATGTATTTATAGGCATTCATAAGATTCTAAAATAATTTGGTGCAAAGAATTCCATTCTGAGCAAAATCAAACCCCTTAAAAAAAATAGTATCCAGAAGTGTTACTTCACAATCAAAAATAAAGGAATTAATTTTAATATTGTCATAGGACCCGTAGGCAACATGAAAACCATTAAGACCATCCTTAGGACCATTACAAACTCCAATAACATTATCAATGTATATTTTATAAAATAAAATATTTTCCACAACATTATTAAATGTATGTTCCTCTAAATAATAGAGAAATAAACAAGCATAAACCATAGAAAATTACTTCCCATGGCTATTCCTCTTATATGCCCATATATTTTCCCTTTGAATTCCAAGTAGCATTGTGTTAACACTATATTTGCAAGCCTTACCACAAAGTTTATCTTTTTCAGATCAAATTCGTTCCTCAAAAAGTGATGAAGGGCTACCAATACTTGAGAGGTGGGGATGTTGGGATAGAGGCTCTCAACATAAAAAGAGAAAATAATAATATCCTAAGAAAAATTATGGCTATGCAAATATTTAATTAGAGATATGAAATCCAAGAGATGATTTTTTTTCTTCAACAAAATTGGTAAGAGGATATGATGAAGCCATTTGTAGGCAGGTTCGAGCATGAAACCATAGTAGGAACAGATGGATCGACTGAAAAGCTTAGGCTTGTGGATATTGAGGAGAAGATAAAATACACACACTTTGGTAGAGGATGGTGTTACCTGGAGCATAAATTTCTCGTGGTTTTCTAAAAGCAAATTCCTCCTAAAAGCCCAATCAATAAAGTCTTGGAGTTGATAAAGAATATTTTGTCAGGAGACTTTGTTCACTTTAGAGTAAACATTTTGATCTAAAATCTGGGAAAAGCCTTGATTTTGATGTACCAGTCCATGGACAAAACACAAACACCTATTTTTTTTATCTATGGGACTAATGAAAATGGATTTGTCATTGGAAAGGTAACAAATGGTAGACCAAATATGGGGTGGAAAGGCACGTTGGCAAGTGGGATTGACAACATATATTTTTTTATAGAGTAATATTTCACCCATTTCAATAACTTCTTCCAAAGGCTTGTAAATTTATGAGGGAGTAAAAATTGAATTGGAAACATGAAAAGGATAAATGGACTTAAGTGGTTTTGGAGGGCCACCTCTTGGTCCAAAGAACCATTCAAGACGAAGGCATCTACAAAAAGATAGAAACTCCTATTTTATAACCTCTTTAGTCAAGGTAGGAGGAATAGGGAGAAACTTTAAACATAGGATGAGTACCTCAATTTCATTCTAGGTAAGTTTTTTGGATGAAAATTTATGGAAAGCAAGATTTGTGATTTTACCATCCATAGCCCAAATAAGACTCCTATAAAAATACCAACAACCAAAATCCTATGGGTTGAAAATTTTGGACCAAGGTATTATTTTTGGTTTCCTCCCTCATTTTGATGATGAAAGAATCCATGCCCTTGTTGCTTCTTAAAAAATGGGGTAAGACCCTTTATCAAATTCTCAAAATCAAAGTTGTAGAAATTTATGCCATTGTCCTGTTGTAATTGCTATTGCACATAGGAAGTGTGGTTCTGGAAGTTTCTCCCCTTATTTCATATTTTTGGAGAAGGACCTAAAATTTTTAAATTATGTCATTGTTGTTTTTGATGCCTTTCTTGTTGTTGTTGTTTTGATTGTTTATTCCTTTGTTGTGGTTATCGTTGTTTATTTCTATGTTGTGGATGTTTCTATGATTGCATTTTTTGTGTGGTAGAGGCTCTATAATTTGGCCCTCTATTGTGAATTCTATTCTTGTTGTGTTGTGCTAGAAAGTTCTTTTGTGCACCTGTGATTATTTTTTCCAGATGATCAATTATTTGCTTGATTTCTATTTTAACCAAGTTAGGTACACTTTTTGTAGCTTTTGACATATTAAATTTTGGGATTTCTGAAGCAACATTCTCTCAAGTAGCTTTGGATTTATCTTGCATATATTTTTGTATTTGCATTTCAACTCTCTAATCCTGAAAATTTCCCTCAAAAATATCTTTAATTTAGGATTCCCATTCCAAAGCAATTTCTTGAGAAATTGTCTTATATTTATTTAAGGAATCTGCAAAAATTTCCTTAATTATAGGCAATCAAATATTGGAAATATAATCATTGGTTTGAGTAGCTAAATTATCTATATATTTTTTGAAATTACAAATGTACAATTTAGCCATTTCCAAGAAGTTGAATATTGTTCCTCTAATTTATCATAAAACTGTTTGTTAATATATTCATCTAGAAGTTGAATATGTGGTTTTTCCATTCATAGACTATGTGGAACAATACCTTTACTCAAATTCTTTTCAAGTTAGGCTAATCTGGAATGGCATTTTTTGCCTTTCAACTCAAAATATTGAATTCCTAGAACCATGTTTCAAACAACTTGTCCAAAGACTCTGGTCATGGAGGAAGACCGTGCATTGCACCGATTCCATCTATGAAGGTCCTTCTATCTTGCGTATAATGAACTCTTCCATTATGAGAAAAAAAATCTATTTATAATAGACCTCTGCAAAACTCTTCCATTTTATCTATGTCGAAGACCCATTATTCAAGCTCCCAAATTTTCTATCATGAACCCTCTTACCATAGACGCTTGCGAGGAAGACGAACAGGGGAACTAGGGGAACTATTAAGAACTATGGGACAGGATTCAAAATTTGAAGGGTCAATAATTGGTAGAGAAACGTGCACCATTAATGGGTAAAATCATTAATGAAAAATGAAACATGGTGTAGAAGTACTCAAAAAATGCAAACTAGTTTTTGATTCACCAGATCACTTACACGCAAGTGAAGAGCATACTACTAGTGTTGGAGGCTTTCTAGTTCACCTAATCACGTTATATAACAAGTGAAGAGCATAATACCAAAAATAAAAGCATGGCATAAAATAGAATAAAAATATTAAACTTTATAAAAATTACGAGTTAGGAAAGGAAAAAAAGACATGAGATTGAATTTTATTTTGATAAAAATAAGTAATACAATATCAAAACTTTGAACCCATTTTAACCTATAGGTCTCATCAGTGGAGTGATTTTCAAAGAGGTACAACCTCTATTAATATAGACCTAACTCTAGGGGAGGAGCTAAAGAGTAATGCATGTGGGATAAAAACACCCAAGAATTAATACAAACTAAAGGTTTATAGACCAAGACAGTGAAAAGAAGAGAAGTCCCAAGCTCAACCTCCAAAAAAACACCCACCCATAAAAGAGAAGAAACACATTAAAAAATGTGAAAATACAAGGTGGGAAAGAGTCCCTCAAACAATTTTATTTTTACATAGATAATTTTGAAGAGGTTTTTGGTTCCTCCAAAAAATTATGCCTCGAGCAATGTGCTTGAGATCTTTATATTTTTTCCATTTCTCAAACATTGGATAAATAATATATGTGTTGATTCGAATATCTTTGAAAAAATTGTAGTTGTCCAGTTTCAAAATAAGAGGAATTATTTTTATTTTGGATCCTTGTCTACATGTTGCTTGCTCTAAAACTCTGGAAAAAAATGAAGGTCTACCATCAAATTTAACTTTCTCAAACAAAGGCAATCTAAAATTAATTTGATATCCCCTAGCTCTGAGTAAAAAAAAATATTTTTAATAAAAATAAATCCATCCCTGGAGCTTTCTCTAACCAAAAATCTATTGAGTTTACTCATGATAAAAATATTTTTTTGATGAACTAGATGATGGGAGGAAGCAAAGATGTATTGATAGGTATTCATCAGCTTCTAAAATAATTTAGTGAAAATAATTCCAGTCTGAGCAAAATCAAACCCCTTTAAAAACACAGTACCCAGAAGTGTTACTTCACAATAAAAAATAAAGGAAGTAATTTTAATCCTATCATAAAAGGAACTATAGGCAACAATAAAACCATTAAGATCCTTCTTAGGGCCATGCCAAAATCTAATGACATCATCAATGTATCTTATAAAATAAAATATTTTCCATAGCGACATTATTAAATACTTGTTCCTCTAAATGATAGAGAAATAAAAAGGCTTAAAAAATAACAAAAATACTTTCCATGGTTGTTCCTCTTATCCACCTATATTTTTTTACTTTGAATTCCGAGAAGTGTTATGTTAAAACTATCTCTGCAAACCTTACCATAAAGTTTATCTTAGTCGGATAAAATTTGATCCTCAAAAAATGATGAAGGGATATCAATCCTTAAGAGGTGGGGATGTTGAGATAGAGGCTTTCAACATAAAAGGAGAAAAAAATAATATCCTAATGAAAAATATGGTCATGCAGATATTTAATTAGAGATATGGAATCCAAGAGATGATTTTTTTACTTCAACAAAATTGGCAAGAGCAGATGATGAAGCCATTTGGAGGTAGGTTCGAGCATGAAACCATAGTAGGAACATATGGGTCGATCAGAAAGCTTGGGCTTGTGGATTTTTGGGAGTAGGTAAAAGACACACACTCTGACAGAGGATGGTGTTACCTGGAGCATAAATTTCCTATGGTTTTTTGAAAGCAAATTCCTCCTAAAAGCCCAATAAAGCAAATATTGGAGTTGATGAAAAATATCCCGCTAGGGGACTTTGACCACTTTAGAGTAAACATTTTGATCTAAAATCTGGGAAAAGCCTTCTAAAATGTACCAATCCATGGACAAAACACAAACACCCAAGTTTTTATCTATGGGCCTAATGATAATGGATTTGTCATTGGCAAGGAAACAAATGGCAGACCATATATGGGGTGGAAAGGCACGTTGGTGGGTGGGATTGATAATAGATAGTTTTTTATTGAGGAATATTTAACCTATGTCAATAAATTATTCCAAAGGCTTGTAAAACTATGAGAGAGTAAAAATTATATTGGAAACATGGAAAGGATCAATGGGCTTAAGTGGTTTTAGAGGGCCACCTCTTGGTCCAAAGAACCATTCAAGATGAAGGCATCTACAAAAAGCTAAAAAAATCTTATTTTAGAACCTCTTTGGCCATGGGAGGAGGAATAGGGAGGAAATTTAAACCTAGGCTAAGGGCCTCAATTTCATTATGGGTAATTTTTCTAGAGGAAAAATTATGGATAACAATATTTGTGATTTTTCCATCCATAGCCCAAATAGGACTTATATAAAAATAACGATGGCCAAAATCTTGTGGGTTTAAAATTGCAGACCAAGGGGTTATTTTTGGTTTCCATCACCGTTTTGGTGATGGAAGAGTCCATGCCCTTGCTAGTTCTGAACAAATAGGGCAATTTTTTTTCTAAAATTCTCGATACTAGAGTTGTGGAAATTTTTGCCATTGTCCTGTTGCAATTGCTGCTGCACATAGGAAGTGTGGTTCTGAAATTTTCTCCTCTTCTATTATATTTTTGGAGAAGGACCCCAAAATTTTAAATTATGCCCCTATTATTATTGTTGTTGTTTTTTTGATTGTTTATTCCTTTGTTGTGGTTGTCATTGTTGTTTATTTCTATGTTGTGGATGTTGCTATGATTACCTTTTCTACGTGGTGGAGGCTTTCTTGTTTGGCCTTGTATTGTGACTTCTATTCTTGTTGTTTTGTGCTGGAAAGTTATTTTGTGCACCTGTGATTAGTTTTTCTAGATGATCAATTTGCTTCTTGATTTATTTTTTAACAATATATTATAATATCTTCGCAAGATTTCCAACGATATATTATAATAGCCAATCAAACACCCAAGTCAAAATTTATGGTTTCGAGAAGCTGTGCCAATGAAATTCAAATTTGAATATATTTTTGGGTAGGAAAATGAAAATTCAAATTTCAAATGAATATCTTCCTAGGTGGGAAAAGGGGAGTTATGTTTTCTAGAATGTTCTATGGAAGTTATTAAAGGGGAAATAGGGATCACCAAAAGGTAGTCTATTGTGACAGATCATGGCTCCAAATTTCATATTTTTGATCGATTTTATTTGTAATCAAATTAACCCTATGTTTGTAGTATTTTAATTTTTTGATTCTGTAATTTCATTTCATTGAAGAATATTAGAAGTTGGATTTATTTTGAAATTTATTGTGTTATTGAGTATTGTGTGAGTGTTGGGTGGAGTAGCCCTTCACCAAAATATAAGGAGGAACACTCTCACCCACCATACCCTCATGTATAGGGACCATTCCTCCCTCACTTGGTCAATATGAGAGATCCTTATCTACAATATTCTCCATATTGGTGATATTCACTCGGCTAATTTCCTCCTAACAAGAAAAACACATCTATTCACACACACCCTTCAGGACTACATACACCCCAACCAAATAGGATGTCACTTTATGACCAATCCTTTCATCAACATGCATCCCAGTCTACCTCTACGTGTATTTTCCCATCTCATCCATATCACTATCTTTAGTCGTATCCCACACCACATATTATCCAAATGTCCCTATCTCCACTCCACAATATTCTACTTTAGCCTGCTCCACCACCAACTTAGAAATTCCAAAATTTCCCTTCTTCTTATTCATTATCATCTTTGTACCCATATCCCAACCCCATTTACATACTAGAATATTGATCCCCACCTACCTTGATTTTTTACCTCCTCCTATTGACATCCAACACATCCTCTCTTGCCTTGACAACCTTGAGTTACACTTGAGTCATTTTCGATGCCATTCATCTTCTCACTACTATGCTATGGATTTCATTCCCTCTCCTTCTTCCATCCCAATCCTTTGTTCATGCATGCAACCTCAACTAAAACCTAGGTCCAAAATCCAACCACTTGCACCTATCCCACGTACCTCATGCTCATCGCCACTTGAACCATACATATACCCCATGCCTATTTTTTCAACACCACTTTCTTAGAAATTCCACCAACTACTCCACCAAGGCCTCCTTGTGCTACCTAAAATCTACCTTGTCGACCCACTATGCTCTAAGCCATGAAAATATAGAGAGAACCAATTTTGTATTTATCATCATCAACCGAGGCATGACATCAATGCATACTGCACTTTTGAAATCCTTGTCTAGGAAATGTTGTTAGATGAATCTCTCCCACAATCCAAACATGCTCTCCCTTCTACTTGACTTCAAATTCCTCCACATCATCTTGTACCTTGCCCTATACCACCACATGATTTTTTCACATCCACACCCATTATTTTCAATAGTTGTCCAACTACATAAATCACCAAAATCCTAGTTGCATCATCACTTCACCTAGTCATTCTAACATGATCCCCATAACTTCACACATTATTATGTTATTTTCTCCTCTTATTTCTTCTACCCTTCTCTTTCTTCTTCTTGTTATCCTACATAGTTTTATGGTCATGCTTTGAGTGGCTATACACCTATGCTAGATTTCCCTTCTTCATCTCTTATTTCCCTTTCTATTTGGTATTGTTGTATGGTCACGCTTCAAGTGGCTACATACCTATACTAAGTTTACCTTTTTCTTCCTCTTCTTCTCATATTCTTTTCTTCATTACTTCACTCATTCTTATTTTTTGTACTTATTCATTCTTGTTTTCCTCCACATCTCTTTTTTGCTCCCAATTTTCCTTGTTTTTCATTATCACATGCATTCTACCATTTACATACTTATCTCATGTTTGATACACCCCCCACACATTGGTGCAAGCATTACCATGACTCCCTCTTCTCATTATTTCTTCACACACCAATCTATTTTAACATGGTTTCTAATCTCATATGATTAAGTATCACAAAATTCCTCTTGTAGATACTTTCCTTGCATGTCATATCTCTCACACTATATCCATTGCATATATGCATCGCTCCTCTTGTATGTTTCCATTAATATTTGTATATTCTCCTTATAGAAATACGTCCATGATAGAAATCATATACACACTTATTAGCATCACCACTTGGATGTCCACTCCCCTTCTCAGGATTAAAGAGTATAAAATGTTTTGTATGATTTTGACCACTCACTAGTTAAGTCAATCAAACGTCACCTCTAGTTGACAAGTTCTTACTCTTCTTACAACATCTTTTGGTTGGTTCAATTTCTTTTAGGGACCATTCACACATGCCATATTTTAATCAAATTTTGAGTCTAGGTAAAATAACACCTTGCGTAGATATCGCCACCTAGAAAACAGTTTCCCTTGCCCATCCTATAATTTGTGTGATCAAAATATGACCTAGGGATAAATAAAGGGATAAGCATAAGCAAAAATAAAATAAAAAAGGTAGAAAACAAAATCCAACACCCACATTCCAAAAAAAAACAAAAAGAAGGGAAAGAGTACCATAAATTAGGAATTGAGAACAAGGGGTAAAAAAAAGGAAAATCCTTCAAGAAAAATAATTGTTATGCTTCATCTTCTTTGGTATTTACATTTAATATAACATCATGGGACAATTTACATTGCCAGCTATATGCTCTAAGCGCCTGCCTGCAAGTGGAATAGTCTTACAAGTGGTGACACATCTATCACATTAGCCACCTTATTTTGTACATATCACTGTGCACTTGTGGATGAACTATCTACTTTGGTTATGTTTAGAATGGGTTAGTCCTCCCTCCTTCAAAATGGATAAATGAACATCACTTATTGCACACACCAGTCCTTGATAGAATTTGATCTAGTTAGGTTAGTTATGAGTTGTAGATAAACCTTGCTCAATTCCTCAAGAGGTTTGATTGCTATAACTATAATTGTCATGATTATTGCATAATCCGTATACCATTATACATCCCTAATATTACATAAAGGATCACATTGCAACTGGTTATGCTACAATATGAGTGCTTGCTCTATGCATTTTAGCATACACATACATGCATCATTGCATCTATCCTACATTTATTCATTTTCATTACATCATTCTACATTGCATCTACACTATAGTGATATCCTTCTCCTAAATGCTACCACATGCATATATGTTCACCTATAATACATTCACCTATTAATATTCTACACTTACACACACATGTAATCAAACATCACATATTCATTCACATCAAATCATGACACATGTATATAAAGTTGTACCAAAAATTGTATATATATTATGATAAAAATACCCTTAGGCTACAAAAATGGAATACATCTACAACACATCTCAACCCTACTGATCACCAGGATTTTCACCACTCCCCTCTTGAGTTTCCATCACTTGCTCCATCCCGTGTACCTCTACCACCGCACTTGACTCTGGAGATACCTCTACCTTGCACACCTTGGCTACTCACTCGACCTTGGAACTACCTCCACCACCTATGTCACCACAGGTACTATCCCCCTATCTAAACTTGGGGTAGCATCCCCTATATGTGATACTATTGGTATTGTTATCCTCATATACCTCAACACCATAGATGGTGCACTCCATCGAATCTATTGCAACTACATTTGTGTCTATGATCATGATATAGATCTCAATTGTGACCCACCATAATCTAAAATTGCATGCCCAAAAAAAACTAAGGTAAGCTCACACTACATACTCATCATTCCATAATTTTTGAACAACCTTGATACATCCTCGTGTACCCATCATAAATGATCTACCTCCATCGTCAAAGTGGTAATCTCCACCATGACCCTCGCATGCTCAGTATCCTCTCATGCCTACCACTGCATCTCTATCTTGAAACATAATTTTACCACCTCTACCACATGAGTAGCTTGATATCCATCCCTTTTAGCTTGAACTCGTTGCACACCCTCCTACAATATGGTAATATTTACCTTCAACCTCACATCAACAGCTATAGTCTCCACTATATAGCATTACAACTCATCCATAATCCTAGCATGCCTCGTCTCCTCCACCTTGAGTCATAAGTGCAACTCCACACAACATCTCTCTAACTTCTCCCTCTCTGAGAAGCTCACCTACTCACCTTATGCTAATTTCTCCTCAAAATCTTGGTGCTCCTCTCTCTATATTCATAGTTCTATGACCCATTCTGCCTCAATCTTGTGCAATCATCCTTCCAAATACTATACCGTTTCTCTTAGTATCAACAAATCCCCTTGAGCATCTATCCTCTCATGTACATTGAAAGGTATGTCCCCCATATCTCTAGCATCATCCTCCTCCATCATCACCATGTCTCTCTATAGAAATCCTCCCAATCCATCACCTGTCATTCTACCAACCTTATACTCCATAAGCACTATATCATCCAAAGATTAACTCCCGCCACCAGCCTATCACTTTGATGATATCACTAGAGGAATACCAAACCTATCATATCTATGTTTCCTCCATTGTCTAAGAGGCTCCTCTATCTCATAATTTGATCTTTCACTTGGCTCTATACCAACTCCCCCTCGTGCCTATCCTCTTAGTACAGGAAATCCACCTACTAGCTGCATCGATCCATCAATCACTCCAAATACTAGCTCCTAATTATGTGTAGTCCACCATGCATCATACTCAGGAGTAGTCCTTGAATCATCCATGTTTAGAATCATCATCAGTGGATCCCTATCACCACTTAAGAGAGGCACTACAGTTTTCCTCCCTCAATCACCCTGTCTCCTATATATCTCAACAAATGCATTTGGTCTCCTCTATTGCAACCTAAAATTTTGCATGATCCTACTAAAGGTAAATAACTCTATCTATCATGCATACCACACTACCATCCATCACACTCTATTGATTTATCCCAGTTGCTCCCCATCCTTCTCCCACACCACCCCGCCCTTATAGGACCTCAACTAAAAATGCTTTGGCTTTAAAGCACCAAATTGTATCCTCTAAAATAAATAATCACCCTCATGTGGCCTCTTCATACCATTCTCATTATCTATCTACCACATCAAGGCATAGGGTATGAATTTACCCATCAATGCATGCACACTATATGACAACAACATCAATCGCTCTATCGTAATGTGTTCCCATACCCAAACCTATAGCAATGGGCTCCAACTCAAACCCATCTATGTTGCTTGCACTACATCATGCAACTCTCTATATACCTATGCCAATAGTGTAGGTGCCCATGCAAACACTACCTCATGCTCTACCATATCACATACTACATCCATCATATTCCAGGAGAATTTTACTCTTGAGGTATCTGGTAGAGCATATGTGGATATCATAAGCATCACCACACAATGGTGATTAGACATATTATTGTACCAATAGTACTCATAATCCACCCCCTTTCTATGGTCTACCTCTCCCCACTTCACACCAAATTTGCACTGCAACACCTCCTTATGTATATCATCCACTGCTACCTTCACTGGAATACCTTCTATCGATAGTTTATATATCTTATATATGTCCTCTAGTGTAATGGTCATCTCACCTGTAGGAAAGTGAAAAGTGTTCCTATCTGGATCCCACCTCTCACACAATGCTAAAATATATGCCCTGTTGGCATGTATACTCAACACATCCCACACGCCCTTCATCCACACCCTACCCATCCACTCTACATCTGCCTTGTCATAGACCTTACCAAGAACAACTCTCAATGATCACATATGATATCACAACTCAATCATATTCATATTTTTCATCCACAAACATCACACAATTTTCTATCAGTTCTACATGCATATCCTATTCATTTTTATCATTTCATTCAAACAATCATTACATACAACATTCATACAACATATCTCATACAAAAAAATTCAATTCGTAGGTCGCCATGTGAACTTAAGTCCAGTTTGCATGCCACCCTACGAAATCAGTAGGAAGGACATTTTTGGGCACCCATTAGGCCCTTTCATGGCAAAATTGTCTCCCCATACACAAACAACACTTTTTTGACACATAAAACAACATGCAACACACAAACATGTTTTTCGAGACACAGAGTTCCAAAACCCACAAAAAAATCACACAACAATGAACCAATCACATTTTTTGATACCCATTTCACCCTTTCACAGTGAAAGTTCAAGTGAATTTAAAAACAATACATATTTCATGCCCAAAAAAACATTCACACTCATCCACATACACCTTGTGGCACACAATTTTAAAACACACCAACACAATCCAAAACACAAAAAAAATCATACTTTTGAACACCCATTTCACCATTTTATGATGAAAGTTTAAACAGATTTAGAAAATAGTACATCATTCATCCCTAACAATCAAAGTCAACCATTCACACACAACGTATGCCATACAATCAAACTAGTCAAAATATTGGTCAAACCAAAAAATGGTCAACACTTATGGACACCCATTTGGCAACTTTGTGTACACATTTCAATTATTTTTCACATGCAAATATACAATCATGCTCAAACCCATATTCTACATTTTTAAACATTCACGCAAATCAAAATCAAAACCAGTTAAGTATCAGGTACTTACTAGTGGGGTCCCGCATTGGACACCAGTGCTTGCATGTCCTCTTGACATCTCACTCTTGACTCGTAGTTTTGCAAGCGCTTCACTTTACCAACTCTTCCTAACTCCTCTCTTCACTACTCCTTTGTCGCATAAATAATGACTCACATGCATGAAGAAAACCTTTATATGTCTCAAAATCCTATTTCGTTGGCCACCCTACAAACTCAAGTCTAGTTCACAGGCTACTCTAAAAACTCAAGTCCAATTTGCAAGCCACCCTACGAATGCAAGACCAGTTCATAGGCTGCCTTGCAAACCAAACCTCATGATACCATTTCCACATTTTCTTCACTCCTATAACCTCTTCTTCCTGTCTTTCATTGTCTATCTAAATTTTCCCACCTTTTTTCAACATTTTTCTCTATCAGTTAACTCATCACCACATCTCCATATTTAATTTGTATCATTGTTGATTCCTCGTTTGAGGGGGTATTCATACACAAAATCACTTTGCATACAACCAAATAATCAAACATCCAAATCATGGATATCACAACCATTTACAAATTTTTTTTGTTGAAGACTATCTCAAGATAATAACAAACTCAATCCCAATCAGACATTTGTTAAGTCACAAGAGCCATGTGCACTATCATATATGTCTCACTTTCATTCATGTATATTGGTGTCGACCACATACTGAATGTTACACTTGATTCATCCATGCTACTTAGCTCAAATTGTTCGACATATATCATCATGTACTCATAAATCAATTAGAAGCAAAAATTTGAATAGGCATTTGTTCTATTCATATTTAGACCATTTCATATTGGTTGTAAAAGCAAAGCAGTATTAAGTTACCCTCACAAACAACTAGTATGATATTACAAATATTATACTAAATCGATAAATCATCACTTTCATCCATATTCGATCATTCACATTCATTCACCCATGACTTCTTCATCTTCACAAACATATCACCACCTTCTTCCATCAATTTTTTACACTAAATTGTATTTCACACAACATAGTACAAAAATAGGTAAATTTAGATGCCTAAAAGTCACACATGCTCATTCCTAGATACTTGTAGATCTGCATAGACACTTGTAGGTTGCATAGGATGTCTTAGGCTATATTAGGCTATCGTAGGCCATCATAGACCATCGTAGGCCATCATAGGCAATTTTAGGCCATGGTAGACCATCGTAGGTAAGCATAGACCATCATAAGCTGTCATAGGTCATCATAGGCTACCATATGCCATAATAGGCTATCATAGGCCATCGTAGGCTCCCATAGGCCATCATAGGCTTCCATGGTTATTTGTAGATGAATAAACTATAAAAATATATAAAGTGCACCCAAAACACCTTCTATCCACAAGAGGACCACCTAATAGCTCCTTAAATCCACCTAAGACCTTTCCTTCACCTAATTAGGGCCTCCATGGGACCATTTCCCACCAAAAATTCTAATAGACTAATTAGGAATCTAATTTGTGATTGAATTTCACTTAAGTTACACTTTATCATTAAAATAGGTTTAATTAGGGTTAATGATCAAATTGGTCCTAAAAATATCCTCACACATGTGTGCACCCAAGTTGGTTAGAATGTTTCCTATAAAACCTAACTCAACCCTCATCTAACCTAAGAGTTAGCTAACCCTAGTTAACCCTAATCCTCCCTCACACATGTGTGAGGATAGGATATTTCCTTTAGGGCATGTGATAGGATGACTAAGCTTGCCACCTCACAAACCCTAACCTAACCATACTAGAACTTGAAACTAGGGTGTAGTACACCTAACTACCTCCCTAACCTTGGTTTTTCCTATAGATAGAAGGCTTTTCCCTCATTTTACATCTCTCGCATTTTAATTCAACATACCAAAATGTTGTTGAAATTACTCTAGAATCATCATCTACCACTTTGATTCTAAAAAACAACACCAAACAACATTTGGAGCCCATCTAGATAGGAAACCTTCATTAGAAGTCAACTACAATCTAATTCATACCCCAACCTTCAAACTAGGGATCCATTTTGTAAGACAAAATATGAACTGGCCCTACAATAGATTTACAACATCATATCAGGTATATATCAAATTTTAGTAGCTTTTGTAACATTTCCAACAACTTTCATAATGTTTTTCTTCATATTTGAGTTGATTTATCTTCATAACTATAGGGCTTGACCAAGGCAGGCTCAAAAACATTCTAACACCTTTTTGTAGGCCCAAAACGGGTATACAAGGACACACAAGTAGACTACCAGTGGCACACATACATGGAATCCCACCTTCATTGAGGAGCTCCAAAAAACACCATCATATTATTCAAATTTGTGATGAAAATAGGGAATAAATATCTCCATTGAAAGAGAAACTTATTTTGTAACCCTACTTCTAAATGAATAAAGCAACACTTTGAACATTTTCTATTAGTTTTAGAAATGGTTGTCTTTTAGTCGCTTCAAAACCATTTAATTATCAAACATCTCTTCAGTAAAATATATTTTATTTTCTACAAAAAATCCATACTTTTTGAAATAAAACATGGCATATCAAGCATTCCATTGAAATATATCTTAGCTAAGTAAAAATCAACCAAGTAAAAAGTCTACCAATGGTAGTTCATGAAATCCTCCCTATTTTAGGCTCAACACAGTCCTCTATGTCTTTACTAGTTGCATCAAAAAAATAAATAAATGACAATTACATATTATTTTCAAATAGGAAAAAAATGTTTTTACATATCTACTTTTTTCCAAGTAGCATTTCTTTCTTAAAATGCTCCCACTGGATCTTGCATTGCTCTAGAGTCCCTTTCATCATCGATTTTGAATGAAACTCAAGGATTATTATTGGTCTAACCTCTATAGCCAATGGATTCACCATCTACAAATTAGAAAAATCCCACATATGTTCAGGATTAGCTATATATTCATTAAGAAAAGAAATGTGAAAGATGTCATGGATCTTGGACATACTAGATGGTAGGACAATTCGACAAGCCACAAGACTAATATTTGTAATTTCAAAGGGTACACAAAATATGGATCAAGTTTTATGAACTTGATAGCACTCTTCTTTGATATCACCATCAAAAACACTCTATCACCTACAAAAAACTCTCTTGGTGACCTTTTAAGATCAGTATAGCTTTTATGATGATCTATAGCCTCTTTAAGCCTTTCCTTGATTGTTCTTAACTGTATTTTTATTTCTTTGACCATGTCTCATCCAAGTACAATTTGATCCTCTAGATTATCCTAAGACAATGACATTCTGCACCTCCTATCATACAATTATATGATTGGAGCCATACCTATGGTTGAATGGTGACCATTATTATAAATAAATTCTACCAAATACAAGTAATCCTCCCATTGATTCTTTTAGTCCATGTAGTACATGTGAAGCATATATTCTAACACTTGATTCACTCTTTTAGTTTATCTATCAGTTTCTAGAGGATAAGCAGAACTGATGTTCAGTCTTGTACCAATGGCATGATGCAAGGCTTGCTAAAACTTGGATGTAAATCTCAAGTCCCTATCTGATATAATTACTTCTAAAAATCCATGAAGCTGAAATATTTATTTGTCAAATCTATTAGCCACAACCACGACATCATCCTTGGTGTTCTTGGTTATAAAATGTGTAACCTTGGTCAAAATATCAATTCAAGTTTATGGTATTTCTTAAATGTTGTTCGAGTCATCCTTGCAAAACTTTAAAATTTTAAAGTTCATGTTGAGGTCACCATTCACAAAGTACTTGTAAAATTCAAATACAAATAACCAAAAATGGTAAAATTTCAAGAAAAACAAGGTTTGGAACTAAAATATTAGACAAATTGATCTAAATTCAACCTATGAAAATGAAATTCAAATCAAACAATTCACTCATTGACTCAAGTGGTTTGCTCACTTTTAGTGATTTCAAAACTTGCTAAAGATCAAGTGAATCACTTGCTTTTATAAGTGAATCACTTACAAAATTAGATTTAGTAAAAAATGATTTTAATCCATTAAAAAAATATTTTTGGACGTAAAAATCAAGAAACTTTAACAAAAATGCATTAATAGTGGGTTAGTACCATAGGGCATGCCAAAAACGATGTTGATTTGAGGAGTTATCTTGACTTCTAATTAAATTTTTGAACCTCCAAATCCAAATTTTAACAAGGTTTGATGGGTTTTCCAAAGGCATCCCTTGACCTTCAAATTAAGGTTGGCTCCATGCTATCCTTGTATGGATATCTAATCTAAACTAACAACTTTGCATAGAAATCAAATGTGTGAAATAAAATACACGAAAGTAAATTAAGGAAATAAATGCATAAAAATAAAGTATGGAGAGTGAAATTATAAAGTTTAGAGTGCAAGAAATGAAGTTAAAAATGATTATTACATTGTAGTAAGGATAGTGGGTGATCAATCAATACATGAGAAATCAAATAATATCAATATCCACCCATTCATTTGATTATAAATTTGATAAGTTAATGACAATATGGGCTACAAGGGTTATGCCACAATTTTTGCACACTTAGCAAACTAGAAGGGCAATGTCATTGACAAGATACACAAGTACTTGTTCTTTCTTACAACCTCATGAGTACAAAGTACAATATGGATTTTATATAATATAGCTCTAAATTAGGGTTATGGATGAGGAGGCAATCCTAAAATGTATTTATAAAAATAAGGTGAATCTATTTTGAAATCAAGGTGAATCATATCCAAACTCATGTAGAAGACATGGTGAATTACATTTTTTTCCCACCAAAATTTATAAAAATAGGGTGAATCAATTGCAAAATATAGGTACCACACACTTTTCATATATTTTTGTGATAAGAAAATAATATTTACTAGATCCATTATTTTAGGTTTCCAATATCTAACATCCTTTAATGGTTTCTACACAATTCCTTAGTAGATATCTACTTACTTTTTATCTGGTATAGTACTTTAGTAGCTTCAAAGCTCATTTTGGAGGTGTTTTGAGGGATTTAAAGGATTGAAAATGGAGCTCTAGATCAAAATTTATGCCTTTTAAAAGATTCTTTCTTTTTTGTAGTCTGTTGCTTCCCTTTTTGCAATTCACCATCTCTTTTCTTGCAGTTCATTACCTCTTTTTTTTAGTCCATAACCTCTTTTTTATTCTCCATCATCCATTGTCCATCACTCCCTTTTATACAATATGTCACCTCCTTTTTGTAGTTCATCGCATCTTTTTTTTTTCATCATCCATTGTATGTCACCCATTTTATTGCAATCTATCGCCCCCCTTTTTGCAGTTTGTCATTCCCTTTTTTTGTCCATCATCCATTGTTTGTCACATCCTTTTTTGCAATATTTCACCCCTTTTTTTAGTATATCACTCCATTTTTGTTATCCATCGTCCATTGTTCGTCGCCTCCTTTTTTACAGTCTATCGCCCCCTTTTCTATAGTTTGTCACCCCTTTTTTTTAGCCTATCACCCCCTTTTTTCAGTCTGTCATCCTCTTTTTCTTGTCCATCCTCCATTGTCCATCACCCTATTTTTTACAGTTTGTTGCCCTTTTTGTTGTCCATTGTCCCCTTTTTGTTTTCTATTGTCCATTGCCACCTTTTTTTTGTCCATCGTCCTCCTTTTTTCAATCTGTTATCCCAATTTTTTGTAGTTTGTTACCCTTTCTACTGTCCATCATCCCCCTTTTTGCTATTTGTTGTCCCTCTTTTTGCTGTAGGTTTTTTGTTGTTGCAAGTTTTTCAGTGCTACAAGTTTTTTGCTACTACAGGAAAATTAATGTTAGTTGTAGAAGTATTGTTGTCATGTTAGATATATAATGGTGGTATAAGATATGAATTTGGTGGGATATTCATAGTTTGAAGTCAAAAAGGTCCATAATTTAGGCAGGAGTGGTTAGTTAATTAACATTAAAATGATGAAATTATTATCAAAGGGGGGTGAACCAACCCTAAAAAATTTTGATCCCAAAAATTTTGGGTGAATGGGCTGATGTCTAGGGTCCCCATATTCACCAATTTCCAATTTAAAAAATCCTAATATTTGTGAATTAATGATGATTCGTCGCTATGCATAACTTTTCTCTAATTTCTCATGGTTATATCATGGTCAAAAAATGGTTACAATAATATCTCTAAGATCCTATTTATAAAAAATGCTTACCCCTAAGTTACATGGGGTGAAAATTAATTACTCCTAGTAAAAGAAAATATTTGGAGGTAACTTTAGCAAAATGTTACACCTTCAAATGTTACATGCCTCTAATTATGACTCTAAAAATCTTAGAAGGATCCAAAAATACTTAGAGCACCATAAAATACCAAAATATTTGATTTTCTAAAACATTTCCTTATGATCCACACTAATTTTCACCTTGATGCATATTCAAGTGATTCATTCAAAACTATCTATGAGTGAATTACTACAATTTATAAGCAGATCAACACATTTTTTGATCAAGTCGATACCTTTGTTGAGAAAATCACTCCCTTGATAAAATCGACACCTTTGTTGAGCACATCAGTACTTTATAAAAATTTAGTCAAATTTTGGTATTTTTGGGTATTTTCTTGCGATCTAGACTCCTCCTACTACTTGCCACTTCAAAAATGGATAAAATTTTGTAGAGGTAGTGTTGAGGTACTACAACACTATAGTTATCCTTTTCAAAAAGGTTTCATGGATGGATGGATATCCCAAAAAAATTGAGATATGTGCTTTCTCTTACATAATGATCATAATAAAAAATAAAATATTAGGCATATACCTTTTCTTATGAATATATGCTTTCTCTCATCTCCATTGTTAGAGATCATATTAGTATTGTCCAATACTTATTCTTTATAAATAAAATTATATTGGAAATTTTTGAAAATATTTCTTAGCTTCTTTTATGGTATCACTATCCATTTTGTTCATATTTTGTCGCAATGGTAGATCAATCTCCTCATTGAAAGATATATCTTCACTTTTTTTTAACATTCATCATACTCTTGGTATCTAAGCACCATTTTTGGAGATATTTTACTTCCTTGATAAAATAAATTTATTTAACATTATTTACAAGCTCGTGCTTTCATATCCCATTCTTTTTAGCAAGAGGGATTCAATGTCTTCATTATTCAAAACTTAAAAATTTAAAAATTTTGAGTGGTTACCATCATATATTTGGTCATGGTGCAAGCATCTTTGGTGTGAATATGCTCTATTATTTTTATTTTCCACATGTTTATAAATGGATTTGGACTAGAAATTATCTCCATGGACAATGATTTTCATATATTTATTTCACTTCATGAAGTTATTCTTCTTATTCTTGTGAAATGTCTTCATAAGAAAGGCTATTTAGATACATG
The DNA here is from genome assembly GCA_028583015.1 of Wollemia nobilis. Classification (NCBI taxonomy): domain Eukaryota; kingdom Viridiplantae; phylum Streptophyta; class Pinopsida; order Araucariales; family Araucariaceae; genus Wollemia; species Wollemia nobilis. Next base: position 744,283 of record JAQPPZ010017204.1, read on the forward strand.
TTTTTTGTCGAATCTTGTCAACTTTCTTTAACACCATGGAAAATAGCTCTTGAAGCTTCATTTACAAACCTTAAGTTTATTTTCTTAGCCTTAAAATATTCTTGGTTTAGTACTAGTTTTTCCTTTTTCAACAAATTTTTGAACTTGCTCTTCTCCTCTTAGAGCTTGAATTAGCCACTATGGCTAAATTTTTCCGTTACAATCCAAATATCATAGCCATTGGCTATGTTACATAAATTTATTTTAATTCTTATTTATAGTTTAGCTATCCAAGTGTTTTGTTATCTTTCAGCCTTATTAATTTGATGTTACAGAGGACTAGCTCTCCTAGTGGTAAGAACCAACCCTCATTAAGAGGCTTGTTTATTTAACTTCATTACTTCATTCTTCAAAACATTATTCTGAGTTATTTCTATCGTATTATTTCATTATTTCAATATCTAGAGTTATGTGCATGATTTCCAATTGTGTTATGTGATTGGAAGTAAATTATATAGGAAGAGAAGGGTAGGAAGATCCTTCCAAGTGGTATCAAGAGATATGTTTCAACATCCACAATAAAGGTTCCAAGATCATCTAGGCTGCTTGTGGTAGTAGGCGGTCATCCTTTGCAAAAAAATACAAGGAGAAAATAAAAGCTAGATAGTGTTTTATGGTTTTGTTCCAAAAAATATCCCTAGGGTTCACAACCAAATCAAATTTAAAACCATTGCTCATAGAATATGCGTTATCAAAATTGATTCACGTCTACTCTGTTGGCAGCTAAGACATCTATTTCTTAAATAGAATGAATATTGCGGTGGAAGGTAAACACCAATAGGTCAAATCAAATGCAAACGAGCTCCTTCGTGCCAACAGAAAAAACCTGGATCCAAAGTAGACAAATGGGCAGAAGGTATATTGGGATTAGTCCCCAATCGTAGTCCAAATACACAAAAAAATCTATAGGAAAACCAATACAAAATGCAAATGCAATTAACCAATAAAATCGTGCAAAATAATTCTTCATCATATAACCTAAGGTACATGTAACAAATATTTCATTTTTTATTTTCCTAGGGACAATTATCCCATATCAGTTGTGATGTGGGTGCAAAAGGGTTTAAAATAGGGACATCACAACTATGCTTATGTGACTACAGTCACATGAATCCCACTCTAGATTGCATGAACAATATTGCATGTTATCTCCTCCATGTCACCTCACTTGGATTAGCTGGTCGTGTTCCCTCCCTACCTCGTATCCTTCATGTCATTAGCTAGTCATATCTCCTCACTACCCGTGTCCTACATGTTTCTTGGTGGTCCCCTCACTGACCTATGTCCCTCATAGCTTCGTGTACTACATGTCTAGTTATATCTAGCTCTATTTTCCTTAGTGTTTGGTTGCATCCTCTATGTCCCTTTTGGTCGTGTCTTCTCTTGCATTCTCACTATTGTGTCTTGCATCATGCGTTGTACCCAGTGTGTCCCTTATCAATTCATGTCTCACATCGTGCACTATGTCCATCGTGTTCTTTCTAGTCTAGAAT